>WPIO01000014.1:4630000-5230000 GCA_009760855.2 Cristatella mucedo
CACCGAGAAACACAATCGTAAAAACCAACAAGGAAAAGGCTGCTAGCTTTATAAGGTATGCAACAGAGGCAAAAAAAAGCATGGCCGAGCTGTGGCATCTTAACAACAACTCCCTTACCGTGAATAACCACAATATTGACACCTCTTGTAAAAGTGTCCGGCCGCTTAGGGCTTACAACCCTGCAGGCAGGCAGGCAGACATGTCAGGGAGAACACAACACAGCAACACAAGGACATGCACGAATGAAAGCACACACTCTGGGCGTGTCTCACCACAGGAACAAGTATGCACCTGTGGAACCATTGGCGCATGCAGGAAGTCCTAGCACGATGTCTCGCTGGCCAATATGGCAGCAACACTCCATTATACAAGCTACACAGCTGTGCAGGCATGGAGCCATAGATATTTAATAGAGCCGGAACCTAGGTGATGCCAAGCCATGGCACTCGTCCTGCAGCCCACTCAGCTTGATGGCACGGCAGTCTGCCAAACAAGTTCAGAGGGAGAGAGAGAGAGAGAGAGAGAGAGATAGAGAGAGATAGAGAGAGAGAGAGAGAGAGCAAAACTGCCAAGCCTCAGTCGGTGCCTGCCATAGCAGCCTCGCACGGTTAACTCGGCAGCGCTGCAGCACGTCGATGGAGAAAGAGGGGAGCAATGAGGCGCCACAGAAACAAGCCCACTGCCATCGAACCACGCCCACTGCCATCGAACCACACCCACCACCACCGAACCGTGGCCACTTAGTGAGCCGAAAAAGCCAAGGGGTATAACTGGAGCAAACACTACGAGCAAAGAAGTGGGAAGCACAGCTCACAGATGAAACGAAGCAAAAGTGGAGGCACACAGGGTAGTGCTGCAGCACACTACCGGCAGCCGTTTAACAGAAAATGGCTCTTGTTTTTCTCCACACCCTTCCTTTTATCCATCCTGTCCTCTCAACCCGATGCTTGCTTGCTTGCTTCCATCGTTTGCTCCTTCGCACGACAAGACCTCATCCTCAAGGTTACTTGTGCCGTATCGTTAAGGACGTCTGCCTTGTCAGCCAGTATGGCCCTTACATTGTGTACTGACAGGTATAATATATGACGAAGAGCTGCTCACGAAGTACTTCTTACTATTTGCCTGGCTTACTGCATGGGCCGATGCCCAACATATACAGTGTACACCGACTTATGGAAATGCGGCTTGCTGCTGACATGCAGCAAGCATGACGAGAGAAAGAGTGAGCAGAGAGCTGCAGACAATCACTAGTAGTTGAACTCTTGTATCCGAGACATCGGCCAGGGTGACGAATCACAGCCATCCACTATGATTAAGTGAAAATCGACAGGAAATCGACGATGCAAAGCTCGAATTTCGAGTGAATATTGTAGTACACCCTCGTTATGATGTACCCACCAAGTTTAATGACATCGTGCTTGCACGCTCTAATGCAAATGTGCTGCAAAGACGCTGCCCACAAATGCAAACCACCAAAAATCCAACAGAAATCGGCTTCCCGAGGCTCCAACTTGGGTTGCATATTATGCTAAACCATTGTTCCCACGTACTAAGAAAATTTCCTGCCATTGTAAACAAGTTCTGATGCAACTCACTGCAGTGGATTGCGGTGGGTTGCTGTATTGGCCCGGGCCACTGCATTTCATTGCAGTAGATTGCATGAGAACATGCATAGGCAATAGCAAAACAATTTGTGGGTACACTATGCTTGAAAATGGAGCATTATAATACGCAATCCATGGTGGAGCTTTGATAAGCCGATTTCTTTTGGCAGATTGAGGTAGATTTCGGTAGTGGCCAGTGTCTTGTCAGTGTCCGCCTATTGGCATGAGACCGGGCAAGTGCAAGGGCATGGAATTTGGTAGGGACATTATATCGAGGGCATCCTACAATATTCACTCAAGATTCGAGCTTTGCACCACCGATGTCCTGTCAAATTTTGATTGATTAAGGTGGGTTGTGGTGGATCGGGGTAGATTGCAGTAATTCGTTGCATCCCATCACTAGTGTAGTTAAGTTTGGTTACTTGCCAGAGTTATCTAAAGACACAGCTGGCCAGTGATCGCATTCGGCATGCAAAGAAGTGCTATCGATGCAGAGACTACAGATGTACGACAATGGGTCACACTGCTTGTGATAGTAACAAAGCGGGTTCTACACCTGACAAACTATCAAGCAGCAATCTAGTGAGCGCTCAAGTGCAAGAGGTCACTTACAGCTCTCCATTAAAGCAAATGGTCGGTCCTTCCATTGTCTTATACCCAGATCGAACCCAATAGCTGTATTGATTCTTGATGGGGCATGTGATTGCCTGACACCTCCTCGTGGCCTCTGCAAGCAGAAATCCCAAAAATGCAATCCACATATGCCTATTATAAATATTTCATTTGTATAGCGCCCAAAGAGAACTTAATCCCTATTCAGTGAGTGTGCGTGTATGCCAGCTGTGTGCCGATGTTCGGGATATGAATACTTCGTGTTATGCTTTTTATAATCGTGCCGTGGAGCAATCATATCGCACGTACTCATGTCGAAGAATACAGAGTTTCGTATCGTAAAAGTACACGTGTTTCGGAATGGGCGGTGCCCCACCACAGAGTGGTCAGACAGAGAGCAGACCACCTATGAAGTGGCAGAGCCATAGCTGACATACAGAAAGCAAGCATGACCGCCAACTTGAGTGTTAAAATCATAAAATCATGGTCACTTGTCCTCTGGCTACAAACATGAAGCCCTCTCGCCTTTGCATATCTGGCAAAACTGGTACAGCCAACGAGAAACTGCTGAGATGAAGCAAAAAGGCGTCACATCTACTGGATTCCATCTACTGGATTCCAATGTGGTGAAAGTAAGCCACTCTTGCAGCAGTAAAACCAGAAGTTGGTGAGCATACACAGACACTGCAAATTTTGACCTTTGTTCATCTTTGCAAGTCATTTAAAATTATATGAATATCATTAGCGAAGCCAGTCATGCTTTACCATTAAAGCCGATTTAAGGACAATCCTACTAGTGTTCCATACCACGAAGTTATATACAAACTATGTAGTGCTGTGTCTGAAACTGCTCAGTCTAAAAATAATTTGAGTAAAGAGATATTTTTAAGGCGACCTCGAGACAAGCAAATCTCTATCGGGCACTTCACGGAGGCTGGAATAGACGTATATCGACTGATGAGTGAATAGCAATGAGCACACTCACTGCAGTCGATCGGGTGCCTACTTACCATCGCGAGGCTGCAGTATGAAGTGAAGCTCGAGCAGTGGTCCACCCGACCATGTCACATACCATAACTGGGGTGTTTGCTGACCTTTCGATGAGCACACTTTTGGCACTGAGCACCGTTCGGTGTGCTATGGATGCCCTCCATGAGCAGTTGGCTTCCAAGCCAGGCTGATTTTGTAAGCAAACGATGCTTGCACGCCGGATCGTTTGCTTGAACATTGAAAGCAGCACTGTTGAGCCGATCGCATGCCAGACTGTGGTTTCGGGTGGATTTTTGATAAATCCGGGTTACCGATGCAAGGTCAGTATGCCGAGAATTGCTTGTTTTTCTGCATCTTAGCTGTGCTATCCAGATTTAGATAACTAGTTAATGATGCCCAACCTTCTTAATGTCAGGTCAAAGGGCAATAGCTGGGCAGACGGCAAGCTATAAGGAGCTGTTATGGGCAGGATAGGAAGAATATTATAAGGCAAGATAGGAAGTTTAAGGCTTTAAGGAGACAATGATCACATTAAACATATATTTCGTAGCAATAAAACAAATTAAAGGTCCGTTCTTATGATTATGGCACACTAGGTAAGGCGGTTGCTTTCATGACCTCGGTCCCAAGGTCGTGGGTTCGATTCCTGTGGTGGGCGATCCTTTATCGCCACTGCAAGCGGTGGTGATAGCCGTCAAGGCTCTTCTGTCGCTATACAAAAAGAGGCTGTTTAAGCAGCTGGAATTTTATTTTTATTTTTATTTTTAACAATCGCCTTAAATGCATTTGGGTATACGGTATACTGCATAATAATGCACCCAAGCATATTGTCGGTGCACATGCAATGCAAATCAGCAAAGTGCATGCACATGTCTATGAGCAAACGCTGGCCCACCTGGGCACTACATATGGGCTCCTAACGAGTTCGTGGGCATGTGTTGAGCTAGCGATTAGTACGTTTACTGAGCAGTCCGTGGAACAGCAGGCACGCATGAAGCAACAATAAAAACCATATCAATCAACTAGCCAAGAGTTCCGGGAGCTAGTAGGTCAGTAGAATGGATGGTTGAAGTTTTGTTTCTCATTGGCACCTAGATCTCACCGGTCATGAAGGCAGCCAGCAAGATAGCAACTCTGCAACTAGCCAGATGTCTCCCCTCCCTCCGGGCATGCCAAGCGGTGTAATCACCACCTGCTCCGACGCAGCAGCCACTCCTTAATCAGTTCCCTCAATCAGATTTTCTATGCCTGCAGGACACAAAGCGTGTTCAGTGAATACTCACTGATTGGCAGACCTTAAAATCCAATGTAATCTTATTACTGCAAGGTAAATAGAGTTGTCTGCTCAATGGGCTGGTCTCACGGCAACCGGGTAATAAACCTCTTCTTCTGTGCAGCCAAGCCAAGCTGCATGCCGGGTGATGGTAACCAAGGCTCGTCTTGAGGAGATTATGTGTAGCACACAATTTAATAAAGTGTCACCGATAGGTGTAACCAACGATTCCACTAATGGACCGCACAGCCCAGAGAGAGAGAGAGAGAGAGAGAGAGAGAGAGAGAGAGAGAGAGAGAGAGAGAGAGAGAGAGAGAGAGAGAGAGAGAGAGAGAGTACATGGCACATTCTAGAATAAAAGACATTTATATTTACTTCAGGAGTTTCAATGGCACCAATGGATAGCCAAATGCCATGTTCAACCTTCTAGACAGATGAAGTTTTTGGATGCTTCACACTTGTTGATAGGTGTGCTTACACATTCGTAGTAAAAAAAACTACTACTACTATAATTAATTTGTATAGTGCCCCAAGAGAACTTAATCTCTATTCAGGCTCTTCACATATGTCTCGGGGTTCAAGCCTACAACCTCAGCCAGACCTTGATAAGAGAGGCACTTTAACCGCTTGACCAAAGTGATCAAGTCACTGCCAGCAGGCTTATACATATAATGGCCATGGGCAAAACCGGAGAAACAGATACATGCAAACTATGGTACACAAACATTTATGCATGCTCAGAAACACCATAATTTGCATAAAATATAGAGTTATAATGCTAGTGACAGCCGTAACATAGTACGAACTGCACATAAAATAAGTCATTCGGCAAGATAAAAGCTTAAATGCACCAACTCATGCACAGTGTCCCCCAGAGGCTTATCAGGAAGCGGCTCCTTAACAGCAAAACCCTGCACAATTGATGAATGTAAGTGGACAGGTGCTTGCCTTCATTTCAGCAAAAATTCTAAAATAATTATCAATCGTCTGGGTAACATTAGTACCTAAATAAGGAGCTTCCTGTAAGGAGCATATAGTATAGTAATAGTATAGCATGAATGTCCACTTTCCCATTTGTATAAGGGATAGTAGAAGATCACACAGCTTCAAGCTAAGATTACTAGGCACAGTAAAGCCAATACAATTATATATGAAAGTAATAATATATTGTACAGCACCCTCAGAGAACTTCATCACTTTCTAAGCACTTTACATTTGCTGTAACAAGCATGATCAAATTGTTAGTGGTAACATGTAGAATGTCCACAAGTATACCATGTTTAGAGGTGAAGGTCAGTATACAAACATGGTTAGTGGCAGCATGCAGTGTTAGCAGGCATGAGCACAGAGGATGAATCACAAGAACCCACTAAATGCTTTGATAAATATGTGTTTTGGGCTTCTTTTTAAATTTTGTCACATCAGCGAACGTAGTGACGTCAATCGGGAGTGATTGCCAGGCTTTGGGAGCATACAAACTAAAGGTACGGTCTTCAAAGTAGAGAAATAGTTAGCACCGTACACCATAATTTGAAAATAAAACATGAATTATATAAAGCCTGACCTTTAATCCGATCAATCTCTGCAGTACCTAATGTAGCACACGTTTTCTGAGATTAATAGGGATGTATATCATAGGCACACTTAGGCACGACTTAGGCATAGACACACACACTCATAGGCACAATTCCTCTGAGCAGCACTACTGTTATGATATAGAAACCTTTATTTTCGGAACGTAAGTTCAAATGCTTATTAAGTTAAGGTCTAGCATGATCTCATTTATGTAATGTATCTCCGTCTGTAACTCCACAAAGTCATAAAGACTATGTGGGTGCTACGCAGGAGAATTTGGTATAGCGCACTCACAGCCTAAGCGGCTTTCGGTACGCATTCGACTTTGTCTCATTTAACTACGAGCCTCAACTAAATTTAGAGGCTCCGAGAGATAGCCTAGCAAAAGCAGTTTGAATGGTGACACTAGACATACAGACAAGAATCAGTATCTCTACTGTTGTGAGGGATGGCAAGAAAGAAAACTTGCCGGTACATTTGTTACATATGGACACAGGTTACCAGACTGTATGTTAAATGTTGAATAAGTCAGCCTCGATAGAAACCCCAGCCAAAAGCTGGGAGCGTTTTGCTTCGTTGCCCCTCGACAAATAAAAGATATGTGTCATTGGACTTGTGAGATGAACCCAGGCCTCAGGAATCAAGATAAGCATGAACTACTACAACATGATTGATGTTTTTCTTACACCCCAGCAATAGACAGCTCCACAGGCGAATACTTCAAGACAACCGCCAGCACGGGTCAAGTACATGTAAACTACAGATACTGACACAATTTGGGTACATGATGCTTAGATGACTCGGTACAGCTCATGCAGTGACTGCACTGAGCAGGAAGTGACAAGTACGTCGGACACTATCAGGTGTGTCGGACACTATCAGGTGTCGGCTTGTTTAATGGAGGCAATGCAAAGTAATGCTTCGGCTTATTAATCACTCGTGAAGCAAAAGCTGGTATTCTATAACATTAAGCCCCTGGGTCTTGGCCCAGGGGCTAACTTTCAGCACTTCACACCCCAGGTCACAGAATCGATTCATGCAACATACAAGTCTTTACTGCAAGCTACTAAGATGTGATAGCTAGGAAGGCTCTCCTGCTGCAACATAAATCAGGCTGCTGAATGAATCAGCTGACCTTAAGCTTTTATTTTTTATCTTCTCGACATTTACTAGGTAATGAGCACAAATAAATCAGTATGTCGAGGGGTCGTAATCAGCTGCAGACGTTGTAAGGGTTAAGCCATGGGGCGAGACCTTGACTTGTTTAGAGGCAGCTAAGAATATGAAGGCCATGAGGCATGCCAAGGGGTTTGGCTGCCAGACACACCCCTTTATATGGGTTACCTATGCACGTGCCTTTCAGCACGTCATCGCCTACAGACAGTGCTGCGTTTGGGTCCTGCACCGGCGGTCTTCTGCAGCCAATGACTTGCGTCACCGGGCTGCCGACTCAGCGGTAGGAAGGGTGATTGAAATATGATTCGGCGTTGCCTCACTCAAAGGCGAGGACATGCTGCGCCTACCCAGGAACATTGTGATACAGTTTTTAAGCCTCACTTAAGCTGCAGTTTTGCCCCAAACGCCACATAGCACTGACTGCTGGCCATTTGGTAAAGGCAGTTTCTCGTGATGTTCGAGCCCATGTTGACATCGGCGAGCAGCAGCAGCTGGGCAACACAAAAATTCCGTGATATCAGTTTTTGGTCGCCCTACGTCTTAATTAGTGAGCTGTTGGTCATGCCGACAGCCACTCGCTCGAGAGTAGCCACATAAAAGACACGATCTTGCAACTGCCAAGCTGAGTCTAGACGGATGGGTCACAGGCCAGCCATGGCTATCTCTCCTCTGCCACTCCACAAGGCATGCACATCTTGGCACGAGCAGCAGCCACAGCAGCTAAAGGGATCAATATCCTACAGTTGTCGTCAGATGATGGGATCAATATCCATCTAGCCGACTGCTGCCCGAATCCGCAGATCGACCGGCTGAAGATAGGACAGCAGGCAGTAACTGAGAAATTAAGCCGAAAGCACTCGACTCGGTAATTAGCAAGGCAAGCGTCGGCACAGCATGCAAACTTCCAGGCTCCCACACTCTCCCCTTGCCCCGAGAAAATTGCAACTAATCGGCTCACGGAGGAATTAGTCGATTCGTTAGCAAGTGGCTGTGCGCCTCAACGAGGATCCCCGAGCTGCATCGAGGGCACCGAGCAAGAAAGCGGCTGCAGCGATGGCAGTACCGTCAAGCTCGAGGAAATTCTTAGCGGTTGTTGAGGCAGCCGTAGTAGTGAAGGAGGAGCCAGCGTCAACGGGCACATCCAACTTCTTTGCTTCATCGACACCCTTGACAGGCACAGCAGCCAGCTTTTCCCCAAGCAAAATTCCTTCAAACGAAGTAAATGGCAACCAGGTCAAGCTGCGAGTCCACTAGGCACCACTTGCACTCAGCGTCAAAAAACTCCTCGAGGTACGGCCACAGCTGCTGTAGGTGAACCTCTGGTCGCACAATACGAGCGCTTTCTACGATGTCAGGTATACTCCTAAAGTTATGAGCAGCTCGTAAAAATATTTACTGACAGCCCAAAAATAAAACGCATATGCAGCTGTATGTATGCTTTCAGTATGATGTCGGCCCATCATTCTTCTTTATAAATTCCTTAGTCAGGCATAGAAGCCACAAGTTTATAAACTGTCTCTTCTGCTGTAATACATTCACAGAGCCTGAATTTATATGACGATATCACTCCATAGTCGTTCTTTGGGGGTTCAAATCAGAATGATCAAATCAAATCATCAAATTCAAATCAGGCGACTGACTGTGCGACTGCACCAGCACCAAACAAGGATTTTCAAAATGCACTTTATTTAAGTAATTGTTGGTCAAGCCAAATTGATTTTAAGGTCAAACACTCTGCTATGGGGTGGTTATATTTGGCAGCAAGATAACGACCCTTAGCACATTGCCAGGCTAGTGAGGTACTTTTAGACGAATCTTTGTTTGGTCCTGCCGCAATGGTCCAGCCCAGCGCCTAATTTGAACCCCATAAAGTAACAATGGAGCAACATCAACAGGTGCTAAGATGGGCTGTTCAGCGATACAAGTAGTTGACCTTTTCAGTAAAATTCAGGCTACCTGGAATGTGCTAAAACAGAAAATAGTCGGCGCAGAAGCTTGTGGCAATTGTGCCTGGCTAGACAAGTGAGGTCATAAAAAATCGTGGTGGGATGACGACACATTAAGCACATACACACCAACTGTGCATGCTTGTTTTTCGGCAGTCAATAAATATCTTCTCATACTGAGCATAAATTTAGTATGCCTGGCATTAGAGAAAACCCTCTTATTACCCGAACGAATTTACAGCTACAGCAGCCCGGCCATACATTTTTTTATACTGAGTGTAGGGGAGTGGCCATAGCCTCCTCAACCCCTTGCTAAAGTCGCTGATCAGACGGTAGCCAAGACGGTTCACCTATCATGCTTCGAGAATGGCAAGATTTCTAAGTGGCCAGATACCCATACGATCAATTCCAACACTCGATCTCACGATAGAAGGCTTTCAGTAGTGTCCTATTTTAAAATTTAAAATGATCGAACCCTATATCTATACGTAAAAGGAGTAAGCTCCTCCTCCAAGAGATACATAACCAAATGATTGTAACCCACACATTTTTATAGCAGCTCTGACCAGGTTAACGCTACCAACAGTCTCACTTATACAGCATGCACCTACAAAAACATCAGAATATGGCATTTGCAGTCCTTAATTATAACAGTCTGTGAACTGCAAAGGCTCCTATGACAAGAAACATAATATGTGGTAATAATAATAATGCACTTGATAAAGCGCCCTCAGAGAACTCAATCTCTTTCTAGGCGCTTCACATTTGCTGCAAAGGGAAACGGGATTGAATGGTGAGTAATATCATGCTTGATAAACAATATGAATAACATGGTTAGGGGTGACATGCACAGGTTTACAAAAAGGTACACAAGGTTTACTATTATAATTATTATTGTTGTTATACAAGTCAACTCTCATTCGGTTCACTAGGCGGGACGACATCCGAACCGCAGTCACAGACACTGACTGCCGACGATCGGTTGAGATGTACTGGCTAGGCACTGCCTTCAGCAAGGCACCCCATCCAGGAGCAACAGCAGCCACGGGGTCAGAAGTCCGAGGTCCTCACAGGTATGGCCAGGGACTTGCTTTGCAGGCCCCTTGCCCATATGTCCTTGCCCATGACACAGTTACTCTGTCACGTGTCACTTAAGTTGTTTACTCGGTGATGAAGCTGCAGTGCCCCCCAATCAAATGTTGATATCAGCCAGGATTCTCGATCTGACCTCTCAGCACCCATAATGATTTAGGCCCGGGACTCTCTCGGGCAGTAAATTAGCCGTTCTGTTCTACGGACTAAAAAAATGGCCAACAAATGCTTCTTTTCAGTTGAGAGTGCTAAACGTTTTATGCTCCGACGATATCTTTCCTCCTGCTACCGACTGGACACTTATTCTACCGAATCAGGCACCTCCTACCAGACTTCCTCAGCTGATATTTCTTTGCTAAATACTTGCTCTGCTGTCCAAACTCACCTCTGCCTGTAACTTATTCTTTGTCTAGTGGAACTTTCGTGACTGGTCACAAATTTAGCACAGAATGTCACTGCTGCTTTGAGTGCCTCCAAAAAACTCTACTGTACAATATTAATGATAAAACATCCACATATCACCCTACGAGAACTAAACAATCTCTCCCTAGGCACTTTACATATGCTGGAAAATAAGCACGATCGACTGATTAGCAAGAGCATAGCCTGCACGATTTCAGCAACCACCAACACATAAAGGACAGTGCGCATATCGTCAAGTCAGGGTATGACATGTCAGCTGGTGGAGAATTCCAGGCACGTGCGTACGTGGTCGATTACGATCGACCCTTCTCACAGGAAGCTCCTGTCACATGCTTCACAACAGTAGGCAAGTGTGCCGACGACACAACCGAGTGGCACGAGCCATTCTTATCTCATACATGCCAAAGCACTTACCTGCTTGCTGAACACGGCCTGGTCTAGCTAAGAAATCTGTGTCAGACAGTCGAATAAAAACCAAGGTCGTCATGCACAGTGACAAGGCGAGCATAACAATTCCCAATCCAAGGAGCCAGCCTACAACCAATAATGGCATGTACATTATAGCATGATAGCTTAACGATCGGTTTTACTTGGCAAGTATAACAATGCAAAACGGTGAAACTATCGATACCTCACAGCACCATTCGAACATTCCAAGTTAGAACGTGCAGTAAGAAGAATTGGCTACATACAATCATTTCAGAAGTTACAACATGCCTTGCTGTCACAGTAAAATGCTACTCAAAGGTCACCCTTGCCTGAATATACCCCGGCAGGGGCTCCATCCACAGAAATAAAAGCAGATAGCATTAAAGGAATTGCGCATAAAGGTTGACCAATTTGTGTCAATTAAATGGATCACTATCGAGACTTGGGTGGCAGTGTCACACTCTACCGACTTGCTGCAACAAGCTCATCACAGAACTGACAAGATGATAACAAAACAAATATCAGCTATGACGAACACAGATTTGAGCCAGCAACTTGAAAGCAAGTCCATAAATGACAAAAGTGCATTTCGTACTGGCTCTGCAGTCGCCAATGTCATCCTGCCCCATCCCAAGAGGTATGTAGCAAAATGGGCTATGCTGCATGAGGTCTTGCGACTTCAGCCCCTAAGCATTAAAAAACCAACCAGATCCCTAATATCGGTTATGCTTTTAGTGATATCTATTAGGAAAAGTTCAGCATAAAGTCTAAAAAGTTGGCAAACATTAAGGACCTAGTATTCGCAAGGCAAGAGGAAAGTCTTTTGACCACTACAGCTGACAGAAGGTTTGAACGGCAAAACAAGTCGGACGTCATGATCACAAAAGTGGTAGCCAATGCCAGCAGCAGCTCACATTACCTGCTCGAGATGTACCATGTAGGTGGTGAACAGCAGCAGCTAGCCCCTTGGTATTTAACCTAAGGGTAGGGCACTTGCACTTCACGACCCAGTGTGTGGGTTAAAGTCCCGGAACAGGTGATTCATTATTGCCGGAGCTGCCAAGAATCTACATTACTATGAGGCTATTGAATCAGCTGACTTACACATTTTATTTTTATTTTCCAAAGAACAGGCCATCGTGGAACTCCACAAGTGACAAGTGAGCTAGGTCAAGGTCAAGGACCCAAACTCGGTCGGACAGTACGAACCCAACCATACCGATCCTACCGACCAACAGTTGCTATCAATCTCTTCCAGTGATGTACCGAAGAGGGAGCAGGGGAGCACACGTCCTCTGCTGGATCAGGGAGTGGATCAGGGAGTGCCAAAATGGGCACCTAATACTTTTATGCAGATGGCACCCCCAAAGGGGGCACCGTCTGCATAGTTCGTTCTCGGGCGCACAATATCTTGGGAACGCCACGGATCTCTTCAGAAGCTTCAAGTCAATGAAGGCAAAGGGAGGCCAGTCCAACATCAATGATTCATACATGAGGACATTTCAAAACAAGAATTTGTTAGCTACACGTGGAACAGTGGTTTCAGCAGAATGGCAGCACTTTGATCCCGGCAGAAATTTCCTAATATAAAACCCCCTAGTAGTTACTTAGCAACTATAATACTACAACAACAAAGGCCACTGGGTCTTAGCCCAGGTGCTTGCACTTAACAAGAGCTGTTGTTGCTTGAGTCCTTCAGCAAGCATATCTTTATTGCTCACTGCAAGCAGGTGAAAGCAGCTAAGGCTCTGCTGCCACCTCTACAAAAGAGGCTAGTTGGGTTGGTCCAGTGGTTAAGGTGCTCGCCCCGACTAAGGTCTGGCTGAGGTCGTGGGCTCGAGCCCTGAGGCATATGTGAAGAGTCTGAATAGAGATTAAGTTCTCTTGGGGCGCTATACAAATGAATTATATATTTTTAAGGCTGTAATGCCAGCTGCACTTTACTACTATACATGATCCTTGTCAACGATGTGGTCCAAAACTTCTCAGCTGTACGATCAATGATTGAAGAGTAAGACACCCCGGTTCATTTAACAAGTGATGCATTGTCCTTCGTGCATATGTCAGGTAGGGCTGCCACTTGCATTAGAGTGAGTAAGCCCCAGCATTCCTAAGCTCTAGTTAAGGTAAGGATGCAATTTTCGAAAATCTTGGCAAGATGTTGATCTGAGTCAGCTCTCTTACAGTGGCATTTGCATGGCCTTCCTAGCAACAATATTAATAACAAAACATTTATATAACACCCTAAGAGAACTAAATCACTTTCCCTTTCACATAACTCACTTTACATAGCTGAATGAGAACCGTGTCTATATATATATATATATATATATATATATATATATATATATATATATATATATATATATATATATATATATATATATATATATATATATATATAATTCATTTGTACGGTGCCCTAACAAAACTTAATCTCTATTCATGTGTTTCACATATGCGACTGGGCTCGAGTCCATGTTCTTGGTCATCAAATACATTCCCCTTGATCTTGGTTTGAGGCGAGAACCTAACCACTGGGCTAAGCCAGTGTGGCATTACTGATCAAATGCACAATTTCAGCAATGATAAGCACACAAAGAACAATTCACAAAACGGAGCAATGTTGCGAGGAATAAATGAGTTTTAAGCTTCTCTTTAAATGTTGTCAAGTGGGAATGTAGTGCTATCACTTAGTGGAAAGTTCTAGGCTGTGCGCATACACAAACTGATACGACACATACGCATATGGTCTCAAGAGGATTTGAGACAGAACAGCAGGTGGTGCATTGCGAAGTCGATTGAAAAGTAGATCGGGTGGGGTAGGCTGGAGCATGCCCCAAGACCGAAGGGATGTAAAAGTGAGGGACAGAACCTTGGGGTCGATGCACAGCTTGATAGGGAGGACGTGCAGGTCGGTGACAAGTGGTATAATATGGCAATTGCAACGATCACGACAGACAAGCCAAATTGGAGAATATTCTAGCAACTGTAAGCATCTGCAGGAATATCTGCAAAGATTGAGCTACAGAAGTCTGGACGAAATGTTACAAATGAATGGACCAGCTTGGTTAAAGTATCCTTATTTAAGCAGGCTCAAACCTTTGCAAACATTACATATCTGAAAATAGGTAGACTTGACTAAAGAGCTTAAGGGGTAATCTAATGAAAGGTCATTTTGGAACAGCAGAGCTAGATTCCATGTCGACAGGAAATATGATGGCTAAGTCCATTTTGAGGCTTGGGAATTCCAGTTTCTGAGTAATGCTAGGTTTGTCCAAAACTATTAAGTTGTTTTTCTCGTCGTGCAGTCTAAGAAAGCTGGCCATCATACAAGTGCAAATGTCAGCAATACAAGTGTAAGGGAATTCAGAGTGATCAACATACCAAAAGGCATAAACATGCAAGCCTAGATTATACTTGGCGATTATATCGGCAAAAGGTAGAGCATAAATTGTATTGTAAAAGAAGTGGACCTAGTCGATTCCCATTCTTAAAAGGCTCAACAGATTAATATTGGCCATTGACATCTATGCTCTGAAATCTCCAACTGAGGCAAATCCTAAACCATTACAGTGCAGTGATGACGGGCGAGATTATTAGCACTCAAGAACTTGATGATCAATGGTGTCAGAGTGATCCAACAGAGTTAGCAGAGTGACTGCCTAAGACAGCATTACTGAGAAAGTTGTTTTATACTAGAAGCAGTGCTGACTCAGTGGAGTGATTTGCTCATAAGTCCCATTCGAATTTACTCCCTAAGTTTGAGTTTTGATATAGGAGTTTAGCTGGTCAGCCATTACTCGTTCTAGTGTCTTTGATAAGAGCAGCAATAGGGAAAGTGATTTAAGATGCTTTCGGTCTCCTGGCCAAGAGCCAACTTTTCAATAAGTAGTCTGACAACAACCTCTTTGAAAGGTGTAGGGATAAGACCTGAAGCTGAAGATATATTTATTTATGCAGGGGAACAGAAGATCAGTTTATCTCGGAGGGAGAACAGTGGCTAGGGGGATCAAGAGGGTTCGTAGCCTTCTTAAGCTGGGAGACAAATTTTGACATGAAGTCTGCCTGCCACTTATCATGATTTGTGGAGCTATAAAGTGAAATAAAGTGGAAACAAGGGCATCTCTTGTGTACCCTAGTCTCCCTCTAGCAGCCACCATGGCAAACATTTAGAATCACCACTGAGAGCTTAACACTAGGCTTGACTCAAAGTACTTGCAGCAGTACAAATTTCTCAATAGTGTGCACAACAAAAATTCCTCATGCAAGATCCATTGCAAGCCTGCCGATACCCCTAGGTTTCATAAACATCGAAAATCACAGGTTTGAAACAGATACAAATGGCCTGACTTACCACCTGCTCGCTGTAGGGCAAACATTGCACACGCCTCGGCCGCTGAGTGCTTACACGCCAAGTGAAGGCTGCGGCAAAAGCTCACTAAAAGAGAGCAGTAAAAAACCTCACGGCTAGTCATGTGCCGGCTCACAGGCAACGTATGGTCGCGCAAGCTGCAGCAAACGTGGCCGTGTGGCTGCTGGCCGGCTGGACGGAACTAGAAGGTGCAAGCAGAAAGTAAATAGCGCTAGCGTCTGGAGACAAGTAGGGAGCACTTTCGACGTGTGCCTGAAATGACACCAGCAGTCAGCAGGCTTGGCAGCCGGTTGAAGTGAAACTAGAGATTATAGCTTGTGGCTTAACACGGCATAGCTGCCAAATCATACCGCTTCTGACCGAACTTCACGGGCTGCTTATAAGGCAGGGAACTGATCTCAATATGGCTTACAGTTCTTCCAAGTCTGGCTTACAGGTCACTTCACTCGCTTGTACCAGCCTACCTATTTGCCCTCTTTCACCGACCATTCTTCAGCTTCTAGTAATCTCGCTGCTGCTAGCACTAAATTATAATCTTATACTGATACAGCCTTCAGCTCGTATGCACCGGAAGACTGGAAATCGATTCCGGCTATGGTCGATATCGGCAATGACCTTGCTTCCTTTAAGTCTCAGCTAAAGATGCATCTGTACCAGTCAGCTTTCCCTTTGCCTCGGTGAACTTGTCCTTTTTTGTTTCTGCATGCTTTTCGTGCCAACCTATGCGTGACCCAGTGCCTGTTACTAGCCACTGGTCTTACTATGCAGTGGCGATGAATATCTTCATGTTTGCTACCGCGCGCTGGCCTAAGCGCGCGGTACTTGTTTGCTTGCGCATGCTTGCCGCCGTGCATGTCACCAGCTCCTGGGCAGGGATTCTCAACTAGTAAGTTGTAAAGTGCCTGCATAGTGACTAAGGTCTCTGAGGATGCCACACAAACGACCAAATGTATTAACGGTACTATTTCACCGAGTGTGCACAGTCACAGCTGGCCTGCCGGCATACTTGCTCATACACGGCAAGTCAGCTCATAGTCTGATCATACGGTTGAATGGAATGATAAAGATCACCGCTCCAGCTCCGCCGTTTAGGTCCATTCAGGGAACTAGGCCAGCTTGCATATTAATGAGGTGGTACTCTACTCTAGACATTCCGTCCTGCTCCGAAAAAACAAACCAACCATTGTGCACTAGGAATATCAAATTGCAGGAATCACGATGGTAGGTCAGCATTAGAAGTAGCTGACAGACGCAAAACTTCATTTCATCTAAGCCGGCAGGGGTACTAATAGCAAGCAGGGTGAGGCAATGGCACAATGATTAACGATAGGACAGAGGGCACAGCTTCATGAATTTGTGTGGCGCTTATATCGCTATACCTAGATCAAATCACCAAAAGCAGCCAATTCATTTACCATTTCTTATGCAACGACATCTACTCTCCAACTGCCGACTATGGCACATCTTTTTCAGCGGTCCTGGACTGCTACTTCTATGCTACTCACTACCTCAACTGCTCTCCTAACTCTGCTATGCTTCCCACTTTCTCTTTGCTGCGTGAGACGAAGTCTGTTGGCTACCGAATGCGTACCGAAAGCCGCTTAGGCTGTGAGTGCGCTATACAAAACTCTCCTGTGTAACACCCACATGGTCTTTATGACTTTGTGGAGTTACTGACGGAGATACATTACATTACATAACGAATAATAATAATAAGTCGCTTATATAGCACCTTAAGAGAATCAAATCTCTACCCGAGTAATTCACAACTACCTGCAAGAAAATCAATAATTAAGGGTTAGTAACATGCATGGTATCAAGCATGCAAAATCGAACAAGTACCCACTTAGGCCAGCATGCTAAGGCACTCATTGAAACCGTTTAGTAGGATAAATGGCAAGTAACAATCACTGAATCATGCACAAGTACACACACACACACAGTCTCCCTGGCCGATCAGGCTTACTCTTGACCCTGCTGGTAGGCTTCTGTTGGTGATTCCGAAACATGTGGCTGTAGGGATGGTGCAGGGGCAACAACTGCTACATACGTAGCCTTCTTATGCTTGTGTGTATGTGTGTGTGTGTGTGTGTGTGTGTGTGTGTGTGTGTGTGTGCGCATGCCCCTACCTTTGCTGTGCCCCCCACCGCCGATGCAAGACATAGCCACGACTCAAATGATTGACCGCTCCTAGTTTAAACCCTCCCCATGCAGCCTCATCGAGCCTAGGAAGCCTGTCTGACAGTTTGCGTTTCACAGATTAGCAGGCATTGCACACCGGAACAAAAAAAAGACAACTTCACAGGGTGACGGAAAACTAACAGGAACAGATGCATCTTAAGCAGAGACTTAAATGATGCAAAATCATTGCAGGTGGTGATCTCAGCCGTAAGCAAGTCTCCGACCTTCTGTGCATGTGAGCTTAAGGCTTGATCACCAAAAGAGTTCAATTTAGAGAGATGGTGAAGACTTGATGCTCAGACAAGCCAAACTTTCGGTGCATCTTCTGGGGGCTTCATGTTGAATCATTTCATCATTTTATTGAACGACATTGGATTGATGACTGGTCATTTCAGCAATAATATCTGTGAAGGTCAGATAGCCTGTGACAGTTGCAATAATTGACATGTCGGTTCAATGCTGAACTGTTTTCTTATAAAAGATGGAACTCGTAATAAAATAATGCATGACTATCTGCTTGGCAAGCTGTGATTTAGCTTTAAATGCTAATTTGAAAGCTAGCCCTCGTAAGTACAACAGCAGGGAGTGAATGAAGATTATTTAATATATCGCCCGGCAGCACAGCCTTTATTAAGAAGCTTAGTACATGAACATCCACTGACGATCCTAGTGCATATGTCATTTTGTATAGTGCACTTCCAGCCAATTCCAAGACGAATTTAAGGATACTTTGCTGCAAAGTGGTCTAATCCTCCAGCTACAACCAGGTGGCCAAATTGTGCCCGAGCAAGGAGACGGCAACATTGGTCCCAAAACTTCAGCATTAATAAAGACGACAAAGCTTAATTTTTATATCATAATTGGACGTAACATCCACGATGCACCCACTGAATACTTCAACTGTGGCCCTACGAACACAATTCTCGAGATCGCGGCGACGGCAGTTTTGTGGTCCACCAATGCTCCACGACATCTGTGCAGCAGCATTTAATTAGGTCACTCGAAAGCTCCCATCCATTCGGTCCATCAGACACCCACTGCTCGATCGAAGAAGCGCAATATTCGGGTAACAAACTCGGACCTCGACGCAGTTCGAACAAGCGCTTCATACCGGTTCCCGCTAGGCACACGGCATTGCATTGGCGACAGGCAGATGAAAATATAATGAGCGCCGTCTTCTTCTGAGTTTCTCACGCCCTTACGCTTCGGCCAGGGGTTCGTCGATTAAAAGCGCTGAAGCATAACAATTTCTCAGTGCCACGGATTTTAAGCAGCCGTCTGTGCAGGTGTCGGGTGAACAAACAGAATTGGATAAACAAGTGTAGGCACGCAAATTTTCTCAATATGCCACGCTGAAACACTAACCTGCAATCATTTTAGGGTCTTTGGCAGCGGCAGAGACTTAAAGAAAGCTCCGCCCGAAAAGGCTATCACCTACTCTAAAATAGCAAGACAACGCCGACTAGACTTCCTCTATGAGCTGTTTCTTTCTCCTCTCCCTCTCTTTCTTTCTGCAGTTGACTACAAGAACGTATTATTTATTCAGGAACACTAGCTGCGATTGCTGTTTACCTTGTTTAGACGAAGTCAGAAAGCAGGACGCATGCAGGGATGCTACCAGTAGCTAGGGCAAAACAGGTGGAAAATGTTGTCCTCGCTGTAACCTTGGGACACCCACGGCAGCAATATTCTACTTAATCCACCTGCGGGTCTGGGACACGACCAGCGTATGCGTGTAATAAATAATTCGGGAATTCCTCGACGACGGCTGTTGTGGATTTGTATTATACGGATCATGTTATCCATCCATGCTATCGCAGATTCCTGCTATCCATAGATATACGGCACAACCCCGTCGTCTAAAATGGTCGATTCGGTTGCCAAACAGCCGGAATGCACTGAAACGACCAGAAAATACCGAAAATACTTATTCGATTAACGGAAAACACCGGCCAGTACCGAAGGCGGTTTCTGTTTGTCATAAAAAAATAGGGCAAGAGGCCCTCGTTGCCAGCTCGCAGAGCAAACTGGAAGAAATCGCAGCAAAAACATCTTCAGCCTCGCACGCCAGAAGACTGGTAGCCTCTCAAGTGACTTCCCGGCTTCCAGTGAGGGGCGTGTAGTTCCATTGCATGCGGGCTGGTACCGCTCCTTTCCTAAACAGCTGTTGGCAGCATCATCGAGAGGGGCCTGTGCACAGCTGTGGTCCGCTTCTGATGAGGCGTTGACACAGGCCGATAAACCGCTGTTGAATAGATGATGGATTCACCATCGGGGTCGGCCAAGGCACAGCCGGGGTCGAGGAGATGAGAGTCAAGTGGGAGAAGGGGCGAAGGGAGCCGCGCGTCCTTCGGCTCCGTGCCTTGTGCAATAAACTGTTTGCGTTGTTCATCGGCTGGCTCTCTGACGTGCGAACCAAACTACAGGGCGACCAGCCTAGAGAGCGCTTCTAAGCGCACGTCTGGCGTTGCGCCTTCAGCGTCGATTCTGTGCGTCTCTAGCGACGATCTACCATTTTTTTCTTAGACGGGCGAAAAAGGCGGCTACACCTTCGCGAATAGCGCATAAACCCTCCAAGTCGGTTTTCAGATGGAGCTATCGCTTTTTTTAAGGGTGCGATCCTATTTATAAATGTATTCAGGAGATAATATTTTGAAAACAGGTTTAAAGCGGATTTCCCAGTGGCGTGCTATCGGCGCACAGTTCCAGGGTTTCCAAATCGGGCTAGAAACTTTTCGCGCGTGCATCTCCATCCGTTGCTCAACAAAGCCCCTAAAAACCAGACGAGCACTAACTATTGAGTCGTTAGCCACCTCCCACGTAAATCCGGTAGGGCCTCTCTCGCGGCCAGCGTGAATCTGGAGAGAGGATTGCTAGGCTTAAGCATTTAGGAAGTAAACTTACTGAATAAAAAGTATTGCACGGCGCCTCTAGTCTAAGCGGGTGTTAATCTGGAGAAATTTCTTTACTGAACGATGAATATAGCGGCTCGATGTCGGCGCATAGCTTCAGGCTCTGCCTAAATGGGGAATAACAGCTTTTCGTAGAAATGAGTGAATGAGCCTTTCTGCTGGGATTGTTTGTCTCTCCGAGGGGAGCCTGTCAATTTGCTTGAGATGAAAGTGAGTGCTTACTAGAAGCGATAGTCTGGTAAATGTGTCAAATTAGGTTCAATATAAAATAAATTCCGGAATGGCCGAATAGGAACAAATGTACTGATTTGAGACCAGAAAGTATAGAAACTGTAACTTGAACCGGTTGGTTAGAAACTGCAAAAATGCATCAATATATAAATAAACAAGCGTTTATGTCAGAGTTCTTGGACCGACCAAAAGTGATCCGGAAGCCCTATACGCACCCTACGCGCACCACTCCATAGTCCGCGGCGCCGGATAACCCGCAGCTAACGACCAGCGAAGCAGGCGCTTAGAGGCGAATTGCGGCTACCTTTAATCAAAAATTCGCTCCGATTGTCCGATTCCTAGATTGCTCGTCACTCATCTGTAACTGGACATATGCGGCGACAAACCCGGATTTACCGCGAGATCCACGCCGCAAGTCGGCAGCGCTCGGGAGACCTAGTCCGGCCGCTGGCGGCGCACAGTAAGCGATCGGAGCGAAGTATTTGAAGTACGCTGATTTGTCTGTTGCTGCTGCTGCGAAGAAGAAGAAGAACTAGCGTACTCTGATTGAGGCTGCGCTAGAGGGCAGAGGGCGCAGGGATACAATTGTATTAGTATCCAAAGTTCACGCTAGACGCGGAGAAGCTAGGGCCGCTCGTGGAATAATAATACATTTTACATTTGTATAGTGTCCTCTGAGAACTGAATCTCTTTCTAGGCACTTTACAGGTCGGAGGCGTTCAATGAGTTACCACAACCCAAAAAAACATACTCTAATTAAGCGAAAATTGACCAGAAATCGAAAAACGAAGCTTAAATTTCTAATTTTCAGTGAATGATGTGTTATGCTGTCGTTATAATGTGCCCATCAAATTTCGTTCCATTGCGTTGGCGCGTTCTAAGGCAAATGGGCTGCAAAGACGATGGCCATTACCGCAATCCGCCGAAAATCCACAAGAAATTGGCTGCTTCGTGCAGCTCCTGCTCGGTTTGGATATTAGAATAAACTACCGTTCGAGTGTCCTCGCAAAATTTTGATTCACCGGAAGGGCGAGTGCTAATGCAATCCACTGCAATCTACTGCAATCGTCTGCAGCGAATGCAGCTGCCCTGGCAGTGGATTTTGGTATTGATGGCCGGGGTGGATGCAGTCGGTTGCAGCGTATATTCACGCCAATATTCACTCAAAGTTCAAGCTCCGCACTGCCAATTTCAGGTCAACTGTCACTCAATTAGAGTGAATTGCGGTGGAATTTTGATAACTCGTTGAGTCTGAGTCGGAGCGCTTGAGTTTGAGCGGTCGGTCCCGCGAAGGGAGCAGCGACGGTGCGGAGTCAGACATTCGGCGTCTAGCCGCTCCGACGTTACCGCGAAGATGGTGGCTGTGCCTCTGCAGTGCCGGTGACTCATGCGTAGTTCTTGGGAAACTCGTGTTCGTTCGTGGGCGCATGTACCGGGCGCACAACTGCTTTCGGCGTTGCTATGTGCAATGAACAGTTCAACATCGAAAAACGAGCAGAACTGGTAGCGAGTGAGTAAATAAACACGAGGCTAATAATTTGCTTTTTATTATTAACCTGATGTTAACAACGGCAAATAATCGCATCGATGAAAAAATTGTTTAAGCATTAAAGCAGCTGTATCTTGGATTGACAGTCTTGGGGCAAGGTTGAGGATTAAGCCATATTGGCAAAATCCAGAATATTCTCGCGAGTTCAATGAATCGCACTCGTTGTCTGACGGCCAATGGGTCGGTAAAAGTAAACAGTAACCGATTCAACGGTCTCATTCTTTTTTTTAGCAGCAGATGAGTCAAAGAGGCTTTCACTCCGCAAGCAGCTATACCGAATTGCTAGCAGCAGAACCCGCCCACTCGACTTGGCCACTCGCTAAGTGCAACTAAACTAAAGCCACTCCTTCCCTCCCCCGGCCTAAGATCCTGCGGCGTGCCAGCAAGCTGGGGGCAACTATTAAATGACTGGGCATGGAGTACCGCTAAAAAAAGCAGCGAGTAGCATTCAAGTAGCGGCGAGCCGCGGTGCGCACTTGCAATTTTGCCATTGTGGGTATGTAGAATGTGGGTGTTTCGCAGGACAGTTTTGTATTGCGCACTCACAGCCTAAGCGGCTTTCGGTACGAATTCGGTGGCCAACAGACTTCGTCTCATGCAACAAAGAGAAAGTGGGAAGCATAGCAGAGAGTCAGAAGAGCAGTTGAGGTAGTGAGTAGCATGGAAGTAGCAACTCAAGGACCGTTGAAAAAGATGAGCCACAGTCAGCAGCAGGAGAGTAGTTGTCGTTGCCGCAGTCTAGGACCTGCAGAGCTAAAGCTTCTGTGGCGAATGGTCTTTAAGCAGAGGAATAGAATTTAATGTCCACACAGGACCTGAGGGCGCGAAGAGGCTGAAACTGGTGCAGCAGTTCAGCTAGGTACGAAGGAGCCAAGCCGTGGCCTTGGTCTTGTGGGTCAGAGTAAGAAATTTGCTCTGTATAGCCGCTAAGGCTTTTCTGCCGCTGCGTAAGTGAGGCTGTTGATTAAGGCGAACCTTTCCATGTTTTAATTTTCTTCTCCCGGATTTTCGGGGAGGGGCAAAAGGTTTGGTGTATATTGCTCACTTACGGTGCTGCGTTAGAACAAACCGGAACGACGTGGCTGAATGGTAGCAGCTTTAGGTGACTTGGAATGGTTAGCACCTCTAGTTCTTCACTACTTAGCAGCCTACAGACCGGATTTATAAAAATAATAATTTCCCTTAGAATTTTGGAGGATTCTAGAAGCCTTTGGCTCACACCTCTGTGGATCAGACATCTGAGAGGCCGACTCAGAAGTGAAGCGCTGACGGGAGCAACGCGAAATGCCCGCTTAGTTGGGCAGTGATAGCACATTAGGTAAGGTGTTCGGCTTTCACGATCGAGGTCGTGGGTTCAAATTCTGCAGTGGGCAATGCAATATTGCCCGCAGCAAGCGGCGGTGAAAGCCGTTAAGGCTCTTCTGTCGCTATACAAATGAGGCCGTTAAATCAGCTAATTTTTACCAGCCCGATGCCCCCCCCCCGCGAAGGGAGACAGACTGCGAAGCAGCGTGCGTATCGATGCTGCGAACGCATCGTTAGTCACACCTTCGCAAACGCGTTTATCTGTTAAAAAATCGTCTAAAAAGTGACTGGTCCCTTTAATTTGCAGAGCCTGAAGCTTCGAGCGCAAGGTTAGCCCCCTCTCCCTCTCCCGGATGCCTCTTTAGACCCACCCGGCCACACGGAAATGTGCATAATAATTTGGAGAGCCTGAAGCCTGGGTGCCAAAGGTGTGACGCTGGGCAGCCCCCTGTAGACCCGTATGAAAATAAATGCCGCTTCATAGCCCCCCTCGCCCCCCCCCCGAAGCTACCCTGAACACAACTTGCGCGCCAGTTTAGCATCTTGTTAGCAGCCCTGTATAATCCCTTTACAGAAACACCTTGAATCCGCACGCCGAGGGCACCCCCTGTCCGACAAACCACCAGAGCGGCTCTCTTCCAGCAGCTGGCGGAGAGGGGAGCCGGAAAGGAGGGGTGTATTAACAATGGGGTGTTGTCTCCGATGCGTGTGGGGCAGGGCTGGAACATCTGCGCGGCCAGCATCCGTCCCGCCTCTTCACGCATAGACCAACCCTCAGCCCCTCCCTATGCTTACGCATCTGGGCTAAGACGTCTGCATGGGCCGGCAAATATTGAACTTCCTTTTCTGAATAGCGCTAAAACGTATTCTTTATTTTACACACCTCGCGACGATAGAAGGCAAACGAATTATGCTGCTCTTACAACGTAGCACATCGGCGCCTTGAGCACTGCAAACTCAGTTGCGGGGAGCTGCAGCCGCACGGTCAGGGTACAGTCTGACGATTATTGGTCCAGACTACGTCAAAGACCCGCCTCGTACACAATTGGTTTTTCGCTGGCCTATGTTTCCAGGCCCACATAGATTGGCTGAATGGATGTCCGACCGGACCGGTGCGCCGTCGCCGCTGAGTTTGGGCCGTGGTGCTGTTCTTGGTAGCCAGCTCTGCGTGAGATGCGGTACAGCGCCGGATCAAGTATTCTCTGCTCTTTGCTATTGTGAGATATGCTCACGGAAAGGGACTTGAATTCTGAAACAGTTCCACTCGGCGGATTACAAATACTGCATCGTCGTCTTGCCTTTCAGTGCCAGTCGCCGAACTTGAGCGCCTCGCAGTTCGGACCATGGCGCCAGTCAAGAATTCTAAGCGGAGGTACGAGAGCTGCTGCGCTATCGGATCTCTAGATCGTGCGGACTTAAGCTGCATGTGCTTAGGTGGCCTGGGTCTGTCGATCTTGGCCGGCTGCACCGACTCTCAGGCTTGATTGGCTTTACTTGTTTCCTCCGGGGCTTATGCTTGAGCTATGCACTTCCATTTAATCTGTTAGTGCACAGGGAGGCAATGTTCCTTGAGCTCATTGAAAGGGCTGTACTGGCTGTTTCACCGTACTTATTTAGTCTCGTACCAGTCGAAAAGCTGTCTAAAGTGAGCTGAGTTTATGCATTTCTTGCAGGAATAGTTACGCTTGGTTATGTAGGCGTTTGTTTGCCAATTACCCGAAACAGGCAGTTCCATTTCAATTCGCTTTCACCTGTTTATCGTTGTCTCTTACCTAAAGTTAGATGGGGCCTAAAGGGCAACGCAGTTTCGTGACTTTCGTTGGCTCACTTATCACGCTCGTTCATTCAGCAAGGCAGACGGTGGGCTGGAGGTTAAGGGCAGTGCGGTTCGGTCTCCGAGGTGCTTAGTAGAACCGTGGGATGACTATCGCCTTGTGCTATATCAACTGGGATACTGTGAGCCTGCAGCCCACCAAAAACTGCCACGATCCATAAAATCGAATGTAACCCCCCCCCCCCTCCAAACGCCGAGGGGGTCTTCAATGCCGATGGACCCGCCACTGTAGTCTATCTGCTGAGAGAATGCAATGTCTATAATAATATAATAATAATAATTCACTTGATAAAGCGCCCTCAGAGAACTTAATCTCTCTCTAGGCGCTTTACATTTGCTGTAAAGTGAAATGCAATTGAATGGTAAGTAAAATCATGCTTGAAAAACAGACGAAATGAATAATTTGGTTAGGGGTGACATGCACAGGGTCAGCATGCAAATGTGGTTAGTGGCAGCATGCACAGTGTCAGCACGCATAAGCACATCAAGGACGAATCACAGGGACCCACTAAATGCTGTCCTAAATAGGTGTTTTTAGGTTCCTTTAAATGTGGTCAGGTCAGGGGATGTTCTGACGCAGGTCGGGAGGGAGTTCCAGGCTTTGGAAGCATATGAACTAAATGCACGGTCTCCAAAGGATTTAAGGTTTGTATGAGGTATTTCTAGACAGTTGGATTCCGAAAAGCGGGTGGTACGATGCTTGGCCTGATGGGGTAGTATATCTGACAGATAGGCTGGAGCCATAGAATGAAGAGACCTAAAAGTGAGCGACAAAACCTTGAAGTCAATCCGTTGCTTGACTGGTAGCCAGTGCAGGTCGGCGAGAAGTGGAGTAATGTAGCAGCTGCGACGCTCACGACAGACAAGCCTAGCTGCAGAGTTTTGCACCAGCTGCAATCGCCTGAACGCACATGCTGGTAGGCCAGTAAGCAGCGAGTTGCAGAAGTCGAGACGGGATGTCACGAATGCATGGACCAACTTGGACGTCTAGTATCAGGGTGCCACACGTTGGGCCTGCGTACCGATTGGTAAAACTTTGGGCCTGCTTCCCGGCTGGCAAATTGCGCAGGATGGCAGAGGATGCTACATCGCAATTCCCAGTGGGGTGGCAACAAGCTTCCATCTCCAGCCTATATTCTCCCGAGCCTGCACCGGCCACGTGGCCGGTGCAGGCTCCTAATGTATACCAAGACCAAGCAATAAAGAAATTCAAATGGCTCCGGTTGTTGGGTAGGCTGGAGGTATGATTCAAAGGGCAAATAGCCTGCATGACCTCGAGAAGGTGACCGAAGGGCAAAAATGCATGCTGGTGCTCTGGTTCTCTTTGGTCGAGTCTCACGACTGGACCCATGCTTAGTGAACACTCTCGGATTTAGTCTATATATCCTGTTTTCTGGTTCTGTATCCGACAGCGTTTTGTCATATAGACATGTTTTCTTTACAGCATATATAAAGTGCTTGTAAAGATATTTGATTCTCGGAGAGTTCTGTACAAATGTATTATTGTTGTTATTTCAGCTAATATTGAAATTTTTTGATTTCTCGGTCAGTGTCAAAGTCTCACCTTATTGGCTTGTGTGTAAGTGCATATACACGTGTATGAATGTGTGTGTGTGTGTGTGTGTGTGTGTGTGTGTATGTGTGTCTTACAATGTGTGACTTACAATGTCGTTTTATGAAATTCGTCATGAATCGTTTGGTGCAGTAAAGCACACAAGATGATAGAGCAGTCCTCTAATTTGCTGTGACTGAAGATCAAGCTGCTTCTTGAAACTGTATCTGAGCACTGACATAAATTCTGCTCGTGCAATAAGGCGCTTGCAGATGGTGCTAATCGCTGCAGCTAGGCTTACATGTCGTGAACAGCACAGTTGCCACATTACTCTTACTTCTCTCTGAACTGCACTGGCTTCCCACTAAGCAGTGTATCGACTTCGAGGCTTTGTCACTAGCTCTTAGGTCCTTCCATTCTCTCGCTCCGACCTACATGTCTGAACTACTTCCCGATCAGAAGAGGCGTTGTACCGGCGGTGCCTAGCCAGGGCATTCATGTAGGTGGCAGCAAGACCCTCACAAGACCATTAGGTCTCCAAGGAGCTGAGGCTCTCGGCGATTCTGGGAGTCGTTACCTTTATTAATCCGATCGTAACCAGGATTTTAAAATAAATCAGACCTGCTAAGCAAATAGCCATGCCCACATCCCATCAGACTTGCCCCCCTCCCCTTGTCCCAGCCGATATAGCGGGCTACCCAGGTAGTTGGACTCATTCCTGTGGGGGGATTGCCCTCTGCCCACCCCCTGACTTCGCAGCATCACCACGCCCGGCTGGTTGCTCCGACTGACCGGCAGCTCGTGCTGCATGTGCTCGGCCCGATGCCGAGTTCATGCCTCTTTCACCTTTTCGACACCTGGCTACCTGGCAAGGGGTCTGGTGCAGCTGCAGCTTAACCACCAATCGATATATCAGAGGTTGGCACCTTGCAGTGGCTCTGACTGGCAAGATACAGCTATTCCCTTTGCCTGGCTTTATTATTTTTGCAAGGCTCTTCCAGCATAACACCTGGACGACTGGGCTATGACGAGAGTGTATATATATATATATATATATATATATATCTATATCTATATATATATATAGATATATAGATATATATATAGATAGATAGATAGATAGATAGATAGATAGATAGATAGATAGATAGATAGATATATATATATATATATATGCACCAGTGGCAGCCGGCAGTGGTGTGCACTCAAGTACTTTCTCCACATACCCCCCATGCATATATGGTGAATGGCTACACAAAGGGCCATCGATCCAAGAAGGTGACTGGTTGTGCCAGCCTGCCCGACTAGATTAGGCTTTATCTATTAGCCTGGCAAGAGGTGAGCAGCCGACGGCAGTACCTGCCGTTCTCAGTTAGGATTTACAGCAGCACAGCACAACTTCCAAGCAGACTCATTGTACTCTCAAGTCGTTTAGCTGTGCCTCGAACCAACCTGATATCCTTGGAGACTTGTGCTGATACGCGCTCCCAAAGCCTGGAACTCACTATCGACTGACGTCACGACACCCCACCACTCGACGACATTTACAAGAAACTAAAAAGCGCTTCGGTTCCAGCATTTGCTGGCTCCCTATGAATTGGCCTTTTCTGTGCTTTCGAGAGCTGATACTGTGAATGATACATGCTGACCTTGTCAATGTCACCTGTATGCTTGTTGAAATTGAGCATGCTACCACCAACCATTCGAGCATGCTTCCTTTACAGCATATGTAAAGTGCCTAGAAAGAGATTCAGTTCTCTGAGGGTGCTATACAGAGGTGTTAATACTATTTTTAAGGATATCACGAACCAACACATTCCTTCCTTCGTAGCACATGCAAAGTGCCTAAAAGGATATTTCGTTATCTTAAGGCACTGTAAAGATGTTTTATTGTAATTACTAATAACACATCTAAGACAAACTAGCAACTAAAGCACACCAGGGTAATGAACTCTGCCTTTTAAGCCGTGTTTACACGATCGTCTCTCTTCTGTCCCGCTTCCTTTTGCTTCTGTCCTGCTTCCATCCTGCTTCGATCTTATAATAATAATAATAATAATAATAATAATGCACTTGATAAAGCGCCCTCAGAGAACTCAATCTCTTTCTAGGTACTTTACATTTGCTGCGAAGGGAAACGCGATTGAATGGTGAGTAATATCATGCTTGATAAAAACATGAGTAACATCGTTAGGGGTGACATGCACAGGGTCAGAATGCAAATGTGGTTAGTGGCAGCATGCACAGTGTCAGCACGCATAAGCACATCAAGGACGAATCAAAGGGACCCACTAAATGCTGTCCTAAATAGGTGTGTTTTTAAGTTCTTTTTAAATGTGGTCAAGTCAGGGGATGTTCTGACGCAAGTTGGGAGGGAGTTCCAGGCTTTGAGAGCATACGAACTAAATGCACACTCTCCAAAGGATTTGAGGTTTGTACGAGGTATTGGTACACTCTTGGATTCCGAAAAGCGGGTGGTACGATGCTTGGCCTGGTGGGGGAGTAGATCTGAGAGATAGGCTGGAGCCAAAGAATGAAGTGACCTAAAAGTGAGCGACAAAATCTTCACATCTTCATTCTTATAGGAAGTTTACTTGGTCAGTTTTCTTCAAGTCTTGCTTCCTACTTGCTCCACTCTCAGAGTGATCATGGAAATTTTGATTTTGTTAGAGAGGTAGGAAATGGCCCTCTGCTATGCACCTTCCGATAAATTTAAACCTTTAGTGATTGTCTTTTTCGCCTGTCAACTCATGATCTGATTTCTGTATGAAGAGCTCGTAGTGTCCCATAAACAAGGACTCTCGTGGAATACATAGATGATTGTGCCTGTTAAGTCATCTGCCATGATTTTCAAAGCAATGAAGGTGTGCCCTTGCCAGTGCCTATGATTGGCCGTTGGTTCAGTCTTACCTCAGTCTTAGCCAAGTATTAGAACAATACTCAGCTCTCGAATCTTCGTTCAGTCTTCCATAAACCTTGGACCAAACTCATTCTCCATGACGTATGTACCAATTACTGAAGCAAAACAGAAGCAAGACTCGCCGTGTAAACTTGGCTTCATGGATTTGGGCAGATGGTCGTGAAAATTGCTTGGTGCACAGTCCAGTAGCTGAGTTTCGCTTCCTGCTAACTGCATGCCGTGTGATATTTCACAGCAACAACTTTATATTTTAAGAGGCGCAGTACACACTAGGCAACATGGCGCCTGTTCCTTTCCTCCCAAGGGGGGGTCTGCATCCTTACCTTAAATGACAATTGGTTGTCCACTAGCTCATTAATAGTCGACACGAGCATTCTCATTCCTCCCTATTGATGCACCTAGCCATTCAAACTGCCGACAAAAGAGCAAGCTGCTTTCTCTGAATAGGCATGTGTGAGCACTGGGCCTTTGTCTGCACTGGCTCCATCAGCACCTGTATTTCCTTCTGGCAGCAGAGGAGGGTGGGACTCCAGCATGTCCGACAACCCAAGCATGTCTATCTAGCCGATTTGGCCCCCACCCCTTGCCCAGTGCTACTCTACTTTGCTCCATTGGTTTGGTCACTGCAGCTTAGCTCTGGCCTACTGCAATTCTCAGTACTGACATGACACAGCACAGATGTGCTTATCCGTGCTGACACTGTGCATGCTGCCACTAACCACATTTGCATGCTGACCCTGTGCATGTCACCCCTAACCATGTTATTCATTTTGTTTGTTAATCAAGCATGATTTTACTCACCATTCAATTGCATTTTCCTTTGCAGCAAATGTAAAGCGCCTAGAGAGAGATTAAGTTCTCTGAGGGCGTTTATCAAGTGCATTATTATTATTATTATTACCTCTTTGGGCATCGAATGGCAAAACAAGTGCCATGTGTGTGCACGGTGTGTTTGACTGTGTATATTGCAGCTAGGTGCATTTGAGTTGGCTGTGAGTGCTCATTAGGGTTGCTTTGGATCGATGGTTGATAATGTCATGCACTACTAATTGGGTCCAGTGAGCCTACTGGTGGCTGGGTGGGGAATGTCATAGATAAACACAGGTTGTTGTTTTTTTAGTTCTTGGGCTTGTATCCAGCTGGTGGCATGAGGGTTTTTCTTTGTGCATGAGCAGAAACTAAGCAGTTAGCGAGTGGCATTTTTGTGGCACAACTGTCTTATACAAGTAGATCGACATGAGTTGGCGACAGAAGCTTTAGCTCTGCAGGTCCTAGACTGTGGAACTCGCTTCCACAATTCTTACACAACGACAACTACTCTCCTACTGCCGACTATGGCTCATCCATTTCAGCGGTCCTGAGCTGCTACTTCCATGCTACTCACCACCTCAACTGCTCTCCTGACTCTGCTATGCTTCCCACTTTCTCTTTGTTGCGTGAGATGAAGTCTGTTGGCTAACGAATGCATACCGAAAGCCGCTTAGGCTGTGAGTGCGCTATACAAAACTCTCCTGCGTAACACCCACATGGTCTTTATGACTTTGTGGAGTTACAGACGGAGATACGTTACATTACATGAGAAGCTCCTGCCGGTAAAGTTTAGTTAGCTCCTATCTTGCTTCTCTTATCGTTCATCATTTATATTTCAGCTACTTGAGCCTAGCAGGCAGGTCTCTTGGTAGTCAGCTACAGATACGGTATGTGATGCTATGTGGCTAGCAGCCTTGCTGAGCTCGTTGGTTTGGTGTAGTGTTTGGTTTAAAACCAAATTGATTTTGTCGGGCAGTTAAAAACTGTTTTAAACCATTTTTTACTGCTTTATTGGTTATTTTACTTGTTTTAGAATTCACCCTATTTACTTCTTTCTTCTTACTTCTGGCCGGCAGCTCGTTTAGTTGAGTTCTTAATCGAAAACCACTGTGCCCTCTTAAAGCAAGATTTATTCATCAAACTCACTGATGAGAACGTTTTCTGGTCCATCGCCGATATACACATACGCAAATTCATCGGCGAACGTTTCGGCGAAATACCGTTAAGATCGATCATATCGAGGGGGTTGGAGGGTGGCTTGGAATTATCCTTGCGGCGTTCCTCCGATCCCTGCTGCAGGCTCCGTTTTACAACTGAGTAGATGTTGCTGCATCTTTTGACGTAAATCCGCACAAGTGGACGAACAATATCGATGCCGAGACAGCTTCAATCCTTCCGACGCAAACTTTTCGGAAAAATGGAAAGATACATCGCTGGCAGGGCGCCCACCTTTGTTCTTGTCTTGTTGCACCATGAAAAGTGAATAATAGGGACGTCCGGTGTTCGGCAACGCCTCACTGTGATGGGTGTTTAAAACCAATAAAACCGCGGCTGATTTTTTGGTTGGTTTAAAACCGGTTTAAAACCACAGGTTTCAAACCAGGTTTCAAACGAATCACTTTAGTTTGGTGGTACTGTAGCATGGCCTAGAAATCGCAATCTGCTCCACGAGGTTCAGTTAGTGAGCTGTCTTAGCTATTAGGGCAGCACAGGAAAGTCAATGTGATGAAATGTATCTCCATCTGTAGCCCCACAAAGTCACAAAGACTATGTGGGTGCTGCCCATGATGGTTTTGCATAGCTCACTAAGCCTGAGCAGCTTTCAGTACGCCTTCGGTAGCCAATGGACTTGCGATGATAACGTTGTCATAATGAGTGATAATGACGGTAATAATTATATGCCGTAGCTACAAGTGTGCTGCTGAACTGCACCCGAGCCTCACTCAGGTGTGCAATACGAAAGCCAGTCAATCTGTTCCAGCCACCTGATGTTGCTCAGGATTAATGGTGCCTCTTAGTACAAAAAAGTGAGGAGTTACTACTTTCACTTGTCTATTGAAATGGTGAATTGATCTGACCTTTAGCTGTGGTTTTTTCAGTGATCGCCCGTGTTCCTCTCGTTAGGACTATGTGCCGTGCTTTCTTTCTTTCAATGATGGCAAGTCATTAAACCTTAGTTGTTGATTCTCTTGCAACGTATTGTAAAGTACCTATGTAGAAATTTAATTCTGATAAGGTGCTATGCAAACGACCTATTATTATTATTTCTCTTATTATAACAAATAAAATCTTCACCATTTCTATTTCTGTAACATCCCTCTGGGGTGTTCAACATGACGTAGATCTGGCTGATGCATTAGCCACTTTTTTTAAATGGTCCATGTCAGTTGCTCTCCAATGGCACCTGAATGTGACACTGTACTGCAGTGATTCTTTCTTCATCAGGTAGATGGATGTGAGTTGGCTGCTAGGCACTGCCCTCTCTCCTTCCGTACCTTAGCTGATGTGCCTGGCCATATCCTGAAGGAAATCAATGGAAATACCGTGTAAAGCTCGGCTGATTCGGCAGCCTTCACTTACATTTGATAGAGGCAGAAGACCCTTAGTATCCTTCGAGGCCCCTTGTGGCCAGGCAGTAAGTGGCAGAGTCAGATGCAGCGACCCGGACGCCCCCCCTCCCTATTCCCACTGGGGGCGGGGCAGCGCGACCCAAGACCACATTACTAGGTGAGGTGGTTGCTTTTCACGACCTCGGCCCCGAGGTCGTGGGTTCGAATCTTGTGGTGGGCGATCCTTTATCGCCACTGCAAGCGGTGGTGATAGCCGTAAAGGCCTTTCTGTCGCTATATAAAAAGAGGCTGTTAAATCAGCTAGTATTTATTTATTTTATTTATTTATTTATTATGTCTTAATTCTACTCCGTGAGCAACCAGCTGCTAGTGGTTCACGTGCCTCTTCATTCTGCCTGCTAAGGCTAGAGGAAAAATATGTAGGGAGGAGAGCAAGCAGAGAGAGAGAGAGAGAGAGAGAGAGAGAGAGAGAGAGAGAGAGAGAGAGAGAGAGAGAGAGAACTTTGGGGGCGACCTGGCGGCTTGTCACAGCCATCTCAGTTTAGGTGCCTCTTACATTTCTGCATGCTGACTATTCTCAGAACGGTTTCAGAAGCAAAACGGCTTCCATCACGCAATATGTTTTTTAAATTCTGTGAATAATGCATGCTAAGTATTGACTCATGTGTAAGATTACCTTTTCTTATGAAGTGAAGGTTAAAACATGCAAAATCTCTCTGTAGGCAAAGGCTAAAAATAAGCTTTGGTAGAGTTAGAAAGCCCGGTTAAAATCATCGGTTTGGACCAAATCGTGCATATGAGGGGTTCTGAATGCAGAGATTATGCAGATGTAGGGGGTCGACTATAACAATGTACTGAGCGTCTTAGTCCAGGGTACTAATGCTGTGGATGTAAGATGGGCTGCTGGGTGTTGACCAGGATTCTAATTCAAGAGTTTGATCCGACCTCAGAGGGCATTTTGTTTTGGCTTGCCATTTGGATCCCATTGATGCCAGTAATTAGGGCCACAAATAGAGGTTGCTCTGTGGAATTGCAAAAGCCTGGTCCACTTGACCTTTCTTTAGGAACCTTTTGTTTGCAGAGCTCTTTGGCTCTGGCACCTGCCCTCTTCATTTTTTATCTGGTGACATTTTCAGATCGTTTTGAAAGGTTATTTCGGCATGATCACTCCGATTGTTCTGATGCTGATGCTGCAACTCAGTGTAAGACCATGCCGATATCTGTAGGTTCTTGATATGGGTTCCCCCAGTGATGGTGCACAACAGTATGCATTGTATTTACTTCTCCCTTTCACCTATCAAGTCTGTATTCGAAGCTTGCATCTTGCTGATTCAACGAGATTCCACTTCCTAATAGGGACAACTCTTTAGATTACAGAAAAGCAGAACAGCAGACTGCAGCTCTATGTGTAACAATGTGGCTAGTGGTAAATTGGCCAGCACCATATGGCTTGTCACTTACGTACACAGTGCTCAGTCCTGATACGCTTAACTTCCTTCTGGCAGACCGTACGTCTGTCTTGGGTACTTAACATACTGGTCAAGTGCCATTCTTCTTGCTCGCTAAAGGTTTGCATGCAACGTTATGTTGCTGCCTACATCACTGGCGTTCACGACAAAATTGGCGAGGGATAAAATTGGTGAGCGAGGAATTGTAATACTCAGCTCGGCACCCCTAGCAAAAGCATGAAATGAAAGGGTCGCTCATGGCCTTTGCTATTCTGCTGGAACCTCCATTATCGCCCGTGAACAGTGACCGCGGTGGCCACGCCACTTTGAGGACTAGGCCATCAACAAGAAAGGTGTTCCGAAGGCTGTGTGTGTGACTTGCCTTTGGTGCTGGGCTGACACTGCTCAAGCGACGAAATGTTTGACCCAAGCTACGGTCTGGATATTAGTGATGCCTGCGACTCACGCGCGTCTGCTGTCGAGAAGCTGCTGAGCCACTCCGAGTCAGGCCGGAAGACGAGCATGACGAGCATGAGGAAGATGAGCTTTGTCAATATGTCCGCCATGCTGGGAGATGCTGAATGCAGAGCAGTCCCGTCGATGCTGGAGCTCTGTTCCGGCCTTCCACTCACCTATTAATGGTATCGCCTTGAGTTCTCATTCTATCTGCGCTGGAACCAGCTTCAGTGTTTAATTGTGCCACAATGAAGGTCACTTGAATAGAACCGATCTCAGTGCCGTTCTGGGACCAGACGGAATCCCCAGTGACACGGCGACAGCTTCTACACCGAGCCGAGGGGAGAGAAGTTCTGGGGGTGATCCGGAGATTTCGAGTCAGCTGCCAGCCAGCTGCCGACAAATCTCCGGAAAGCCAACCATACAGGCCCCACGGCTTGATAACCTAACTTTTGCCTTTCATTCCTTGTATAGTGATAAACGGCTTTTCTTTCCAAGCGACACCGAAAGCTCTCTCCTCGAGACTGCTCACAGGGCGACAGCCCCAGCAGCTCAGCCCGACCTCCACTTCCCAACTGAGGCTCTCTCTCTCTCTCTCTCTCTCTCTCTCTCTCTCTCTCTCTCTCTCTCTCTCTCTCTCTCTCTCTCTCTCGGCCGTCTGCATCGAAGCTCGTGCACCAAGGTCATGCAACTGATAGCATGCTCCCTGCTCCCAAGCTTCTCTGTCGCAGACCCAGCCGGTAAATTGCAGACGAGAGAAATGAGCACCTCACTCGGCGAACCGGAAAAAATGGCCTGAACAAAAGCAGCATCGCTGCATCCAAACCTGTGCATTGTGAACAGGAAGGGAGTCGAGGCTAGCAAGCTGCAGCTCCCGTTTCGGTATCTCGCCTTCCGTCACAAAACCCCGACCAAAGTACATCCCGTCCACTTCGTGCTCTGCAGCGGTGACCGGACCACGACCGAGCTGTAGTTGGCTAATGCAATTGGCACTTTGTGTTGTTCTTCAGCCGACGTTTACCGGATGGATCTGCAGTCTACCGTGGCCGTCGAGCCACAGCGACTGCAGGCCTCGCACATACGAACACGAAAACGCAGTTCTTGGTTGTGGTGGTGGCTGCTGTTGCGATCTTCCTTGTCATGATGTTTTCACTGCTCAACGACGACACCGACGACAGTGAGGTCAGTGAGCTGTGGCCGCAGGGTACGGGAGTGGCACCGCGAGGGGAGGCTGCTTGTCTGGCTGCTTGCTTGAAGGACACTCGATGCCGAGCTCGTTGCATTTCTCATTGACGAGCTGCAGTTTCTTCGTTTCTCTGCTTATCTTTGCGACAAGCCCTTCCTCACGCACCATGCATTACAAGTAGGGTGAATCTCTCACCACCGACGTTCGCTGTGCTGCTGCCTGTAGCGAGCGCTGCTCCTTGCTGAAGCTCCGTTTGAGACTAGGCATTTCAACTCTGTGCATGTCGTTTGATGAATGTGATCCTAGTAGGAGGGTCCACGTTATCCTAGTGGAGGCTAAAACATAGCAGCTCAAAGGAACCGGTTTTGTTTTTAAAAGCGAAAGCCTTTGAGAGGAAGTAGTACAGTCGTGGCAGCCTAATCAGAGGCCTTTGCGATACTTCGTGTGAGAGTATGATAGCAGAGAGTAAAGTAAGACAGAGGCCGGCATAATTTCGACCAGATACCGATGGCTAGAGCAGGCGACCTTGCACAAGAGCTCAGAGACAATTGTCAGGTATGTTTGCCAGTAGATGTTTGATGGCTGCATTCGCCTATCTTCTGGATATCTGGGTATATGTCATGCTGCTTCCACGAGTCGATAGGCGTGCTTCCAGTCATACTGGCTTACGCTAGGCTTGGTCGCAGGGCTCTAAGCGTCGTCGGAGCCAGAGGAGGGGCGCGGACAAGGGAAGCATTGGCCCCCCCCTTCCCCTACAGTGGAGGGGCAGCGATCTGAGCCGACCCCTACGACTCCTACGCCCCCTCCCGATCGTCACCAACGACGAAATTATGTCTTAATTCCACTCGGCGACGAGCTACCGACGAGTTCGTGTCGAATAAGCACAATGATTTTTCGCTATGATTGTTCATATAATTGTAGGTCTAGTTCGCTTACACGAAAATTTTGCAGGTCTTGGCCCCTACATACAATTTTCCGGGTCTTGCCCCCTACATAATAATTCTGGCTCCGCCTCTGGCTTTAAGGTATTGCACCAATTCCTGGCAATGCAGCTCTGTGAATGATGATGCAAAGAGCTGCTTCATTCGTTTGTTACTGTAGCTGTGAGTACATGTTCACCAGCCAAAATGACCGTGTACCGCATACCCCGAGGTTCTCCCTCATCTTGTTTTCTCGAAATTGCACTGAATGACCGAGTAGTATTGCAGCTAGCTTGGTGTGTACGAAAACTGAGCACATTTATAGCTGCTGAAGAGCCTTTGCAGCAATCACCGACACTTGTAGTGGGCAATTAATGATGTAAAAGGTTGCCCACTGAAGGACTCAAACCTTTGACCTAAGTTGTGAAGAGCAAGCACCTTATCTCAGGACTCGGCCTCAGGGACAAAGAAACTCGCCCAACCTGGGGCATGAACCCACGACCCTGCTGTAGACTTGCCGATGCAAAATGTAATGTAATGTGTTTCCACAAAGATAATTTTGCGGAACTCCACAAAGCCACATGGGCTAAGTGGGTAATCTAAAGTAAAGGTTGGCTGATTGATTTAGCTGCCTTATTTATGTAGCAGCAGAAGAGCATTAAATTCTATCAACACCTCTGACAGCAGGCAGTAAAGGATCGCCCACCTGCAGGACTCACACAGGACCTGGGCAGAGCAGAAGCACGGGCCCTGGGCAACGAGACCCAGGAGCAATGCTGGAGAGTTTTCTCTCCAGCGTCAAGAGAGTGACTTGCCAAAACCGGCTTTGTGTGGGCCCTACGATTTGTGCCTCTTTAACCCCTGGACAAGAAATGAGCACCTTTGCTATTTTGCAAACTGTCTTGCTTACAAATGCCATCATGATGCCGTATGACTCACGAATTTTGCGTTGCAGTCTCTTATTTCCTTCGTTTAGTCAGAGAACTTCTTGCATTTTGTTAGCATACTTCGAGATTCTGCAGCACTGTCCATCTAGTGCATGATAGTATTCGGCTCATATGTAGCATATGTTTCATAGGTGAAAGTAGGTAGCAGTGACTGTGGAGCTGATGTGCTTATCTAGTGAAAAGTTATTTTGGAAGAGGACACCCTGATTCCAGAGGCTACATGAGATCTGCTAAAGCTGACAATTTCTGCTATCGCCTGTGTGAGTATGGTCGAACTGAAGACACAAGCCAAAATGCTTGCGATCACCTTCAAGACTCTCTGCAGCTTAACTGCTTTACACGTGGCAGAATCTTTTCAATGCCATCGATCAGTAGTATCCTCAGATCCTCTCAGAACAGCAAGTTGTTCCATAATACTTTCTACTTAAAGAACTGTTGTGGGCAGATGTTTTTGTTGCGCATAAGCTACACCAAGCAGCTTACTTCGGCAGCTGTTGTGGAGTGATAATTTGATGGGCCTACTGCCGGTTCAGGTGTTTCCTCTCCTACCACCATCATGGGCACTGCTAATTATTTGCAACCTATTTGGCCATTTGCCTACTGCAGCAGCAGCATTTCTCACTTTTTGTGTGCTGCTTGAGAAACTTGTCTGTACATCGCTGGGCATCGACTGCACATTGAACAGCACTTAGATTATCATTGTGCTATTGCAAGCCTCCAGCTCAACAATCCTCTGCAGTCCACAGCTTTGTCAACTTGCAGAGATGCATGCATTCATGCTAGCATAGGCCTTTTTCGATAAGCTTAACCGGCTTGCTGTTACATCTGCAGACCTGACTGCTACCTATACATGGCTGAGTATGAGCACGGTGTGCAGCAGAGCATTTAGAGAACAGCATCGTTATGCAGCCCTCGATCATAGAGCAGGTGGTTTGTAGTGCATCTCTGCAAGTTGACAAAGCTGTGGACTGCAGAGAATTGTTGAGCTGGAGGCTTGCAATAGTACAATGATAATCTAAGTGCTGTTCAATGTGCAGTCGATGCCCAGCGATGTACAGACAATTCGTGATGGGTCATCAATGACCAGCGGGGTGCACTGTTGTGGGCTTACTTGCATGTAGGCTGGCATTTTTACTTTTGCAGGTCATCGTCATTCAAAAGCCCATGCCAGATAACCTTCATGAAAAGCAAGCAGTAAGTTTGATATAGTGATTGATGTGATATCAGAGAGGATTTCGGCACTGCTCACACTGCATGACTCACTGCTTGAGCTCATAAAAAACGCTACACCAAGCTGTGCTACTATGCCTCAGTTGGCAATTAGTTGGTTCTGATTTTTTCGGAGTCATCAGTCAAGTTTAGTACACGAATTGGAGGGGTCATCGTTTACAGCAGTCAAGCAACACTCTTCGCAGAAGTACTCGGGGTAGAATCATAGGTGACTGGGGCATAGCCAGGTATGGGCCAGAGCTCGACCTGGGCAGGGGATGTAGCCGGTTGGTCAGCCAGGCATGCTCCTTTGTATCCATATAACGGACCGAGGGGTGTGCAGTGGTAATATAGATGCGACCCCCATTACACTTGTGCTCCGAACTCTCTTAATCGCTGTGCTTTCTTATGTTAGTGTAGGAGGACCGTATTCAGCTGAATCCTTGGACATATGAATTTAAGTCAGATGGGCTACTTAATAACACATGCAAAGTATTAACACTGTTAACTTTTTGTTTAGTCAATCACGAATGATGCTCTGTTGGTAACTGTGGCATGCCACTACTGGCAAGCTCAGACATTTCCCAAGTGATATCTATGCAGCTCAGACATCTGCAGTAACTAAAATATTTAAAAAAAGGTTAGCTGATTTAACGGTCATTTACGTACCAGAAAAGAGCCTTAACGGTTATTACTCCCGCTTGCAGTGGACAATCAAAGATCTCTCATTGCAGAACTCGAACCCACGACCTGGGTCGTGAAGAGCATGCACTTTACCCCTGGGCTAAGTAAGACACAGGAGTAAAAGGTGTCACGGTTCAACAGAAAGCGAGCCAGTGCCTAGTAAATGGGCTGGCTGTGTTGGTACATTCTGTAAAATGTCTATAAAGAGATTGAGTTCTCTGAGGGCACTATGTCTAATGTATTATTATTATTTTTATATTATTATTATTATTATAACTGTTGACTGATGTGTTTGACGGTTATTGCAAAAGGCCAATTAACGAGGTACAAGAGCTGATAGTAATGCCCAATGAAGGCAAGTTAAGTAATTTGTTTAACACTTGCTTGTACATCTTCTGATATTGATCCACTATGTGTGCTGATTTGTAAAGAGCATCCCAATTATTCGTCAACAGATATTTATACGATTTTGACTTTGATGAATCTACATGTCATGGTAGTCTTTTTGCTGGCATAATTTGCAATGAGCCATATTTGGATTCTGATGATGTCCTTTCTGATGGGATGTGTGATCCTATGGTTGCATATTGTGTTGATGTTGGTGGTCGGCATCCGCATTCAGGAGAGGCTAACGACATCTTGGTACTGAGTGTAGACGCGAGATATGAAAGCCTTTGACCCTACAACCTGGAGGATCCTTTGTTGGTATATTTTTCGGTAACATAGATCATTTTTGTAGTCAATGTTCGTTGTCAGCCTCCAATCGATTACAGCCTGCTCAATAGGGGGATATATTGGTGATGGCTTTTAGAACCTGTCTGATTAAGAAGTTGTATAATTTGAGATTATGAAGGCAACATCAGCTTATGCTGTTTCAATGCATAACGTGTGGATGCTGTGCTAAATCTAGCACTATACATTAGACTTGTCACAAGGGTGCTGCTCTATGACTGCAGATATTTTATAAAATAATCTTGGCTACATACCAACCCATCAAATTGTGTCAATTCCTAAAAAAGCAAATATCTAAAAAGAGTGTTATGATCACAGAGTGCGGTAACACCGAATATGCAGATGACTACAAAGAGCATTAATCAAAAAGAATTCGGATATGTGGCTAAATGCAGCTTGGCAGCTTCCCTGACCCTCACAGTAGCACAGGACAGAATAAAACATCCAACCTCAAAAGGCACCTATTCTGTCAGAAGTTGCTTCTGCAAATCCTTGTCGACCTCGCGTAGGCGTGCTTATGTTGAGTGCTGCAACAATTCGCCGAGCGAAATGTAATTTGTCTCTGGTTGTAACTCCACGGAGCTGAACAGAATTTGTGAGTGTTACGAAGGAGAATTTTCTAAAGCGCGCACTCAAAGCCTGGGCGGCTTTCGGTACGCATTTGTTAGCTAATAGACTTCATATCACTTAACAAAGAGAAAATGAGAAGCATGGCTGAGTCAGGAGGGCAGTCGAGAAAGTGAGTAACGTGGAATTAGCATCCCAGGGTGGCAGGAAAGGATGTGGCACAGTCGGCAACAGGAAAATAGATGTCGTTGCGTGAGAGTTGTGGAAGTTAGTTCCACCGTCTAGGACCTGCAGAGCAAAAGCTTCTGTTGCGAATAGTCTTTAAGAAGAGGAATGGAACAGCTAACTTATTATTCATAGAGGACCTGAGGGCACGAAGATGCTGAAAAAAATGCTTCAGTTCAGTTAAGTTTGAAGGAGCCGTGGCAGGCCTTGTGGTTCAGCGTAAGAATTTTCCTCTGTATCTGTTAATAGACCGGAAGCTTTTGCAGCTCCTTCAGCAAAGGAGACACATGGCTGACCTCGGAAATATGTTGACTAGCCTTACAACTATATTATTCATCACCAGCTGCTGTGGCCTAATGGCTTTTTTGGTAGCCTATCCAAGACGGAATTGCAGTTATACAGACTAGATGTAACCGAGGAGATGGTTAAATTTCTAGCAAGCCTCTGTTGTAGATAGTCTCTAATCTTAGATATGAATCAAACGTGACGGCTAGATGTGGAGGTAGTCTTCTTAATGAAACTTTCTAAAGTTAAGCAGTTACCAACGGGGGCACTTAAAGTCTGAGTACACTGCCGGTTTCACTGCAGCATCACCAAAGAAAGCTAAGTCTCCTAATCCATTTGGGGTATCCTTTGAGTAGGTTCAGTTTTACCCTTGTTAAGTTTAAGGAAATGACCGATATCCAGGATCAAATGTCTGCAAGGCGAGCATGCAGTTTTATCAGTCGCTACAGCAGATTACGACGGTATAAACAAAACATAAAGCTGGCTATCTTCACATAAAATACAGCTGCCTATCGTCAGCATAGAAGTGATGGCCGATCCCATGGGCTCCAATCACCTTTTCCAGAGGTTTGGTATAAATGGAGAGCGGCAAAGGACCGAGAACGGACACCCTTGGAACTCTACAGGTCTTGAGACTTGACCACCATACGACATGGATAGAACACGATCGCACAATGACGATTTGAACTAAACCAGTGCCTTGTCATCCAGTTGTCCTTGTCCCATCCTTGTTGTCCAGACCTATCGTTGTTCTCAACCTTCAAGCAGGATGTCGTGGTCAATAGTGTCAAATGCATCTGATAGATCAAGCAGGGCCAGGTCAGTAATGTCATAGTTTATGCTTAGGATGTCGTCGGTCAGATGGAGGAGAGCAGTTTCAGTGGAGTGGTGGTGCTTCATTCCCGACTGAAATTTGTTTATCAATTCACTCTTCTCATTCCTTTCCAAAAAGTGCTTAGAGGCAATTTTTTCGAGAATCCTGGTAAAAAGGGAAGAAGGGAAACTGGGTGATAGTTTAATAGCACCTCTTGAATCCAATTCGGGTTTTTATATTATTTGTCGAACGATGGCCGATTTGAAACTGGCTAGATCGGCGTCAGACCCAGACTTCTTAAAGCTGTGCTCAATCATGCTCTTTACACGGCACATCTATGAAGTTTTTTGTTAAATCGAAAGGAATCTCCACGATCTTTGTACACGGACAGGATGTAAGGTAGCGTGCTCGTCGAGAGCACCCCTACGTTTCTACTTTACTGCATCAATGAGGGTGGCGATGCTGTCGGCAGAGTCTAGATGCAGATCAAGAAGATTATTTATGACAAACCGATTTCAAAAATTTGTCAGCATCAATGCTTTTAAAGTTGCATCTTATACAAACTTGGTGCTACCGAGAACATATGACAGAGCAGGACCAGTACACGAGATTTAGCAATGATCCGAAATGATTAGCTTTCACACAACAATGTCAGGGGGGCCGATAGACCTTGTGATCACGTGATCCAAACAACGGCCACCGATACGAGTCGTTTGACCAACCAAGCTGAAGTTCTTCAGACAGTTTAGAAGTGAGTGTACCTGACTGTTGATATGGTTGTCAAAATGAATGTTCAAGTTTCCAACAGTCAATAAAGGCCTGTCTCACGCAAATATTTTTCGTAGGAATTCCAAATACTCCTTGATAAGAGCAGACTCCTGGAAAGGGGTCGGTAGATCACAGCTGCTAGAGGCATGGTTTTAAGGGTAGGGCAAAATACGAGGACTTTGCTTCTTTACAACAGCTCAAATATCGGCAGCAAACGAGGCTTACTGAGCTGCATGCATTTCCAAAGAAAAAAACTGCAGGTTCTGGGGGTTTGAAGCATTATTTATCCCACATTGACCGGTCCTTATACAGTCCATCTGCTTAGGAAAACATTTGGTTCCTATTATTGCTGGTGTCCTTGAGGTCATATCTTTTGCTTTAAATTGCATCAATCGTCATAGTCCACAGGGCGCCGACCACAAGGATCTCTTCAAACTTGTTATTACATTTCTTCGATGAATGCCTCCCAGGAGATTGGTGATAGACCTTAGGTGATCTGATGGCCATTGGTGATTTCTGGGCCTGCAGCAGGCATCCACTAACGTCCTAAACACACAGTTGAGTGTGGTCCCCCAATTCTTGTACAAGGATGACACTGCTCTTCTGCTGCCAATTCTTGTTCTTGTTCCATCAGCCCTTTGCTGCAGCTCCCTTGAAGCTCTTTTGGTGCACTACTGGTGAGCTAAACTTTTTACTTTTCTAGTGTGTGGGCTATGAGCGCTGTTGGCTACCGATGCTACCGATTGCATGCAACAGAAGCCACTTTAGACTTTGAGTGTGCTATGCACGTGCACCGACCACGTAGTCCTTGAGGCTTTGTCGAGCTGGTTTGGCCCCTGTGGTTGTGCTTGCCCCGAACAAGGTCTGGCCAAGGTTGTGGGCTCGAGCCCCGTGGCATATGTGAAGCGCTTGAATAGAGATCAAGTTCTCTTAAGGCGCTATACAAATGATATTATTGTGGTATTCCACGTGATCACATGTTTGCAAGCTCATAGCCAGGTATGCTTCACTCCAGATACCTGGAAAGCCTGTCATGATGACTTCCCCCTCCTGCATGACCTGCCCATTAGCAGTGGCCTGCGTTCGTTTAACAATTACTAAGTATAGCACATTGGTGACGTTCCCAGAGGCTTTTGTTGTCTGACGTCACAGCATCTGAAAGAAAATTGCCTACTTCTTGCTGCTTAGTTGTGGAAGCAATTCTGCCTTAATTCTATTTACTTGTCAGGAATGTTCCGGTGTCAGATTGTGCTCATACTGACACCGCGAAGCTAATAAATAACCAGCCATATGCCAGATTCGCGTGTGACTAGGAAGACAGACGAATGTGTAGGCCAGCAATCGCTGCAGTGCATTGACTGCCAAAAGTCTTCCAGTACAACGTGGACCTGAAAATTTGCATATCTGGTCACACGACCATGAACAAACAGACGAGGCCATCTAAATGCTCTCTCGAATGCAGTTTTGAAAGTATAAATGTAAATTCAACAGTTTTCTCCGGCCACCCTGCAGAATCCTATTAGCTACGTAGTCTAGAAGTAGTCTAGAATCGTGGACTGAAGATAGCTCTGTGGGTGGTATCAATCCTGCCGACTGGCCGAGAAAGTAGACCGTGCGTCTACTTAATCGGTCCGGTAGACTAACAAATTATTAATGCTACTTGTCGGATGAGGCCGCTATCAACAAAATGGCACTGAAGACCAGCCCCATCACTGATGTATGAACTCACTCACACAGTTAAAATTCATTTTCATTCATCTGAATATCTTTTAATGAGCTCATGGAACTTGAGGGCACCGATCAGGCATCATTAGGGCGACTGACTGCTCCATACAGGGTTGCTGTGATTGGTTTGGGGGTTTGTCTAATTTATGAATGTCCATAGGTCTCACTGACTACCCCACGTCCGTTGGGACCTCCTGTAGTGAAGAAATTGTCTCATAGAGGAATGTATTGGGAAGTGCTTAATGGGTCCTGCAATAGTTATGTTTAAGAAGCATCAAGACTTGCAGTTGTGTGATGTTGGGCAATTTCTTTTTGTATTAATCTTTTCTATTTATCTGCATGTAAAACGTAAACTCTGCAAAGATGTATGCTCTCATGTCTTGTTTAAACTCGAAACTTTTCAGCATCATCATTTGTCAGTTTTGTTGCTTCCACAACTTTATAAAAAACACGGAACATTAGTGTCACCCACTTCCATGGATTTTTCTACCTTGTATCGAACGAGAAGTAATGCAGATAGCATGTGGCACATTCAAGAATGCCGCCTCTTCTTGAGGTGTGTATATTTAAGTTCAACCTAGATCATTGCTATACAGCCACTGTGGCAACTCCAAATGTCAGGGACAGCAGGACTTTTGTCAACCCTGTTCAGTCGACTGCAGGAATCCTGCATAATTAGTTGTTGTTGCTGCATAGTATTCAACTGACCCGACGGTCGGCGTTCTTTTTGTGTGTTAGAAACAAAAACATTGAAGATCTTATCGATGCTACGGCTGCAGTGGAATCTTGACTATGATGCCGGGCCTCTATCGACTTTGTCTAGGCGTGTCGACGAAGTCTTGAATTCTGTTAAGTTGGTTTTATATGCTCATGTCCTTACACTGCCATGGTGGCCTAAAACAGCGATTATTCTAGTGCATTTATGTAGATAGTAAATTTACAAAAGTGCATTAGTGTAAATACACTGTCCACTAGTAAACCACTGCAGTACTTTGCCGGCCGGCCACCTGCTTGTCTTCTATGAATGATCTTTACACGTATAGAGACTTACTGCCAACCGTCTGCACTGTTGATGTGTGTTAACAACCAACGTCAACCTCCTTTAAGCCAGATATTTGCTTGTGGATTTAGATCCTGCTAAGTGAGAAGTGGCTGGAACTTGATACAGTTTCCATATAATGTGTTTTGGCTGCAAGCTCATGCTTATCAGAACGATCCACTGAAAGCTGTGTATTTTCATTGCAGCCGGCTCAGATCGAAACCGTAATGCCTCGGAATTTATACACCAGCGTGGAAGCATTACACGCTGTGAGGATGAACAGAATAAAGAAGGTGTGCCAAGAACATGCCTCAGACCTCAGGTAAGCTCCCTCTCAGCAACGGGTCCTTCTAATCTTTTGCGTTAGTGTCTGATTCGTGCATTCGCAGGAGTATGGAAGTGGAAAGTTACCTGCTGAAATTGTTCCAGTTCACGTCTGACACAAATATCAAACAGAATGAAAGGGACGTGAAAAGGAATCCGAGGTAGAGAGATGTCTTTTGCTGTGCCCATGTTTTCAATAATGGTAATTATGTTAGGAAACTAGGTCCATGCCTACAGGTATTTACTGCAATTGAAAGTTGAACCAGCTAACCGCTATTGGATCCTTCACATGATTTCACCTTTTTTCGAAGTCTTGTAGTTGTTTTAGGAATCAGTTGTTTTTTTTTAATTTGACTGGTTGCCATTTTTTATTACCAGTACTGACCAGTTGCCATATTCTGAAATAATTCTAGTATAATCAGAATACCGGGATTACCAAGAACCTTTCCCATACCCAAACCCACCTTTGCATGCAAACTTAATTTCGGATAGCTGCAGCGCGATAGTTCAAATGTGCATCCACATGCTTCATGTTATCAGACCCGATTCTATACTAAGTGCTGGGTATTAGAGACTGCCTTCTGCTTTTCAGTGCAAGCAGAAAGCATCTGTCCAACGTTCTTCGGCTGCCAAGTGTTGTGTATTTATGTAACTGTGCACACATAGCCTAAGCGGCTTTCGGTGCGTATGCTGTAGCTAACAGACTTCATCTTTAGGCAGCACAGAGACTGGGAAGTTTAGCTGAGTCGGGAGGACAGAACGGTCGAGATAAAGAGTAGCATGCAAGTAGCAGCTCAGGGTGACTGGAAAGGATATGCCGGAGTTGGCAACACAGGAGAGTAGATGTCTTTACATAAACTTCACATCGTCTTCAACTGTCGTTCAGGTCGACTATGGTGCTGCCCAGCCACTGCAGTAATTAGTAAGAGTATGTGTGACTGCTGTAAGCTAGAGATCAGTTGTGCACGATAGTTGATGGGGAATATGGTGAAACCGTTTTATGTATGCATCTTTGACCTGATATGTGGCTGCAGTTGCTAGCGCCATTGCCTAGCTAGTGGTCCAACCTTACGTGTGATTTGTACTATTTGAGCTCGACTGACTCATGTTACCTATATTGAACATACGTAATATTAAGTTAATCATAGATGCTCAGCCTAAAGCATGTCCGAAAGATAATGAACGGTTGTGATCTAGCCACCCCTGGCTTGCCACACTGCTGAGGCAGTGTGAATTAAAGCTAGTGCAATGGATATACCTGTAGCCTATTGTCCTGCTTGAACATCAGATCGGTTTCAGAAGCAAGGCCGAATCTCCCGAAGCAGTACTGAGCTTTGAAGCCTGTGGCTACTCATCTGTCGGTTGGTTAATAATGATAGCAGGCTATTGTCCTTCTGAAGATATTATCGCTAGCTCAGTTGAATGCATTATCTGACGTTAAACATAGTGGGTGAGCCAGGATTTTAATCTAGGGGCCAAGACCCGCAAGATTTTAACGGCTGGGGGGCAAGACCTGCAATTAGTGAACAATTATAGAGCCAAGTCATAGTTTTTAATCGACGAGAACTCAGAGGTTGCTCATCTAATGGAATCTGCACATAATTTTGTCGTTGGTGACCGTCGGGTGAGGGGGCAGCCCAGGTCGCTGCCCCCTATATGGGGGGGCAGGGCAAACGCCCCCTTGCCACCTGGCGCCACCACTAGTGGTGACTTTGTGCATGCACGTTGTTGTGTCATCCCTTGAGTTCATTCATGTTCGCTGGCATGTGTGGAGTATACAACCGTACATCACGATTACTGGTTTTTGTTTATAGAATGACATACACATGGAAATACAAGTTCGACCAAAAGCACAACTTGCTGTATTGTCCTATTCCAAAATCTGGATGGTCTTCATGGAAGCGAGTTCTCTTTTATATCAACGGTGTTATAAAGAGTATGGATGTAGAGATCGGCATTACTTCAGACAGAAAGGCACGGGTTTTGGACATGGCTGGCGTTTCCATCACCAGAGCTAACATGACCGGCCGATTTCGCCCGTTCACTTTCGTTTTTGTTCGGTGGGTGCCATGGGTTTTGACTACATGTATTTGATTCCAGCTGTTTGGTATTTTGCATGACTCTCTCCTCACTCGACACATGCTGCTAGAACATGTTTGCAATCTTTGGTGACTCGACCGTGTCAGGCTTGGGTTGGTGAAGCGGTCATGCACGCATGACGCCTTTGGCCGAGTTTGCACATCCAGTTTTGCTTCTGTCCTGCTTCGGTCTTGCTTCAGTCTTTGGTCCACTCCTCACCAAGACGGGGGGATGTCGGTCTGGCATTTGGAAAAGACTGAAGCAAGACTTTGCAAACGACCAATCATAGGCACCGTCAAGGACACGCTTTCTTCATAGCTTTGAAAAGCATTGCAAATGACTTAGCCGGCAAAATCGGCCATGCATTTCACGAGGGTCCATGTTTATGTGACACTACCAGCTTTTCATCCAGGAATTAGATCAGTAAGGTAGCAGGCGAAAATGGCAATCACTGAAGATTTAAATTCACCGGGAAGTGAATTACGACGGGCCGTTTTCAACCCTCTAACAAAAGCATTTTTCCTATGACCTTTTTGTGGGGTCGAGCTCGTAGGAAGCAAGACGGAAGCTAGACCTATCTTGTAAACTTCCTAGAAGGCTGAAGATCAAAGCAGGACAGAAGCAAGACGAACGGTGCAAACATACAACTGTAGAACTGTTAATTGTTTCACCACTCATTTTAACGTTCGAAACGCTCCATTAAGGTACTCACTCTTCACGACCGAGGTCGTGGGTTCGAATCCTGAAGTGTGCGATCTTTTATTGCTAACTGCATGCAGTAGTGATAGCCTTTAAGGTTCTTCGATCGCTGTACGGGTGAGGCTATTAAATCTCCCAATATATTGTATGGGGAAGCTGTTGATGCTTTGTAAAAGCCTCTAAATAGGGTGTTTCTTAATGTCGGGTGGAGGATTCGCAAATTGTTCAAACCTCTTTGGACGAATATCGTGAGGCACAGACCTGCACCGATAGCTTGTGGCTGCTCTAAATGGCTACCCAAGTTCAGCCAAAGTAGGCAATCCTTGACCTTGCCCAAATTAGCCAATCATCAGGACTGAGGGAGCATGCCGGTTGGCAAGCCCGCACGGCAAACCTACCCATTTCGGGGCAGTCCCAAGGGGTATGTATGCCAGGGCCTAATGCTGCCTTTCCTAAGGCTTGTGCAGCTGTTAGCCCATGGCCCCTCCATGACCTTTCCGGGTCAATCTCAAGGATTAGGCCACAGCACGCTGCTGGTGCTCCTTTGGCTCGGCCAGTGGCCTACTGCTGGAGAGCTACCGACTAGCGACGACCGTTTGCCGTGCCGATATGCACATGCTGCTCATCAATGTCCCTTAAGTGGTGGCTCAGTATACACTACTTTAAGTCAATTTGATAAATAATTTTGTTTTTCTCATCGTTTAGCAAAGCACTAGCTAACCTATTGTTATAGCAGAAGAACCTCCATAAAAACACTCGGCATTATGGCCTTATGAATATTTTTCCATCGAAGTGAGTAGCAGCGCCCACAAGCTCAGCTGGCTGCTGAAGCTGCTCGGACTGCTCGGAGTCCTACTCACTAGTGCCTTTTTGGGCATGGCATCGCTGGCAGGTGGTTCCACCGCAGCCGATGCTCAGCCCACCAAATGGGCTGCATGCCGGCAGCGCGTGAGTGTATCCATGCCTCACTTTCCCTGACCTCCCTCTCCCCTTTTCTCTCTGTCTGTCTGTCTCCCTCCTCTCTCTATCTCCTCTCTCTCTCTTCTCTCTCTCTCTCTCTCTCTCTCTCTCTCTCTCTCTCTCTCTCTATCTGTCTCTCTCTCCCTGACTCTCTCAATCTCTCTCTCTCTCTCTCTCTCTCTCTCTCTCTTTCTCTCTGTCGCCCAGTGCTCCGGAGCAGCCTACCTGACGGTTACCTCCTCATGCATCGGTCACGACTTCACCTGTATGTATGCCTCCTATGTTGCCTCGTTTAATGCAGCCGTCGTCGCTATCTGCAGACGTATGTGGGGGGCTTCTTCATTTGGTTATCTTTGTCGCGCGGCAGATCGAGCAGCCCCTACAGTCTTGTGGGGACGGCTGTGGCCTTGCCTTTACAATTGCTCGCCTCTCAACACGCCCTAGCTCGCTCGGCCCTTCAAAATGCTACTTCTACGTCGGCCTTCTCTCAGCGCCCTCTATTCTTAGGACAGTAGATTGTCCCTGTCCCCTGTCTACCGCTTAGCTGGTTTTTGGGTGACGCTTGGCTTCCTCCCCAGATCCTGGATTGTATGGCATCGCTCCTGCAGTGCTTTCTTCCCTGACTGTGCACTGCTGCTGCTTCTGACTATGACGCCTCCGTCCTTGGCTCCTCCTGACGGTGGTGCATGCTTTAGTCCCACCACTGCCACTACTTCATTGCTACTTGCTTCCTTAACTGTTCTCCTGCTTGAATTGGGATTCGCACTTCTGCGCAGTCTGGAATGTGGGCTAACTCACAAAAGTCCCGACACACGAATTCGGGAGCAGCAGTTAGGAGTGCCTAATGGCTTTTGTCGTTTTGCTTTGGACAGTATTCTTATTATTGTCATTATTATTCTTTCCCTTGAATAATGACAGATACTGTATATACAGTGCAGGCCCAAAAAATCCATGCACCCTGAGCATTAACGCGAATCTGAAACTTTGCTATCAGAAAATTATGGCCAAAAAGTAGTTTCACAAGATATGATTAATATGAAGAAGCAGTAAATATACCAAATTGTACAAGTTGCTACCTTGATTAGCCTACTAAGTGTGAAAAAATGTAAAACTGACGCAGCAGTTTCACGTGGATACAGAAACAGTTTCGGTTTTCATATTATAGTTTTTGGGCAGCACAATCAGAATGTGAGGAATTTACAACTGTTGGATGTGACAGATATCGCCCTTTAGTGAAATGCATCTCGACGACTGTGTCGGGCACTAGTTTGGAAATGTTAATGTTTGAAACTTCTTGTTTTGTGCATGTGCAGACATGGGCCAGACCTGATTTGAGAATATGCAAGAAATCGGTAGTACAGCTAAAGCAAGAAACCTGCCAATTATGTTTCTTGATGAAGAGAAAACTGTGGAACCATGTAAAACTGCTTTAGAAGTTTTTGGCAAATTCCCGATATGCTAAACATCACGGTAATATGCTTGCCTTAAATAGCACACACTGAAGTTATGAGAACGTAGTTTCATTTAGTGCATGCCTTTGGCATGTTGAGAGAGTTAAAACCTAGAATAATTTTAAATCGCTATTTAACTCCTTGTATGGAATGGTTTTCTTTTTCATCGCATCGACGATTTCTTGCATCTATTTGAGCCATGTCAAGCTATGGTTGTGCATGCCCGAATTAGCATGCTCAAACATGATGAGTTGCTCAAATGCTCAAATCGCGAATGTTGAAATATATTTCTAGTGAGGAGGATGTTAATGCATGTAGTAGATCTTACTTTGCAGTGCTCCGACGGTACTGGAAAATAACTTCTGGCGAGAGTGGGGGATTAAGTTGGAAGCCACAAATTGCCTCTGATACTTCAAAAACAGGATTGCTGTACATGTTTAAGCACCCGGTGGGATAAGCAAAGAAGTAGCATTTGTAACAAATATTGCTAACTTACAAAAGTCTTATGCTCTTGTAAAAGCGAGCAATCGAGCGAAATGGTGCCCTCCGAGACTTCGACCACTGCATGCTGCTACCATCGCTGCTGCTCAGCGATTGGCTGACTCTTTGCCGACCCTTGTGTGACCCTGCTGATTCTTGTGTGACTGCAGACTCTTTGCTGACCCTCTGTGTGACCCTGCTGACCCTCTGTGCTGACCCTCAGTGTGACCCTGGCTGATCCTCTATGCCGAGCCTGGCACCTCTGCTGCCTTTGCAGAAATCCTTGGGAGCGGCTCGTGTCTGCCTACATCAACAAGGCGCTCGACTGGAACTACACGCGCATCCTGCACACGCCGTGCGAGTGGGAAAGCATGAAGCCGTACCGTCCGTCCATCACGTTCGAGCAGTTCGTGCGCTGCATCGTCGGCCACGTGAAGGCCAAAAAGAGGCTGGACATGCACTGGATACCCATGTGGACGCTGTGCGACTTCTGTCAAATCAACTACAATGCCGTCGGCCACATGGAGACGGTCACCGCCGACGCCCAGTACGTCATCGAGAGGCTGGCACTGAACATTGCATTTCCAAAGATATTCTCGTCGCGAGCACACAACACTAGCGACGTGCTGCACAGCTGGTACGCGGCCGTGCCTGCCGACCTCATTCACGAGCTTCGCAAGCTCTACAAGTACGACTTCCTTCTCCACGGCTACAGCGACATTCCTCCTGGCTGGGAGAGCAGGTTGAACTAGCCTCCTCCCCCCACTCACCCACCAGATGCTGCCGCCTGCCCGTTTCGTGATGCAGTCCTGCCTGCCTGCACGGGAGCCACAGAACTAGCCCGCCGCACAGCTCCTGCAAGCATGCGGAGGAAGGCTCTGGACCCCCTCTGTGCTCTGTCATCACTACACCAACTTAAGACTTATCTTTTGCCGGTTTTTATTTTTAGGCAGAAGCGCTCGGCTGTGCCTAGCGCTAAGTTTTTTTTTAAAGTTGCTAGTTACTCTTGCACGGTGTGGGATGTTTTTTTCAGTCGAGCCCACGTGCATAGCCGCATTTTTTCCATATCGATTATGGCAGCTGATGGCCGGCACCTATGCCAATGCGAGTGTGCGGCATCCGCGGTCGTCCGTCCTTGCTTTCGTGTTGTTTTTTCATATCGTCTTTGTGAGGCTGTTTGGGTAATTGCAACCAGTGGTCGTCCAAACTGCTGTTCAGGCATGTCCACTCGGTAGAAAAAAAAGAAGCTTTGTGCCATTTATTTACAATATAAGAACCACGACCTTTGCACCGAAGCCCGAGTGACGAGTTACGGATTTTGACACTGAGCAGTCATCATGTACATTAGTATTGGGCCACTGCAGGCACTTCATTGGGTTAGTCGGCCATCATCAACGGGCAAGCTTAGGGAAGCCTAAATACAATTTCGGAGGAATGCTTGCGGAAAACTTGGCCTCCTTTGGTGAGAGTCGAACCGGCCTCTCATGTGCTCTAGGCACGGGCCTCCTTCAATCAAGCTACCGATAAGACTGGGCCTTCAACTGAAGCATGGCCAGCTGATTTCGTTGAGACAGAGACCACTTGCATTTCAGATAATGGTCATATTCCATTTTTTAATAATAGGTTTCTCTATAGCATTCCAAGAAGAACGGATCTCTGTCTAGGTGCTTTGAAGCTCTCTGAAAGACAAATACAAACCAAAAAGTGATAGCGTGCTTGGACAAGCATGCAAATCATGCTTTGATTAGCATGCAAAACCGCAAGAAAAATATTTGCTGATTTGACAGCCTCATTTGTATAGCAGCAGAAGAGCCTTGACGGCTATCACGATTGCTTGCAGCTAGCACTAAAGGATCTCCCACTGCAGGATTCGTACCCACGACCTCGGTCGTGAAGAGTGAGCACCTTACCTCATGCGCTATCACGGCACTACACTTGGGGTCACCGGTGAGCAGCACCCCTGGTAAGTACTGTAATATGCTCAGAAATCATGAACGTAAACATGCAAAGCACGCAAGATGAAAAAAGACAAGTTCATTCGGGAACATGGAAAGCTGAGTAAAACAAATGCTCCTGTAGCACAGACTTGTAAAGATGCAAATTCATTGAGACAGCAGCAGGTGGAGACAAAAGCCGAAAGTGAGTTACAACTTTTGATCCGTGCGAACTAAAGGCCAGATAACCAGAAGGTTTCAATATAATATGAGGAATGGCAAGACGACCGGAAGCCGAGATGCAGGTGATGAAAGTGCACACTGACTAAGCAAGTAGGTTGAATTGACAGGCTGGTTCAAGCGACCTGTAGGCCTGAGAGAGAGAGAGAGACAGACAGACAGTCAGAGAGACAGAGAAAGGGGAGTCTTAAAGTCGATTCGATGCTTGATAGGGAGTCAATGAAGCTCAAGACATTATTGTTGTGATTTGGCAGCTATGCCATTGACGACAGACCAGAAGAGCTGCTGAGTCTTGAATAAAGGGAATTGCAGTAATCTCGACGAGAAGTCACAAACATGTGACCTAATTAGGTAGTAGTACTCTTGTCTAAAACAGGCTTTACCTTTAGCAATGCTCCTCAACTGAACGTTAGCTTACTTGACAAAGGGAGGCGATATGCCCATGCGATGGCAAATATTGTTTAGGAATAGAATGCCCAAAGTATGGGCAGACGTAATTTTGGTACAGATTACAAGTAGAATTCTAGAGGCAAGCTAGATGAACCATTCCTGAGTGTGAGGTCATCCAGGAGTAGGTCACCGGAGCCGGTACCCACAAATACCTGATTTACGTCATGACCGATCTGGAGCACCTGGTACTAGGCAGTGGAGTAGCTGTGGTGACCGGCCATTCTTCCCTACGGATGACTGTAGTAAGAGGATGTTGATTCCTTAGAAAACCTTTATGGGGTTATAGAAATCGGAAGATAGGGGGCAGGATGTCGGCCTGCTCCCCCATCCGGCATACTGGTCTATTCAATTGGGCTACGTAGAGGGCCACCGGTTGCCATGAATCAGGGCTCCTGTGTTAATATATGCCGCAGGCTATGGCTCTTAAGCCAAACGTTCCATCCTGTCTCTCGGCTGTAGCATCTCAAATCGACAGGCCACGTTGTGGCATTTCTTGCCTTTAAAGATTGAAAGCCCTCACCGCTCTATGGGATACGGTTGTCCTGATTACATTATTTAACCCTAGCTGACTGCATCATTTTCATTATATTTGCTAGTCACCTCTACATAGAAGCATGAAGGCAAGGAGAGTGGGCAGCAAAATATCCGAAATATGGGGAGAATCGCTTGCTCGGTCTCGTGGCTGCTTTTAGGAATACCCTTATGCAAAGTTCCGGATTTGTCCTTTTGGCGACTACTGGGAGGCATCGTTAGCGTGATGGATTGTACAGCAAATTCAGAAGGTCCTTGGTACCACGGCTGTATTACGAAATCTGCCCGGTGTCCGCGATGTATGCATCAGGTGACCATGAGAGTAAGCCTCTCCAGCTGATCGCGAAAACGAGACTAGTTAGACCAATATCGTTGGCTGGCTAATAGTGGGGAACTTTTCTTCCCGTGGCATGTAAAAAACAGAATCGCTGCAACATCTGTCAAAGATCTTGTATATATGGGTAACCTCGAGCAGTTCATTCAATTCATTGCTGAAGGCACGAGTTAATAATTACAGTAAATATTTGTAAAGCACCAAAAGAGAAGTACATCTCTTTCAAAGCTCTTTCCATATGCAGGAGAGGAAGGAGGATGCTAATTGGTTAGCGACAACTTACGTTTGGTGCGTATGCAAGCACACGAAGGACAATTCACACGAATAGAAGTAGCAAATATTGTGACGAAGGGCCGATTTTTAGTTAGGTGCCAGTCGGCAAATGGTGTACATAAAGCACTCCACGATTATACAGAGTGCTTGCAGGCACGTTACTGCTGCTGCTATCACCTGCTTGCAGGCACGTTACTGCTGCTACTATCACCACGGTTTTGATAGCTAGCTATAGCCTTCACATCAGCTAGCATTGTTTGGGCTGGGCAATCTCAGGCTGCAGGCCCCCCTGGCTGCAGCTTTGCTTTAGCTACCGTGCTATGAAGCCAGCTGATCGTTGTACTGTCAGCTTCGACACTCGCTTCCACAAGCGTTTCTCGAAGGGGCTGCAAGGATCAGTATCTAAGTATCAGATGTGTACAGTTGCTGCTGCTGACTCTCGGCAAGCCCAAAAAAAGCAACCTATTGCTACAACTGCAAGGTCATTTCTGTATTCTGTTACTGGAAACGAAGACTGGAACGCCAGTCTGAACCTATACGCTTGAACATACATGTAAAACAAGACTGCCAGCTGGTTCCCATCAAAGTCAGTGGGCGATTCTTATCTCGCCGAGAGCCGAGCCGCGATCGTCCGGCCGGCTCCAGCTGCTGCTGCAGGCGCAGCTTTCGCAAAAGCTCGACGATGAACGAGTACAACATGGGTGGGCTACGATAGGCTCGAGGTTTCGAACATTAATAATGTCGGTGGTTCCGACAGTAGCTGCTTCACAGCCACACTCGGCGTTCACACGGCGTCGGTCTCCATTTTATCTCTATCTTCTTCTTCTGTAAGGAGAAAAAAATGCAATCGCCATTTAAAGAGCAGCTAGGCAAGGCACAGCAGCCTCTGTTGCTTAAGCGGGAGTGTCAAGAGCATACTTGGGTAAAATTTGTCAAACAATCGAATACTAGCTTAGGGTACCTTTTGAAAGACAATTATGTTAGAAATGAGACCGGAAGTTCTGACGACTTCCGCATAAAAGAAAAAATGATTAAGCCAACCACGTCTAACCCGAATGTAAATGGAAGCAACATATCTACAAATAACAAATTTCCCTATCTCTGCAACATGTGCGACTTGTATGCCAACTTGTCAAACCTTGGTAGATCGAGGTACATGCGTTAAGTTTGCTGAGGCGCATTCTTGCAACTCTTACATAGCTTAATTTCCAGTGCAGGTTTTGTGCCTTGTAGAATCCAGAGATCGACTAATACTTCATATATCGGAGTGAAATTTGAAATACAAGTTCAACTCTGCTTGTTTTACATGATTCTAGAAAAAATTCTGATTTGGGTTGGATGTATTTTGCTGTAAACGTCATCAAACGTCCTGGAGCTTAATAATAATAATAATGCAGTTGATAAAGCACCCTCAGAAAACTAAATCTCTTTCTAGGCGCTTTACATTTTGCTGCAAGGGAAACGCGACTGAATGGTGAGTAGTATCATGCTTGATAAACAACATGAATAACATAGTAAGGGGTGACATGCACAGGGTCAGCATGCAAGTGTGCTTATTGGCAGCATGCACAGTGTCAGCACGCATAAGCACATCAAGGACGAATCAAAGGGACCCACTAAATGCTGTCCTAACTAAATAGGTGTGTTTTTAAGTTCTTTTCAAATGTGGTCATGTCAGGGGATGTTTTGACGCATGTCGGGCATGAGTTCCAGGCTTTGGGAGCATACGAACTAAATGCACAGTCTCCAAGGGATTTGAGGTTTGTACGAGGTATTGGTAAACTGTTGGATTCCGAAAAGCGGGTGGTACGATGCTTGGCCTGGTGGGGGAGTAGATCTGAGAGATAGGCTGGAGCCAAAGAATGAAGTGACCTAAAAGTGAGCGACAAAACCTTGAAGTCGATCCGTTGCTTGACTGGTAGCCAGTGCAGGTCGGCGAGAAGTGGTGTGATGTGGCAACTGCAACACTCACGACAGACAAGCCTAGCTGCAGAGTTTTGCACCAGCTGTAATCGCCGTAATCGTAGCTGTAATCGATTGCACATGCCGGTAGGCCAGCAAGCAGTGAGTTCCACAAGCCAAGTCGGATGTCACAAATGCATGGACTAACTTAGACGTGGTATTCTTATCTAAACAAGCCCAAATTTTAGCAATGTTATGTAGCTGAAAGTAGGCAGATTTGACTGTGGAGATGTGGTCGTCTAACGAGAGGTCACTTGGGAACATGACACCTAGATTTCGAGCTGATTCAACAGGAGATATGCTGGCAGAGCCAATTTTTAGCGCCAGCCTTTCCAATTACTGAATCACACTGGGTTTGCCCATATTTTCCATAATCATGGACATGTCCATGATTACTAAGTCCATGAACGTAGTCCGCCGAGGACTGCAGCAGCCACACTGCTCTGCCCGCCGCTGAAGCAAATTACTTTGCAGTGATCAATTAGCGCTGCTGAGTAAAAAAAAAACTCGAATCAACTTCTCAAAGGCTAAAAATCAATCGCCCACAGGTACAAAGTCGTGCAAAACTTAAAGGTCCACGTTGCCTTTGTGGCTTCAAAGGTCCAGGCTTTCCAGCTGTGGCCCCTAGAAAGCAGAAAAGCTACCTACACAGCAATTCCCACCTACTTCGACCTTTCCTACTTGGTGCCAGCACCTTGACTGGCACTGCACACTGTAGTTGCAGCCACGGCAGCCACGTCCAGCCAATGTAGTAGGCAGGCGGCTAGAGAGGGAGCTTCACGAGTCAGGCTGAAAGGGGCAAGGGTCAAGAGTCAACGGGAACAGAAGCTGCACCACCCATTCAGCTGCACCACCCATTTAGCTGCCTCTAGCCAAGAACAGTACCCCTCTCCTAAAGTCGAAAAACGGTGAATAACACTTTTTCATTTATAGAAAGGTTGAGGAGCTATGCAGCAAACCTCCAGCATGCTGAAACAGGGTCTCTTCCTATGGAGAGGTTACCATTTTCTCTAAAGAAGCTCCGGCATTTTACAGGAGAGGTACAAGGACGGCAATCGCGCAGAGCAGCTCAAGGTGCAGCTATACCTTTCGAGGTCTGCCACCGGAAGGTCTACGCAGGCCCAGAGGGCTGCTAGACGAAGTGAATCTCGCGCGCCTTTCCGGCACTGCAATTGCGGAAGGGGCGGTGGTGGCAGGGCTGCAATTGCAGGGGGACGGCTGCAATTCCTAATCTGTCTCCCGGGGCTGGGTGCTCAAGGCTTCCAAAACACAGTGTGCAGTACATTGCCTCAGCATGTCAGCAGGGCCGTCGAGTGCACCAATAGATCGGCCGGCGTCGGTGTTCACGAGCAGTCACAGGGCGTGACCTCTTGACAATGAGAGCGACTCTGGAGATGACCTTCACTCGCCCAACAAGCTTAAAAACCCAAGCTGAGCTTGCCCGTGGGCCTTCCACTTAGTCGTACCTTCGAGCAAGTGCTGCATCTCGTGTATAGCACATACCAACACGTGAAACTGCTTCCGCCTCAGGTCCAACTGCAACGACACACAGGTCGGAGTTAGCAAAGCGCACAATACCATTGGCAGCACGAGGAACCGAATTGAGCTCGAGTGACTGCAGACAGTAGCGCAGGCAGCAGTAGAGGCAACACTGGCAGCAGCAGAGGCAGCAGCTGCACAGCAGACGAGCACCTTGGTGTCAATGCTCTCCTCGGATTGGCGGAGGGCCTCGAGCTCACGGTTAAGTGCCGCCAGCTGCCGCTGGCTTTCCAGCCTGTCGGGGAACTGAGCCACCGACTTGGCCATGGCATCATATTCTGAAGATAAAGCCAACGGTGTCAGCGTGCAAGCTGCACAGAGAATCGAACGGCGGAGCGTGACTAAGAGAAGGAGGAACAAAGCCGATGGGTTGCAGGATGCGACCCATTGGCTTTGCGTCTCCTTTTGTGTGAGCCGATGAACGACTGAACTTAAGACCGCCTGCACACGTGTGGCACTTCGAGTAACGAGTGAATCAAGAATGTGGCTGCAAGAGCCAAATGCATAGACACACGGCTGTCAGTGCTCGGCCCTTAACAGTTCCACGAGCACACGGAACCACTGCTCCTTTATGTTAAACGAGCTGGCATGCTCCCATGTTAAAGCAAGACACCTCGACGCTTGGCCATGGCTCAAAATGAAGGCAAATTGCGGCAAAACAAGTGCTGGCCACTGGAAGTCAACAAAAGACGGTCACATAGGCATGTCCCCAATCAGAGAGGGAGTCGATGTGTTACCTGTGAACTGCACTGCAGGATTGCTAATAATAATAATATTAATAATACAAATAATCACAGTAAGTCTGCGGTGTAGCACCATAAGAGAACTTCTCAATTCATCACAACTAGCTGCTAACAAAGCAATAACCAATAGCTAATGAAAAGCAAGGTATCCTGCTTGGGCAAGCATGCAAAAGCTCACAATTATCCTGCTAAGACAAGCAAGAAAAGGCACAGAAAAGACTCACGGCCGCTGGTTAGAAGGACCCCGGTTAGCAACACTCAACCATGGACTTGTAGCATACAAGAAATAAGACAGGTCCATTGGTGCCTTATGCAAAAGCAGGACTGAACAGTGATAACCAAGGAGATAAGGTGCTCGCACTTCACGACCGATGTCGTGGGTTTGAATACTTCAGTGGGCGATGGGCGGTCCTTTATTGCTAATTGCAAGCGGTAGTGATAGCCGTTGAAGCCTTTCTGCTGCTATACAAATGAGGCCATTAAAACAGCTTATGTCAATGTTGCCCTTAGTAACGATTTATATCGCACACAAGTATAGAAAAGGACGATTCAATCAGAGAGGAAAAAGGCTGTTTATTCCTAGTAACTATTGTTATCCTGGGCCACCGAGGTCTCAGTAAGAAGTCGGAGATGAAGATGCTCTATGTCAGCTCTGCTGCCTACTCTGCTTTCTCTATCTTCACATTTTTCCACTTACGTAGAAATCCAAACCCGAAGCGTTCACAAAAAGTGGAAATCGAGTTCGGGTGTAAGATTATTATAATAACCATCAGCATTGTGCTCTAGGCAGCATGTCAACTGATGTCTCCAGCACACACGAAGATACAAAGGCCAGTTCACACAAGCATGGATCAAATGCTGCAAAGAACAGGTTCAGTGCTCATTCCCAGCTTCTTGTTGGCAGCTGCAAGTGGCCGACGACGCAGCAAAAGAGCTGCTCGTGCACACACACTGTGGCATACTGTGGCAATTGCAACGTTCACGACAGACAAGCCTAGCCGCAGAGTTTTGCAACGTCGTGTATAGCTACAAACATGACTGTTGCGCCAGAGACTGCAGAATAAATGCAGCAGAGAGCCCGAAACAGGAGCGAGTCCGAATTGCCAGACGATTGCTGAGCGATTCTGATGCTTTCCTTCGACCGACCTTTGCTGCTAACTCACACCACTTCTCGCCGATCTGCAGTGGCATTTGCACTACATCACGAAGAAAATCGATTTCGAGGCTATATCACTCACTTTTAAGTCTCTTCATTCTCTTGCACTGACCTAACTACCGAAGCACTTCCTATTCAGGCTAGCAAACGTACCACCCGCTTTTCTGACTCAACTCGTTAAGCTGTGCTGCTATCCGATCTCAAGTCCTTTTGAGGCAGTACCTTCAGTTCCTAATCTCCCAATGACTGGAACTCACTACCCATTAATAGCACGACGTCCCCTGCTTTGACGACATTTCAAACGAAGCTAGCTAAAGACCTAATTTTTGCTCTGTCCATCGGCTTGGTCCTGTGTGTGCTTTACTGAGTGAAACTCATGCATGCTATCACTAATCAATTGACACACTTCCTTCCCAGAACATGTAAAATCCATAGACAGAAATTAAGTTACCACACGGTACAATATGATGCTTACTATTACCATTATTCTTATATTTCTTATTTCTTTATAACCACGAATAATCACGGTAAATTCCAACTTTGCTTTGGAAGAGGGCCCAAGTGCCTAACCTATCATGTGAACCAACATGGATGGGCAATATTGCAGTTCTTTTGTTCGTTCTTTCTTAAATGTTGCAAAATCTTTGTAGGAGGAAAAAAGGAAATATATTTCAAAATGTTTCTTGCCGAACTGGTATGGCCCAGTGGTTAAGGTGCTTGCTCCCGACCAAGGTCTGGCCGAGGTCGTGGGCTCGAGCAGATTAAGTTCTCTTAGAGCACTATACAAATGAATTATATATATATATATATATATATATATATATTTGCATAATGTTGTATAATGTTTTATATTTAGTATTACATAATTCTATGATTTATTAGACATTTATATTCAGGTGGGCTCTCTTCTTATTGGTCAGCACCAGCTAGCAAATCTGCAGTGACTTGTTGGGGGAACATGTCTATGGGACATATTGCATATTCAAAATGATATAGGTTTATTGGCTGCTTGTCTGAATATAGCATCAAACGAACCGGCCGCTTACCTTGCCGATTCCTTCGAACTCGCTTGGCCTGTTGCAAATCTTGCTTACACTCTGCAATCTTATCTTGGGCTTTCTTGATACTGTTGTCTACAAACGAATGAAGGAATAATGCTTCTACGACCAAACGTACATACAGAGTGACAATAAAGTCTGCATCGTGTTATTTAAAACGTCAATAAACTGATATGGACACACAATTAATGGGATTGCATCGTAAATGGCTCAAAAAGATTTAAACAAACTGAAATTTAAATTTTTTATAAACTTCAACATAGCCAATGTCATTCCTGGCAAATAATGACATTGCTTCTGAATTGAGTCCTTCCAGATCGTGATTAGTCACTCACTGTACGGTTTCTCTAGATTGTGTTGTGTGTGTGTGTGTGTGTGTGTGTGTGTGTGTGTGTGTGTGTGTGTGTGTGTGTGTGTGTGTGTGTGTGTGTGTGTGTGTGTGTGTGTGTGTGTGTGTGTGTGTGTGTGTGTGTGTGTGTGTGTGTGTGTGTGTGTGTGTGTGTGTGTGTGTGTGTGTGTGTGTGTGTGTGTGTGTGTGTGTGTGTGTGTGTGTGTGTGTGTGTGCATCCAATAGCCCATCGAGTTCTGGCATGGTGCATTTTTTCTTATGGTAGGCCGTAGGTATTGATTCTCATAGCTTCAGTGGACCTTAAGTCTGCTGCCACATGACACTGTTCTTCAACTGCAACTATTTTCAACCAGTAAAAGGATTTGAGAGTTAACCAAATTACTAATCAAAACCTGACGGTGATAAAATCAGATATATTTAAGAATTTGAGTACTATTTGTTAATTACTAGAATACATCTGAGCTATTAATTTTAAAAGTTGCACACCTGTATATTACCCTATTACACTGCAAGCCAGCTAAACATAAAAAGGTGAACATGCGATATAACACAGATCAGAGGTCTACCACTTGAGCTTTAGCTAAAATAGAGAATTGGTTTTTTCGGTCCTATGCGTTGAACCAACACAGCCTAGAAGAGCTTAGATGGGTCACTGTCATAATGACAATGGCGAGAACCTGTGGAAAGGCTGCAGCCTAAGCCAACAGCTGTGCTTCAGGCAGCGCAGCTAGCCTAAACGCTCGATGCACCGACCAGACCACAGCCCACTAGACAGATCATATAAAAGCAACTAGAACCCGGTGACCTCTGACCCTGCACCGTCAAAATTTATAATTGAGAAACCAGCAATATAATGACAATGCCAGAGGTCTCACATGTGTGACATGCGTACGACACAAAAGATTCTCTCTCGGAGCTTAAGCTGTGCATTAATTTGTCAGCTGGATGTTAAATTTAAAGATCGTGCTACTGAACTGCCCTGTTGGTAAGGCTGGTAAGGTTGGTGGTGACGTTATTTCAGAGGAGATGAAGTTTAACCCGAGGTGTCCGATAAATCTATACCACCATCTATACCACCAAGTCGTAAGACTTATGAGTAGTAGATCTTGAATGAGGAGAGGCATACAGAGATGCTCAGCCGCTCGGCACTGGCTGAGTATGTGCAACAGTACATAATGACTGCATTTAGGCTTTCAGTATTGGCATCAGTATGTGCATGGACAAGCTGCTTCCTATGGAGATATATGCTAAGAGGGTTGCATGAAACCCGGCTAAAGCGGCGTCATTGGGCTTGCTTTCCTGACACTGAGGCTTTCCAGAAGGATGAGATATAGAGTGCTTTCAAAACTGTACACGGACTTCACTGATGAAGCTGAGGCTTTGGCACGAGCTGTGGAAATCGCTCAGATAGACATCTTAACAATGTCAAGCATGATTACAGAATTCTTTGAAGGGTACTACCAACAAGACAGTATTCTGCAGAGCCAGATACTCTGCCTGCACTCGTGAAAGTGGTTTTGCATGGTTCCCAAACTTCAGGAACCTGCTTGCTATATAAACAAGCTGTGTAGTCTCCGTCCCAGATAATCATGTTTAATTGCACAAAAACTCCCCAGCTATCAGCAGAGCATCGACGTTCCACTTTAAGGAAAAAGAGATGCAGACATTTTACATTCGCACGCCTTGCAAACTTGTGATGATGATCAGCGTGCTATTCAGTCTAGGTCTGAGCGTAAGCTATGCTGGAATCCTCAGAATTTGAGCTGACATCTCTCATAGAGGTTGCCAGCAGTTTGTTTGCTAAAAGAGATTACGTCTGCCTATTCAAGTTCAGAAGCATCTTTACGAATGCAATAACTGATGACATCGACCATCGCTTCAAGTTCCGCGACCTCCAAGGGCTCGTTCGACGGGACTTCTACATGTTTCTTCTATCGAGCTGTTTCAGCATTCAACAAAAATTCTCTGGGGACCCACAGAATATTTTTAACCCTAACATATTGGGCTACCCAACCCGATGCGGCAGCCGGAGAGCTGGCTGTACCTAACTGAGTTCCATCGGGAAGTGCCACCAGCGTAAATAAAAGCTACCCGAAGAACCTCCTGCTAACAGGCCTTCACTTCAGACATGTATGTGCTCTTTCGATTGCTCTTACGATTGCGATTGCATATACCAGGTTCTCGGGGTGAGCCCAGAGCTCACAGAGAGACTACCGATAAGTCACGGTTTAACTGACCATTGTACGGTTTCCTCCTTCCACTGAATAGAAACACAAACTGCCGGGCAAATGTGAGAAATCTTGGAAATTCTTAAACTGACATCACAGCTTCTTGGGCATCCTCAGTACTCAGGACAGATCTTATAAAAGAGGATTTGCTTTCCATCAAGCCGTTTGCTGTTAATGTATATACTTCCAAGCTTTGTCCTTCATAAAAAAAACCGAACGATTGAGAGAATACTCCACATACCAAGCTCTTCTGATGTAATGTAATGTATCTCCGTCTGTAACTCCACAAAGCCACACAGACTGTGTGGGTGTTACACAGGAGTTTTGTATCACAGCCTAAGCGGCTTTCGGTATGCATTCGGTAGCCAACAGACTTCGTCTCACGAAACGAAGAGAAAGTGGGAAGCATGGCAGAGTCAGGGGAGCAGTTGAGGTAGTGAGTGGCGTGGAAGTAGCAGCTCAGGACGGCTAAAAAGTATGAGCCATAGTCTGCAGCAGAAGAGTAGTTGTCGTTGCGTAAGAATTGTGGAATCGAGTTCCACAGTCTAGGACCTGCAGAGCTAAAGCTTCTGCCACCAACGGTCTTTAAGAATACACATGGAACAGCTAATTCATTGTCCATATATGATCTGAGGGTATGAAGAGGCTGAAACTTGTGCAGCAGTTCAGCTAGGTACGAAGGAGCCAAGCCGTGGTGGGCCTTGTGGGTCAGCATAAGAACTTTGCTTGTAACCGTTGCTCAACCGGCATCCATCCTAGCTCTTTTAGCAAAGGAGACACGACGTGCTCAAACCTCTGGGACTTGAAGACTAGCCTTGCAGCCATATTCAAAGCCAGCTGCAGTGGTCTAGTTGCTTTCTTTGGTAGCCCAGCCAAAAGGGAATTACAATTATCAAGCCGAGACAGAACTAAAGAGCTAGTTAAATTTTTGGTAAGCTACTATGGAAGACAGCTCCTAATCTTGGATTGGGATCGGACGTGATGGCTAGCTGTAGAAGCAGTCTTCTGAATGAAGCTTTTAAAATTTAGGCAGCTGTCAAAAACGCTACATACGGAACGTCAAAACGGGCAGGATGCACACGTCTGACTTCGCAGCTGCCTACGGCTGGTATCGGCGAGCCAAATCCAGCCTTATTTTTTGTGCGCTGCACAGTCAACAATAGCTTGCTCTTGGCCACCCATGTGTTCAGCCCTTATTCATTAAGCCGTCATATCACGGTATTTTGGCTTACGACCGTTGACTTGCGAGACAGAAGCCAGAAGTAAGTTCCATACTTTTGGTGCATACGAACTGAATGCACGACCAACAAAGGGTTTCAATTTAGTATGAGGAACAGTGAGATGACTGGAAGCTAAGGCGCCGATAATGCGAGAGTACAATGAAGGAGCAAAGCGGTCGAATAGGTAGGCTGGTGCAGGCGGGTGAAGAGACCCCTGGGCCAGAGATAGAAGATCCTGAAGTGGGCACGATGCTTGACAGAGCCAGTGAAGTTCAGACAGAAGTGTGATGTGGCAGATACGCCATCGGACAGATCAAACGAGCTGTTAAGCTTTGCACCAGTTGCAGACGTTAAGAGCATAGGCCAGGAGTCCTGAATAAAACGAATTGCAGTAATCTAGATACGATGCCACAAAGGTATGAGTCCTGAATAAAACAAATTGCAGTAATCTAGATACGATGCCACAAAGGTATGAGCTAGCCTAGTTATCGCATTCATGGCCATGTTCCTAAGGTAAAACTAGCCCGATTTGAGAATAGTGTTAATGTGCACATCAAATGACGTCATTTTTGAGCAGCACGCCCAGATTAAGTGCAGATATCACGAGCATGCAAGCGGTTGCTCTTCACGAGCTCGGGACCGAGGTCGTGAGTTCGAATCCTTCGGGGGGGGAGGGTCTATATTGCTCTTCTGCTGCTATACAAAAGAGACTGTAAAATCTGCTAGTGTGTCTTTTCTAGATGAACCCGTCTGGAGGGTAAGGTCTTCCAACTTATGGTGACACTTGCCTTGTTCACTTGCACCTAAATTATTTTAAATGATTTATTTTTCTCACCATATACAGTTATTTGTGTATTGGGTTTCATTCATTTATGAAACCATCAAGTGCTTTTGCCCAATGTTTACCTGGGTTTTCCATAAGTCATTAAAAAGTCATTAAAAACTATCCGCTTGGTCACCCTCCGAAGTATCGGTTTTATTATAGTGGGTGACATTTTTCATGAGCAGGTGCCTAGGCAGCATGCTTAAATATCACTAACAGAACAAAAAGAGCCGTCACGGTGGCTGTTTTGAATTATGTACCAATAATCGATTGTATGTCGAATTTACAAAGCCTTTGGTGGTCTGTTTTCATATATTTCTAGAACTAGAAGCATCATTTTTCAACTAATAGTACAGTTAATGCTCCACCAAAGGACTTTTTCTAAGATTTATTATTGGCACTTTGGCAGCCGTATTGGATTACATCATAACATTTGGCTCATAGGTCGAATTCACGATGTCCTACCCCCAGAAGCACTTTCAATGCCATGGTTAAAAACCATACCAAATTTCATAGTTTTACTCCTTACATGAACAATTCTGGACATTATCCCTCTCATTAGCAGAAAAAATACACCAAGTTACCGGCGCAACTAATGTGACTCCTTATTTACCGAAAGCCGCTTAGGCTGTGAGTGCGCTATACAAAACTCTCCTGTGTAATACCCACATGGTCTTTATGACTTTGTGGAGTTACTGACGGAGATACATTACATTACTTATACTATGGGTGCAATGGTGTGGAATGGGCTGAAAAAGCTACAAAGGCTACTACAAGACCATTTCAACTTAAAAAACCAGTCCCATCACATATCGAAAAGCTCACACAAGAGAACATATAGCACACATATAGTAGCACAGCAAGTGTACCTGCTGCCCCTGCTGGCTTCAGCCCCGAATACCATCAGGCATGGCTACCTATCACAAAACTTATCAGCAAAGCCGATGATACTCAAGATTTTCATGATGGCAAGCAACCTCACCGATATCAGCATAAAGCTGGCTGTAGTGTTGCTGCTCTTTTGCATTCGTGTCGAAAACCTGCACCGCTTTCTCCACTGACGTTTCACATTGGACCAGCTGAGCCAGCATACGCTGATAAGTTGCATCACTAAAGCAATTGCATTTCGCATGGTAATTTATCTGCAACTCCACAAAGCCACAAGGACTAAATGAGTATTTCGCAAGTGAGCCTTCTATAGCTCACTCACAGCCTGTACGGCTTTCGGTGTGCATACGATAGCCAATGGGCTTTATCACACGTAACAAAGAGAAGCGAGAAGCATAGCTGAGTCAGGAGGAAAGTAAAAGAAGTGAGTAGCATGGAAGTAGCAACTCAGGACGGCTGGAAACTACGTCCCACACGGGGTAGTAATATGAACAAGCACATCACTTTGTTGTCACTTCACTTGACAAACATACAAAATGCAACATCCACATTCACAAACGTCGTGAGGGAGAGAGACAGAAGGAGAGAGAGGGAGGGAGAGAGAGAGGGAGAGAGATTGAGAGCAGGAGAGAGAGAGAGGGAGAGCGAGAGTGAACGAGAGTGAACGAGTGCTGTAGTGTGCATCATAAAAGCACTGACTACATCTGAACCACAGCCGGTGCTTGAGTAAGAGGACATACACACTCGCATACACTGCAGTGTAATTGCTCAGCAAGTCTTGCAAGAGCTTCCACTAATTAGTGGCATGCTTAGCAGGCAAACAACACAAGTCCGGGCCAAACGCAAGTTACATGCATTACTGAGCTACATGAAAAACTGGTGCGAAAGGGAACAGAGTGCAAAACCGGCCACGCGCACAAATACACGCACAGCATATAGATGCCAGCAGCATAGTCGGTGAAATAACAACAAAAAAAGAGCACGCCCGGGTGAACTGCGTGTGGCCTATGCGGTGTATGCAAGGTTTTTCTCTGTGGCTACACTGCTGGAGCACACAGCTTATGCAAGCAACCTTCTCCGAAGTGTAGCCCGAATTTGGTCGCTGAGACATAGAGGTCAGTCCAAGTTAACCGGCCATGTGAGCAAACGTTAGGCATACAAATTCCAAGCTAGGCCACAGTGAAGAGCAGCTGATTTAACGGCTGCCTCCACCATACGATGTAAATATTTCCACATTACCGAAAATACGATGCAGTATTCAGAAGACCACCTCCTCCACTAGTCATCATGTTCGATCCCTCTAAAGGATTAGAGGCTACCTGAAAAGCTAACAGCCTATCTTTCTCTTCAAGTTAGACAACTGTTATTCAGTATCAGCCATGACTGGTGATAAAAAATATAGCCATCAGGTAGGTCTTTAAATTCAAGAAATTCAGTTGCGGCTCCCCAGTGTTAGAGGCGGTGATTCTCGATTGATCCTGTCTTCTTCATTTCGTCACATGAACACTTTGGCTCAAGAATGCCAACAGAAAGCCACTTAAGGTACTAGAGAAAACTTGCTGACACCGTAACAGCTGCTCAGTTCTCATGGCTTTTTTAGAATTAGAGATACAAACTCACATATGCAAGTTTTTTGTGCAGTGTGTGTGTGCGCGCACATGCACATGTGGGTGTGTTTGCGTGTATGCACATGCATGCACACTAAAACGTGCTTGCTATGAGTTGCCCATCAAAAGAAACACTTCAGAAGAAAGTGAGTGACATTGTAACAGGGTTGAAAGACCATCAAGAGGTGTATATGAGTCGGGTCTTTTTGGAAGCTTGGGCCAAAGTTCAAATTGCAATTGCAATACCAGAAGGGGTTTTTCTTTCACCCAAAGTCATTCGAAGCTCTTATTACACGAGCATGATAGCTGAATTTAGCTGAATGAGAGAGCGTCGAGTGATTTTACTGTAGCCACAACCCACTGAATGAGTCAGCACTATTGCGTGTAACAACCTTCTCAGAAATGCTGACTTAAGCAGTCTCTCTGTCTCTGTCTCTATCTCTCTGTTTCTCTCTCTCTGTTTCTCTCTCTCTCTCTCTCTCTCTCTCTCTCTCTCTCTCTCTCTCTCTCTCTCTCTCTCTCTCTCTCTCTCTCTCTCTATGAATGCGATCTATGTTTCCCAGTTCCAAAGCAGCCGTTCACTGGAAGACCACATCAGTTCTATTGTCAAGTCAGCCTACTTTCATCTTCATAGTGCTTGCTAAAATTCAGGTGCTTAGACAGGGATAGCACAGCCATCTGGTCCCTAAATTTGTGACATTTCATCCAGACTTTTGCTGTTTACAGCTTTCAGGTCTTCCTGCCATTGCAATAAGATACATACAATTGGCAGACAACTCTGCACCTAGGCTTGTTGGTCGTGAACATCGCAACTGCCGCATTACACCTTCTATCGACAGCCTGCACTGACCAGCCTACTTGTTTTCCAGGTCCATGCATTCTCGTGGTCCAGCATACCTATCTACTTCACAATCAGGCTAGGCATCGTACCATTCTGACCATTCTACCACATCGTACCACACTGCTCTTCTGACTCAAGTCGTCTAGCTATGCTTGTAATGTAATGTATCTCCGTCAGTAACTCCACAAAGTCATAAAGACCATGTGGCTGTTACGCAGGAGAGTTTTGTATAGCGCACTCACAGCCTAAGCGGCTTTCGGTACGCATTCGGTAGCCTTTCGAACCAACCTCAAATTCTTTGGAGACCGTGGCTTTAGTTCATATGCTCTCAAAGCCTGGAACTCACTCTCGACTGACGTGACGTAATCCCCTGACTAGATGACCTTTAAAAAGAAGGAAAAACGCACCTGCTTCTTGCAGCATTTATTGGCCCGTGTGAATTGTCGTTTTGTGGTTTATGCATGCAGACACTGTGCACAGTATGACTAACCAATTGATACACTTCCCTTCCGGAATATGTGAAGTGCCTATAAAGAGATCTAGTTTTATCAGGGTGCTATACAAGTGTCATATTATTATTATCATTATCATTATGAAACAACCATGCATATCCCACGTGGCGTCAGCACATTTACAGGGTCCATTTTAGTGAGCAGCTACCAAAGCGATCGAAAGCGCGCCGACTACGAGTGCAAGTTAGTGTAACAGATCCTCAGATTCGAAGTATTTCAAAAGGGTCCATACTTCAACGGACCCCCAACAGAAGCAAGCGAAGAAGCCACGGCAGAAGTCGGTACTCAAAGTCGGCACTCCCCCATCGAAAGTGGGTCCCTAAGCAAGGTTTGTATACATACACCCAAGCTCGGAAGGAGCACAGAACCACCAGGCTCCGATCGACCGACGAGGCGTAGCGGCTGCCCAGTGCGGTTTTAAGAGCATTACACGAGCCCGACTTTCGATGACGGAGAAATTGCGGAACAAAAAAAGTGACGACGTGATGCTACGAGCCGTACAGCACAGTACGCCTTCAGGTGGTTTCAAGACACAAAAAAGCGCGAAAGCGATGGCTGCGGTCGGCAGCAGCGAGGGCAAATATACCACGCGAGCGCACCTTTCCTCGGCGCCGTCCGACGAATTACACCATTTGATAAAAGTCTTCAGCAGACTGGCGATTCTCTTATCATCATTTCCGCCATCACCTTCTGTGAGAAGCTTCCGCCGAATCAATTCGTCTATAATTCATTGATTACAATTTAAAAACACTCGAAACATCATCCGCGGAACGCACATTTAGCTTGCGGCATGGGCGCATCCCAGACCCAGCGTGAGAAATAGCGAGCCCGGAATTTTCGCCACTTGCTATCGCATTTGGCTATGACTGAGGTTAAACGCACCGTCAGAAACAGACATGTCACACTATGCTTGCAAAGCGGCTCAGCCGGCGAGGATGCGGATCTGTCTACTAATCACAGCGATGCCATTATATGACCAATGTGAAGGTTGTTTCGTAGCCCACAGTCGACCTGACCGCTCGCCGGGTCCTGTAAGACAACGCCTGTTCCTATTTATAGAATCCACGTTCTTAGCCTTATACTTATATAGGTATTTCTTTTTTCTCAGCAAAATGTTCGCTCAAATTTATTGATGTATTCGATTTGATTACTCACGGTACATTAGGCACGTAGTTGGCGTCGAGTGTATTTCTGTAGCCGTTTGTTACTGTTATAGCTATGGTTGTGCTTAGGCCGTTTATATTGACTCAGATCGATCTAAGGCATTAATGGGCATTGTCAGACGACGTCGGCAATATCCTTACGGTGTCGATTTTTCTGTTGCACGCGCAGAAGTCACGACTAGTGGGCGCTCTGGGCTGCGGCGTCGGAAACAACCAATGCAGTAGATATCGAGTGATTTAATTTCACACGCAATACCCAAGCATTTCGGCCGTTCAGCGCTCGAGATGGCGCTGGCTGAACGCTCGCATCCTCTTGAGTGAGAAGACCAGACGGATGCAAGTCGTCAGACATGCACTGCATGTGCACCACGCGCGGGTCTGTGCCGGCACCTTCCGCTGCAACTGCAGTTTGCGTTCCAGCTGATGGAGCAGCTCTCTACCCAGGCATCTACGGTGAACAACCGCTCCTGAGCTGCTCCTTAATCGGTATTGCAGTCAGCCTGCGGTGTGGCGAGTGATGGATGTGGTATGCGAAGGCTATTGGCCGGGCAGGGCGAGGGAAAGGGATTTACCTGGACGACCGGGAGGGTCTAGGGGAGAACGGGGATGTCTCATCTTGTACAGTGATAATGCAAATTGTAGCAACTACGGTGGTCGGAATCGGCGTATCACTTTTGGCAGAGAGCTTCAGCCAAGTTCATCTTTGGGTCCTGCAGTCTTTTCTGAACGCGATCAATCTTCCTTAGATGTTGTACCAGAATGGTAACAGAGTCAACAAGTTATAGTTCGAATTACAATGTAGGAGACTGGCAGCTTCACTTCTTGTTTGAAGCATTCTACTTGTGTCCTCATGACAGTTTTTCAAAAAGACCTACATTGCTGTTCAGTCCATCATTGATAGCTTTCACAGCCTCTACTCTTGCACCACCTTGTTTTGTTGCAGAGTCATGTTTGACTGTGATGGCTAAGACTTTCTTCAGTTTTTCTCACCTCAGAATTGACCTTGAAAAGAATAAGTAGGTGCTCTCTGTTGTTCCAAAAAGGTTAAGACCACGGAATCTTGTAATGAAGCATGAATTCCGGCCAGGTTCAAGCTGTGGTTGTCAGTTTACAAAAATTACCTTCTCATTTCTGGACAGTATTCTCTTTTGGACACCTGACAAGTGGCGAGACGTGACTGCTTCGTTGTCGTAGCATAGCCAGTTAAGTAAGCCTAGCTTGCGTGATCTAATAGTGTCGGTGCTCAGCCACGGTACGCTGGCTCGCCCTTGACGCGACGTAGCAGGCCGGGCTTGTCCTTGATGCGATGCAGCCTGCCTGCCTGCGGCAGGAAAAATGAGGCGAGTGCACGGGCAGGGCAGTTGAAACGCGGACGGAGGGGTGAACGGCCGAGTGCTGGTTTCGCTGCCAAGCACCAGCCGAATACGCCGTGGTTAGAGCCTCGTCGGTGTTTCCGTGTCGTCGCGTGTTTTCAGCAAGATTGTCCAGCTACAGCTTGGTCGAAATCTGGAAACATGCTTAACTAGCTCAGCCAGCAATAGTCAAGTCCATTGAAACAAGGACTTGCTTGAAATCAGGATTGGTATTCTCACATGAAAAAGTTTTAAGAAATATGCACAATCCATTTTGCTTTTGGTGCCTTCGTGGCCTTGGCACCCGGGGATATCTTCCCCCTGCCCAGCCCTTGCTACATCTCTTGTGCCGCCCTGCACGATCTCAGCGACGCTGCAATAAATCTCTCTAGCTTAGTGCTCATCAGGTCTGCAATGGCTCCAGCCGCCCATGTTAATGCATGTCTTTGGAATTCTCCCTCAATCTGCAACAAACCCCTAATAATACGAGACATAATTAATGAGGACATAAACCTGTTTGCCTTGACCAAGACCTGGTTAAAGTCGATTACCACCCCGACTATAACCGACGCAACCCTTACAGGCTTCGCCTTTTTTCATGCCACTAGATCAATCAAAACTGGCGGTTTGTACACAATTATCATGCGCCCATCCTTCAAGTTTCAAGCCGTTTGCAGTCCCCTCGAAGCAGTCTTCCGAATTTCTTGTTTTGAGTTCATCCGAAAACAAGCTGCTAGTGGTTGCAGTGGTCTATGGACTCCAGATACAAATTACTCTTTTATCTCATATATGTTTTTGTGATCTCATTTGATTCTATGTAAACTTGATATCGATGCTGTCCACTATAGAATACCTTCTTCCCTGCTGCTCAATCCCCCTTTCGACCTGTCATCAATAGTAGAATGCTAAAACATGACACTAGCTGTCGACCGAGTTTGCACCTCTGACTAAGCACACTGTGCACCCACGCCCAGACGGCCTTTGGTTTAATGCAGAAATTAAAGTAGCTGGGTCTATTAAGCACTAGCTTGAAAAAAAGCACAAAGAAGATCTGGACTGACTATCCGTCAACAGGCATATGAGGACTACTGTAGATTATGCCAATCAGTCCTAGCTTAGGCTAAGTCTACCTTCGAGAAAAATATTGTTGAATCACAGATGCAAAATCAAAAAATGCTGATAATTATGATTAGCCATCTCCTTAACCGCTTCCAGGTTAGCTCCTTCCCTAGTGATCACCTCTAGCTTCGTTGTCGGCAAGATAGACAAGATCAGAGAATGCTCTCCTAAGATTACATAATCCCTTATGGACTACTGTCACTCAATAACAACCTCACAGGACCCCCTCCCTCAATTCCTAGCCACCCCTCAATGTTCTATTCAAGGAAGCCACGAGTGACCTTATCCTGAAATTAATCTCCCAATCAAAAAAGAATACTAGTCCTCTGGACACTACAACCGTGGTCCTACTTCTACGATGCATAGATCTGCTGCTGCCATGCATAACTAATATTATTAATATGCCCTTGGCCTCATGACACGTCCCTGCCTTTTTCAAAAAGGCTGTAGTCAGGCCACTACTCGAGAAAGCAACACAAGACCAAGAGAACTTGAACAACTTCTGCCTAGTCTCCCTTCTACCGTTCCTATTAACGACAGTGGACCGAATTGTGGCAGACCAGCTGAACTCATACATTGAAACGTAAACCCTAGCTAGTAAGTTCAACTCTGGTTTTAAAGCTTATCACTCCACAGAGTAATCATTGCATAGGGTTTACAACGACCTTCTTAAGAATGCAGATTTACGTAAAGTCTCTCTGCAAGTTTTGCTTGATCTTTCGGCAGCGTTCAATACTATCGGTCACCAAGTCCTTCTCGAGTGCCTTTCATCTTGCCTGGACATTACTGGCAGTGCACTACAATAGTTTTAAGTAATACCTTAGTGGGGGACTCCAGCATTGATGCGAACAGAAAAACTCATCCGATGACACACTGAAATATGGGTACCTCAGGGCTCTGTGCTTGGTCCACTTTCTTCACAGTTTATACTCTCACTCGTACAGATGCGATCGCCAACACAATCTAGGCCTTCACTTCTATGCAGATTACACTGAGTTGTACCTTTGCTTCGATCCCTCCCAGCTTCCAGGCACATCAAACTCTCCAAACACCCTTGCTGCATATATTGCTGATATCCCGAAATGGATGGCAGCAAACTTTCTTAAATTGAATGACGACAATACCAACTTACTAGTTATGGGAAAACCAAGTGTGATTCAGAAATTGGAAAAGTAACGCTCAAAATTGGCTCAGCCAGCATATCTCCCGTTGAACCTGCCCATAGTCTGTGTGTCCTGTTTCAAAGTGACATTTCATTAGACGACCACGTCAGCTTTACAGTCACGTCTGCCTTCTTTCAGCTGCATAACATTGCTAAAATTTGGGCTTGCTTAGACAGGGATATTAAATCAAATCTGGTCCATGCATTTATGACATCCTGTCTCGACTTCTGTAACTCACTACTTGCTGGCCCTACCGACCTGTGCAATCAGGCACTTAGCTGGTGAAAAACTCTGCAGCTAGGCATGTCTGTCGTGAGCATCGCAGTTGCCACATCAAACTACTTTTTGCCTAACTGCACTAACTCACAGTCAAGCAGGGCATCGACTCCAAGGTTTTTCACCCACTTTTAGGTGTCTTTATGCTGTGGCTTTAGCCTACCTACCAGAACTACTACCTCCCCAGATTGGGCATCGTACCACCTGCATTTCCTAATCGAATCCTTTAGCTACACCTCGTGCAAATCTCAAATCTTTTAGAGACTGCTTCTTTATTTATTCTATCACAAAGCCTGGAAGCCACTCGTGACTGGCGTCACGACTTCCCCTGACTTAAAAAAGCTGAAATTGCACCTATTTGTCGCAGCATTTAGTGGGTCTTTGTGATTCGCCCTGTGTGTGCTTATGCATGCTGACACTGTGCATGTTGCCACTTACAATATTTGCATGCTGACCATATGCATGTCACCTCTATGTTATTCTTGTTGACATTGGGAATGCTATTATTACTAATCATACGACCATGCTTCCTTTACAGCATGTGTAAAGTGCCTAGAAACAATTTAAGTTCTTGGATGGTGCTATACAAGTGTATTATTATAACACTATTCAATTTCTAGTTTAACGTATTTAAATTTCTGCGCACCTTTTTGACATTTTAGTTTTTAATAATGGTCCTCAGCTTATCTTATGCCAATTAAGCTTGTTGATTAACGATGAAGCACGAACTGACTACAAGCCGTGTGTGATGAGCAGAACCAGTCTGCTGCGGTTTTTGTGTAAGATTTACCCAAGTATTTTCAAAGGATCATCGTGGATATTTTCCGTCAGTGGACCCCGATATGGCTATTAAGATGAGATAGAAAACTGTGGCGAAATGAAAGGGGCAGGCTGGCGAAACTCACGGCTCGGGGTGTACGACCCAGATGAAGAGACCAACTAGCCTGTTTAGCGGTTGGTAAGTCATCCATTGAGTCATACGCTGTCGTGTACTCCGTATTTCAGATGTACTGAGTTTTTGTATTGAAGGCCAACTTAAGGCCAATAAGTCAGCTGCCTGACATTAATCGCTGTAGCACTCCTGAAGTACAGAATGCCAACATGGTTTACACCGTGAATTATCTTCCCCGGGACGATTCAAAACGATTTATGTTTTTTGAAAGTATAAGGACATACCGTATATTTGCACTGTAGTTATTAGACAAAATGTATGCTGTACTTAGTTGAGCGTGCAGCTCCATAAGGCCACGAGAAACATTGGCATAACAAACGTAACAAATAGGGCTGCTAATACTACAACCCCACCATGCTGACCTTATACAGGCTGAGCTGCAAGTGAAGGTTTAGGGCTGTATCTGGGAAAACTCAGACTGGCTCTCCTTAAACGCGTCGAATAAGTGATTCCTACTCTGGAATGGTTTGGTCTAGCGGTTAAGGTGCTCGCCCCGACCAAGGTCTGACTGAGGTCGTGGGCTCGAGCACCGAGGCATATGTGAAGTGCCTGAATAGAGATTAAGTTCTCTTGGGGCGCTATATAAATGAATTTATTATGGAATGCATTCTATAGCGCACTCCAAGCCAGAACAGCTTCCGATGTGAAATCATTGAGTAGCACGGAACATACTCTATCTGTGGCGAACAACAATCGAGGGATGAAAGCGATTTATTTTGGAAAGCCCGCTCAAATTTTCACTGCAAAAGTAGAGTAAATTATATGCAGATTCTCACGGGTTACCAAGTTAAAATACAGGTACAAGCAGCTAGAAAAGCACCAAAACTTCACGACTATCTGCCTTTTAAAAATAACGCAAAGCACGTTCAATTATATGTCTGTCGAGGCAGGATCCACTGATCGTTCATTCGAACTAGCTGATCAAGCCTATCAAAAGAAGTTGGCCTCGATTACCAAAAATTATCACGAGTATCAAAGACAGTTAGCTGAGTTGGTCCACAAAAGTTTGACAGATGGAATGCAGCTTGAAGCCATCAGAAATCGAAAAGACCAGATATTCACTTTTATGAAGCTGAGAAAAACAGACGAAAAGGAGAGCGATCTGATCAAAGGAAATTAATAAATTCATCTGAAGTGAAAAAGTTGGCTGGTAGCAAAGACATAACACTCCGGTGTTGAATGACATTGAATTACTCTCGAGGCCTTCAAGATGTATTTGTTTCTCTTTCGTATGCAGACGCTCTCTGCCGGTACCACACAGAGCGGCAGGTACTTGAATCGGAGGGGGCGCGTAGACAGCCAAGTTGGAGAGACTTACCTGGTTAGAACAGCACGATTGACGCGCCATTGAAAATTAAGAATGTCTTGTAAATTGCGTGATTTTGGATTCTAAAATAATGGATATGAAAACAGCTAAGACCTGTTTAAAGTTATTCTGATTGTTTTTTTTACCGTAGCGCGTAAGAAATTACGTGCCTATGGACATCTAAACGCTTTTCGCTTCGGGCTGCTGGGTCTCCCACGCCGGCGGCTGCATTAGCTACGCCGGCGGCTAGTAACCTACTTGTTAGTTATGGTCGTCAGCAGCTGCTATCGCTTCGTCATCGTATATCAAATGCATTCCTAGATATTAATGTTGTTGCTAAGATTCATGAACTATGCATTAACAAAAGGAAAGCACCCCGTAGCCGCCGCGGTGGCCGGAACCGCCAGCTTAGACGCTGCTCGTTTGGTATTCCTAGCATTGTCTCGAACCGCTTAGCACGCTCCCCCGCATGCGTCACTGTAAATCTCTCAAACTTAGTGGTCATCAGGCCTGTTGTAACCCAATCGGCCAGACTTAACGCTTGCCTTTGGAATCCTCGCTCAATGTGCAATAAACCTCTAGTAATAAACGACTTTATTTCTGAAAATGGTATCGACCTGCTCGCCCTAACTGAAACTTGGCTGAAATCGATAAACTGCCCGACAATTAAAGACGCTACTCCATCTGGTTTTACGTTCTTTCACACCCCTAGATCAATCAAAACTGGAGGTGGAGTTGCTATGATCGTTCGCTCGAAATTCAACTTCAAGCCATTTGCGGTACCCTCGAAGCAGTCTTTTGAATCAATTGTCCTGGTCTCACCCGAAAACAAGCTACCGATAGTGGCAGTAGTCTATCGCCCACCAGGTACCAAATCCTCCTTTATCTCAGATTTCTCCGATCTCATTTCGATTCTGTGTGCAAGAAATCGATCCTTCCTCGTTATGGGTGATTTCAACGTTCACTTTGATAACTTATCTGATGCTTTCAGCACCGAATTTCGTACATTGACAGACTCATTATCTCTTGTGGCTCATGTGCATGGCCCTACCCACATCAAGGGTCACACACTCGACCAAATTTTCTCATATAACTGCACTTTGTCATCACCAGTTATCACCAAATCCTGCTTATCTGACCACATGCAGATCTCATTCAATCTACAGTGTGTGCCCACATTCTCCTCTAAAATAACCTGTGAATCGCGAAACCTCAAGACCCTTGACATCGATGCTGTCCGTGCGAGCATATCTGCTTCACCTTTGCTGCTCAGTCCTCCCTCCGATCTGTCATCACTGGTAGATTGCTACAACACGACACTAGCTGACACGCTCGACGAGTTTGCACCTTTGACAAAGCACACTGTGCGCCCCCCGCCCAGACGGCCTATGGTTTACCACAGACATTAAACTAGCCAAGTCTACTAAACGAAAGCTTGAAAAGGCATACAAAAGATCCGGACTAACTGTCCATCGACAGGCATATGAAGACTACTGTAGGTCGTACCAATCGATCCTAGCAAAGGCTAAGTCTAGCTTCTATAGAAACATTGTTGAATCACAGATGCACAATCCAAAAATGCTGATGTCGACAATAAACCATCTCCTCAACCGTTCCCAGGTTAGCTCCTTACCAGATGATCCTTGTGATGATCTAGCCGATCGCTTCTCTCGATTCTTTGTGCAGAAGATAGACAAAATCAGGGAATCCATCCCTGCGATGACAACCTTCCCACTAGAATGCTGTACCTCGGTTCCTGGCTGCGCCTCAATGTCTGCATTTAAACAGGTCACCAGTGATGTAGTCCTAAAGCTCGTATCTCAATAAAAGAAGACAACAAGTCCACTGGACCCTATTCCCACCGTCCTGCTCCTACGTTGCATTGATCTGCTGCTGCCATGCATAACCAACATCATTAATATGTCATTAGCCTCAGGTCAGGTCCCAGCACCTTTCAAAAAAGCTGTAGTCAGGCCACTTCTCAAGAAAGCTACACTAGACCAAGAGAACTTAAGCAACTACCGCCCAGTCTCCCTTCTACCATTCCTATCAAAGACACTGGAACGGGTCGTGGCAGACCAGCTGAACTCGTATATCGAAACCTCACACCTTGCTAGTAAGTTCCAGTCTGGCTTTAGAGCTAATCACTCCACAGAGTCAGCATTGCTTCGGGTATACAACGACCTACTTAGGAATGCAGACATGGGTAGAGTGTCTCTTCTTGTTTTGCTCGATCTTTCGGCAGCTTTTGATACCATCGATCACAAAGTACTTCTAGAGCGCCTCTCATCTCGCCTGGGCATCACTGGCACTGCTCTGCAGTGGTTCAGGTCCTATCTCAGTGGGAGACTCCAGAGTGTTGACGTGAATGGACAAAGATCATCTGAAGTACCTCTAAAATATGGAGTACCTCAGGGCTCTGTGCTAGGTCCGGTCCTTTTCACGGTTTATACTCTCCCTCTTGCTGATGTGATTGCCAAGCACAATCTAGGCTTTCACTTCTATGCGGATGACACTCAGTTGTACCTTTGCTTTGATCCCTCCCAGCCTTCGAGCACCTCAAATTCTCTCAACTCACTTGCTGCATGCATTGATGACATCCGATCATGGATGGCAGCAAATTTTCTAAAACTAAACGATGATAAAACTAACTTACTAGTTATGGGCAAACCTAGTGTTATTCAGAAATTGGAAAGGCTGACTTTCAAAATTGGCTCTGCCAGCATATCTCCAGTTGCATCAGCTCGAAATCTAGGTGTCATATTCCAAAGCGACCTCTCGTTAGACGACCACATCAGCTCCACAGTCAAATCAGCCTATTTTCAGCTTCATAACATTGCTAAAATTAGGGCTTGTTTAGATAAGGATACCACGTCCAAGTTGGTCCATGCATTCGTGACATCTCGTCTCGACTTCTGCAACTCACTGCTTACTGGCCTACCAGCATGTGCGATCAGGCGATTGCAGCTGGTGCAAAACTCTGCAGCTAGGCTTGTCTGTCGTGAGCGTCGCAGTTGCCACATTACTCCACTTCTCGCCGACCTGCACTGGTTACCAGTCAAGCAACGGATTGACTTCAAGGTTTTGTCGCTCACTTTTAGGTCTCTTCATTCTATGGCTCCAGCCTATCTTTCAGATATACTACCCCATCAGGCAAAGCATCGTACCACTCGCTTTTCGGAATCCAACAGTCTAGAAATACCTCGTACAAACCTTAAATCCTTTGGAGACCGTGCATTTAGCTCGTATGCTCCCACAGCCTGGAACTCCCTCCCGACCTGCATCAGAACATCCCCTGACCTGACCACATTTAAAAGAAACTTAAAAACATACCTATTTAGGACAGCATTTAGTGGGTCCTTGTGATTCGTCCTCGATGTGCTTATGCGTGCTGACACGGTTCATGCTGCCACTAACCACATTTGCATGCTGACCCAGTGCATGTAACCCCTAACCATGTTATTCATTTTGTTTGTTTTTCAAGCATGATTTTACTTACTATTCTATTGCGTATCACTTTGCAGCAAATGTAAAGCGCCTAGAAAGAGATTAAGTTCTCTGAGGGCGCTTTATCAAGTGCAATATTATTATTATTATTATTATTATATGAGCGATTGCTTCGACAAGGGCGAAATTTCATGCTGTTTTGCAGGCAATGACACAATCTCAGTGAAATATATTCGACTAGTCAAGTCATTTCACATCCGAACCAGCAAGTAGATGTAAAGCTGGGTTTCAACATAGGAGGTTTACTATCAGTAACCAATTTGCATGACCACTTGACCACATTTACACTTCGTCCTCGCTTGTCGATTTCACACGGGGACGCCTATTGGAGGCTCCTTTCAGGATTAATTGTATCTCCTTCTGTAACTCCACAAAGTCATAAAGACTACGCGAGTGTTACGCAGGAGACTTTTGTATAGCGCACTCACAGCCTAAGCGGCTTTCGGTACGCATTCGGTACCCAACAGACTTCGTCCCACGCAACAAAGAGAAAGTGGGAAGCATAGCAGAGTCAGGAGAGCAGTTGAGGTAGTGATTACCATGGAAGTAGCAGCTCAGGACCGCTGAAAAGGATCTGCCATAGTCGACAGTAGGAGAGTGGTTGTCGTTGCTTCAGAATTGTGGAAGCGAGTTCCACAGCCTAGGACCTGCAGTGCTAAAGCTTCTGTCGCCAACTGTCTTTAAGCGGAGGAATGGGACAGCTAATTTATTTTCCACACAGGACCTGAGGGTGCGAACAGGCTGAAACTGATGCAGCAGTTCAGCTAGGTACGAAGGAGCCATGCCGTGGCGGGCCTTGTGGGTCAGCGTAAGAACTTGCTCTGTATCCTTTGCTCAACCGGCAACCATCCTATCTCTTTCAGCAAAGAAGACACGTGCTCAAACCGCTGGGACTTGAAGACTAGCCTTGCAGCCATGTTCATAGTCAGCTGTAGTGGCCTAGTTGCTTTCTTTGGTAACCCAGCCAAAAGGGAATTACAATAATCAGCCGAGACAGAACAAAGGAGCTAGTTAAATTTTTTGCAAGCCACTGTGGAAGACAGCTCCTTATCTTGGCTAGGGATCGGACGTGATGGCTAGCTGTAGAAGCAGTCTGGTGAGCCGTGATGGCACACTAGGTAAGGCGGTTGCTTTCACGACCTCGGCCCGAGGTCGTGGGTTCGATTCCTGCGGTGGGCGATTCTTTATCGCCAAAGCTGTGGTGATAGCCATAAAGGCTCTTTTGTCGCTATGCAAAAGAGGCTGTTTAATCTGCTAGGATTTATTTATTTATTATTCTGAAGGAAGCTTTTAAAATTTAGGCAGCTGTCAAAAACGGCGCCTAAATTTTGAGCACGTGGTGATGGTTGCACAACATCATGACCTATTAGAAGAGCAAAGCCTTTTAATCGAGCCACACGCTTAGGGTGTCCTATGAGTAGCAGTTCGGTTTATCGTCATTTAGTTTCAAGAAGTTTTCCGACATCCAGGATCGAATGTCGGCAAGGCAAGCATTTAGTTTCTCAGTTGCTGCAGCAGATTCCGCCGGTTTGAATGACAAATACAGCGCTGAGTATCGTCAGCATAAAAGTGATATCCTATTCCATAAGGCCTTAATCACTTTTCCCAAAGGTTGAGTTTAAATAGAGAACAGCAAGGGATCGAGGACGGACCCTTGCAAGACTACAACGGTGACCAGTCTCGTGTGTGAGACCTGACCCCCACACGATACGGATTGAACACGATCAGACAAAGTACGATTGGAACCACGTCACTGCCTCGTCTGCCAGACCAATTGCTGTTCTCAATCGTTCAAGTAGAACATCGTGATCAATGGTGTCGAAGGCAGCGGACAGATCTAGCAGAGCTAGGGCAGTGACATTCCCATCATCGTTGCCAAGCAGAATGTCATTGTTAACTCGGAGGAGAGCAGTTTCAGTGGAGTGCTGCCTTTTGAACCCTGATTGAAATGTTTTTCTGACATTTCATTCTTTTCAATATGTTCAACCAGCTGCTTGGCAACAATGTTTTCAATAATTGTCGACAAGAAAGGAAGAAGGGAAACTGGGTGATAGTTTGCAAGGACCTCTGTATTTAATCCAGGCTTTTAAAGTATGGGTCTAACGATTGCCGATTTGAAGGACTGTGGTACGACACTTTTTTTTATCAAAGAGGCATTAAGAATATCGGTTATAGCAGGGCTAAATTGGTCTGCCAATGAAGACCACAGAGATGATGGTGTAGGGTCTTCAGGAGACGAGCTCTTTTCGCTAGACCGTATTATGGTAGCCACATCGCATGCAGAAACCTCGGAAAACCCTTTAAGCAAGGTCACAGGTTGTGATTCCACAATTGCTTTACCCGGAGGGGGCTTTATGGAGGCACGAATGTGCACAACTTTTTCAGTAAAGAAGGCTGAAAACTTTTCGGCTAAGCCGTTATACCTGGAGAGTCGGACCTCTCAGCAGTAAATTGCTTACTTTCTTATAAATCTGTTTAGGGTCTGACCGGCAGGAATTCAGCTTTCGAGGGAAAAAAGAAGTAATGGCTTTTTTGAGCTTCCGGGTGTAAACTCGAAGTAAGTCTTTGAAATTGATTGCGCCTAACACGGCGCATCTTTTGAAGTGTTGTGCTAATTGAAAGGAATCTCTAAAACTCTGTAGACGGATGGAATGAACGGGAGGAATGGACGGATGGAATGAACGGCTTGTCAAGAGCACTCCTGAGTGTCATGTTCGCCGCATCAGTGTGGGTATCGGGGCTGTCGGTCGAGTCTGGGTGCAGATCAAAAAGACCTGCACCACAAACAGAGTTCAAAAATTTGTCCATGTCAATGCTTTGGAAGTTACGTCGTTTGACAAGTTCGACATTACCCTGTACGCACAGGGGAGCAGGAACAGTAAACGAGACCGAACAATGATCCGAGAGGGTCAGCGGGCACACCACAAGGTCAGTGGGGAAGACATCCTTAGTGATCACGAGATCTAGAACATGGCCACCGACGTGGGTGGTATGATTAACGTGTTGGACCAAACCAAAACTCTCCAGACAGTCAAGAAATGAGCGGACCTGGCTGTTGCTAGGGTTGTCAACGTGAATATTGAAATCTCCAGCAATCAGTAACGGCCTGTCGCACACAAATATTTTAGCGAGGAACTCTTGAAAACTCCTCTATCAAAAAGTTTAGACAGCCAGGAGGTCGGTATAACGCAACAGTGAGAGGCATTGTCTTTGATGAGGACCTGCTTGCAACTGATTCAAATGATGGCCCGTGCGAAAAACTTCACATCTTATAGCAAGCGATTCACGAACAACAATTGCAATCCCGCCACCGACCTTATGAGAACGCATGGACTGATAGAATGAGTACCCGGGTGGGTGGTTTCAGATATACAGCTACTGGAACGAGCCTCGTAAAAAGTTTCGGTAAGCAGAAATGCATCCTGGACCACCTGATTGCAGTTAAGTAACCCCTTGGTTTTTAGCGAGCGGACATTTAGTAAGCAGGATTTAAGACTCCAACAACTTCAAGACGCCGATGAAATGGCTTGTATTCACGTAGGCTTGTATCCGGCCCGGCAGACGCAGGCCCTTCGAATTTGAATTGGACCTTAGGCCGCCGGTCGACGTTTCGAAACATGCTGTGGCACGGCAGGTGAGCTACTACCGCAATGAGTACTAATCGGCGCTTTAAACTACGGGTCGTGGGTTCGATAGCATATCGTGATGCGACCATGTACGATGGCTAGCGCAGCATTTTTCCGGTAATAACAGCATCGCAGACTTTTGCGCATAAGCTAAAGATCGCACTATCGCTGTCTCAGCTGCTTCGACGCTAGAAGGACCGGATAATGAGAAAACGACGAATTAATTAACACATCAGCTAGGAACGTGTAGCTCTCTCGAAGTCGTCAGTGACTCCGCTATGGTTCGAAATGTTAGTGGCCAGAAAGGGTCGCATCCAGGTGAGACCGTGCCCTCAGTTCTTATGCTTTCAGAGACTGGATCTCGCAACCTACTGGTATTCCCTCACCTTCCGACTTGCCGACATTTACAAAGAAGCTAAAACCTACCGGTTCCTCACAGCCTTTTCTCTGTCTAAACGATTGTATTTTGCGTGCTTGTATGTACTGAAATTGTGCACGCTAAAACTAACCAACTGACATGCTTCCTTTTCAGCATACGTTACGCCGTAAAGCGTCTGTATGACCGTCGCTCAAACTAGCAAGATCAAGGGAAGCTGCCATGAGCATTAGGGAGCATATGAACATGAGGCAGTTGACTGAGATGGAAATACAAAAGTTGGACGGCGTAAATGCAGTTTTAGGACCCTATGTAAATGTTTTATTATTACTATTATCACCGAACGGTAGCATCTCGGGAAGACGGCCGGTCGCCCGCACGTCCGGCAGGCGTCGCCTCTTTGGTTCACGCGAGCAGCGCAACAATCTCGCGTTAGCGCTTCGCGAACTTCGCCATCGCGGCTCTCCGCTTGACTTTGCCATAGCGGCCAGCGCAGCGGTGCAGAGCAGCGTAGCGGCGGCCTTTACCGAGCGCCCTCTGCGCTGCCGTAAATAGCAGGCGCGGGGCCACCGCACCATCGCCTATACAGACGCGACGCTGCTGCACGTTAATCGGGCAGCTTCCTCACAGGTGCAGTTGAGACAGCTACTACTAGCCGCGGCGTCCGCCAAGTCGCTCTCGAACGCCGGCTGGACGTGACGGCGGCGCCGGTGCGGAACCCCCGGCGGTAAGCAATGTCAAGGCAACAACGTCGTGCCCTCATGTCGTGCTTGGTGTGCTTGCGCCGGGCTTGCGGCCCATCGGTACGCTAACCGATCAGCGAAACTAGCATTTTAAATCGTCAGTACCGCTGCTAATTTATACGAAGGTGTGCCTTCGCGACAGTGACGTCAGATTAACCATGTCTGCCTGGAAGGCAACATAGAGCAGCAAAATGGCCTCCCGCGGTGACAGCCCTACGCTATTTGCGGGGCAGCCGTGGAGCGCCTACTACGAGAGCGTCGCCGGCACTCGCGGAGAGGTGGCCAAGGGTAAGCCGGCAACAGGCAACCTGCGCCGGCGGTGTGAGCGAGCGGACTCCGCTCTGGCGCGCTGCAGCGCCGGCCCGCCTGCGCGATTTTATTTAACACGCTGTTTTATTTTGCCCGCGTCTCTGCCTCGGCTCTTTTCCAGACGCGTCGCAGCAGCCCGATGGCGAAGCGGCCAGTGAAAGCGGAAGCATGAAGCTGCGCCGAGACGGTATGGGACTCGCGGCCGGCTCGTAGCTTCGCCGCCGGCGCGCCGACGGTGCACCGTTGTGAGATGCGTACTGTGATCTCGAGCCCGAATCGTGCGTCGCCGAAATCGTGCGGCGGCGAGTGCAGCAGCCGGGAGCTGGAGGGCGCCGCCGGCTGCGCGCATGTCTGAGTCCGGTTGTGATTTCGGCGCACAGATATAAAAGTATTCGGCGTCTGTCCGTCGCTCGACGAGTTCTACCTCACCGTTTGCGAATGCTGCGGAGCGGTCATCAAGCCGCAGGCGCTCATGGGGCACATAGGTGAGTGAGTCCATCGTTGGGCGCGTTTCGTCACGCGCTTGTCGGTTCATTGGTGTGCTCATTGCGAAAGCAGCGTGCAATCGCTGGGTTCGGCTTCCAGCAAGAGCATCAGGGCAGATTCGCAACGTTTCGCCTGGCAACCGTCATCGCTGTAGCGAGAGTTGCTGTCGCAGAGCGATCGAAGCAGATGTTCATGTATGTGCACAGGCAGAGGCCGCGACGGATGTCATACGCTAGCATGCTTTAGCTCGAAACAGTGTCGAACTGGTCGAGGCATATGGGACTGAGTCTGCTTTGTTGTTTTTGTGACCTGGGGGGGTTGTTCCACCGCGTGCGTCCTTAGTAGACTTCTAGTCGCAGCGGTGATTTGTTTTGTGCTTCAAGTTTTTGGGCAATTGCCTTTGAGCACATAATGTGTGTGGCATCGAGGGATTCGAAGTATAGCTCTAGTTTGGCCTAGGTGTAAGGCACTCTCCTTTAACGACCAAGGTCGTGGGCTTCTGCCCTGCTGCATGTGTGGAGTGCCTGGATAGAGATTAAGTTCTGTTAGGGTGCTGTAGAAATTAAGTATTTTAAGGAGCTTCAAATTTAGTGCAGAAGGGACCAGCAAGGTGCTGCCACGCTTCATTGATGGTAACCAGGGTGACTGGCGGGGGGGGGGGGGGTTGCAAGCAGGGGACGGCCGGCTAGGAGAGAACTTCAGCCAAGGCGAAAGGTGTCTTTCCTCTCCGCACTTCACAACGCAGGTCTTGACCTCGAGTTACGCCTGGCGCAATCCATTTTTGATCACTGCAAGCAGGGCGATAGCAGATAAGGCTCTTCTGCTCCTATATAAATGAGACTGTTGAATCAGCCGTGACTTCTTGGCAAGCCTTTCGACTGAGGTTTATAGTAATGATAGTTATTACAACAAAAAGACATTTATGAAATGACCCCAAGTGAGCCAAATCTCTTTCTTGGCACTTTATGTGTGCAGGTTTAAAGAACCAAGCTGCCATGTGTAGCCATTCCCACCACTTTGTGGTACGGAGCACACGCAAGTAGCTCTGTCGATAGTTCTGGTTCTTAATGATAATATCGTGCCATAACAGTGCTGTGTACCAACTTAGCTGGCTTGCACATTGAGGCTTGGCGCATAAATATGCGCACTGGGACGGCTCTAGGAAGCTCAGCTTATGTCATCGTGCTGCTGACTTGCAGGACTCGGTCTAGGCCATCGAGGGCAGAGCAGAGAGTCTGTGTGTCCTCGAGCAGGCTGGGCTGTTCCTGCCCTATGTCACCGGGCGGCGCATGCCACGGGCATGCAGGCTGCGCTGGAACTTGCAGCACCTCTTCGATGTATGCGTGCAGCTGAACCACTTTTTTCTGTTCACCTTTTCTCGTCTTTTTTGGCTTGCAGAGACAAGTCCTTTGTCGAATGTGTCTATTGATCAAGCGTCACTATTTTGCATCCTTTAAAGGCTGTGCATGCTTTGATCCGCTGAACCCAATCCCTATTACACCGGGCTGGTGGCAATGCAATGGCGCGAGTGCTGAGCAAGCCGGCATCGTGCTTCCGGCTGATCGCTGGCAAACAGCGGATGGTGGCGAGTCGTGCAAATGTGGCTCGTGCTATTGCTGCTCATTCAAGCATCATCATCATCATCATCATCATCATCTGCAGTTGCTGCTGCTGCTGCTGCTGCCGAGAGCCAGCTCTCATTGTCACCCTATGCTAGCTTGGCAGGAAGTTGCGCTTTGAGTGAGGTGCATAGCCCATAGCCGAGCGAATGGCTTATACGCATGGCGGCGCGCTGCGAATTGTCGGACGGCGGAGCCGAGCCGATTCGCCCGTACTCAGCCTCGTCTAGGAAGCACCACACTCCCCCCAAGCTCAAAAGATGCCTCCATTGCTAAGTTGTGCCGATTTGGCATGGTGCTCGGCGCTCTTGTCGTCAGGGCGCAAGCAGCAGGCAGCCGTTCGGTGAGAGCCATGTCGGTACTAGTGTCAGTTTGTCTGGAAAGCACGCCCGATGCCACTGCTGTTGCGTTGAGTCTGTCTTATATGTGTGTAAGTTCTGTTGTTGCAGAAGTTGCCAGTTGAACTTGCAAATATTTTCTGCAGCTTGTTGGGGCTGCAGGGATTTGGACTTTTAGAAGCACTGCACCAAGCTTATAATTTCATGCAAATATTTAAGCCAATTAACTATTGGATAGGTGTGAAGGTTTTCTTGATGTAAGGTTTTTGCTATAACTTATGTGAAATTGATGTACAGAAACGTCCAAGGAAGTGCTTCGTAAATGCAGCTTTCAAAGTAAAATGCTTCTTACTGCAGATGGTTTGAGTGTGGGAAATATTTAGCATGCCTTAGGGACGACGAATTTATGTTATTGGATGGAGCGCTGATGGAGAATGGTATACCTGTTAACCTTGTTAAGGCTTCTTTTGACTGTCTGATCACTTGACCAGTGCAGTGAGCAGGAAATTGAGAACTGAAGGTAGATGCTTGCAGATTCTGCACTCCTCGGCAACCGACTGCAGCAGTTTGCTGCTTAGCCTGGTGCAGACACTTATTTTTATTGTCGGCAAATAAGGTGGGCGTTAGTATGTATACCAAAGGTAAGCTGTGGTCCTTGTGCAGAGGTTGTTGTGAGCTATGGTTTGCGAACATTAGCCCCGGGATTGAGGAGCGTATCGACAGTCTAGGCTCAGCCTATTGGCCTAGGCCTTGTGGAGGAACACCTTTAGGGCAGCTGGCACCTATAGGCTTTATCCACCTATAGGGATGCAGTCGGCATTCGCTGCCAATGACTGCTGTGCGTGCTGGCGCCTGCTGCTGGTGCTAGCCCGACGCCTTTAGCTGGGACCCTACTATTTTTGTTGCTGTCCATCAGAAGTTCGTCACAAGGGAAGTACCAGCGATTTCAAGCCACTGGAGCACTTGGCTATCAACAAGGAGCCTCCTTTGAAACCGCCACATAAGAGCAAGGCCAAACCGCACGGCAGAGCGAGCAACAAACTCGCACCGCAGAACCCCATGGCCAAGTACGGACTGCCGAAGGCCCCTCCCAGCTATCACCCGAACGGCAAGCCGAAGGCTGCTCTAGTGGAGCAACTCAACAAGACTCACCATCCAGCGCCTGTCCTCAAATCCGGCAGTGGAGGCAGCAGCAGCAGCGGCGGCGGCGGCAGCTCAACAGCCATCGCTGCCTCTGCTGCTGCCGCTGCCCAGCTTTCGGCAACATCGCGAAAGCTGCTGCCTCCGCAGCCGCCGCCACCACCATCGGTCACTTCGTCCACATCGCTGCTGCCGCCGCCGCCTCCACAGCCTCCTCCTCCGCCGCCGCCCGAGCAGCAGCGGCCCGAGCAGCAGCGGCCCGAGCAGCAGCGGCCCGAGCAGCAGACCTGCCCTGCTGTGGCGCTGCGACAGCAGCTGCCTTCGGCGCCTTCGACAGTCCACGGCGGCAGCGCCACGTCTGTGCACCAGCGGGACGAAGCTCGTCATTCGTCGCGCGAACCTGCTTTGCCTAGGCTCAAAGTGACCGGCATTTTGTCCGCGACGTCGCTGTCCTTGGCTGCCGTGTTGACCCCTGCACTAGCCGTATCAGCAGCTGCTCCAGCCGCTACTGATGCACCATCGCCTGCGGTGGCAGCCGCCTCGTGCCTGGAACCCCGCAGTCTACCCACTGCTGCTGCTGCCGCTGCCAGTCGGACCGAGTCGGCCGTGGCACCGGCGGCGCCGGTGGATGCGCCGAAGGGCAACGGTGACGTTCGACCGGGGTTCTGCAGCAGTCAGGCCAAGCTCAGGGACAGCGGCTCGGTGGCATGTGCGGCCGGCAGGGTTGACCCGTCAAGCGTGGTCGGTCGTGGCAGTGCCGGAAGCTCGGAGGCAAACGGTGCAATGGCATCGTTCTTCGGCAGCAACAGCGGTGCCAAGAATGCCGCCTCTGCCGCTGCCACTGCCGGCGTGCAGGCGCTCACTAGCGGGTCTGCCTCTGAGCCCGCACTGGCCGGAAAGGTGACTGAACTGCCCGCCGTGGACGACAGCTGCCGTGGCGCCGCGCCGGAACTCGTCTGCGGCGTAGGCGGCTGCACGGCAGACGACGATAGCAGAGGTGGCAAGCGCTCCCCGAGCAGCCCGAGTCCGCCGCCGTTCAAAAAGCCTTGCAGACTGGGCGTCGTGTCGGGACCCAGCACCGCTCTGCGGCTGCTGCCTTGCAAAGGTGAGCTCTCCCCTCTCCTCTGCCGCCGTCGAGCTGCCGGCCGTCGCATTCATCTAGTCACCTCTTGAGAGAAGTTGTCAGGCACGCTTTGCCATTGTCTGGCAGCAGCAGCAGGCGAGCCAGCGCCTGCTCGAGCCGAGTTTCACTGCTCTCCCTGAACCCTTTTGTGCGCACGTGCATGTGCCTGCTTCAGCCTTCGAGGCGTGCGCCATTTCAGATCGAGAGTATGATCCTGACAAGCACTGCGGCGTTTTTTCCCCAGATCGCGAGTATGATCTTGGCAAGCACTGCGGCGTTTTTTTCCAGATCGAGAGTATGATCCTGACAAACACTGCGGCGTCTTTATCGATGACGTACACAAGAACTGTACACGCTCGCTCACCTGCAAGGTGGGTGCGAAGCAGCGGCCAGTCGCTCTGAGCAGTTTATTTCCTTTCCTCTTTTGACTCTGTTTTAGGTGCTTTCAGTGCTCTTTCTCGCCTCGGCTGCAGCAAAGCAGAAGTCTGACTCGTTCATCATTCAAGCTTGCTTTTAAATGTCGCAGGAGCCGCGCTGCCTGCTACGTGCAGGCAGCCCTTATGCTTGCTTCCGAGCCGTCCGCGACTGTAGCGCGCCCAGCATTGCTCCGTCGGCTATGGGTGTGGGCAGGCTTGAACTGCTGGATAGTAGCCCCATGGGAATGATGACGATGATAATAATAATAATGTATTTTTGTGGCTCTTTAAGAGAAGGCGATCTCTATTCAGGTGCTTTACAACTTGCTGACGAGTCCGAAGGGTCTGCCCTACAGTTTTGCCCGGCCGACCTCGGTCTCGTGAATAGTTTTTGTGTAATGTGCCGCTCTCACGAAAGGAATAGCCAGCAGTGGCCACTGGATTGATAGATGTGGTGGATCATTCTTCTTTGATGGCCTCGGACTCGAGGTCGTGGGTTTGAGTCCTGCTGTGGGCGATCATTTATCGTGGCTGCAAGCCGTGTTGGTAGCCGTAAAGGCTCTTCTGTCGCTATTCAAAAGAGGCTGTTAAATCAACTGGTATTTTATTTTCTAAATTTTTTATGACAGTTGTGGTTGGCTTCATTGGTGGGCGAAGTTTTTGTTTGCTTTATCTATCTCGGACTCTCATTTTGCTGTTTTGGTGCACTGGGACGAACCTACATGGCTCTTAAGAGCTGAGCGGATTCGTGCACGCTATTTCATATGCCTAGGGTGACTCTTTCTCAGGCTTGCTTGCTCTCTGAAGCAACTGTTGATTATGCAACTGTCGGGGGGGGGGGGTTCTTGTGTGTGGTAAGAGCAGCCTTGATAATCTTGCGTGATGCTAGCTGAATAGAGGGAACCAGGCTGGGATGGCGTTAAAAGCTATTAGAAGCAGCAAGGAGATCTATATAAAGTGCTATCGAGAAATGCCTGCCAGGATCGGTCACAAGAGCAAAGCAAAAGGAATCGCTGTGCTAAAATGTTGTGAGTGAGCTTTCGTTATAGATCTCAGCAAAAGGACTGCTTGCCCATCGCTTTTCGATCAAAAGAGGGAGCCTCGATTTCGGCCCAACTCCTCCCTCCGCAGCACTGTGTCCCGCACTGAGTAGGCCTTAGGGGCACTAGGGCTCTTTTCTTTTCGCAATTGGACATTATGTAGGCCAAAGTTCCGGTGGGGGCAATTATGTCACTCTTTCAAAGGCAGCGCTCGGTTATGTCACCACCGTGTTTCGTGGGGCCGAGGCTTATCAGTCGGCAAGCGACCAGTGAGTGGAACCGTGCATGCTAGCCCCGACTGAGTGAAAGAAGTGACGGATGCTGCGTGGGTGCAGAGGGTCCCTTCTCCCCCTCCAGCCGAGAGGGAGGGAGGGAGAGAGAGAGAGAGAGAGAGAGAGAGAGAGACAGACAGACAGACAGACAGACAGAGTCAGAGAAAGACAGAGGGGGAGGGGGGAGGGAGGGAGAGATCAAGGAAATCTGCGGGCCTCAGCCCATTCACAGCGTGACGTCACGGCAAGCTGCCGCAGGTGGAAGCAGAGGGAAGTCCTGCGTAGATTGGCTAGCCGGGAGCAGATGCATTGGCCTAGCTCTGCGCCGGCAAGACGAGTTTGCCCGGCAATGCCTCAAGGCTGTTGCCCGGCTGACCGGAAAGTCAACCGACCGGCTTTGCACTGCCACGGCCCCTATCGCTCGACAGTGCCCTTCCCCCAAGCCAGGTCTGCGCGACCGTACCGATGGGTACCCAGCGAAGGGAAGTTTTGCTGCCGTTATCACCTCGCCACCTCCCGATTTCACGTCTGGTTACGCCAGTTCTATTATTAGTTGGTAGTTGGAGTTCAGGAGATGCAGCCGTTGCTGGCGTTGGCAGGCTTCGACTTTACTGTGGCGGGGTGCCTGCCGTGCAAGCCTACGCCTCTCTCTCCTACGCTCACATCCCGAGTACAGCTCGGTGTAGCGCCTGCGTGCCCGAACCCAGCTTCCAGCTCTGCTCCATCGGCTCGCGAGGCCGAACTCGGCCTGCAATGGGAAATCCGGTGCCGCTCTCAGCACGCCGCTCCCCCTCCCTCTTGCAGAGAGCATGTGCCTTGCCAGCTGGCCGAACATGGCTGTGTTCCTGGAGGGCATGCACAGCACCGCTTTTGCCCATCGTCGCTGCTGCCGTGGTGTTGCTTCGGTTCTAATGAGAGCTTCTCTCTCTTTCTCTCTCTCTCTCTCTCTCTCTCTCTCTCTCTCTCTCTGCAGACACACGCACTCTCGCTGAGACGCAAGGTGTCGGGTCGCACCAAATCCTTCGACCAGCTGCTGAAGGAGCACCGCGAGGCGAAAGAAGCTGTGCTCCAATCAAAGCTGAAGGGCCTCTCACCGCCTCCGCTGCCGCATCAGTCGGGTCGAGTGCACCGGACGTCACTGTCGAGGTATCTGCAGCTGAAGGATGACTTTGAGTGGCTCTGCGTTCGCTGATCAATCTGAGAGTTGGGCACTCGTCAAGTGTCTTGGGAGAGGAGAGAGGGGGGAGTTGACCTGTCCTCGTTTTGATATTGTTTGCTTGATTCGGCATCTCTCAAACGGTAAGAGATGCTTACGGATGTTGCAAAACTCGGCAGCTTAGCTTGTCTGTTGTGAATGGTGCAACTGTCACGATGAGTGACACTGTGACAAAATTTGTGTCCTTACGTAGTAAGTGTTATTTCTTAATTGCTTTTGTATCAGGAGTGTAGAAATTTGCCATCATTAGCTACAAGCTTGTGTTTTGTAACCAAGACAGGGATGAACTTGAAATTAACCCATTTCCGATGTGAAAACTAAAAAAATTGCATCTTGTGGTTCACTCAAAATTAGCACATATTTACTCTGAAGTCACACGCAAATCACGACTCAAAAGGGTGCAGAAATGGGGGAGCTCCTGTGTTAATCCTTGAATTTATCAAGACGAGCATCAAGGATATTGACTTTATGCATTCTCTGTCCCATTTTGGAAGTTTTTTTTATGAGTCAGAACCAGCTGCTCATAGTTTTCAGCCCTGTGATTGAGCAGAAAGCCATGAACCGCTGCAATAAAATCCAGGCCGATTTGTTACTCTCAAAAACTGAAGTCTTACTAGTCAGATCCAAAACAAATTTATATGACAAATCATTTGTTGACTTGCAACCTGTGGCTTCCCATAAGAAATTCTTCGAGATTTCTGTATGCAGAGTGGTTGCCTTATTAAGTCAAGTTAAAAGAGCTCGGCACCTGAGGACTCTACATCCTCCCCTCTCTGGTCTTTCTTTACTGGCTGACAAACTCAGTCTAGCCATGGCTCATGTAATTCGTGTCTTTAATGCTTCTCTGAATAATTTGGCTGTTACTTCTCTTAATAATGGTGCTGTTCCAAAGTCTTTTAACTTGGTCGTCGTTCTACCAATTCTTTAAAAGCTTGAATCAGATTCAGAGGTGCTATTAAACTATCACCCATTCACCCTTCTTCCTTTTTTGTCCAAGATTCTCGAAAAGATTGTTGCTCAGCAGCAGCAATTGAGAAGAACGAATTGGCAGAACAAATTCTGTCGGGATTAAAGTGACATTACTTCACTGAAACTACTCTTATCCGTGTGACCAACGACATTCAAAGCAGCAGCGATGGTTTTACTTTTACTACCCTGGCCCTTCTATTGATCATGATATCCTACTTCATGATTGAGAAAAATGATCGGTCAAGACAGTGCACTGTCATGGTTCAAATTGTACTTGTCCGATTGTATTCAATTCGTGTTGTGTGGTGAACCATTTGATCGTGCTTCCTTTGCAGCAAATATAAAGCACCTAGAAAGAGATTGAGTTCTCTGAGGGTGCTTTATCAAATGTATTATTATTATTATTATTATTACGTCTCATCCGGCAGACTAGTCACCTATGGAGTTCAATAAGGATTTGTTCTTGGTCTGTTGTTGTTCTTCATGTATATCAAGTCCCTGGGAAAAGGGATTTGGGCCCATGGGATTGGCAATCGATTCTATGCTGACGGTACCCAGCTGTACTTGTCATTTAAGCCCTTGGAACCGATTGCAGCAACTGATAAATTGACTGCTTGAATTTCAGAACTTCGATCCTGGATGTTGCCCAATTTCCCTAAACTAAACGATGATAAAACTGAAATCCTACTACTCATATCACCCCAGGCATGAGGCTGGACTACGAGACTTTGCTCTTTGAATTTCTGATGCTGTAGTGTGACTTCCATTATGTGCTCGAATGTTAGCTGTCCACAGCTAGTCATCACATTTAATCCCTATCCATGATTCAGGACTGTCGACCACTGGCTTGCCAAAGATTCAACTCCCTGGTTCTGTCTAGGCTGGATCACTGCAATTTTGTTTGTCTGATTAGTCAACATATTCCAAAGGTCAGCCAGGTGTCTCTATTGCTGAAGGGGCTGCAATTGCTTCCGGTCGATCAACGGATACAGAGCAACATTCTGATCCACCAAGCCCCGCCATGTTTTGGCTCCTATACACCTAGCTGAACTGCTGCACCATTTTTATCTCCCCTTCGTGCCCTCAGGTCCTCTATGAACAAAACTTAGCTGTTCCATTTCTATTCTTAAAGACTATTTGCGTCAGAAGCTTTTGCTCTGCAGGTCCTAGACTGTGGAACTAACTTCCACATTTCTTACACAACGACGTCTATTCTCCTGCTGCCTACTGTGGCACACCGTTCCATTCGTCCTGAGGTGTTACTGCCATTCTACTACTGCATGTGTACCGAAAGCTGCTTGGGCTCTGTGCGCTACACAAAACGTTCCCACGTAACATGCACTTAGTCCTTGTGAATTTGTAGAGTTACAGACGAAGATAGATTGTATTCTCCATCCTATTCAACTTCTTGGTGAATTTGTCATATTCTATGATCTTTTTTACCTGTGGTCCGACGAAAGTACCATCTTTAACGTTTGCCTTGGACAGCTGTGGAAAGACACGTTGGACGTAGTTGAAAGCTGCTGGGTCATTGTATAGAGCTGTGACAAATTGCTTGATGAGGCTTGATGTGCAGTGGTGGCATCAGCAAACTTCCGAACGTCTACCAGCAGCCCCCACTAGATGTTGTTCTTTCCTACATAGAACTCGGTTGCTGTGGCCAATCCTTTTTGTAGTATGCTTTAGCGTCCCGGCTCTCATAGGCAACAAAAGCTTCGAATAACCGCCTAGGGTGCCCATCAGCAGCGCCACTATTTTGAAGTCTCCTCAAATGACCTCCCAACCGTAGTTGCCATACTTCTTGGCATTCAGCAACACCTTGATACTGGTTTAATCCTCTTGGAGGTGCATAGAGTGAGCTATAGGAAGCCGGGTACTTGTTTTCGTTATGAAGCATTACGGCTTTGATATGCGCAGTTCACTTGAGTTACACGTGATTCTTATATCCTCGAATAGACTGGCCACATTGTTGTTGCAGAAGCACAGCCTATCTTGCAGATTGATGAAGTTGGAAAAAGTCGGTGACACTTTCTTTGATCACTTACTTTCATACTTTCATACATCAAAATGTCAAGAAGCTCGGCACTTGGAATTTTTAAAACCGATGTCGCCGAGCAGATCGTTGAATTCTTTTGGTTAAGGAAGTATGGCTGTAGTATCTCTTCAGTTGCATCTATGAAATGGGAATTTGGATATGCATTATCTCCCTCGCCATCTGACCGCTGCTCTCTCCTAAAGATGGCTGATTCCTCTCCAGAGGGTGAAATGGGGTTGCGCACGGCAGTGTGGCACAGGGTGTTGGATGATGGAATTTGCGGATTCGTGATGGAAGGCAAGCTCTTGCCAGTTCGACGTTTGGCAGGGTCCACCATGTAGAAGTAGCAATCACTTGAGTGGTCAGTCAGTTCCTGCCGAATTCTTGGGATAAAAAACTTAATGGGTCTTTCCTTCCCTGTTCGAGCCTGTAGACTTACCAGAATTATAGAAAAAAAGTTATATCGCACATAACCTTAGGTTATGCAAGAAATTCCATCAAACGATCAGAATTGTTCTTCTTACCTTCAAGAGTTTGCTTGTAGGGTTGGCATGTGATATGAGGTGGCCATACCTTGTCACAGTTCCCCGCCAGGCATGCTGACATATGCTGTGTGGGCCTCGCACATCTTAAGTCATTTTCACGGAGTATTTTTTTGCTCATCGTCTTGATGTGTTGTCCACACACGCTGGAAAATGCATATGCTGGGTGAAAGCAACCTCTTGATGCCATCTCAATTAAATGTGGCCATTCACTAGCGTCTCAGCCGGCAATAACATAAACTGAAATGCACAACAACAGTTTGCCGTTTTGCCTGACAAGCGTTATGCTGTTTCCTGCTGTGCGTGGTAGCCAAGTGCTAAGTCGAGCCTGCGCACCAAACCCCGCAGACGATACTACGGTTTCCTCAAGTGGCCCGCGGTCTCTATTGCTTGTTCGGTGCTCAAGCTCAATTCGCTTGCTACGATCATCCAGCCACGATCGACGGCCGAGACCCGCGAGACCGGAGCCGGCGGCGCATTTCGCGCTGTCGTCCAGCGAGCAGGCGGCCGAGCACGGCGGTCTCGCATCGTTTTTTTACGCTTCAGCCATTCCCCTCGCTTGGCCATCGGCAGCTGCGACCAAGTGCTACCCGAGGCGGCCGCGGCCAGGCTGTCTATCGTCGGCGCCGACTCGGGTAGCAGCAGCGGCTACGCAGGGTTGCCGCTGTTCCGTCAGGCGAGCCTTCCCGACGGCTGCCTGACTCATCACCCGCGGCCACTTGCCGTAAGTGCGCGCTCTGTGCTCCGCAGTGCCCTGCTCGTCGGAGCTTAGGTGCGCACTGCAAGTTCAGCTCTGCGACTGGCCGCTAGCGTTGCTGGCAAGCAGTGAGCGATGAACGCACCGAGTGTCCAACGAGGGTCCTCGTGGCTAGCCGGTACGCTGTGCGACGCTGCTGCTGCGGTGCCTACGTGAGTGCCCGAACTTTCATTGCTGTTGCTGACGACATTGTTAACCGAAATCCGTTGCTGTAGCCCACATGGCTGTGGCCGATTGTGCCGCATGACAGTATAGGGATTGGGTTAACAGAGTTTAACTAGAGGTTAACACCAGTGCAGCAGTGCTCGGCTCCACAGCTAGTTGCTCTCTCGATATAGTGGCTGTTTATGCGTGTTCTGTCCGCTTCTGTGTACGTGCACTTCTAGTTCTTACAACTTATTGTTTCAGGTGAACTCCTTCGGTGTGCGCATCAACGGCTGTACTTTTATGCTCAACAGAAAGGCAGACTTGCTGCGAACAGCGGTCCAAGCGACTCTTGATCAACGGCAGCTACATCTGTTGCACCCCGCTAGGTACAGGAAAGGCAGCCTGCCGCGGCCTCTGCTGCTGCTGCTCCTGCTGCTGTGGCATCTGTTGGTGCATTGTTTTAGCATGTTTGCTAATCTACTTGCTGTTATGTATCGGCATGTGAGTGCGTTGGACGTGCTTCTTTGTTAAAAGAAGCTCATTTGCATCTTTATTAAATGGTTTCCTGCTGAGTGATATCGTTGAACTGGTGGGAAGGGGGAGTGGGAAGTGGGTGTGATAGTTTGTTAACTTTGATGCGATTTCTGTAAGAGCGATATTCACGTGGATATTGGAATGGACAGGGTTCCCAGTGGAAAGGGCATACATCTGGCCGGTTATATTTTGTATTGTTCTTTTTAAGTCTCAGGCTGCCTTCCTTGCTGGGACCAGGCGTGTCACTTCGCACCGACTCGCACCAACTTCCGATCGAAGTCGAGGTCCTTTCACTAACTTTTAGCTCTCTTCATTCTCATGTTTTGGCTGCCGTCATAAAATGCTTGCTCTTTAGGGTTCACATCGTACCACCCTCTCCTTCCGGCTCTGGTAGTCTGCGCCTGTGCCTCTGACCAACCTCAAATCCTTCGGAGATCGTGCCTTCAGCTCTTATGCTGCCAGACTAAGAACTCACTACCGACTGCTTCACGACACGCCCTGACTTGACGTCATTGAAAAGGAAACTTAAAACCCGCCTGTTCTTTCTTCACAGCATTTCCATTGCTTGTAAGAACTTCCCTTGTGCTTACCCTCGATGAAATCGTGCATGCAATCACTGATCAGAACGTGCTTCCTTTCCAAAATATATGCAGAGCCTAGAGGATGCTATATAAATTTGTTATTGTTAGTATTGTTGCTTTGCTGTCGAGTGCATGCTGCCACGCTCTTGCTGTGCATGACTCATGCTTCCGTCTGGCAGTGTTTCCATCCGCCCTTGGTTCTTTGCCGTGCAGAAAGCTCAGTCATACCAAGGGGAGCGGCAACACGGTCAAAGACATTAGCGGTGGCGGCGGGCCTGCAGCTCCTGCAACGTTTATCAATGCTGCTCTTGCTGACGGGCCAATGAGCTGTGCTGCGTTGTCGAAGACTCCGACGAACCCACCTGGCGCAGTTCAGGCGACTCTCGTGCCTATAGGCCCCACCGTCGTCGGCGGCAAGTCAGCCATGGCGTCGCCGGCGCTGCGGAGCACTCCCGGCGGCGGGCTCCCACAGCTTTCGCTCGCCTGCAGCTCCTCTGCCGCTGCTACCGCTGCAGCAGCGGCAGCAGCGGCCGCCTGTACCGGAATGCTCGACGGTCCTGCTGCCAAGAGGCACAGAAGTGGCGACTCGCCTGCACTTGCCACTACTATGACGACGATGACGAACGTGCTGCAGAGCTTGCAGGGCGGCGGCAGCGGCGGCTCGCAGCTGCACGCCGCCGGTCTGGCAGCAGGACAGCAACTTATGGCAGGCGCTGGCGGCGCAGTTGCCAGCGGCCTGGTGCCCGCGTCGCGGCCCCTGCTGGCGACGCTGGCTGCCAGGCAGCAGCAGCAACAGCTGCTGCTGCAGGACTCGGGTGGCGGCGGTGGCAGCAGCGGATCTTTAGCGTCGGCCACTCCGGCCATGACCGCTACGCTGCTCGCCCTCGGTGGCGCCGGCGCCACCAGCGGGGGTCTGGTTAGGTTCGGCTCGCAGACGGCTCCTTCGATCATGGGCAGCCTCGGCAGTATTGCCGCTGCCACTGCCGGGAAAGGGCTGGTCGGCAGCGCGCCGGCCGCAGCCCTGCTCTTGACCGACATTCCCATGTCAGCCGTGGACAAGGGTGGCGGCGCATCTTCTGTCGGCGCGTCTCCGACGACGTTCCTGCTCACCAACTGCAGCTCGGCCGAGAATGCGCGACTAAAAGGAACTCTGGTGAGTTCTCGCCTCCTCTCGCCGAGGGGGGTGTGGGTAACCGGAGGGGGAGGAGTGGCTCTTTTGTGCTTTTGCAATAGAGAGGCAGCACTTCTTCGGTGAAGTGTGAGTGTTGGTTCTCTTTTTAATTTCTCAGGATAGCAGCAAAAGCAAATCTCTGGTGAGCATTTATGGGAGACTCTTGTTACTGCCCATGTGAAGTTTTTAGAAAAGGACTCGTGGCTACTGTGACTCACGTGGCAAATGCTTAGCTCAGGGGTAATGTGCTCGCTCTTCACGACCCATGTCGCGGGTTCGAGCCCTGCAGTGAGCGTTCCTTTATTGTCCACTGCAATCGGTAATGATAGCCGTTAAGGCTCTTGTGCCACTATACAAATGAGGCTGTTGAATTTAACTAATCTCTTAGATTTTTAGCCTTTTTATTAATTTAATTATTATTATTACTATTATTGTAATATTAATCGAGAGTGCTAGCTGCTGACTGGCCGGTGTTTGCTGCTGCTGCCATTCTTGCTTGCAGCGTTTCTTCTTGATGTTCAGCCAGCCTACGGGCAGCCCTGCTGGGGGATGCTATTGGTGGTGGTGGTGGTGGTGGTGGGGGGGGGGAGAGTAGCGAAGTACAGAAGGCATGCACACTGCTGTGCCGTGTGACCAAAGTTGTGGCTGCCGGAGCCGCACAGCACTTGTGGGCATCGCATATTTTTGGCCGTCCCAGCAGTGTTAAATGAATGTATGTGAGTCGATCGAGGACCCTTTAAAGAGTCGCAGGTGGCAGCTTTAGAAACGACACCAACTCTGCTCATCGGCTCCTGCTTACCTCATTGCATCCAACGATGTATTCAGCTGTGTCATAAGCATAGGGTATGGTCGACTTCTCCTCTTGTAAGCCCACCTGTTCAATGTTCATTCACAATGTAGGCGCACTTTTTCGTGTAGACCAGATTTCGGATGGCTAGGATGATTCGTTTAGAAGCCTGCCTCACTACTGATACGAGCTCACAGGCACAGCTTTCACAAGTGTATCAACTGTGCACATGGCTGTTTTGTTCAGCCGATGTCATGTATTTCACACATAGGTGCTAACCATCCATGACCCCTGGGTCTTGCCAAAGCAGGCTCGTACTACATGCCCCACGGTCCTGGTTCGAGTCCTGCAGCAGGCAATTCCTCATTGCACCATTGCAGGCATTATTGGTAGCTGCCGTGGCTCATCTGCCGATAGATAATGATACCGTTGAGTCAGCCAACCTTTATTTATTTTATTTGTGTGATGTTTTTATTTTTATGCATTTCATTTATGCAATTCAAGGAAGTTACTGCACCTGCATGTCTGCTGTCGAAATGGCGCGGGATTTTCCTGCTAAAGTGCACCGTTGACATGTCCCGAAGGTTGGGACTTGGGAATCTACCGTACCAATCTGTAAGGATAATATTTGAGCAGCAGGGTCTACAGGTGATTTGAAAGGAAGTCGTTGGATTGGTAGTCGAAATATGCCTAGGTTTACACTCTTATCTGACCACTTCGTTCTTTTTGCAGCGATCTCTCGCCTCGGAAGGCATGCATGCAAGGATTTTGTCCACTTCTTAGCTCGAACGTTCTCACACTCCTCGAGAGCTCTTCGTAGTGAAAGATACCATAGCAAAGAAGCCTGGGCTCGCCATATGGATTGCTGTCGGTTACCTCTGTGCAGTTAGCATTCTACGCTGCAGACGACATCAAGTTAAAAGCAGAACTAGTTAGCGGTATGAAGTGCACTTTAAAAGGCCTTACAGTGGAATGAGGGAAATTATGTGTGGGTACTCATTGCACATCTGTTATCTTCTTTCCAATTCGGCGGCCTGTGGCAATACACGCTTTTGGCTTTCTCAGCGAATGGCCCTTGTGGACATTTGCTACTTAAGCAGTCTCGTGAAAGAGCGGTTGTGATCGTTGGTAGCAGCCCAATGATAAAGGCAAATCTTACAATGCGACTGTCTTTGCATGGTAAGGCAGGTCATCGGCGGGCAGCCAGTGATGTTTTTCTGGTACACTTGTTATTGGAACTTGCCGCTTCATTGAACTCTTTGCAGTAGTACCACTCGAGTGATGCACATGGCTGCACATGCCCTGAATCGCTGATCGTGGCTGTGCATGTTTCCATGTGTTTTGGAAGTTCATGGCACGGGCTTACCGATGCAGGCTTACCGAGGGGGGTGGTACAGTGGGCCCGCGACCTCCTAGGACCGATCCTAAGCAGCTTGCTTGACACTTGCTGACCTAGACACTACTTGCTGCTCCTCCTCCCCCATGCTCAGTCATGGCCCCTATGATTGGCCGCCTTTGATAAGGTCGAGGTGTAGCCTCATAAAGGCTTAAACCTCCCATGCGCCTCTAGTTAAAAAACAATATATAATTTATTTGCATAGCACCCTAAGAGAACTTGATCGCTATTCATGCGATTTACACGTGCCACGGGGCTCGAGCCCACGACCTCGGCCATCAAATGCATTCACCCTAACCTTTGTCGGGGCGAGCACATCAACCACTGGGCCAAACCGGCTCAGTTGGATTGCTGAAAACAGGTTTTGCCTCGCTTGGCATCTCCGTGTGAAATCGAGGATCCCTTAAGTACTGGCTGGCTGCGTCTAGTTGTCTATAGTCATTCGCTGTGTGGACTGTGGTCCTGTGTGTGCACCCTTAATGGCACAAAGCTCTCTGTTACCTCAATGAGGCAACGTTCGTTCTGCAGAGATGAAGTTTAAATGCTTTTAGTCAGGGCTGTGACATCTTTTGAGATTCATAATATCGGTCAAGCTTATTAATGGTTTCGACTTTGCTAATTGAGAATCGATCCATATTCTAATTCGACGTCAAGTATCCTCTGCATGTTCAATGTCTTCTTTTTCTGTAATATATACTGCCATGGCTGCTAGCCTATATGGTACAGCATGCATTATATTGTGTCCTCGGTCAAACCGAGCTAGTTGTTGCCCTCCAATTGACGATGTTGACTTATTGCCTGAATGATCCGAGAGAGATGCTTACGCAAGGTTAGAGCAACTGCATCTCCATTTGGGAATGATCTGCTTTTGTCTAGGTTAATGGCAGCATTCAGATGACGACCAATACCTCGTCGATTGGTGCCTTAACAAACAGGGCTGCTACTTCAGGAGCCGCTGCTGTGACGTCAACTCTACTAGCTTCCTCGCCATCTGCTCCTGATGGTTCGGCAGCACTTGGCATGCCACTAACCTCGACGTGTATGCCAAGTGTTCTCTTTCGAAAGGTTAGCAAGGCTAATAATTTATAATAATACATTTGTAATTGAATGCAGAAGTGCACTGTAGACTGCATAGTTAGAATATATTGGCTTACCAAGCTATTCAAGCTTTCTTAGTTGTCTGTACAGTACGCTGCATTATGATCGGCCACGTCTTATACGGTAGCTGATAATAGCATGATTGCTGTGTAGCTAGCCAGGCCCTGTTGCTCTTAAAACTTTGGTCTTTTGTTAACTTATAGCCCGAGACCATAAATGCACTCACAGTGAGTTCTGCCGTCGGAGGCTCCACAGCTCTTATGTCAGGTTCATCTGTCACCGGAGTTCAGCTTGCAGCCGTCGCAGGGCAGCGTCATTTGGCAATCAGCTCGTCCACAGCTGGTCAGCCAGCCGCTACCATTGGAGCTCTACTGGGCAGTGGGTCTACGTTGATCTCAGGTCTGTACTCGTGGGCTTGCATTATGGTCAAGCACACCTGCGCCAATTTTACGTTGCACCGTTGCTCCCAAATTATAGCGTTTACTGAAGTTTTAATACATTTGCTAGCTCCAAGATGAGTCAGAGCACACTCGATATGCAACTGGCTATCCTCTTTAGAAGATTGGTGGTGTTTGTGAAGTCGCAATGCTCTTTCATCATGCCTCTTGCAGTTCTCATTCTTCTTGCCTCTTTGTCTTTTGGCATTGGAAAGTTTTTTCCTGCCAACGTGACTACCGTCAATGTGATGTAAACCTCACAGGAATGTTTCACCCCCCACTGATGTACACGATCTTATGTTTTACTATTTCATTCCGATGATTTTGTTAGCACTTTGTTAAAGGTCTGAAGATACCTCCTCTGCTCCATGTATATGTGTATGCATTCACGGCTTTATAAATTTACGTGCCTAGTATGGGCAAATCCTCACGAATTGCATGTCCCTTTGCAGCAAATGTAAAGCGCCTAGAAAGAGATTAAGTTCTCTGAGGGCGCTTTATCAAGTGCATTATTATTATTATTAATATTATAAATTCTCACAACACTTGATGGATGCCTTTAGACGTAGCCACCTCCTTTGGGGGTAGCCACCTTTAAAGCTAAAACCCAAGTACCCAAGAGGTGAACCGGCCTCCACAAATGACTGGGAAATGAGGCCAAAGAAGTTGTTTAAAAGCCGTAATCTTGCACGACAAAGAATTTAAGAGGCACTGGTATGCAATTACAATATGTAGGAACTCATGTTTATAGTGCTCTTGGCATTTAGTCCTCTGTGTTGGCTCTGTTTTGGGGCTTGTCCCCTGTGCAACATGCCGAAGGCTGTAACTTTACTTTTCATCCCGGACATAGCAACGTTTCAGACACCATACAGGTCCAAATGTCGTCTTCACACTAGCAGTTTTTCAGGATATACTCTGCAAACCGAACGCTGTCCCCATTTCTTGCCTCTGTCCTGTATCCGAGATAAGTTTCCGAATTTTAGGACTGAACATGATGCACATAGCCAGAGGAGCAAACTGCTAAAGCATGCATACCAAATGTATGCTAATGCATGTTTATAAATGCTGTTCCAATACCTTCTAATTCTGTCGTTTGTAACAGTTTTTTTGGCTTCTTGATCTCCCACTGAATCGCTACGTTATGCCCTGGGCTGCGAATTGAGCTATATTTCTGCTTTCCAAGCTGTGCTGACCGGACCAATTTACTTAGCTTCGATGCTTCTTCTTATGCAGGAGCAGGCTCGTCCTGTGCATGAGCATGCTGATTCAAAGGAGCTACAACTACTGTCCTGTCGATTCATTGATTCCGATTATCACTTATATGTCTTTATTTACACTTTACGGCTCCAACAACTTCCAAAAGCTTTTTATTAAGATGCTTTTTGCTCGTACGTAAATGTATTTACGTGGTGCATCAAATATCGTTTGGTTAGCAACTACACACCACAGGAGGTTCCCTGGTGGTGTGGGCCGACACTTGCATAAACCCGAATGTTTGCCTAAAAATGGACCTGCTGTCGATGGCCTGCTTGACGATAGAAACAAAAACACCCTGGCGAACTGAACCTTATGTGGCAGAATGTGCGTTTGTACTTCCTTCTCAGTACCTTCGACTATCTTACTTCCCAACTTACAATCGAAAGGGTGCAAGATTTTGGGGGCACGCTTGTGGGAGGAGAGAGGTTATTTTTACACTTCCTGATTGCTCCATATGTGTGGAGCTGCTTATACGCTACTCTCCTGCCTCGGGAAAGACGAACAAACTAGATCAAAGGTGAAGTCCGCACTTATTTAAAGACTTAAGATTAAAACCGGGATGTCCACCTACTGAAGGTAGATCTTCTGGCTATCCTGGGTCTTAGAAAAGCCCCACTTTGAGCTTGGTCTCCCAGGTCCTTGGAGGAGGCCACTTGCAAAGCTGAACAAGGAAGCGTGCCAACTGATTAGTAATAACATGCAGAGCATTTATTCATTTGAATCGGTTGACATTTACTTTAAGCTTTCACACCGACTTTACCATGCATTTTGTTATGGTTTTTACGATTACCTTCCATTAGCCATGTTTCCAAGCGAACTGACTTTGTGGTAATGGAGTGGTTAACATGAGTGCACTACTTCAGCATACTAAATTTCTTCGGCCAGTGATTCCTTCTGAACTGTTGTGAAGGCTTTTTGTGAGTTATTCGGGGTGCCCTTTCCGAGTTAGCCCCGGCTCATGGTTTGGCATGCTGTCTACGAGCCTTGCTGACACAATATTGCCTGAAGCTGTAGATCGAGTAAATGCAGCTTTAGGAGAAGAGGCAATCGTATCAGTGGCAGGAAGTATGTACAGTCACACTGTTGAAACCTAATAATCAGTATTCTTATTTGGTCAACAAATACTTCCAAGTAATCTTGTTAAACGAATACCACTAAGCAGTTCTCTTTCCGCTGATTCTAGTTTGAGAGGGGTTTCTATGGGGCTATTAGAGCAAAGGCTGTGGAAGCCTAGCTGTTGGCAATCTAGTTTGCAAATTGGGTTTTATTCAGGCCTCTGCTGTCATGTGTGTGGGCATATGCCGTGATGTTTTGGTTTGATTTTTGATCACAGATCTTATTATCGGTCGTTCTTATCTCTGCTAATTAAAATGAGGAAGTCTGCCCGTCATTTGGCAAGATGCCGCACTTCCATCACGTGACAGGGTGGCGCAGCTTGACCAACTATGACTAATTCTGCTATGACTCGGCAAACCCGAGTCCTCAGGCTGCTCAGGCAGCTGAGGTCTCGTTTGCAGTCTTAAATTTAAGCTGTATACATTTAAAAGAGACCATAACTGTGCAGCACGTGGCTACTTCTATTGTGAAGCAAGCTTTAGTTTTAAAATTAGCAAACAAGTCACTTCAACATCTGCAGAATACCCCTTTAGAATCACCCCACGATCAATCAGCACTTTTGCCATGTTGAACTAACCAAGCTGCACGTTTTGAGATCCGATATGTATCAAATCGAGCAAATGCTTAGCAAGAGATCTAGTTCTCCTAGGGCACTGTACAAATGTGTCCTATTATTCTTACGGCTTAAACGAATGCTGACATGTTGCCGGCCCTAGCAGCTTTCATCAGCAGGTGTGTTTCTTCACGTTTCAGGCCAGCACATCATCCAGCAGCAGCAGCAGTCGGGAGTGAGTGTGGCCGGTGGCTATCCTTTGCACATATCCAGCTCGTCTCTGAAGAGTCTTCCACAGCACGGCATACGACTAGTCAACGCTTCGCAGCCACATCAAACGCTGAGGCAGCAGCAGCTCTCACCGGCGGTCTCACTGACTATACCGCTGGTGGCCAGCTCGCCCCAGCAGCCTCAGTCGCAGCAGCAGCAGTCGGCTGTGCACAAGGCTGCGGCTGCCCAATCGGGCATGTCAAACTTGCGCGTCTAGGCGCTCGGCTCAGTGCCTGCTCGGATCTCTCGGAGCCGAGCAACCGGCGGCGGAGCAGCCGCGGCGCTTCCTTTTAGCAGCAGCTTGCTGGTGCTGCTGCTCGCGAGCATCGGCGCCGCTGTCGCCTGCCTCGATGACAGCTTCCCCTTGGTCGGGGAGCCGATAAAGCTTACTGTGATGTCCGCTTTCTGGGCGGACGCTACTGTCCCCATGGAACACGTACTGTACGTTAGCACTATCGATAACCTCTTTGACCTGTCTGCTATGCATTACATGTCCTCGAGGTGGTGCATAGCTGAGGGCGAATAGTAGAGCTCATTAAAGTATTACAACGTCAACAAGGAGCTGTTTTTTTATTGGTTTTAGACGAAAGGGTGAACGAACGTAGCTTACTTAGCTGCTGCTCAATCAAATGACAGGCGTCACTGGATGAGAGAAGAGAGAGAGAGCACACGTAAGGAATGAGAAGCGCTCGCCGACTCGGGTCACCTTATGTACACCTTACACAGCAGGTGCGCAATAAATACAGCACAGCATCTGGGCTAGGGATTATAAAATGTATAGAGGTTTATGAAACAAGTAACGCGATCGCGGCCGACCACGTAAGTACACTGGTAAGGAGCATCTCCAGCCAGCGAGTCGTAGATGTTGCCGTTCAGTTGGCAGGCTGCTCCGATAAAAACACGTGATGGCAAGGGTCAATTAATGATAACTGTAGCGATTCTTGCCCATCGGAACCATCCAGTGAGAGGCAGCCGCATGTGTGCTCAGTGGCAGGTTGCTGCAGAGGTATGCCCGGCTTGAAGGGGGTTCAGTCCTTCTTCATCTGCAAACGAGAGCAATACAGTGGTGAGACGATCTTTGGGAAGCTATCATCAGTACGGTCAGGGGTGTAGATCGATGCACACAGACAAGACAAACCCGTTCTCACCAAGATCCAACCGGATCACTGTAACCTTTTAACTGGAAGTGGACATGGTACAACTGTAAGCTGGTGAACATCCGACAATATCGAACCACCTTGGTTACCCAGTGGACCGGCTACTTTATAAAAGCAGTTGAAGAAGATCCCACTCCTTAGCTCAAAAAGTACAGGCACACAATGAGATCCTAACGAGCTTTTGCTGACGATTTCTGGAAAACCAGCAGTACTTAACATTATTAATAATAGAGCCGTAATTTACAAAGTTTTGCCATATCTTGACGAAATAGAAAAGAATATAGTACCTGGTCTCGAAACTGTCAATGTCAAGGACTACCTGTCTCCACTTACTGGAGTATTCCTAGACGGTGCGTGACTATGTATGATATGTCATTTTAAGGGTGAAAACCCGATTTATATGTGCAGTCAGCAGGCAAGCACGGGCTGACAGCGTTTCTTACTGGAAGAACTAGGTCGAGATTCTTGAGCAGAAGCATTATGAATTGGCAGCTCCCAAACGGCAGCTTCACCGGCCTGTATCTCCCACTCGAGTCTATAAGTCGAGCCATGTCGGCACTGTGTAAAGGTTCGGTGTCAAAACTAGCCTCGTTGCAAGGTGCTTGCTCTTCACTACCGAGGTCGTGGGTTCGAATCATGTAGTGTGTGATTCTTTATTGCCAACTGCAAGGGGTGGTGATTGCTGTTAAGACTTTGCTGCTGCTATAAAAAAAATGGGGCTGTTAAATCGGCTACGACTTTTTTGTCAGACTGGCTGGTACATTTGCTCTCATTTGGCAACAAGAGAAATCTTGGTGTTATAGTCGCAAAGTTTCTCGTTTGGCGGCAAAAGATAATGCAGCAGTGGCTATTCATAAGTGTACAAGTATCTGATGGCCACCTACATACGCTTATATACACGTCATCAAACATTTAGTCGCCCTCCTCTTTTCATAATTATTAAGTTTCTGCAGTCTGAACTCGAGCAGTCCCACAGACTGGTCTCCCGATGCAACGCATCTATGAAGGCAGCATTAGGGGTGCTTTTTTGATCTGTTCCTGATTAGTCGGCTGCATCGGAAGTCTCCGATCTAAAGCCAAGAATTAGACCGCCCGGCTAATTCATCGAACCCTGCTGCCAGTGAGACTGATCATTCCCCTCAAGGAACCAGTCCCGCCCATTACTAATACTGATGACATTGCCTCAAGTTCTCAGGTGACTCGACCTCCTAACGTCCGCCAGTGCAGACACAGCTTAAGGTAGGACAGTGGGACAAGTCATGTGGACCTGGGTGGCATAACCGTGCATAGCTGTCAGCGCTGCCTCGTTTTCGAGAAATGAGCAGGCAGAGCCAACAGCACGGTTCTGCCTGGCTCCCCGTGAAACTTCCAGCAAATGCAACGGCCTGCGAACTTCCGGGAAGTTTGCTTCCAGTTACTCTTCCCTGAGGTGACGTCACTTCAGTAAGGAAAAATACTCGACGGATCTAAGGACCGCACACTCCAAACGGCTCCTACCGTGGGCTCGCTCACGCCACTCTAAACACTGGCACGTGAACACGATCGCTCGCTGAGAACATGGGCAAGGAATACTGCAATGCCCAATCTCATGGGATGGTAAGTTATAAAATAAAGGCCCGAGATATATTACGGCGTTGAATACACAAACCCTACAGCCAGCTATAGCTACACCCCGTTTTCCAAAGCAAGTCTCAGTAGGGACTCGCCAACAGGTTACAGCAGTCGTGGAGCAGTGTTTTTTAAGCAAGCAAAATAAAAATAATTTATGTAAACGCTTGCCATCAATGCAATCGCGCAGACACACACACACACACACACACTCGCTCGTACACCAAGGACTACGTACCTGGGCATTCTACCTTGACTCTTTTGCAGCCCTCTGACAAGCTCGAGCACTCATCCGATGTGCACTCTTGACTGTCTCCTTTGCGCTTCAAAGGCTCCTGCTCGGCAGAGCTTCTGGCGCCTGAAGCAGCCTGCAGCAAAGCAACGGCTTAGCAAAACAGCCTCAGTGGACAACATTTGCAAACCACTCGAAAAGCGTGCTCGACACAAGCACAGACGGAGCCAACGACGGCAAGCCGTAGCAGTAGCACGTGAAGGCAGAGCCCCCCCTGCTGCACTTCCAAATTTCAAGTGTACACGTCCCCCAAGCCAAGAAACGTCCTAGGGCACGTTCCTTTGCAGAGCCAGCATCGATACAGTGGACACCCCTCTGGTGCGCATCAACACAACCAGCACCGAACACGGCTGGCTCGCAGGGGCAGACAATTGGTGATACGGGTGCCGTCCCCGTCCGTGCTCGCCGCACCCTTTGACAGGGAGGCGCTTGCTGCTGCTGCTGCGAGATGGCTGCTCACCGAGCAGCGCTGGGGCTCGGTGGCACCGAGTGCAGGGGCACCATCCGGCTGCTGAAGTGGCGACTTGATCCCGCTGCTCCTCCGACAGAAGGCTTCCCATAGCGCATCCTGCTCCGGCAGTGCCATCTCAATCAGGTTGCCTTCTACGAAGAGTCTTTCCAGCATGCCTCGATCTGAAAAGCCGAGAGAGTAGCAGCGAGCTCGGCGAATCGTAATCGGAGCGAGCAGCACTCAATACTCGTGTTCCCAGCCGCAGCAGGCTATCATGCATGCACAGCCGAAGGTGGCTGCTCGCTATGCTCGCGCAGGCTGGCGCTGCAATAGCGGCCAGTCGCAGAGAGCTCTCACCGCCATCGCCCTTGGAGTCGTCGGTCAACCAGTGCTGGGCACGCTTCTGCCATGCCAGGGCACGGCCCACCAGAGAGCTCAGAGCTTCGCCTGCGGAGGAGAGCGAATGCTACTAGCAGCAGAAGCAGCAGCAGCAATGGCGCCAGCCGACAGTGGCCTCTGCCGGACAGTGGCTTCATTTTTGTTGCAAAGTACCTTCTGGAACACGCACGGGCTTGAGTGCATGCAAGGGCAGCAGCAGCTGCTTCAGAACCGAGTCGAGCCGAGGACGCCTGGTGCGTGCGCACGAGCCGCACAGTGCCGCCCGGCTGCTGCCGAAGGACATCTTATGATCTGCACGAGCCGAGCCGGATCTGCACGCTGCCGAGCCGGCTTCCTTTTCGGGCAGGCTACCGCTGACGGTGCACTGGTCGGCGGTGGAGGCCGCCGAGCTGCCTGCAAGGCGAAATTTCGCGAACCGGGCTAGGCGACAGACGTTTTTATTGCTCTAGCGATGCCGTTCTAAAGGCGACACTCGAGCGGCGGTAGCGATCGAACGTGGGCATCACCTGCGAGGTGCTCGAGACAGAGAGCACACTGGCTGGCGCCGACCGCCGGCGCCTGGTCGGAGTGACGCTCGGGGTTGGCTGCCGAGCCGAATGCTGCCGTGGCTTTGCTGCTGCCGCAGTTGCTGGACTGCCTGGCCTTGTTCGACGCTCGGAGCTGAAGCATCGCATCGATCTCTTTCTGTTCGAGATCGGCATATGCAGCAGTTACCGACTTGCTGTCCTGCTACAGCGTTAATTAAAAGAGCGACATTAACCGGCATACTCGGATCAAATCATGCCAACAGACAGGGTGTGAAAGAAGAGGAGCAAGAGGTGGCAACTGAGGCGGCATGTCACCGAGCATCGAAGAGAGAGAGAGAGAGAGAGAGAGAGAGAGAGAGAGAGAGAGAGAGAGAGAGAGAGAGAGAGAGAGAGAGAGAGAGAGAGAGAGAGACAGAGACAGAGCAAGCAGGGCAAAGGCTCGCGCACCTGCCCAGCCAGTCTCGAGCCAGAGTCGTCGGCACACGGTCCGGGGCACTAGCGCTAGACACGAGGTTAAAGCTCACCCGACGCCCAAGACAGGTTGGTCTCTACATCTTGAGGGCGCATCTACCAACTCGGCTAACACATACAGGCAGAACAGAAGAGAGAAGACGATGCTCGCGTATGCTGAGAAAGTAGATGAAATAACACTGCTACTACGAGTAATAATAATGATAAGATATTTGCACAGCACACATTATGAGTACCACGTTTCTTTCTCTCGCACTTTACACAGTCGGGAAAGAAAGCATGTAAATTGGCTGGAGATGACGTGCGCATCATCTGCATGCATAAGCACACAAAGAACACCGCACACGGCCAACACAGCAAAACCTGTCAGGAACAGGTCGATTTTCAGCTCTTTCTAAAATGGCTACAGGCGATAAGACAGAAACGATCAAGCCAATCACTAACCGACAAAACGGGAAGGAATAGCACAGAGCATAAATATAAAGCAGAAGCATGCAGGTGCATGACCGCGAATAGACAGGATAAACAGCAACGGCTACCTAGGAGGCTGCTGCATTCAGCCACCATTCAGGCACATCGGTCCATTCGGCAAAACTGCAAACGTACCTCCTCAATTTTGACGGCGACAAGCACAGGCTTCTCATCGCAATCCGTTCCAGGTTGGCTGCTGACACAAGCCGGTTTTGCACGAAAGTCTTTTCGTGGTTGCAGAACCTGCCAAAGCGAAAGACATCGTGGCGATTATAACAAGCCCCAGAAAAAGCTATCAAGTATGCTCGTGTTGTATAACGGTGTCTCTGGCGGGGGCGGAGTCTCTAGTGGGAGTCTCAAGGAGACACAGCAGGCGCTCGTGCGTGGTAAACGAGTCTCTCCTTTATTACTCTCAACGGGCACACATACGAGAGCCCAATCAACCGCAGCAGACGACACGAAATATAATCTGCATTCGTGGCCTGACGCTGCACGGCTTCAACGGCTTAGCTATTGGCCACAGGTGAGGCATGTACATTAGTGTCAGGTGCTTCGATAATTACAACAGCAGAAGCTGCAGGCACACACAACACGTGCAGTGTGGGCCATAGCAGCACTGCTGCGATTTCTTGCTAAACTGTGGCACAGCAGATATGTCCATGGAGTTTACCGGTGTGCTGGTGAGCACAGACCCATTACTGCCAGTGCAGAGAGCACGAAAGCCTTTCAGGATAGGACTCACAAGCGCCGCAATACCGTGTCAGAAGCTACATCATACTCGACCTAGCCGACACCCTTGTAATGCAGAGAAGTGCCGGGCATAGCCTCATGAGACACCTGCAGAGCGCACACAAATGCAGAAGGCGCTCCAGTGCACGTGAACCTTTAAACGAGCCTGACTCACTGAGAATTCCACTCGCCCATATACATCCCGAATGGTTCTGTCTGCCGCTGGCCTCGGCATGCCTTTTGAAGCTCTTCTTAATCCCTACTTGCCATAAGTTGCCCGAAACGTTCGACCACCGCACCCTACACCGTGCAGAGCCAGGCAAGGCAAGCACATATAGAAAATTTGTATAGCACCCTTAGAGAGCAGAATCCCTATCCGGATGCTTCACATATGCCGCATGGGGCTCGAGCCCACGACCTCGATCGTCAAAAGCAAGCAGATGCAAGGAGAGCTCAGGGTGGGCGTGGTGGCTGTGGGCCGTGAAATTGCCGACCGAGCGAACGCCTCAGTTCGCCGGCGGGCAGACCTACCTCGAGCAGCTTGACTTTGGCGTGCTTCCCGAGGAACGCCCGGATCGCCTTCTCCTTCCACGCCTGGGCGTTCTGCACGGACGCTTCGAGCCTCGGCAGCAGGGCTAGCTGCACGGGCATGCTCTGCCCTTCCGCAATCAGCGCCTTCAGGCTGCTCAAGAAGGGGTGTAGCTCTGCCGCCTGAAGACCGAGCGACACATGCGTGAGCGCCGTCATCGATCCTTGCCGCCGCTGCGTCGAGCTGGAAGACGAGCGAGTCAGCGCGCCGATGCCATCCACCGCCCGCTACAGCCCCCCTCGAGCAGCTCACCCGCATGTTCCACGTCCGGGCTTCGTGCACTACTTTCAGCAGCTCCGGCACGTGACGCACGTCGACGGGAAGCGCTTGACAGTCTTTGACGAACGCTTCGAGCTCTTCGAGCTTGCTCTTCGTCCTGCGCGGAAGCGAGAGATCAACGTGCACTCGCGAGTGAATGGAGGACGAGGCGGCGGCAGCAGTCGCTCGGTAGAGCTCGACGAAGCTGCACCACCGCTCACGATCGACACGCCGGGCAGCCGAACGCAACGCAGGGCTGCGGCGACGCGTGTCGGCCGAGTGCAACGGTTGCACGCCAAATGATGCTAAAGGAGCCAGCCATCGCTGAGACCTCGACAGAGAAATGCCAGAGCAGGTCGAGACTACAAAAGTGCTGCCCCGAAGCATCACCAGTACGATGCCACGGGCTATGCGATTCGCTCGGTAGGTCTGAAGAGAGACAAGAAACCCATAGCAGCCGCACAACATGGTGCCAGCCCAATGGCATGTACGGATTACTAAGACTCTAAACAATTATAATTAGCAAAATGGAAATTAAAATTTCCAAAGAGAATGAAATTAAACTTTGTCGTGGAGTCCGAACGCGACCTCTCAGTGTCCGTGGTATCCGAACGAGGAAGGTCCTGCTGGCACCTCGTAGCATCATATCGAACTGGGTGCGGTTCTGACGATACAAGGCTAAAGTGATTAAGCACGATCAGGCCACACGTACGCACGTGCCGGCACGCACAAGCCACTTACTTCGATTCCAAGTAAGCGAGCGCCTTTTCTTCGCAGAGCTTGCTTCTGGTAATGAGCCGCTGTATGCCGCTGACGGCTTTGTTCATAACTGGATTCAAACCGAGGCTACCTCCCTTGACTAGCAGCAGTCGCAGAGCGTCGAGATCCTCGATCTTCTCGGCTTGATTTTTGTCATGGCAGCCGGATAACAGCGGCTTGACCGTCATCAACCATTTCACTCGCTCGATAACCTGAAGGCAACACGCACGGAGGTGAAAACGTGGGAAGCATGGGGAAAGTGAGATGGCAGCGAGCATAGCAGCTTGCTCTGCACACCACAGCCTGTCTGCGATCGACGAACAATGCACAAGAAGAGGAAGAATCCGAAGCCACGGAGATCCAGTGAGGCCATCATGCTTGACCGCCACGAGCTGCCGAGAAGCACCAGATAAATGCACCTCTGGCCGAATCATGAATATGGGCCAAGAGTGGGCACGAGATAATAAAGGACACTGGCACGAGACGGGTGCTCGACACTGGAGGGCCCAGCGAAAGGTAGGTTATATGGCGGCGCCAAACGGAATGTCGACCACCATGGTTGGCAGTGTCGCGAACGGTGAAATGGCATGCTCTGCCAAGAAAATACAGAATTAAATAGCCACGAAAGCTCACGGCCTGTGGACTCACTTCGCTGAGTCACAGTATGGTCATGGAAGAAACTGCTGAGCCATATTGCCGTGTGACGGAGGGATGCCATATTGCCGCGTTTTCACTTTTAATTAGTAGAGACTAAGGCTCACTGCCTGGGGACTCGCTTCGCTAAGTCATAGAATTACAACTAGTCTATTACAAGTCACTCCTGGAACTAGTGGTCGCCATTTCGCCTCGTGACAGAATTGCCGCTAAATGACGGACATACTTTCTTGCTTTAATTAGTAGGGATAACAAAGATCGAGTAGTATCGAGACACCATCTCCTCAACAGCTTCAAACTGCGTCAACAGCTTCAAACTGCGTCAACCGCTTCCAAACTCTGCACTGGAGAGCTCCAGGCAGGAATGGCAGCTCTATGCGCAAGACAAGACTCAACCAGTGCCATATATGTTACATGCACGACCCGAAGCAGAGAGGCACCCCACCTACCCCACCACCCGACAGCACATCGAATAGCAGAGCGCGGTGCTACCTAGCAACCTGAGCCAGCAAAACCTGACGGCACTGGTCAGCACATTTGCCGGCCCGAATGCGGCATGCCCTACCCACCTGCTCCAGCTGCTCCGATTCCGGAAGGCTGATGCCAACTGCCAACACGTCGGCCTCGAGCTTCTCGAGCTTGCCGATCGACACTTCGGGCTGCATCAGGAGCGCGTCGTCGGACGTCATGAACTGGATTTGCCCTCGAAGGCCGGTCGCTCGTCGGAGCAGATCCTTCAACAGACGACACACAGCGGCCGGTCGGTCAAATGCGACAACAGCGAGCAAACTCGACTCTGCGACCGACCCTCGCTGCCTCTGCTGCCGCCTCGCGAGCGAGCAAGCTTCTCTGACGGCTAGCACGCGGCTGCTGCTGCAAAAACAAAATTTCAGATGCAAAGGACGAGGCGGCTGGATGCAAAGGCGGCTGGATGCAAAGGACGAGGCGTACAGCGATTGAGGCCGTCTCCTTGATGTGACAGCGCAGCTGGCTCATGCGGCCGTGCAGCTCGTGCAACTGGACATAGGTTGGTCGACCGGCAGCTTGGAGCTTGGAATCCTGCGGCGACTCGCTGGTCGCACTGGACGACTGCACGAGCAGCCGGGCGTCGCTGGCGCACGTCTCGGCTTCCTTGACGGCGTTCGACAGCTGCTGCAGCAGCGGCGACGGAGGCTGCAGCTGCTTCGCGGTCCACTCGCGCAGCAGATCCTTGAAATCGGCCAGCGCTGCAAAACAGCACCGATGGTTGCTGCTGCTGTGGCATCGCCCTAGTCCTCCTCCGCAAGGTCAGCAGCAGACTGCCACCCAAGACCACGAGGCAGCGGCGGCAGCGCAAAGCCTCGGTCCACTCACGCAGTTTGAAGTCGTTGGCCACTGTCAAAGCGCTGCTGGCTTTCTGCGACCAGATGTCGTGCGAGTGCGCCCGGTTGTTCAGTCTCGACAAGATGACGTTCAGCTCTTCGAGCGTGTAGCGGTAGCGCAGGCACATTTTTGATGGTGAGCAGCCGCAGAGCTCCCTGGTGTGCGCGGTGCACACGAGAAGGCCTGTAAGAAAGGGGAAAGCGCACGCTCACATAGCATCGTGCCCGCAAGCGCCGAGCATACAAGTTGCAAGCAAGTTACTCCGCAATGCAAGCGCTAGTAGCAGCGCCTGTCACGTGACACGTCAGTCACCGTGGCCGTCTGCATTCCAGAACATTCTCTGCCCCTTCATAATCAGCCAGACAGATTAAAGATCTGCGACTTAATCTCCCCTTTTCCCAGTCAGGCTATGTATGATACATCACATAGCTTCGATGGCGCCATGCCTAACATGCTGCTGTCAGTGCTTGCGATTTTAGGAAGAGAAAATACCACATTTCAAGTCCTAAGTAAGCTAGTCGATAGAGAAAACGAGAGAAATGAATGCAACTTTACAGTGACCAGAACAGAAGCCGGTAAAACTTGGCCCGTGAAGCTTGGTGAATGCCCAGAGATACACACATTAAAAACTGCTGGATTACCAGGCTAGATTAGAGAAGCAGAAACTGACGTCGTGACTTTCACTGACCTAGTAACATTTTAAAAGTAGCCGAAATTCTGCTGCTCCTCACAGCATTTGCCCACCTGTGTGAATTCTCTTTTGATTGTTCATGCTTGCTAGCACAGTGCATGCTAACAATAACTAATTAAAATGTATCCTTTCCCGCATTTGGAAAGTACCCAGAAAGCGATTTATCTTTCGTAAGGCTCATACACGTATATGATCCTAGTAATAATTATTAACACCATATTAATAGTAGTTATTATTATTATATGTACATCTTGCATAGTTCTCTTGTTCCAACTTTACTATCTAAAATACTTCTCTGCACACTTCCTGTTGTACCAGTGCTCCGTTGACTGAGAGCACCAAGCTCGACGTCACCCTACTCAGCTACACAGGGCACTTGGGCTCCAGAGCTTCAATAACGTCGCAGCTGTAGGGCACAGCTAGGCTACAGGACTCAGGGTAACATGCAAAAAGTCGCCACTCGGCTCGTCATGGCTGCGGCAAAGTGAGCCAGCGAGACGGATTGAGCCGTGATGGCTCACTACGTAATGTGGTCGCTTTTCACGACCTCGGCCCGAGGTCGTGGGTTCAAATCTTGTGGTGGGCGATCCTTTATTGCCACTGCAAGTGGTGGTGGTAGCCGTAAAGGCTCTTCTGTCGCTATACAAAAGAGGTTGTTGAATCAGATAGTCTTTTTTTTTTACTTCATAAACCCAAGTATCCGCTCAGCCCATGACAAAAGTCCTAATAATGATAAAAATATAGCGCACTGCGAGAACTGAATCTCTCTCTAGGCGATTTGCACGGGCTGGAAAAGAAACGTTGAGCACACATAAACTGCTAAGCACACCGAGTCTCCTCGAGACCGACACTAGGCAGCTTCATGCTGCTCGTGTATTTCTGCAGCGCAATCCAATACATGGTCAGGCATCAGAAAGACAGAGGTGCTCCAGCCAGCCACGCCCCACACACGACCAGTCTATACATACCAGTACATACCTGGTTTACATGGGCAGGTGACAGCTGATAAGAAGCACGTAGTTTTACAGACTGCACACTGCCGCTCATCGTCAGGCACCAGTTCAAAAGCTTCACGCTCCGAGTCATTGCACCCCTGCAAAAACATGCATGCATTTTGCATGCAAAACGAGTAAGCAATGCAAGGTATCTATGAGCACAAAAAAACGGCACATGGGCTTTTGTCCCATATGATTTTGGAAGGGACATGGAGATAAAGTTACCGCTAGGGTCGTTAGAGGGAGCCTTACAGCACGGCTCATCTAGTGCATCGCGGTTAAGGGAGTTAAGGGGCGCCGTCTGGCAGCTGGCGCCTCAGGAGGCAAAACACAAAGCATCGCAATAAGGCATGCAGTTTCAGATCCATAGCAAAGAATTTCACAGCTAGGAGCTCCCTCTGCGTGACACGATGCGAGGACCCTACCCATACGACCGACGGACGGCCCCCTCTCTCGCTCCCGAAATGCACACACATGTACACGGAATCATTGTGTTGATACAGGCAACCCGACTCTCGAGCCATGTTATGTCGGAGTAGTAAGAGTCGCAAAAAAGAGAAAGAGCTACTCAATCACGAGCTTCTCAAATGTCTACGCAAGCTTGAGTGCTTTCATGCCCGTTGTATGTGCATTCCTGCACTTAGTGTATGCTCACCCGAACGAGGCAACCTCAGCGTCGGTACTAAAAGCACGATGATGTGCAATAAGATTGCAGCAACAAGATCGCACAGCTCGTGCCCCCAAACGATCTGTTTCACATTGCCTCTGCCAACATGCCGACTAGTTTGGCTCACTAAACTGGCGGTTCACATGTTATCTGCATCACGATACTGAACTTATCTTTAGCAAAAGCGTCCTGAGCAGCAGCCTCCGAGTGAGGCTCGTCGCTCGGTTTGCAACCCATACCCGAAAGCGCGCTGCAGCGGGACATGAGGCTATAAGAGCTTGCAGCTAGATGTTACCGTGCACTCGGTCTCGTGCACAAAGATGTGACCGTGAAGCAACGCGCAAGCTTTCCAATGAACATCTAAATAGGTGAGTACGCATTTCACAGACGATGGTTCGACGGTCCAAGAGGCAAGTGATCTGCATGTAGCAGCGCAGCACCTGATCATGCACGCCCGTCCTTTGCTGCTTCTCATTGGCTATGATTTTCTGCAGCTCCTGGTGAGTCTCGATAGCCACCTGCATATTCAGCCTCTCCGGATCAGCAGCCATTTTGCAGACGAGTTCTTCGTGTGAAAACACACACTGGCGTCTCACCAGCTTGTAGCTCTCGACACATGCACGTCCATAAGGTAGCTACAACAATAACGATGACCAGGCTACGAACCTGCTGGGGTGCCCGTGGCTTATAAACAAGAATGCAAAGCAGAGCGGATCGCACTCATACCCAGTCTGCCGGACAGAAGTTAACTGCCTCTGCAAAGTTGTACCCCTGGTTGAAGCCGGCGTGGTAACTACGGGGAAAGGTCACAACGAACTCGCCTGCATTCTGATTGGTTCTCACGATCTAAAATAGTATAAACAGATAAGTTATTCAAATAAAGAATAAAATAAAATATGTTAGTGTGGACGAACACATTTCGTGCTGATGTACATATATTTTGTGCTGACATACACACAAATTATTTTTTAGGAAAACTACCGAAATCAAACGGCAAGGGTCTATAGTAAATCTGAAAACCTACCAAATAGTAGAATGGCTTAGTAATCGGAGATAAATACGAGCAACAAGAGCGACCAGTGATTTATAAAAGCCCTCAAGAGCTCTTCAAGCATAAGAAAGCATACCATGCATACTTTCTGCATGCTCACACATAGCAGTACACAGGATATAACGTCATCTTTGTCAGACAAATTTGTATATTCAACCTGTTGATATAGCTGCACATCTTTAGCGATACGCTTGACATAGCATGAGCTGCCATTTGCAACGTTGCTATCAGCTTCTATGTACCCAGCAACGTTTGTCCAAGCACATCCAAAAAAAGCTTACTTCCAAACTCATTAGTCATCTACGTGCCATTACAGTTGCTAACTGCCTGCACCCTAATCCATAAGCACGCTCGGAAGGCCAGAATTGGATTTTGAGGTGCTGAAGGATTAAAGGGGACGCCCGCACCTCTGCCCTTCTGCCTAAAATTAAGCAACACGATGCTATTGAAACCTTTCTTTTTTCTGTGACCGATAGGTAGTAATCATGGTGCGAATGGCAATGACTTACTACTGCTTCACCAAAGGTCAATCAAAAATTCCCTGAGAAGATCAGTCTGGCACAAGAGGCTCTAGAATGGCAGGTAGTGCTCCAAAGGTACTCAGCTTCTTGCTGTTCTCCATATATACAACACTACCAAAACACTAATATTTAGTAATATTAACATTTAATAATTATAGTATTGGTAATATAATAGTAATTTCGACCCATCCAATCAGCTAAAACTTCTTAACACGATATCCAGCTGTTATCATGCAAACCCATTACGAAGAGGGAGCCTTTGGCCAGAGGCTTTGGGCCAATCTGCAGACAAACCATAGTTACTGCTTGATCTAAAGATCAACAGAACTTCGCTCCTTTCTTATCTAGTTGATCTGTTTTAAGAAACGACGTTTTCTTTGCTTTGCGGTCGACTCTGACGATTCCTCTCTAGATGCCATACACACGTGCTAAGACACAAGCCTGTGTGGGCGTGTTTTACTCCCACCCCGTCTGGCATTCCTCCAACCGTTGTGGAGTAAGTGGTTGCTGTGCTGAGCTTTCCAGTGTACTCAAAACAGTTTTTGTCAGTGTCGGTAGCCAGTAGAGCAGCAGCTACCAGTGCCATGCCTACGGATATAGCCTCGGAGCAAGGATCCGGCCAAGGTTTGGTACAGGTGCAGCAAAACTACTTATTATTGCCAATAGGCTCGTGCACCGAGCAGTTTACACTGCACTGACTTCGAGGTGCAGACAAGAGAGCTCGGCCGGCTTTAGAGGCTGCAGGACCTCCACTAAACAGACAGGTGCCAGAAAAACTTAAAATCTGAAGGAACCGATTTTGCAATCAAATCAGCATTTACAGAAAGTTAGAACTGAAACGTGAGCAAATTTGTAGACCATAGTGATAACAGCACTACCGCTCTCGAGTGAGTGCTAGTCGGAGGAGTCTGAGTGATCCTGACCATGTGGCATATGCTGAACAGAGTGATTAGTATCATTAGGTCGGGCATTGGGGTCTCATACAACACATACTTAGGACCGACATTTGCTTTAGTTGACGGCGACTTGAGTTCAGGTTCTACTCACTAATTAACCTCACCCACAGGCTTTTTTCATTGGAATATAACTTAAATAAAATGCACTGCACCTTGTACGCTGCTTACCGGTATTCCTCGCTCCATCAATACGTTGGGATTCATCAGCGTTGTCAATTGATGGAGCAGATCAGGTGCTTGTTCGAATAGCTCGGGTGCACAGCCTTTCATTTCTTTCTCTAGACGTTCTGCAGACTCTGATGGAGCACCGTACCATGTCTTTGGTTCACCCCTATAAGAAAAATTGGCAATCGAGCAATACGACTTAACATACTGCAACTGCGGATAAGCAAGCACTCTAATTATTTCTGAAACTAACAAAAATCATTTTTGGAAAAACAGAAAAGCAAGAATGATCAAGTAGATTATCAGCATCACCAAGGATCTACTTACTGGCTATGCTATATGCCATGCTATGATGTGCTAATACAGATCATAACACAATTGTCACATAGCCAGCAAGCGATGCCACGGGTTACAGGCCAGCAGGCGATGGGCAGTGGTAGCACCAGAGGCGTTCCTAGGATATTGTGCACCTGGGGACCAACTACATAGGTGGCGCCACCCTCACCCAGTATTAGACACATACATTTTGGCGCTGCCTGATTCAGCGCCCTATATCCTAGTATGCCCCCATGTACCCCTTCAGTACAACTCGGAGTAGCACTGATTCAAGTTCGGCAGCTGCCAGGTCACTACTTGTATGATATGACTGCACAGACGTCAAGCTTAGGCCTGTTATAGTCAACTAACTGCCTACGCCTTCACCAAAAGATACGACTTTCATCTCAAACCACTAGGAGAGGTCTTTTCCTTTTGTGTCACATTCGCGAGTTCTTGAAATGCGTGTGACAAAAAACTACGGGCTTTTAAAACCAACTTTTAAGTTCACCCTTCCTCGACAATTGACACTTAAGGAATTCTAGAAGCGCTAAAGGGATTATAGAAGCCTAAGTGCTGTCCTTCAGCTAGCCACTAAATATCTTGCATGGTTGACTCAGGCACACTGCTAGCAGCAGACTCGTTTGCCAGCTGAAATGTACTTCCCACCATGTCGAATTGGTGAGCCGTGATGGCACACTAGGTAAGGCAGTTGCTTTTCACGACCTCGGTCACGAGATCTTGGGTTCGAATTCTGCGGTGGGCGCTCCTTTATTGCTGCTGCAAGCAGTGGTGATAGCCATAAAGGGTCTTCTGTCACTATACAAAAGAGACTGTCAAATCAGCTAGTATTTAATGGTCTGGTGCTGCTTCTGTAGCGAATACCGGGCATCCTGAAGAAAGAAGTTTGTCAATAGCTACTACTCCAAAACGTTCATGCCCTTAGCGGAATGAGACTTCGTGGATACGATTTTTTCAATCAGGAAAACGAGCCTAAGGGCGTTCAATATTTTTCACTACGCTGTCGGATTTAGTTTATGGCCATAACGCTAGCTGAGTGGCTGTGCCAATCTTCAGACCCGAATCCCATTGAAAGGCATTAAGGTGAAATGAATAAAAGGCTCATAACTCAAATGTTCAAATTGAATATCATGAATTGCTTGCTATTCTCAGGGTTTCCTGACGTTTAGAGAATGATAAGGCCAGATGTTTGCAAAGCCTTAATTCACTCTATGCAAGAGCGCCACCGGCAGGTTATAGCTTACTGCTGAGGCGAAGCTTCATTTTAGCACATCAAATTATTACAATCGCACCAACACTTTTTTTTTTTACATCCAAATGATTCATAAGATCAGGCTCTTTGCCATAAAAGATTGACGTATGACATGCTACAGAATTTATTTTTCTCAGACTGGCATGGTCTTCTCGACCTTGCCTACCCACTGCTCAGTGGAGTATATAGCCATGAATAAAAAACCCGTGTTCACATTAATTAGTGGGCAACAACCAATCATGCGCGCGCACACACACACACACACACACACACACACACACACACACACACACACACACACACACACACACACACACACACACACACACACACACACACACACACACACACACACACACACACACACACACACACACACACACACAGGCATAGATATCAGATATAGACATCATGCCTGCTGCATGAAAACAAGAGGGCTGCCAGACCCACCAGACCCAAAGCCAAGATGATAATAATAATAATAAGACATTTGCATAAAGGCATGGACAAACAAGTAAAGTGGCTTCGGCTTTTCATGCAATTTAAAAAGTTAAACTATATATTACCAGTGCAGATAGTTGATCGAGTACGTCCAGTGATCTTCAATGTGCCAAGCAAAGCTTGCAAAGCACATGCCGACGTAGCACCACGGAACCTTCATGCCTGACACATCTCCAGTGACCCAACGAAGGACGGATTCTTCTTGTATAGGTAAGTTGTTGAGATTCCAGCCACTCTTAACATACTGTTAAATGGAAAAGCAGTACTTGAACTTATCTATCTGAAATAACCTACTGCTAACTCTTTGCCGTCTCTGCAGTGCAGTAATACCTCTAACACATTTGGATCTGACGACGTAGTATCAGTTGGAAATCCACTGCCGTTTGTGAGGGCATGGATATCGGCACCGTATTGAACAGTAACATCGTCTTCAATGGATGACACAAGACGCCAGAACTCTCTTTCGGCGACACTGTACGCCACTTCCTGCAAAAACATGCAATCATCTAGGCCTTTGTACAGAGGTAGCAAACGCACAGCACCAGTTTAGCAGACTTCAGCAGCATAAATGCATGCCCAAATGTAACTTCAAAGTACAATTCAACTCGTACTTGAACAGGACTAAAATGCTAAAAAAAGTGCCAATTTGCAGATCTGAATGTCGTTCGGCTACTAGTTAAAAATGCTTCCATGCAAAATGCAAGTGCCATACAAAGCAGCAGAGCAGGTGCATGGAAGGCAGCCATAATTGAGCTTGAGGATTAGGCTGGCATGCAGTCCCCCAAGTAGACATCGGATCCACTGTGTCTGGCAAGCAAAATGATCGCACCAGAAGCAAATCAGCATTTTCTTTGCATTTAATAAGTAATCCTGTTGTTGATCACCATAGACAAGGGCACCCTGATCACCCAACCAGTAGCAGGCAACCTAGTTACAAGTACACCACAGCCAGATGCAAACTCAGGATTGGAGCACCAGGGTGGCACGGAGGGGGGTGGGGGCAGGAGCCCCAAGTGGCCACTGCAATCGGAAACTGGCCAAAATGGCCACTAAAATAGGCCATTTCGTGATATTTCATCAGCTGTAGAACAAGTTTTAAAGTCGCCATAGTTTATTCGATACGAGACGACGAAGGAGTGTGTCTGCCGTGACTGTGGCAGTTTATAGTGTAGATGGCTTTTTTGCCATCCCATGGACCGAGCCCGGCCGGTTGTCGTGCTGCTTGGCCAAGCACCAATGGGCCAGCCACAGCAGAAGTGCGGCCGCCCGACCAAGTGCCAGACTCGGTTCCCACCTACCAGACCAAGGGTGGCAGCTGCCACTCCCCTGGCTTCACCTCGGGTCACAGCATGCACTCCTACTTTCCTAACTGAGGTCAGTTTTACCAGAGGTCAGCTCTAACAGCAGGTAGTAAATCGTGCCGAGAGAACGAGCACGCGCAAACAATCGCTTGTGCACGCAAACACGTGCACACATGCATGCACACACATATGTATGTGTGGTCCCAAAGGCACAATGCCGGTCTATATACAAAGAATGGAGAGAACCAGTAAAGAACACGGCTTGTCATTTGGCTTTAGAATCATACAATACTCAGCTGCATTTGTCATTTAGACAGTTAGAATCTGCTGTATCGACTGATAAACTTAATGTTTGCCTTGCATACATTCGATCCTGGATAACTGCTACTCACAGCACACTTTAAGCATGTGGTTAGACTAGAAGACTTTGCTCTTCTAATAAGTGATGCCATTGTGCGACCGTGTGATTGAAATTTAGGTGTCATCTTTGTCAACTGCCTAAATTTTGTTAGTTTCATTCAGAAGACGGCTTCCACAGCTAGCCACCACGTCAGATCCCTATCTAAGATTGGGGAGTATCTACCACGGGGGGGGGGGGAGGGGCTTGCATAGCTGAACTGTTGCAGTTTGCCTCCTCGTGTGTTTAGGTCCTTCAAGGATTATAAATTAGGTGTTCCATTCCTCCGCTTAAAGACCGTTGGCGACAGAAAACTTTGCTCCGCAGGTCCTAGACTGTGGAACTCACTTCCCACTATTCTTATGCAACAAAATACACAGTATTCTGCTGCCGACTGTGGCACATCCTTTCCTGCTGTCCTGAGCTGCTGCTTCCATGCTGCTCACTTCCCTGCCGCCCTCCTGACTCAGCTATGCTGCTCGCTTTCTCTTTATTGCGTGAGGCAAAGTCTGTTAGCCACCGAATGCTTACCGAGAGCAGCTTAAGCTTTGAGCACGTGATTGAAAACTCTCCTTCGCAACAACCAATTAGTCGTTGTGGGTTTGTGGAGTTCCAGACAGAGATACGTTAAATTTGTCAAACAAATGTGCAACTGCAACTAGCCGAGCCGGCACTAACAAATATCCAAATTGCATACTCACGCACTGAGCAAGCACGGCTAAGTTGCGAGCAAACTTACATGAGCCGGCATTCCAAAGTAGTCACTCTTGAACTTGTCTGCCATTTCACCAAACTCAGGCAGTGTATATGTCTTCTTGGACTGAGCAAAGCCGTAGGCTTCACGAGGGGCATAGCATTCCTGCAACAGTGCGACAAGAGAAGGCATCGGACGTCGCCCTTCAAGCCGATCGAGCAGAACCGAGTAAACCGAAGGGGCACCATGCACGACAAGCCCAGTTATCACACCCGACGGAAACACACTAAAGCGTCGTTGCTAAGCCCGGCCATGTTTAGCATGCAAAACAGGAGAAAGCAGTGCAGTGCCCGCCCACCTTGGCAATACACTTGGGGCATCTCCATTCAATTTTAGGAGCTTCAAGGAGTGGAGGAATCAAGCAGTACATGTGCACAACTTCGTTACAGCCGTCGCAAAGAAGTAGCTGAGTTTCGTTATCAGATTTTTCACATATCTGGCAAGCATCGCTCTCCATCTACAACATCGTGTGCATGCACAAATCCTCACAAGAGTGAGCGGCTTGAGCGCAGCACAGACGGAAGCAGAACATCCCAACAATGCACGATGCAACATGCATAATTAGGAATCGCCCACCCAACATATGGCAACTTGTTCTGGCTCTCCTTCCTTTTTTATTGCTAAAATGCACACACCTGGCTTGCATGGACGGGTAAATGGACAAAAAAACGTTCATATCCTATAGGACTAAGTCAACGAGTGACTACCGCCCTACTCCTGGCCTTTGACCCAGGTCAAGGAAGTAAACAATACCGAGTAAACACATTAGGCAACAACTTTCTACAGAGCAATCTAACACCAACCTCACTCGTTAAGCCCTTCATCCTTATCACTTTCAAACACGACTATGTCCATCATCCAAGGTATCATTCCATGGACTCGGTGCAAAATATGACAGAAATGGCCCACAGAATATGTATGCAAAATATGCCCAGAGGAACCACGATTACATATCGCACTCGATGGATTATCAATGAAGAAAAAACTCACGTATTTCGGTTTGCCACTGCTCCTGTCTCGCATTTTCCATCGTGATTCGGGTTTGCCATCACTTTCGTCTGAAATGACAAATATAAATATCTATTATGGAGTCCAAGGCCTCATTTCATATCATGACAGCTATCATATTCACTTCACAGGCACATAACTCTCTCTCTCTCTCTCTCTCTCTCTCTCTCTCTCTCTCTCTCTCTCTCTCTCTCTCTCTCTATATATATATATATATATATATATATATATATATATATATATATATATATATATATATATATATATGTATACACACACACAAGAGTAAGCATTGCCTCTGGTTGACCATTCGAGAAGGAAACAGATCACATCGTAGAGGCGAGCACGACTGCCACAACACTCGAACGAGTGAAACGGCAGGCTCTTAACACTAAAACCTCTAACCTAACAATCAAGCTACGGTCAGGATTTCGAGGACAGGATTTTGAGCAAAGCACTCGACAAAGTCAGCACTACTTGAGTAAATATAATGACCTAATCAGGACTGTTACCTTAGGTGTACGTGTATCTCTGCTACATCTTTACAAAGCCACAAAGACTAAGTGGGTTTTACACAATATTTTTTTATAGCGCACTCAAAAACCTGAGCGGCTTTCGGTATATGCATACGGTAGTCTATAGACTTCCTTAGTCCTACTGGATCTCTCGGCAGCGTTTGATACAATTTAATCACACAGCCCTTCATGAGGCTCTACAATAGCACCAGGACAGGCATAACTGGCAGTGCACTGCAATAGTTTAGATGTAATCTCACTAAACGAATTCAGAGCCTGAGCAATCTGGGCACCTGATCCAAAGTGACCTTTCAGAACATGAAATCAGTCACGCAACCTTGCAAACTCTCGGGCCTGCATAGATAATGATGCATAGTCAAGCAGGGGTAAGGTGCTCTTTCTTCAAGACCTAGGTCGTGGGTTTGAGTTCTGCAGTAGGCAAAACTTTATTTCCTGCTGAAAGTGGTGTTGATAGCCGTTTATGCTCTTCTGCTGCTATACAGATGAACCAGCTACCCCATTCTTGCATTTGTGACATCCTCTCTAAATATCTATAAACCACTACCATGACATGATGTCTTTGGCCTTTGCAATAAGATGCTTACAGTCAGTGCCAAACTGTGCAGCTAAGCTTACTTGTATTAGATGCCACAATGTTAACAGCATACCACTCTGATTGACCAGCAATGGCTCTCCAGCATGCACCATATCGACTATAAGGTTCAGCCACTCACTTCTAAGCCCCTTCGCTTTCATGCTCCAGCCTACCTATCAGAGCTACCTCCTGATCAAGCTAGGCATCACATTATTCTTTTCTTCGGTGCACGTCGTTAAACCAACTCAAATCCACTGCAGACTATGCCTTTAGTTCATATGCTACTAAAGCCTGGAACTCACCCCTGACCAACGTCATGATATCCCCCTGGCTTAAAACACTGTAGGTTACTTTATTTTCACTATTTATACTCTCACTCTTTACGATGAGATCTCCAAGCACAATAGAAATTATCCTTTCTGCAAATAACAGTCGTACCTTTGCCATGATTCTACCATGGCTTCCAGCATCGCAAATAGATGAACTCTCTTGCAGCTTGTATTGCAGGCATATTTCGCAAGTTGAGAATGATGATACAACCAACTTATTTGCTATGGGCGAACCTAGAGTTCCTAATAAAATGTACAGCCTAACCCTTAAAATAGCGTCGACCAGCGTACATCCAGTGGTCTAGGCTGAGAGTCACTTCGTTCTGTTCCAAAACAAACTTTCACAAGATGACTACACCACATCAGCTCCAGTCAAGTCACCTACTATCAGCTAAACAATATTTAAAATTCGGGCACGCCTAAATAAAAATGTTACAGCCTTGAGTATTAGTCTAGGGGTAAGGCGCTTGCACTACACGACCTAGGTCATAGATTGAAGCCCTGCATCAGGCAATCAATCCTTTGCTGCCCAAAGCCAGGAACTTGCTATTGACCGGCTTTTGCATCACAACCATGCTTGACGACATTTAAAAGAGCCCACCTGTTCTCGACCAACATTTGTTCAAAAGGTCAAAGATGACAACTTACATATGCTGAAAGTATGCATGCTATATATAACTTATTAGTTGACTCACTACCTTTGCTAGCACAGGTAAAGTGCCTAGAATGAGAATAACTTCTTTTAGGTAACCATAAAAATGCTTCTCATGATTTATTCCTATTGTTATTATTATTAGTATTATTACCATGCTGCAAAGATCCGTGAGGGGAGACTAATTCTCCAACTGCCAAGAGTGTTGTAAGTCGAGCAACTGATAAAGTCTCTAGTTGCGAACAGCATCAGATGCACTGGCCTCCTCTCGAAATCCAAATGCATTTAAAACAGCTGCATGCATCCAGACAGTACACTAGAATTCGGTGAGAGCACAATAGTAGTGATCTAGAGCTAGGGTTGTAAGCACCAGCGATTTAAAGCGAAGGTTGTAAGCAGCATTGAGAGCAACAGAATATAGTCTCGATCACTCAACAAGTGGAACTAACCCAGACAACTCAATATTGGGGACCGTCCCCTACTCGAGGCAAAACTGTTCAGCTTTCAGTCCCAGGCCAGCCGGTCCAAGGTCGGTCTGTAAAAGTACTCATGCGCAGGGCGATTCTATTCACATGCAATAAAAGAGTACACCCACTTTTTTTTTTTTTTACAAGACCAAGCATTGCTTGTGGTTGATCATTAAAGAAAGAAACAGGCCTTGCTATTTTTCAGAAGATCCCAACTCCCTAAGCCACATGAGCCCAGATACCAAACCGTCCAAAGTAGGCTTCGCTTATACGAATCCATTGCTGAACTTCCCCCAAGGGATGTGCTGAAACACTCAACCCTGCGTGCTTCCCCTGTGCTTCACGAATGGAATGACGGCATGTGAGTCCCGGCCGTACCAAAGAGAGCCGCACCTACCTTTGGCTAGTACTGGTATAGCAGCTTTTGGACCAGCACCAAAGAACTGCAGCTTCCGAAGCTCTGAATTAGCGTGATAGTCAATGCCCTCATCCTACAATAGCCACCCAGAACATGGTAAGTATGACAAACCCGATTAATGCCAAGGCTGAAGCAGTGTGCAGCAGCAAGACCACCTTAGGAACACTTCTTGACATTCTTCCTGCGCAGCGACCGCCAAGCGAATGGCTTGCAGGGACACCGTGTTCCTTATCTGCTTCCTCTTGCTTTGCCCTTGCATCGTCCTTTTTAGTTTTCTGCAAGACAAGTGTGACAATGGCGCTAAAGCGACGAGTGCAAATCGAAGCCCATCAAAAATGGGGGGGGGAGCTGGCACGATTGGGCAGGGTGTAGTGGCACAGACACTGGTGCTTGGTATGCGCTGAGCATAAGACTAATACTGTTACAAACACCCTGCAGCGCCTTTTGAATTGAAGTCATGTGCCACAGACGTAGCACACGTGACTGTGCTGGCCCTTGCAGACGCATGAAAAATGCCCGGCAGAGCTGGCACTTCGAAGCTAGGCTAGCAAGAGGCAGCACTGATGCATGCAGATAGCACAGCATGGCAGCAACAAATGGTGCCCATATATAACAAGCCTGCATCCTTAGCATAAGAGTAGTCTGTTCAACGAGTAGTCTGTTCAACAGCTACTGAGGGACATGGATGGAATTCCAGCATCGGCCACAGCCTATAAATGACTCCTAAGCCACAAGCACACCTGACTAAACTATTATTTTTGATGTTCAGTTGCACTTTCTTGACAATATATTATGCCATAACCGGTCTCTTATTGGTTATAATTGAGGAGCCAAGTAATGGCCTCTAGTGCTGTCACAAATTCACCAAGTTCAAATCTCAATGGATATGTTGCAGAAGACGCCACGTAAACATCAAGGCACGCATAAGAATCAGCTGCCTCAAGTCGATAAAAATCACAGACGAGTCATCAAAACACAACAAGTGCAAAATCGATAAGCACTTCCTTTCACACATTCACTACCTCTACCTTAGGGAAAAGGGGGGTAGTTGGCTAACGTCTGACCCATAAACGAATCACAGACTTGGGTGTATTTTGACCAATAAACGAATCACAGACTTGGGTGTATTTTGGTTTCTCAAGACCAGTGCTCTAACTTTTATCTACCGGGCCATAGCTCTTAATCTATATGCTTTAGAACTTTAATGAGGCTTCAAGAGCCACATAAGTGCTCTGGTCAGATGCTTATGTCACGTTAGTTCATTCGAGCACAGGCGACTTGTGTGAGTCCACCCACGTGTGGGTTAGGAAGGCTGGCGACAAAGCATAATCAGCTGAAAACCCATCAAAACCCAGGTCCATGGGAAGGGGGAGAACCTACAAACGGCAGCAAAAATTTCCTCCTGCAAAATACAAACCTAATGTGCGGCTTTGACTAAATAAAATAATAACAATAATAAAGCACTTGATAAAGCACCCTCAGAGAACTTAATCTCTTTCTAGGCGCTTTATATTTGCTGCAAAGAAAGCATGATCGGATGGTCCGTGGTAGCATGCTCGATAAACAACATGAATAACATGGTTAGGTGACTCTCGCAGGGTCAGCATGCTAGTGTAGTTAGTGGCAGCATGCACAGTGTCAGCATGCATAAGCACACAAAGGACGAATCACAAGGACCCACTAAATGCTGTCCTAAATAGGGGTGTTTTAATCTCTTTTTAATGTGGTCAAGTAGGGGGATGTCGTAATGCAAGTCGGGAGGGAGTTTCAGGCTTTGGGAGCATATGAACGATAAAGGCACGATCCCTAAAAGATTTGAGGTTTGTACGAGATATACGTAAACAGTAAGATTCCGACAAGCAGGTGGGATGAAAAATGCTTAGCCTGGTGGGGCAGTAGATCTGATAAGTAGGCCGGAGCCAAAGAATGAAGGGACCTAAATGTGAGTGCAAAACCTTGAAGTCGATTTGCAATACTGTCAAAGCCAATTAATACACATAATCAGCCAATTTAATAAGTTTTGAAATTGTCACATATGCTTGTAGTATAAGCCAAGAATTTACCAAACAGCCTATGCTTAGCTGCTACTTCGGTCTCTCTGTCTCTCTCTCCCAATCTGTCTCTCTCCCTCTCTGTCTCTCTCCTGAGCAGCAATGGCACAATAGGTAAGGCGATTACTTTTCACGAACTCCGGACCAAAGTCGTGGGTTCGAATCCTGCTGTGTGCGATCATTCATTGCCACTGCAAAGCGGTTGCGATAGCCATAAGGGCTCCTTTGTCACTATACAAAGAGGCTGTTAAATCAGCTACTATTTTTTTAACTTTCAGTCTGAGCTTCACTGGCTTCTTATAATACATTGAATCGACTTCGAGATCCTCTCTCTGGCCTACTGGTTGCATCACTGGCTTGAATCCGATTCCTTGTCCACCATCATTGGTCCTTCAGTGTGCTCTCACACCACCCACTCGGCTCCCTGTTTTCTCACCATTCCTCACACTAAATTGAAATTTTTTTCGTTATCGGACCGTCAGTTCACAAAGAGCATAATCAAAGCATGATCAAATGATCATGAGCATCAAATGATCATTATCATAAAAGGAAGGTGTCGACATGCTAATATAAAAGCTGGACCGTACAAATGTAGCTTAGGAATGCAACTTGCTTTCTCTCTTAAGTCTCTAACAACAAACTAAAATAGCGATGCATTAGGCAATTTGAAAGCAAGGTCTATTTGGTAACTTCAAAGACGAGCTGCAGACTAGCTACAAACTTACGAACCAAGCCACACCATTACCTGATTACATAGCTTGAGGCTGTTTTCGAAGACCTCATATGGAAACAGAATCTTTTCGTAATGCTGACGTAGAGTATTGCCAGGGTTTCCGATATAGCCAAGAGTATAAGCAACCTTGGACCATTTCTTCTCTCGACTAACCTTCTCGAATCCACCTTCACCATGAACAACCTGCAGTCGATAATGGCATAAACACATTCCGAAAGGAATCATCGACAGGTTCCAGACACACTGCAGAAATATCACTGAAAAAACTAAGAGAATGGTTTTGCAGATAGCAACTCCTACAGCGGCAAGCATATATAGGAGGCAAGAAACTGAAAGCTCAACATAATTTACCTTGAACAAGGCGTGTAGATCCAGCAACCTCTTGTCGACGTGTGGAATCTTAAGGGGAGAACCCTTTAAAATAGTAGACCAGCAGGTACACACATGACTTGGAGTGAAGTGCAGGGCAAGCAGAAACTGCGATACCACGGTGACACAGTTCTAACTTATGAAAAATAAGGCATTACTGCATCCTGTTGCAGGCAAATGGAATGAGGCTATTGCTAATCGTAACATTGACACGTCTTTTCTCGACAGTCTATGGCAAGGCATGAACAGTCAATTGTCCAGCCCTTGAGACATTTCCACTGCATGCTCTCGTCATGAAAATGACTCAAAAACCACGGGTCCACAAAGCACTATTTTGAAGCTTTGTAGATCCTTAGAGAATGCCCACAATTCGGATGAATATGTTGCACCCAATCGATTGCAGTGGTGCCAAATCCAGCTAACACGAGACTTCCTCTTATCAGTGACTTAAGGAAGGTAAAGTTGGAAGAGCTTGTGAAAATGGGTGAAATGGAAAGTTTCAAGTTAACAAAACTGTAGGTTTGCTCCACTCCACAGCATTACATAAGCAAACCTTACGCTAAACTAAGACAACAAGGTAATTGACTTGGCAATGTGGTTAGGTTTTCAAATGCTGCTCACAATAATAATCAGGCAAGCAACTATCGGGTTCAATGAGTGTCCGGTGCATTGTGCGCATCTCACACTCTCCCGCTCAAGTCCGTACCTGAAATTCCCAGAATTTTGTGAGCTTTTCCAGAAAATTCAAGGTCACCCTAGTAGTTGCCTGCAAGAAGTTGGAACACTTGTCATCGGATGAACCTTATTGAGTGGCAGGTTTGGCTTGACAGACCGGCAGCACACCACAACATACCTCAAGTTCTCGGAGACACTGAACCCTGGGTGTAAAACGAAAATTGTCCACGTCGATGGCAAATGGCGGTTGCCAGTCCTACAAAAATTTAATTTTTATTAGCAGTGCGAAAGTCCTGCGGCAAACCCTCTTCAACAGCCAAGTCACAAAGGAAAGGCCTACTGGCACAGGCACGGGTTTGGCCATGCTTGGCTAAATGCCAGTTTCCTTCGCTGATGTTCAAAGTGGACCGAATGTGTACAGTAACATCTAGTTAATATCACGATGTTACCGAGTTTTCAAAAAATCAAGTTTACTCGATCGCGGTCGGGTAACTTCACACTTTCAAGTCAGCGACAGCAGCGCCACCTATCCAGCAGACTGTGGGCAGATTCAGGACGCTTGTTTACATTAGGCTAGTCTGCAACTGCGTTTTCTCGTTTAACTGCTGCGCTTTCTCGTTTGCGCATGTTCACCCACGAAATCATAACATCTGACCACGCGAGACACTAAAAGGCGAATATCGCGTCGATCAGTTTCCAAGCTGCAGGCCGGGCGCCATACTGTAAATGTCGAGCCGAACGATTCGTGCTCGCCGCCGTCATCGTGGCTAGTTTATTTCTAAGTCATGAAAATTTACCGGCGGCGGTCGTATCTTGCAGATCCCCGACTTTTCAGCAACAGGCCGGATGCGAGCTATGTAGGCAAGAGGATCGGCAAAGTCCTTAGCGCTGGGCTCAAAGACAGGTGCTTCTGGCGGTGCACGGAACGCCTTCGATGAGCCAAGCATCGTCGGTCACTTCCACTAGACGAAGGAGAAACCTGCAACCAGGCGTCAAAGACTTCAGCCTATCATCTATGGGTAACTGGGATCCGCGGACACCAGTCAGCGGACCTTAAATAGCAACAGCGGGATCACGTCGGCAGAAGCGGGGCGGAAGTACAGTTAGCGATACGGAGATTCCATTCCGGGCAAAGACTGCGACGTGATTTCCAAAGGCGCTGCGGTGCATAAAAAAGTTTTTACCTGAAATAAAAGTACCTCACGCGGAAGAAAAAAACTAAGATTTTCGTGCCATCTATATTATGACCCAAGACGTCGAGGTCAGTATCAATTGATTTAAGTCAGATCCGTCCTCTCACTCGTTACTTAGGCGCAACCGTAAAAAGAGTTAACAAGTATATCAATAAAGATTAAAATACGAAACTTAGCACTATATGGTTTATTTTCGTGTCTAGATGACAACCGGAAATTCATCTCTCGTTGCTCAGCGTCTTCGGGCGCGTCATTTAAAAGCTAATGGCTGCCGTTCCCCGAAAAGCTACGTTATATCGAACTTTAAGGTTAGCTCTGCTACCACTATCACGCGAGTATTACTGAAACGCAGCTGTAGCTAATTTACTCTTACCTGCTTGACTTAATGTGGTCGTGTTCTTCGCGCAACTTCACGCACCTCTACTGCGAACGGTAGCAATTGCAATGCCCCGCGATTCGTAAGCTTGACAGCTGAACCTCGATTACGAACTACGAGTTAGAGCGCTGAATTATAGATGACAGCAGCTTATAAAATAGCCACGATAAGCTGAGACTAGTGAGCAGCGTAATTTATGATTATTACGATCGAGATTATTGTATGACTTACGACCTGGCCAGTATGTGGGTATGGGCCTGACCGCAGTCGTTCACTTGGTCTGCCGGTGGGCGAGTCCTAGCGCTGAGCTTGAGCTGCTGTAGGCGATTCTTTTGGAAGTCACCTGTTTTATGAGCCTTAATATGCAGGCTGTTGTTGTTGTTTTCTAATACGGTGCATTAGCACTGCGTGAAGAACATCGAGCGCCGTGTCGTTATCGCCGGCATTTAGCGACCTTCAGGCCTTTGGGCATTAAATATAAACATATAATTAATTTGTATAGCGCCCAAGAGAACTTAATCTCTATTCAGGCGCTTCACACATGCCTCAGGGCTCGTGCCCACGACCTCAGCCAGACCTTAGTCAGGGCGAGCACATTAACCGTGGACCAATCCAGCTCGGCGATTAAAGGCATTGCGCCGCTCTCCGAACTAGTGTGGCTCGCACGGTCGTAACACTGGCGTCGGAGGTTCGGGATTAATGATTTTATTTTGTGCTAGTGCTTTGTGCTTTGTCCTGTCTTTTTTAAAGGCTGGCTGTATACCCGAACGCAATGTGGTTACCGGAGTCAGAGAAGTGCATTGGCTAAGGAAGGTACCCAGTCGGCTATCTCAAGAGCCGACGGAGTGTCGAATGGCCATAACATAAATATCGTTTCTCACTCCCTACTATGACCGGGTCTAGACGGCGACAGTTAGTTTGTATAGATTTTGACGAGAAAGTTCTGAACTGGTTTTATCGGCATGACGTCTATGAACGACATTTCAGCACTAGGTGGAAAGAACCAGTGTATACGTCTAATTCTAGGGTTAATAACTGGAACTATTGCTGGCTGGGCAGATTAAGGCACTGCAAATTGAGAAAGCTGTATTAAAGTGCAGATATCCGGGTAAGATTAATAGAGTAATTAAATTTCGTGATTAAATATACATTGTTGAGGTTTAGTACTATGCCTAGTCCTGGCATATCTTTGTACACGAACTGTTTCAGACCACGGTGGTCCTGGTCATTACCCATTTCTTTGAAATACTGGTTGACAAACTTCGGGAATCGGAACAATTTTCTGACTGCATATTAAGTTCAAAACTTAGCGAGAGATTTTGCAGCCGATCGAGGCCTTACGTGTGTGTGTGAGTGGCTTTAAGTGCCAGAAGTCTATTATTATAATTACATGGATAAACTTTCTAGTTCCCTAATTTATTCATCGAAAGCCTCAGTAAGATATTTTCACTTTGACCAAGTCACCTACCTATCAACTGCTTAGCTATAAAGTAGCTTTGCCACCTTCCCACTGGCCGAGGCTGCTGAGAGCAGTTCTTGTGATGGGCCATCGTGGGGCCAACGATTTCTCTTGTGCCACCAAAGAACTTCCTGTGTTTCACAGAGGCAGCTGGGCACAAAGGTAGCAGGATGCTGACGTAATCTCCCTTGCATGGGATTTAAGGACACCTTTTCAGGAAGGAACACCCACACAACTGGAGCAGTGCCATGCTGCTTGCTCTCAATAAATGTTACAGAGGTCAACACCACCGCCGACATTTCTTCGTGTTGATCGACTCTAGTTAGTCGCCGCCGTCGTTTTCCATGACCTGCGACAGAGTGTGTCTAGTGCTTTGCGTATGCTGTGTTGCTTGGAGAGGAGGAATGGTTCAGCAAACCAAATTGGCTGAGTCATGCCTCTTTGGAACAGGCTACCGAGGCATCTAGGTGGGTCTGCATACTCCGGAGACCGAGGATTGGATTCACTATTTTTGAAGCTGTAATCTGATCCTTTTTTGATGCTCACTTATTTTACTACTGATGAGGGAATCACTGCTGCCGGCTCTTGGGGCGTTTTTTTGAGTGCTCTTTAAATCCCATGCTCTTTCTTCAATGGGAAAGTCTTTGGTTTACATCCCCCAAGTCTAGAATCGAGCATGCCTTGCTCTGATAGCTGTTGTGCGGCCCCTTGGCTTAAAGATCGAATGGACTGTCATTTAGGTAGTGGAATTGTGAGAGCAAAACCCTGTCACTACAGCAGTGCTAAGCAATCGGTTGTTGTGGGTTGACAACTGGGTGCTAGCTGTTGATTCTTCATGCTCGTATGGCATCTTTCAGATGTCTTAGTAAGTTCCTGCAGACCTTCCTACAATGTTCATCGAAAGCAGTAGCACGTTTGCATACCTCGTGATGGGCAGGCTTTATTTACAGCAACCTGCCAGCTTGTTGTTGTTGCCTTCTCGCATGATGGCCGAGTTCCTGATTGCAAATCACTTGAGTGCACATTTGCTGCTTCATGCTAAAATAGAACATCACAACGGCAATCGTAATGGCTCTTTTGCTGTATCTGGTACTTTGTGATCATTAGCAAGTTCGAACTTGCATGTAGGCCAGAGTCAGCAGGATTGACTACACCGGGAAGCAAAGTACTTGCCAGGGAGAAAACTACACCTTCGCGACAAGAATCTGCTCGGAAAGCAACAAGGACTTCTTCGCTCATAGCATCGGAGGGCTCTTTAAGTGCACTAGAACGGCATAGTGATAGCGGTAGCAGCTCTCCAGATATTCCGGATGTAAATGAGCGTTTGGGTATGTGAGACTGCTCATGCTTGACCTCGCCCTTTGCTTTTATGAGGCAGATGCTTTTTTTATTACTTCGAATTCGGACTTTGGCAGCTAGCCTTCGGCCTGATTCTGACTCTCGAAGATCATAGAGCAGTCACTCTGATTTATTGATACGGCTCTTGAAATGAATGTGTTACCTGTCTTTGCGACTAAGATGGGTGGCGATTGCATTTGGAATGCACCTGGCAATGCAGTGCAACTGCACGATCCCAGCTGGCTAATCGATTTTTGCTTACGTTTTGCTGTCTTTCCCGCCTTCGTGTTTGTACCTGTACATGTGCGGGCTTCAAATGGGGGGGGGGCCGACCGGCAGCAGCAGCAGTGGCTTCTCTTTGGACCAAGCCGAGGTAAATGCTAGGCATGAGCAGTCTCACATACCCAGCCGCTCATTTACATCCGGAATATCTGGAGAGCTGCTACTGCTATCACTGCCGTATATATATGCCGGTCTAGTGCACTTAAAGAGCCCCCGAGCTTGTCAACAGTCAGTCCCCTCTCTGACAAATCCTGGGCATGTATATATGTATATTTGCATGTCCATCTGTGTCTCCATAAAAGCCACAAAGACTCTAATGGGTGTTTCACGGGAGAGTTTTCTCTAGTGAGTGCCCTTAATCGCCTGCAGCACGATAAAGCTCGTGCAAAACTCGGCAGCCAGTCTCGTAGCTCCCCAACTGTGTAGCTGCCACATCACACTGCTTCTGTCTGAGCCAAAAAGTTTACCATTAATTTGCAGCCATTTAACAAAACTGGTAAATACAAAGTACAGTATTGCTAATGTAAAACTTGCTTGAATAATAATACAAATAATATATTTGTGTAGCCCCTAAGAGAACTCCATACGGTTAGTGGTAACATGCACAGAGTGTCAACATGAATAGTATGGTTAGTGGTAACTTGCATAATGTCCATATCCTTAATATGGTTAGTGGTAGCATTTGCAGTCTCACAACACATGAGCACACAAAGGATGAATCACAAGAACCCACTACATGCTTTTATTAGCTGATGCATGTGTAGCTTCTTTTTAAATGTCATCAAGTCAGGGAGATGTCGTGAAGTCAGCCGGGAGCAAGTTCCATGCTTTGGGAGCATACGAACTAAAAGCAGGGTATCCAAAGAATTTACAGTTCGTACGAGTTTTAGCTAAACGATTTGAGTCAGAATAGTAGGTATAAGATGCATAGCCTGTTGGGGGGGGGAGTAGTTCTGATAGGTAGGCTGGGGCCAGAGCATAAAGAGACCTAAAAGTGAGTGACCGAACCTTGAAGTCGATATGCTGCTTGATTGGGAGCCAGTGCAGATCGACAAGAAATTATGTGATATGGTTACCGTGCTGCTCACGACAGACAAGCCTAGCTGCAAAGTTTTGCACCAGCTGTAAGCACCTGATTGCACCGGCCTGTAGACCTGCAAGTAGTGAGTTGCAGAAGTCGAGACTATCTATCGAGACTATAGTCGACACATATCTAGCAGCTTTCTAATATGCCAGCTCAGTTGGTCAAAGGGGAAGCGCCGGAAGTGCTCGGCAGATTGCTCAAGTTGCTGGAATGTCATGGCCATACTTTGAACAATCCTTTTAAGTGTATAGTGCAGTGCAGTTCTAGCATTTCAATGAGCCAATTTGACCTATGAGTACATATGCAAGTTATAAAATTATCGCCTTTTCCATTTTTTGGACACTCACCATTGCTGTACCTACCTTAGCGTAATATCATGAATGTAAATGTGACACCAGTGAGTGTGACTTATGGACTAACAAACCTAGCTTATTACAGGGTAGATTTAGTGGTGGCAGCTTGGCAATAGCAGTTTCATGGTCTACTGCTATGTAGCTAGATAAAGTTAATCTAGCGATTCGACCGGGCTTTCAGTTACTTCACCTACAAATGTTGATGTGGGTATCTCCTACTCGGGTTAAATTGCAAAATAGATGCAGGTATGCTTGCTGTGGGGCATGCTCTCTGGTCGTGGACCACTGCAATTGTAATGGTTACCGCTTGACACACAATTCGAATTGTAAACAAAAGAAAAGTAAAACATAAGTAGTTTTCGAAAGTAAACATAAATACTCATTTCATGCAGCACAACGGGATTTGACTCCAGCACATATGTGGAAATCTGAAGCCGAGGCTTTTAAGTATGCATGAAGGAGCGTTGGGCTCAAAAGTAGTCTCGATAGCTCTGGAAAATGATCCTGCCTTATGGAACCGATAGCGCAGCATGAGGCAGCAGCATACATACCTTACTTCCTCTCGTTATTTGTTGTGATAGTGCTTTTCCTCCTTTAATTCTTTGTTTATAACATATTTGCTATTTTTTAAACTGCTACTATATTCATGCACTGTTAATTTTTACAGTTGTCTTCTTTATGCATGGTTAGATCTTCTGCACATAGTAAAGGGCCATAACATTATAGATCCTACTAAGCACTGCAACAGAAGGTCATCAGTGAGCTGGCCTGTCCTGAAAGGCGATCTTCCTTTGAATGTGCTGCTCTGCTAGCAAGTTTGTGAGACCAGATGTGCTGTAGGCATAGACCTACATATCTTTCGATGGACTAAAGGCGGCTCTGCTAATCTGAAGCTCGAACTGCTAATTTATTAGTTGCTAATCGTCTGACACAATTATCAGGCATGTTGTCTTTAAAGATTTTGACGGGTTAAAGTTAGGTAAGCTTCTGACTCGTACGACTCGTAAAATCGCCTGAAGTGTATTGATGTAAATTCTAGCTCGACAGAATCCTTGCTGATGCAGCCTGTGGGTGATATTTTGTCCCTTGATACAGCCGATGTTCGAGTCTTCACACTGTAGTAACTACAAGTGATGGTGATAACCGTCAAGGCTCTTTTGCCGCTATTCAAAAGAGGCTGTTGAATCAGCTAGTATTTTTTACATATGCAAACGTTGGTAATGGTATGTAATAGTAGTCATACCCAGCCACTTGAACAGATGCTGATTGGATGTAACCATCCCCTGTGCTAGTTACTGTAAACGAAAGATTTCGGTTCACCGTAGCGATGAGAACATGTATCAGCTGGCCCCATCCAGCACCGGCATGCTACCCTGTATTGCTACTCACTCAAAGCTGTGGTGGTCATGTCACAGACCAAAGCACTTGGAGAAACACGAATGCTTTAATGGCAAGAAAATGTCCCCGTAGCAAGCTCGCAGTGTCTTTCAGATGAGATTGACAGTGATACGTAAGACAATGGTACCAATATTGTTTCAGCCGGTGGTTTCCTCTGGATCATGTGACTGCTTAGGGTAAGGCAGAGCCACACTGGTGGTAAATTGCCTAATACTGCCTAGATGCATATGGATTTCCTATGGTAATACAAATTACTTTATTGTATAGCCTACCTCAGACCCTCCCGAGAGCTGCTCGAATTCTACCGGAAAAAGATCGCCGAGTATGAAGGAGAGCATGAAGTGCTTGTACAGAAGCTTGACCAGTTCAAAAGCACATATGAAGATCAGGTAAAGGATGCTTCCTGTCGTTTGGTTGCAGTGAGATCACATGTAGTTTCTCTCTCCCTATGAATCTGTCGATTGATTTATACCGTAAAGGTTTTCAGACGAGAATTCGTCTAATGATGACAATCAGCTGCCCTGTTGGCATCTTCGTTAGCACTTCCCTGTCAGTGCTGATCATGCGGTACGGTCAGGTACATAGCCATTGTTATGAGCCATGTTGACCCTAGGTGAATCATTAGGTAGATGGGACTGGTAGTCTGGAGGGAACAGGCCTATGCACCAAGCTCATGCCAAGCCCATGTTCTCTAGCAGACCTGCCAGGTTCTGCATTTTTAGGTATGCACCATTGGCCAGGTTTTGGGTGAGTGTCCATGCAGGCTAAACATATGCATCGAACCTTGATAATGCTAGTACTGAGTAAAGAGTGATATACTGTATTAGCAATGTTCCCTAATGGCCAAGAGGCCATCAAGGTGGTGATATGTTGAAGAAGAAAGGTTAGGGTACAGCATAACATAAGCAGTTGATTGATTATTCCACATGCGTTGTTTATTTTCTATACCAGTATACTTTGTATTTGCCCTTTTAAGGCCTGCTCTGCAGTCAAATGTGGGGACAACTGGTAAAGCCCCATTCGCAGGTCAAACTGTCTCTCTCTCTCTCTCTCTCTCTCTCTCTCTCTCTCTCTCTCTCTCTCTCTCTCTCTCTCTCTCTCTCTCTCTCTCTCTCGTGTTGACCAACTTGCCCGTTGAGAAAAGTCAGCAAACTTGAGTCACTCACACACGGCCAAACTCAGCCCTTTGTAGACTTTCCTCAATCTTGGCTGTTTACATTGAAAAGGTAAAACTTAAGCATCAGATGAGGGAACAGCCTCATTTACTTAAAGTAAAAGTAAAGGTTTGCTGATTCAGCATCCTCCTTGGCTCTATGTGTCCACGATTACGGAAAATGAAGCTCTAGGACGTTTGATGACATATACAGCAAAATGTATCCAACCGAAATCAGAAATATTTCTTGCCTTATTTTAAGCTAGCAGAGTTGAACTCGCATTTCAAATTTCACCCCGATACGTGAAGTATCAGCCGAGTTATGGGATTTACAAGACACTAACTGACCCAGGAAATAAAGCTGTATAAAAGTCACAAGAATGCACTTCAACAAGCTTCAAGCATGAATAGCGATCTACCATGGTTCGGCAAGTTGGGATACAATCGCATATAATGCAAAGGTCGGTAAATTTTGTATTTGCATATGTGTTGCTTCCGGTTTCCATCCGGATTAGACGTGGTTTGCATAACCGGTTTTTATTTCATGCTGAACTCGTCAGAAATTCCGATCCCAGTCCTAACATATTTGTCTTTCGAAAGGTACCCTAAACACATATTCGATTGTTGGACAAACTTTATGAGTACTTTTTTGACATTCCCGTTAAATATGCACTTGTACAGGACTCACAATTGCCCTTCAATTGAAATAAACTTGCACGTCTACGACCCCTCACTGAACTGCACTGCCTCAGCCGGCAGTTTCTGATTTGGTATGCCCATAGTCGTCTTTTCAAACGTCGGTGGCAAGCAGAACACATGCTAGGATGTGATAATTTTCTTATGAGTCTGTCATGAACTATGAATATGGCTGCAAGGCAAGTTCCTTCAAGTTCCAGAGGTTTGAGCACGTGTCTCCTTTGCTAAAAGAGCTAGGATGGATGCCGGTTGAGAAACGGATACAGAGCAAAGTTCTTATGCTGACTCACAAGGCCCACCACGGCTTGGTTCCTTCGTACCTAGCTGAACTGCTGCACCAGTTTCAGTCTCTTCGTGCCCTCAGGTCCTGTGTGGACAATAAATTAGCTGTTCCATTCCTCTGCTTAAAGACCGTTGGCTACAGAAGCTTTAGCTCTGCAGGTCCTAGACTGTGGAACTCACTTCCACAATTCTTACGCAACGACAACTACTCTTCTGCTGCCGACTTTGGCTCGTCCTTTTCAGCGGTCCTTAGCTGCTATTTCCTTGCTGCTCACTACCTCAACTGCTCCCCAGACTCTGCTATGCTACCCACTTTCTCATTGTTGCGTGAGACGAAGTCTGTTGGCCACCGAATGCGTACCGAAAGCCACTTAGTCTGTGAGTGCACTATACAAAACTCTCCTGCGTAAAACCCACATTGTCTGTATGGCTTTGTGGAGTTACAGGCGGAGATACATTACATGAGATCCATATAGATTTTAGGGGGTTTCGGAAGTTTCACGTTTAGCACTTTCAGAAGATAACAATAATAATAATAATACATTTGTATATCACTCTCAGATACATTTATCTCTTTAGGCACTATTTTGCTGTAAAGGAAGTATCATTGAATGGTTAATGATAGCATGCTCAATGTCAACTAGTGTAACATGGTTAGAAGTGACTTGCCCAGGAACAGCATGCAAATACAGTTAGTGGCAGCATGCAGTGTCAGCACGCATAAGCTTACTTAGGACGAATGACACGGTGATGGCTGGGAATAGGTCACCAGAGTCAGCCTACTTGGGGAAGCCCTGCCTATCTAGCCGAGGCCGATGACATATAATGTAATCGTCATACTCGAGCAAGGGATCGTTTGACCACATGCAGGATCTTAGCATTTAATGTATTTGCATAGCGCCATAATTGCTGAGGTCGTCTAATCACATGAGGACTACAACAAATAAAGAGGACTGAACAAATTAGCATATAATTTGTCTATGGTTTTTGATTATTTACTTTTTGTTTTGCTTTCCTTGTTGGAAAAATTTGGTTTGTCTGCTACCCTGTCTGGACTGAAGTGCAAGGCCAACGGCTAAGTCCCCATAACCTTCCCTGTAAAGGCTCATCCGTGAAGTTGTTGATAGCAGGCTGTTGGTTTGCCCACTAAGCATGTGCTATTAACGGTCACAAAAGAAAAGCAGGATGGTTGGCAAAGCTTTGGCTCCCAATGCCTTGAGCTGGCTGACCCGACCTCCCAGTTTAAAGTGGACCCCCCTGCAATGCCTAGCTGGCTTATGGTAGTAGCAACCGGAGCAGAGGGAAGACAACATAAATCATAATAATAACAATAGTAATAATGTATTTGCTATAGTACCCTCAGAGAACTCAATCTCTTTGTAGACACTTTACATTAGCTGCAAAGGAAGCATGATCGAATGGTTAGTGGTAACATGCTCAATGACAGAATACATTCCCTTGTTATATTATCTAGCTAATGAAAGGAGAGCTTTGCATATATACTGTATATGAAGGAACATTGACTGCTATAGTGCTACAAGTCCCACTGAGTCGGATAGGTGCTTACAAGTAGTAACTCTTTTGATGAGGAATCTGCATTATCAGTCTATATAAAACTATCAAAGCAAATATTAATACGTAAAAATTCATTAAAAAGCAATTGAAAGAGTGCCGATAAAGGCAGAAGACCCGGCTTTGTTACAGGTCATTAATAATAAGAATAATAACAATAACAATACATTTATATAAGACCCCCAGAAAACTCTTTTTTTAGGCACTTTACATATGTGGTAAAGAAAGCATGTTATTGATCTAATTCTATCATCTTGATAGATAGTATAAACAAACTGATAACGATCATCACATCTGCACGAAATCTAGGTGTCATATTCCAAAGTGACCTTTCGTTAGACGACCACACAGCTCCACAGTCAAGTCTGCCTACTTTCAGCTACACAACATTGCTAAAATTCGGGCTTGCTTAGATAAGGATACCACGTCTAAGTTGGTCCATGCATTTGTGACATCTCGTCTTGACTTCTGTAACTCGCTGCTTGCTGGCTTACCGGCATGTGCAATCAGCCGTGCCAGCTGGTGCATAACTTTGCAGCTAGGCTTGTCTGTCGTGAGCATCACAGTTGCCAATCACGCCACTTCTCGCCGACCTGCACTGGCTACCAGTCAAGCAACGAATCGACTTCAAGGTTTTGTCACTCAATTTTAGGTCACTTCATTCTTTGGCTCCAGCCTATCTCTCAGATCTACTCCCCATCAGGCCAAGCATCGTACCACCCGCTTTTCGGAATCCAACAGTTTGCCAATACCTCGTACAAACCTCAAATCCTTTGGAGACTGGATTTAGTTCGTATGCTCCCAAAGCCTGGAACTCACTCCCGACTTGCATCACAGCATCCCCTGATTGACCACATTTAAAAAGAACTTAAAAACACACCTATATAGGACAGCAAATACTGGGTCCCTGTGATTCTTCGTTCATGTGCTTATGCATGCTGACACTGTCAATGCTGCCACTTACCACACTTGTATGCTGACCCTGTGCATGTCACCCCTAACCATGTTATTCATGTTTTTTTTATCAAGCATGATTTTTATCACTCAGGATTCAATCGCCTTTCCCTTTGCAGCAAATGCAAAGTGCGTAAAAAGAGATTGGGTTCTCTGAGGGTGCTTTATCAAGTGTATTATCATTATTATTACAGTGTATTATATATACTGTATATGCATGTATTTGCACTCAAATGCAAAAGTATTTGGACGAACCAGATTTGCTCGATTACTATCTTTTCCGAAGCTCCCGACTAGACTGGAGCTGGGATGCTGGTTCTATCTGCTAATTATTGAATGCTAAAGTACGAATTGCCACGATAGTTGGGCAGACTATGGAATATGCCAAAAATTAGCCAAAACTCCTTTTAAACTCCTGTAAAATGGCTATTTTGGCCTGAATAGAGTCTTGAGCAATGACACCTTCATCAGCTCATGCTGAAATTTGAGGCAGGGCACGAGCCGGTACTGTACAGAGAACCTATTGAGGATTACTTATTTCACCAGGAAAAGCCCACCAGTCATGCCAAAGCTCCCCGAAATTTTGAGCTTCATCAGGGGTAAATCGTGGCACTGTACGAGGCTGGACACTCGTACGGTCAAATTGGAAATACTTTATCAATTCCTAAGAGTACGGTTTATTCCATCATAAAGAATATAGAGAAGACCAGGAGCCCTGAAAATGCATACCGGGTATCCAGACCCAGAACATCTATTTAGACCTTCTTCAAAACATAGGACTCACAAGTGTGATGTGACACTTTGTCAAATGGATTATATTTTCCAGCACGACAACGATCCTACACACACTGCAGCCAAGCATTTTTTAATAATTTTATCAGAATTCGGTTACCTTCCCTGATGGTTATGGAGTGGCCAAGTCAGTCTCTTGACCTTAACTCAATCGAGCATTTGTAGGATGGAGTCGAGCGACGGCTACAGCAGCCGGCCGTCCATATCTCGACTATTGATTTGCTTTTTGTTTACTTGCAATAAGCCTGGTTTTTCCTTGCGTTTGATTAGCTCCATGTCTGGACAAGTCTGACAGGTCGTTGCAAACAAGGGAGCTGCAGCATCATATCAGCACAATAAATCAAATGTGGCATGTGATAATTTCGAGAACGTGTTGCTTTTTCTCATTCCAACCAGTGATTACACCAATCTTTCGATATTTACTCAAATGCTGACGAATAAGGGGCCGTCATTTCGGCTGCCCCAGCCGTCCAAATACGTTTGCGCTTGAGTATACGTATATACCTGGATATTTATGTACCTTTATCAGCATGATTTATTCGGTGCAACTTGATGCAATATCGGCTTCCAGCAACTTGTTCCACAACCGTTAGCTGTGGCAGCTTCCTTTTTCCATTTGGAGACTGATCTGTGATCTGTGACTGATGTGATCTGTTTTTGACGAACATGTGTCAGTGCTGTATTTTTCTGTCAGATATTTTAGCTGCACTAACTCTTGAGGGCTGTCGTTTTGTACACATTGTGTCATATGTGGTAGCACAAGCTGGAGTGGGAGCTACGTCAGCGAGAGGATGAAATAGCCGAACTCCAGAGAGCTTTAAGTGATATGCAAGTGTATCTTTTTCAAGAACGTGAGCAGGTGCTTCGTCTTTATGCTGAGAACGATCGGCTCAAGGTTGGTTTAAAGCAGTCTTGTCATCTCATTGCGCCATATTGAGCCTAGATATCCCTCGGGTTGCCTATTGTAACATGCTTTATATCCTACAGATCAGGGATCTGGAGAGTCGGAAGAGGATACAGCAGCTGTTAGCTCTCAGTGGAGAACAGGGCGCAGCCGGTGAGGTGTCTTATTTTTTCAAGGAACCACCCAGCAAGCCCATTGTTTATGAAAAAACCTACGATAAAGCCAGAGGACGGCACGGAGAGCAAAAAGACTTGCCCAGTGCAAGTGAGAGAGGCCAGAATTTTTGTGCAGTGCCTTGCTGGCTTCCTCGTGTTTCGGCCTTATTTTGATCTGCCATGGTGCGGTTGTTTGTCAGGTCACAAGCACAGGCAGGCCTCGAAGGCTCAGAAAAACGTTCGTGCTGAGAGTGACACTGGTCTCCCTGCAGCAGTCAGCGGGATGGCTGAAGCAACGCAGCTAGCACTGCAAGTGGAGGCCCTTCAAGGGCAGCTAGAGGAGCAGGTTCGGTGGTCCAAAGAGAACATCGATGCGCTCCTCGAAGACAGGAGGATTCGTCAAGAGGAGTATGATGCACTCCGAGAAAGAGATGAAGACAAACTGAAGACTCTGGCAGAGAAGTACGTTTCTTTGGCTGCATGCCTTCTTACACCTAATGTGCCTAAACTAGACCGCACTTGGCAATTGGAAAGCGTGCACTAACTGTGTGCCTTTCTCGATCCATCCTCGCACCTTCGCTGGATGTGACTGTGCGTGATTACCGAGTAATAATGATAAAAACTGCTTGAGTCAATCCTTATCGGTAGCTGTACTGTCAGCTTAGAGGGAATTCGGCAAGCCGAGGATGCAGGTGTGCCTTGACACCGGATCTATGAAGAATCCCTCAAATTAATTTGTTCTATAATGACTTATCCCACCATTTTTTCACGATTATGAGTCGCACTTTTTCCAATTTTTTTGAAAAAATAAATCTGCGACTTCTACACTTCTAGTCAAATAATGTCAAAATTAAAAAACCACTCCTTGCCTACCTATCGAGACTGCTCAACTTGATCATGTCGGATTAACTAGTTTATACTATACTTTACTTTAGCTGACCATAAACCCTAAAATTTTAAATTTCAAACATGCTGGCTGGAACTGAAGATGATGCAATCTATGAGGAAAGTGATGATTCAGACATTGAAAATGCTGCAGAAGACTGTGAACATGTTAGCAGTGATACTGATGACAAGTTTCTTGCTACCTGTGACAATTAAAGCAAACTAATGTTAATACAAAATGAGCAATGTATTCAGTAATAATTTTTTTTTCAATGAACTGTTTTCAAAAAATTGTCTCCATAAACGTAGGGTGCGACTTATACTTGTGCAACATATACTTGGGTGCGACTTATAATCGTAAAAATACTGTATTCCGATTGTAGTTGCCTGGAATTTACAGTTTGATTGGTGGTTAGATGCACCTAGTAAGCCCCGAGCAATGCGAAGCTTAAACTACTTATTAAGGCTGCTGCGAGATTATATGGTTTATATAAGTACCATCAGTGCTGCAGCCTTACCATGACATAAATGGCGTTTTTTTGGATATGCAATTCCTAATATGCAGCCTTAGTGCACTGTAACGTATCACACACGGTGTGTTAATATTGAGCCCTAAGAAGCAAATAACTCCATAACCCTGATTACCTGCATCGATCTTTTCCACAGCCAACTCCTTGTGGAGGTTACGGCTAGTGATATTTATTTCTTTATGCTGACTCTATGGAGTCACGGACAGGATAGTGAGATGTCATTTCTTCACCGTGTCTTGTGGCATATTTGGAATTTGTAATATCCTACGTGACTTACCCATCAGCACATAGCATCTCCATAGTCATTACTTTCTACGCTGATTACTATTTCGGAGTTCAAGTCGGTGGTAGTTGATAGCCACACAGAACATAACTAGTTGATAGGTGGACTGTGCAGGTAGGCAACTGCACTTCGCCTATTTTTTCTTCTGTAAATCATACTCATAATTTCTATCTCAGGTGGTTTGTGTAAACACCTAGATCCTTCTATAACATGGTCAAAGAGAGAACAGGGGAGAGCAAGGCCAAGCTTTGCAGATCCCATGGCCTTCAAAAAAAGTCAAGCCCATTGGCAGGCATGCAAAGTTGTACCAAAGGAACAGTGCCATAAATATGAGGACGTTCGAAGTTATACGAGCATCTGGCATGGTGATACTTTGACAAAGATGACAAGAGCCATATGCCGTATGCAATTCTAAAGGCAGTAGAATTGAATGACAGGAGGGAGTTTGCTCACATGTGAATACCTCAAAAACTTTACTAAGCAGATAATCAGGACTGGTACCGGGTGGCTTATGCTGGACTTACTTTAATGTAATCGGCTAGTATTGGTTAAGACGTTTGCCTGTAGTGCTGCGAGTGACTTGCCTCAGCTGTCAAGATTAAGCTTCTTCGAGGATTAATCCCTCCATTTTATTTATTCCCGTTCAGAAGGGAAGTCTCTCTGACGACCCGTCGTACTCTACTAACATTCATTCGATGCTTTTGGGAGCATTTTTTTTCGGTTTTCACATTTTCCCAAGAAGCAGCAAGCATGCATGCAAACTGCTGCACTAGAATTTTATTTCTTGCATTGCTGTTTCACAGACTCCACAAGACTCAGGATCTGCTTTACATGAGCACTCAAGATTTCCTTCAGCTGCGCTACCAAGGCCGCGACAACGAGCGGAAATGGATGGCCGAAAAGGATCGGCTCTTGCGTGAGCTCGACGTGTACCGAGATCGACTTGATGCAGCTGAACGTGTGGATCATTCCGAGGAGCGGGCAGTGCTACTCAACGTGTCGAACAATGCGCTTGAAAACACTCAGCGCTATAAAAAGGAAGTGAAGGTCAGTAAATGAGAGAAGGTATATGTATAGTGCTCTGACAAAACTCCACGTGTACTTGCAGCATTTCTGCAGAACTTGTGTTCTGAGAGCACTCTGGGGCTAGTACCTGTCTGGGCACTTGCCGTCTTCAATACCTTAGGTTGTGTTGCCTTCGAACACTTTTAACTGCAGATCGCGATAGCATAGCATAGCCCGATGAAGCACCTCCTGGTGGTTCGGTGAGCGAGATGCGATCGCCCGCTGCTTTCGGCAACCCGAGATCACATTTCGAAATGTCATCTGGGCTCTCCTGAGCATCTAGTAGCAGTGGCCTGGGTAGTAGCAGTGGCACAGCAAGCATGCTGATTGCCATTTTAGTACTGAATACATAATAGTTGTATGTAATTGATGCACTTCTCATAAATAATTATTCGTCTCTCCCTAGAAGGTCATCCGACAACACTGACATTGGCCGGCTTGCACAAGCCAGAAGAGGCAGCCATCAATTTAAATCTGAAACAATGCTTTTGGTGTAGGGGAGTTATGTTTGAAGTTACTACAGCATGTGTGGCTTAAAGGCTGTAGTTAAACCGTTCACAAGTGTAAACCGTGTATCTTAGCTTATTTATCTGTCTTATCTCAGCTTTATTCAACACAACCATGTACACTGTTACACGATTTTCAGATTCCTGCGACATGTTCACCACACCTTTTTATTTGCCTTCTTGCTATACTTTTAGAGATTGCAAGAAGAACTTGACAATGCCCACAAGCTAGCTGATGTATACCGGGAGCAAGTTATCAATATGGAAGATGAAGTTGCAAAAATACAAGAGAAAGAAGATATTAAACAAGATGCCTTCCAAGTACGTATTGCCTTTACTGTCCGTGTCTCTAGTACCAGATTTGCAAGCATGATTGAAAGTTGCAGACTGCCCTCATGATGCTGCCATTCGGTAATGTGCTTGTACAGCCCTGGGTCTTAGTCCAGTGATGAGGTGCTTGCACTTCATACCTTAGGCCGTGGACTCGAATCCGGCAGCTGGCAAGAATGAATCGTCTGCTGTAACTGGAACGAAAGTCTCTAAGGCTCATCTGGTGCTATATATCTGTAAATGAGGCCTTTGAATCAGCCGATCTTTACTTCTTTACTATGTGAATACCGTGACAAGCTCGCATTTTAATAAATGTATTCTTATCCTCAGGTTGTATCCTTGCAACCTCAAAGATGCTGCCTTCAAAGAGGCTGTCATCAGGAAGAAACTCATTAGGAAGTCAAAACTAAACAAGGAGACCATAAATTACTTTCATCAAATCTTCCTTCTGTGATTCATGTCTAAGACACTCGAAGAATTAATGGAAGACCAGCTAAACTCTTACATTAAAGCACCAAACCCAGAAATTTCAGTAAGAATTTAGAGATAATCACTCCACAGTCAACATTAGTGTATCTATTCAGGCTTGTATAGACTCGGGGAGTGTTTCTCAGCTATTGCTGTCACATCTCTTTGGTGTTTGAAACCATTGATCACCCAAGTTCTTCTTGAGCACCTACCGCCTAGGCATCATTGACGTTACACTGAAATGGTTTTAGGACCTAAATAAGTAGGAGATTTCTTAGTATAATAGTAAGTGGCCACACGATGAGCCTTCGAAGAATAGAGTCCTCTCAGAATCACTTCCAGGTCCACATTTTTGCACAATGTATACCTTTCTTCTTGCAATCGCCAAGCACAATTTAGGCTTTTATGTTTATGTAGATGATACAACTTTGTTTTTATCCCTCCCGGCCTTCCAGCACCTCACACTCTCCGAACTCCCTTGCACCTTAATTTACCGATATTAATGGTTGGATCAGGATAGCCCAGGAGGTTTGGGTGCTTGCTCTTCACGATCGAATCCTGAAGTTGGCGGTCCTGTATTGCCAACTGCAGGCAGCTGTGATAACCGTAAAGGCTCTTCTGCCGATATGCAAATGAGGCTGTTAAATCAGCTAATATTTATTTGGATGGCCACAAACCTTTCCACATTGAATGACGATAAGACCAAATTAACGTTGTGTGTACACTAGTATCACTTAAAACCTTGAAAGCATAAAATTGAAAATTGGCTCAGACGTCATATCCCCTGTAACTCGTGTAGGTGTCCCCTTTCAAAATGACCTTATGCTAGGTGACCACATCAGCTCCACAATCATGTCTGCTTACTTTAGCCACATATTGCGAACATTCAGCTGTACTTATCTGACTTTTTGCGTTTTGCTGTCCCTCTAACTAACCTCAAAATTTACCGAGGCTTTGGCTTCAGTTCTCATGTACCTCAAAGTATAGAGCTCATACACCTCAAAGTATAGATACCGACTGACATCTCGACATCCACTGGTTTTAAATCAAAGCTAATAACCCTTCCATACTTCCCAGCATTTCTGTATCTATGTGAATGGTCCGTTGTGTAACTGTGCTTGCAGCAAATTTGTATTGTATCACTAATCAGATGGTATGATTCTTTCCAACCAATGTGAAGTGCATGGACAGAAATTTAGTTTCCCTGGGATGCTAGTGAATGTATTTTGTTATTATTATTACCATCTCTTAGCAAGCTGCAAATGCATAATCTTATGCCCATTGGCAGAAAACATAAGGTTTTTTATCACCTCTTGGAGTTGGTAATTTATTCCACTTTGCTGTATGGCTTGCATTGCAGAGTCCATATGATATCCTTAACACAGTTAAGAATCAAAATGCTTGCAGGGTCTTAATTAAGTAAGTTGAACATGCCACAAGCTTTGTAAGATCATTACCTTACGCAATCTCAGTCACATTCACCGATTTGTCTGGGGTAAGCACAGTCTCATTGTTTGCAAAATAATGTACTGATATACCCTATAAATGTCTGCCTCGTGATCGTGACACAGAAAGACCTGTCTGTGTCTTCGATGCAGTCACTCTTCATGTCTCATCTTGTTTCACATAGAAAACCAGCATATACCTGTAAAAATCACAAAAAACTCCAAACATTTGCTTTGGGAGGTTGACATGAGTATCCACAAACCTAGCTGGCGAGTCTTCTCCCTCTGACGCATTGATTTTTCTAGATTTCTACATTTGAACTTTCAGCCATAGACTGACCTTGACTCTTCAATGACGTCAGAAAATCGTCATCAGCCGTTGTTACATTAAAGTAGTTACTGTTGGCATTCTAGCATAATAATGATACACTTTGATATAGCGCCCTCAGAGAATTTAATCTCTTTCTAGGCACTTTACATTTGCAGCGTAGCGATAGTTCCAGCTGTTCTCCTTGTATGAATGGTTATTCAATCTAGGCAATAAATCTCTGGTATATGGGAGAAAACTCCCAGACCTTGCCATTCTTCTTCTATTCACCTTTAAACAATGATGATTCATTTTTTTTCATTCACATTTACTTATGCAATTGTGCATGCTCTTTTTTAAGTGGTCAGCACCGGCCAGTAAATCAGCTATGACTTCCACATGCATAGAGGATGGGACGTGGCATATAGGCCGATAAACCGTGCTTGGATACCCAGTAGAAATGTGGACTCGTTGGACAGCATCTACTGCCTGTCCCCTCTGCCATTGTGCCTGTCCCCTCTGCCATTGTGCCTGTCCCCTCTGCCATCGTGCCTGTCCCCTCTGCCATCGTGCCCATCCCCTCTGCCAGTGTGCCCGTCCCCTCTGCCAGTGTGCCCGTCCCCTCTGCCAGTGTGCCCGTCCCCTCTGCCAGTGTGCCCGTCCCCTCTGCCAGTGTGCCCGTCCCCTCTGCCAGTGTGCCCGTCCCCTCTGCCAGTGTGCCCGTCCCCTCTGCCAGTGTGCCCGTCCCCTCTGCCAGTGTGCCCGTCCCCTCTGCCAGTGTGCCCGTCCCCTCTGCCAGTGTGCCCGTCCCCTCTGCCAGTGTGCCCGTCCCAGCTGCCATCGTGCCCGTCCCAGCTGCCATCGTGCCCGTCCCAGCTGCCATCGTGCCCGTCCCAGCTGCCATCGTGCCCGTCCCAGCTGCCATCGTGCCCGTCCCAGCTGCCATCGTGCCCGTCCCAGCTGCCATCGTGCCCGTCCCAGCTGCCATCGTGCCCGTCCCAGCTGCCATCGTGCCCGTCCCAGCTGCCATCGTGCCCGTCCCAGCTGCCATCGTGCCCGTCCCAGCTGCCATCGTGCCCGTCCCCTCTGCCAGTGTGCCCGTCCCCTCTGCCAGTGTGCCCGTCCCCTCTGCCAGTGTGCCCGTCCCAGCTGCCATCGTGCCCGTCCCAGCTGCCATCGTGCCCGTCCCAGCTGCCATCGTGCCCGTCCCAGCTGCCATCGTGCCCGTCCCAGCTGCCATCGGGCCTCCAATAAACAAGAACTCTTTGCAGCCTGAAGATCATCCCTTGGGTAGTAATTCTCCTTAAACTTATTCAGTTGTTCGATTACATGTTACCTGAAACTTTCTTTTTTTATTCAGGTACCCTACAAGTGTGCTCATTTTTAATGGCAATTAGCCTGAGTCATGCTCAGAATTTGCCTTTGAATGTGCCCGTGCCAAAACCAATAGTGGTTCAGATAAAGATGACCTCCGGAATGCTGTCTCCTTGGTTTGCAAACCTGGCTGAATAGCTACAGCAGTGTCAGCCTACTTATATCCTTGGCAAGTGGATGGCAGCAAACATTTCTCAAATTGAATGACAATTAAATTAGCTAAATAGTTATGAGCAAATCTGAGGGAAGCCAATCCCTCAAAAATGGCTTGCCTATCTCCTGTAGCCTTTGTGTGGAATCTGGGTGACCTGTTCTAATCTGACTTTTCATAAGATGACCATGTCAACTCTGTAGTCTAGTCTGCCGACTTTAGCTAGGTAAGATTAAAAAATTTGAACCTGCTTAGATAAGGATAGTTCAGCCAAGATGTTCCAAACATTTACATCATCCGCTCTAGACTTCTGCAACTCGCTGCTTGCAGACGTTTGTGTAATAAACCGCTTCCAGTCGGTATGCACCAATAACAACTCGCCTGCCTCTCTTACGAGCCGTAAATAATATTTCCATGCGGTCCGAGGGATCAAGATTACTTACAATCTGTGATCCACTAATTTCATGACAATCCGATTAGAATGGAAAAATGAATCTGCGGATTTTGACATAAGACTGTACAGCTACGTTTGCTGTCGTGAACGTTGCAGCTGCCACATTACACTCCTTCTCACCTACGAGCACTGGCTCACCATCAGGCAGCATATAGTCATCATGGTTCACTGTCTCACCATCAGGCAGCATATAGTCATGTCGTTTATTTTCGTTTCCCTTTTCTATCTTACCCAGGTCTCCTAACCAAAATACTTCCTAATAAGGTTTGCATCGTGCCACCCACTCATCCGACTCAAGTCGTTTAGCTGTGGCTCTAACTAACCTCAAATCTTTTGGGGACCATGCTTTAGTTGTTTGTATGCATCCAAAGCATGGGACTCACTACCGACTGACTTTATGACATACCCAAATTTGATGAAATTTTAAAAGAAGCTCAATCCTCACCTGTTCCTCACAGCATTCACTCAGTCCATTTATATGAATTTTCCCTTGTATGCTTATGTGTGCTGAAATTGTGAATTTTATCGCTGTATATCAATTTACATGCACCTTCTCCAGCATTCTAAAGTGCCTAAACAGAGATTTGGTTCTCTTCGAGTGCTATGCAAATGCTTATTATTGTCATTATTGTTCTCTACTCCTCTCAGAACAGTAAGTTAGCTGCCCCTTTCTTTTGTTTACATACTATCGGTAATAGATGCTTTTACTTTGCAGGTCTTCCACTGTGGAAATCACTTCCACGATTCTTATGCATTTACGTAATCGTTTCTTGTGCTGGCGATTGTGGCACTTACTTCCTGCTGTCCTTCGATGCTACTTGCCCACTCAATAGTCCTCCCTCCAAATTAGGCTTTACTTTTCAGTGTTTTTTGTTGCTTGAGATGAAGGCTGGTACCCATTATGAAACAAAGGCCTGGTGGTTGAATGTGTGTATGTGTGTGTGTGTGTGTGCGTGCTCATGGGTGTGTGATTTGTGTCATTTTCAATTAGTTTAATGGTGACTTCCAATTATTACTGTTATCTTCAGGAGAAAACAGGGAAGATGGCACAGAGACTTGAAATTATGAAAGCTCGGTACGAGGAGCTGGAAAAACGCCGCAATCTTGAAGTTGAGGGATTTCAAAACGATATTCGTATTCTTCGAAAGCGTCTGAAAGATATGGAAAAGCAGCTGTACAAGGTAAAATATTTACATAGGCTTGTGCTCAGCACAAGTGTCTGATGGCCCTTGAAGGGATTAGTGTGCTCAATTTGTTATGTGTATTATAGCTTATGCCGTTGAAGTCGTACTTACCATGCCAGCTGCTGGATCTTGGACGAGTGGTGCTGTGTTTGCACCTCTCGACCTAGGTCTTGCTTTCGGGTCCTGTAGCAGTCCTCGAGTCTTTTTTCCTGCGTGGCTTCACAAATGAGTACTGCACTCGCTGCTCAGCCAACCTTATTCATTTTGATTTATTAAAGTTCATCGATGTGGTCATATTTTTATTGGCTACAGCATGCCTGTCCTATATTTGTGTCTTCCTTTTACCTCTCCTATTCCTCTTGGAGGCACTGAGTGTACAGTATGTGTGTGTCTTGAGAAATTGGAGATCAGGCCTTTGATAATTTACTCTGGGGCTAGTTGTGCCAACCGATCGATTATTCCTTCTGTTGCAGGTAACGTTAGGGCTGTGCAACGACGAATCGGGAGACACCTTGGAAGTGCGTCCAAAGGATATTGACGTCGCAGTGCTTCGTAATGTACGCAGGACTGCATCACGGTCGCAGAAGCTTACTAGCGAGCTCAAGGGACTGAAAGCTAAAGTTTACGGCATCGAGAATGACCTTCGGCACTTGTAGCTGTAGGAACAGAATGGGGAGGCTGCTGCAAATTAGGATTGGGGCTGACAATCATAAGGAAATCTTCCAATGCGAGATACGTTGCATCACAAAATGTGCATATACCTTAGCAGTTGTCATGTGTGCAGTCCGGGAGCTCTCTTCCATTGTAACCGGTGATCATCGCGACTCAGATGCTCGTTCTATCGCAGCCCTTGAGCCGGGCTAGCATGCAGCTTCCAGCTAAGCTATGCTTCGCAATGCGACCCTCCATATCACCAATGAACAGCGAATTGACAGGTGTCATGTGCCCACATCATGGGGCCACCAATTGCTTTTTAATATAGAGAGCCACATTTGTTTTGCACTAGTGGAGCAGATATGCATAGGCCAGCAAAAACGTTGGGCAACAAGCAAAGGCGTGACCTTAAAGGTCTCCTCTGCTCCCCCTTCCAGAGATTAGCTGACTTTAACATCGTCATTTGTATAGCATCAGAAGAGCCTAAACGGCTACCCAATCATTGCCGCTTGCAGTTGGCAATATGGGATCGCCCACTACAGGATCCGAACCCTCGACCTCGGTCATGAAGACCAAGCATGCTAAGCACTCTGGAAAGCATCACAGTACCGGAAGTCTTGGGTGCAGCAGGAAATATTCCTGCTCGCAGTTCGAGACTAACTAGGGGTTCTGGTAAAGCTAGTGATGTCATTCGGAGGCTAAATAGAGCCACTGCATTGGGACCCCTAACCATGGTATTCTCGTTGTCATTGAGCATGCTACCACTAACCATTCGATCGTGCTTCCTTTGCAGCAAATATAAAGTGCCTAGAAAGAGACTGAGTTCTCCGAGGGCGCGCTATATCAAAGGTATTATTATTATAAAGAATTTGGGCCGGCCTGCAGTTTCGGGGATTGAGCGCGCGGCAACTTGAATTGAGTTCAAAACAGTAAATACGGCTTAACCCACAACCGAATCTATTTAGAGCTATCAGATCCATGTAGGCCTTCCCGTCATGAGAAGAACATGCCTTGCAAACCTGTTTAGTTGGAGCCTTTCATAGCAAATCCCAAGGGGGGCTTTCCCCACGGCTTGCCACTTGCATGAGCTTCCAGATACGGAGGGCTGACTCCCAGGGTTGCCTGAAGTTTCCCTCCAGTAGTCTACGACCATTGGGCGCCTAGATGGATGACCCTTCAGACTCTTGTTGGTGCTATACTAACTCCGCAACGTTGATTAGAGTGATTACCAGGCTACCCATCGTTATGGCGAGAGTATGCCAATCGTCAATTGCATGGACACGAATGGAAATCTTGGACCTATGAACTTGTGACCACGGTGCATGGCCGTGGTAAGCATGAAGCCATGTGCAGCCTACTTAACCACTCGGTCCAGCCGACATTTTTTGTTTTGTTTCCTAAATTATATTGCACCGTGGTTTTACTAGGCCTTTTGGGATTTTCTGCCTTTTTAAACCCTTATATCCTGTTCTGAGTGGACATCGGTCCACAGGGGGTACAAAGACCCCTACTTTGCTATTAAGTTTTGGCACTCCTTTAAATGAGTGACACAATTGCCTGCTTACTAAAATCATAGCTACAATTTCTGCCGTTCACTGATTAGGATCAGGTCGAAGTCAGGTTTCTTTTGAATGTTGACAAATCACAGGGTAAGGCAGGCTTTGCAGTAACAGCTTTGCTTGAACGGCATTATACCAATTTGTAGAGATTCGTCAGCTGAATGCAATGCAGGAACCACGGTGTACATGTACACGTTAAGCTGCGTTCACACTAATGACTTTCCTACTTGCCACCGCCGACTCTCTCCTAGCTAGGGCATTTACATAATCCATTCAGGAAACATTGGTTGCCAACTTAGTAGGCCTTTAGTACCCTGCCCTAATGTGGGAGGCTGATATGAAAGGTTCCCCCCCCCGAAAGTCGAAGAATATGAGTTCGTAGCTGGTCATCATTGCAGAGTAGAATGAGAATAATATAAAGAAAGCATATAAAATATAAATACAAGTATATAAAAAGCTCTTTCGGGAAAGTGCATGGTGCTAAGTAATGTTCGGTTACAGGTTTGTAGGCGGATTTCTTAAACAGACTCACGGCGTCTTCTGTGTAGGAAAGGGTTAAGCCGTGGCTACAACAACGCTTAGGCATGTTCATGGACATGCTCTGAACGCCTCAACATAACTCGAGCCTACGAACGTCTGCCACTTTTTATTGGCCGCGGCGTATGTGACGAGCCCCGGGGTTTTGATTGGTCGGCTGGTACAGCTAGGAGGCATAAAGTAGAAGCAGCTTCTCCTTCGTGACGGGCGGCCGATTGGGCTCCTCCCCCAAGATGTGTTGGCGTGTGGTGACCTAGTAGCCCAAACCGGAGGGGAATCGGCTCTTGGGATATATATATATATATATATATATATATATATATATATATATATATATATATATATATATATATATATATATATATATATATATATATATATATATATATATATATATATATATATATATAGGAGGAAAGTCGTTCGTGTAAAAACAGCTTTCGGCAGATTATTATTATCCGTTGCATTAATTTCTAAATAGCTGCCATCCTGTAAACATTTAAGGACTGAAATACTTTTCGGCCTAGTAAGTCGACTGGGCACGCTCGGCAGCAAGTCATAGGACAGCTAGCCTAAATACGCTCAACTTAATTTGCTTTTAGCTTTCTTTTTCTCTAGGTCTGTTTATTCGTTCGTCCTGCTTGGTCAACTTCATGCTGGCTGTCACCTTCCTAGCATGCAGTGTTGTTCTTTGGGTTTTCATTCCGACCTTTGAATACTATTCAATTTTAAATAATGCTGATTATAACCCCAGTGGCTCTCACTAAAATGCCATTATTTTGCAGGCCGCGAGATTTGCTTATGTAAATGACGGTTGCATCTGGAGCATCGTGTGTCAATTATTTACTTACCTCAATCGCGATCTCTGAACAAATAGAGAAGCTATTTCTACAAGTATAGTGGTTGTAGCCCATCGAGATCAAAGTTAATTTTAGTTAAGATTAACCCCTTGCAGAAATCCTCTCAGTGACGCTGAACACCGAAGCTCGACGGCTCAAAGACCAGATTGCCTTGCCCTTGCTCGCTATCATTTTCGGGAAGAAATGCAATGCAATTCTGCAGGAATCAATCAGTCAGTGCCTTGGATTTGCTGCGGCTTCAAGCAGCATGGGCTTCGGTAGCCATGATTTTAGTCTTGGCTTGGCCATTCGTGGGTCATTCAGCTCAGCCTCGGGTGTTGGGATGGGATTTGAGTAGGCAGTGGGATGGGCACATCGCTATGCGATTCGCAGTTGCCTGCAACTGCCTGCAGCTGACAGAAAACGCGAAACGATTGTCATGGGACTGCTGGGCAACGGTCATTTCTCATCACCCTCTCGCCCCCTGCGAGTCTGGCTTTGTGTGTGTGGGGGGAGCAGCTGCCACGAAAAAATTGATTAGCAGGTGCACTGTACGTCCAAAGTTGTCGAGCAAACAAAGGGCTTTTAAGCAGACCATGAGATGGTCCACAAAGGTTTTAGAGGCCACTGCCTGAGAAAGGGCACGCTTGATTGTGCCCCCAAAGCAAAATAGCAACAGACGATGTGCCAGCATGGCTCAGCGCTGGTGAAGGGCCAAGAAACACACCCTCTGGGCACCCAGCCACTATTAGTGGGCCTGGCCGGTGCCATTCGATAAAAAATTACATATATATATATATATATATGTATATTAATAAATATATTGAGCATACGAACGAAGGGCAAACCAAGTAGTAGTAAGCTCAATGCCAGCGTATCACAGCAGCGTGCCAGCAGCGCATGTGTGTCGCGTGAGCAAAGGACCTCGAAAAACGACAGCGACCGTATCACCGACCTAAATACAACAGCAAAGAGGACCGGCCGGCGAGCAAAGAAATATAGGCTGCAGCAAATCCAGTCCAGGCAGAAAGCTTGCTTGCACTCGGTGGCCAACCCGCACAGGGGGAGGGGCACGGCCAGATAAGCAGAGAATGGCAGGCATAATCTGCATCGAAACGAATAATTGTTGCCACGCCCCAGTTGCAACAGCGGGGCGGTGGGCGGAGCTCTACGGACGTTGCATTAACCGACGGCAAAGCATCACAGTTTGCCAGTGAGTGGGGAAGTTGGCAGACGAGGGGGAGCACAAACGGTCGCCTCCACGTGTCGTTGATATGGAAGCTGTCTAGAAAGTATAAACGGTCGCCTCCACATCGTTGCTATGGAAGCTGTCTAGATTTGCACGAACGAAGCTTCCTTTGGGAAGTTGGCCGACCCAGCAGCAGCCTTAGGCTGAGATGCTCCGTGCTGGACGGCTACACTCCGGGCATCTGGTCGGTAGGCTTTGCTTTATTCCCCCTTTGCCGACCTTCGCTGGCAACCTGAGATGCCTGCCGACCGTTGTCACAGTCGGAGAAGGTTCGTGCACACCAGGGGAAGCTTTAGGTCAGGGTAACTACAAAAGATGTACGCATAGGATAGCAAAGCACTTGATCACGGTTCCTTACAAAATATGAGCTGGAAATCAAGGGTCTTGCAAAAATGGAAAGCTACACTTCCTCTAGCTTGGAATTATCTCACGAGGGGGGCATGGTGCTTGCATTAGGCCTCCGCAACACATTTCTCCCTTAGAACTTAAAAGAGCATTAATTCACAACCAATTATACGAAGTTGATTTTACACAACTCAGCGTTCGAGTGCCACATATATTCGTATACAAAAATTGTGTTACTTTAGCCATGTTAAAGACGGATGGGGTAAAATAAAAGTCCCTATTGCAGTATTCCAAACGAGCTATTTGCAATAGATCAAAAGGAAGCCCCGGCAGGTAGGTAGGGGGCTTTTCGACGGGTATGTGCTAGGTTCGCAGCAAGGACGGCTCCAAGATGGTGCCGAGGTTACCAAGAAACTAATGATCACGTGATTTGGCTGAATGGTAAGATGTACCTACGGTAAGTACACCATCAAACATTAGCTAACTGTCAACGGTTTCTACCCATCGCTTGCCTATCCCCCCCAGTTTATAGTGTCAGTAACAAGAAGATTCTTTCTGTCAAATTGTGACGGACCATCTAGGCAGCGACCGACTGGGGAAACTAACGAGCGAGAAGAAGAAGCGGTTTCGAGCCCCAGCAGTCCATGCAGAACCGAAGGCTTGAAGGTTGTGGAGCATCCGGTGCTCTGTAGATCTGAATACGACTAGAATATGAGCCCCTTGTTCTCCAGGCACCAGACCCGTGTTTAGCCTGCGTGATACCTCTGCCCTCGTGGAGCTCTCGGGGAAGGTAGGGTGGAAGGGGGCTCTCGTGCTTTATGGGTGCTGCAGCAGAGACAGCCGCTATAGGGTAACAAATGGAGGGGTGTAGTGCCCGCAGCCTTTCAAGGATACCTTTAAATGAAGCACAAGACCCAGATTGATTGGATACAGAGTGCAAAATGCTACACACAAAGGCAGCAAGCGGACAGTAAGAAACTGCCAAAACCAAAGGGGCGATATGAGAATGTGACACAGAGATAGTAGCATCTCATTCATTTTGAGCAAGTAACTCATACCTCCACTACAGCTGAGATCAGTGAAACTATTACAGTTGAGCCGCTCCGACGACATCGTTGCTGCACTAATGCAGTCGACAGCAGAGCTTCCTGCATCCTCATGCCGTCCAATCAGAGACCCTGAACACGTCTTGGAAAACTCCACGTCGGCTACACAGCCCGAGTCCTTACTAAACTTGCCCAGGCTTGTTGTACGACGCAGTTCCTCTCGAGCCAGCAGTGTCTCTGTCTGGCATACCTATTCGTTGTCGAAAACAAATAATCAAATAAAAAAGCCAAGACACCCAGCCGTCGAGAAATCAGAAAATTTGCGACCATTGTGTGAAAAAGAAATGACATCGCTGCAGCTATAGCCCTTGCTGACGAGCCAATACTTCACATATAGACTCGCAAACATCTTCAACAAACTTCTCCCTGTCATGCTCGTTTCGTGCATTGAACAACATAAGCAATCGATGATCGGATTTGGACATTAGATGTATTCCGAAGCGGTAGCCTAAGACGTAACAAGCCAGAAATTCCATCAGGGCTCAACAAACTGGCAAATCCATTAGCAGAACTGCAGTTGAATTGCACAAAGAATGAATAAGGTAGCAAACTAGTTTCGAGGGAAGCATTGGTGCACTCAAGCAAGATGTACAACCACTAAGAAAAAATTACATTTCTTACATTGTGTCTCGAATGGTGACACCAACAAGTCGCTCAGGTCCATACTCTCCCTGAACGAGTAGGTTATGCATCCTTTCTTCTTAGCGAAAATCTTGGTCACCTGGTAAGCATAACAAAATTATGTTAGCTTTATAATCACCATCGGAAAGCATGTCATCAGAAGCTACTGTCAATCGAAAGAGTGCCTGCCGTGGAAACATGCAATCATAATGTTGTGAGGGGCAGGAGTACTATGACAAGCAAGGACTCACCATCTCTATCTCTCTTTCACAAACTCTCTCCCATTTAAAGGTCTCCCTTTGCTCTTACCCTCGTACCACCCTTGCTTCATGAGAGCAGCATTGCAGTGACCTACCACGAGCATGTCGTTGAACAGGAAGACCTCGCGCTGATGAGCTCCTGGCTTGCCTGGCTTGTGGGCATTGTGCACCTCGTACAGGCGGCAGTAGCAGACCAAGCGCCGCCACGGCAGAGACAGTGCCTGCAAGCAACAGAGGGATCAAAAAGCAACTGCTGAGCTGCTGCCGAAGGTGCAAGTATAGGGAGACCGCCAACGTAGCTGCTGACTCCATGATTCCATAAGCACGACACATTGCAAGAAATGGTCCCATGGAATGCACGATCACATGTGCATCAATCAGATTTGCTACTGGCTCTTACTGGGCATTTGCCGACCATGGTTTCCTCGACCTTGCGGACCTGCGTTGTGTGGTCCACGCCCGTGCGTAGCTCATTCTCGCGAATCCTGTGATAGATGGCACTCAGGAACTGAGGGGACAGATCGCCTCCACCGTCAATACCTGCAGCAATGACCGGAAGAGCTCGAGACAATGCTCGATGTAGCATCCAACTCGCTCACAGCACAGCCGAAACAATGTCAACGTTTAGCCGGTTTTGCACCTTTTACGTTGGCTATGAAACTCTCCACCTTCATCCGCCGGTGGCTCTTAATGTTCGGGTTGTGTAAGTCCGTGTTCAGCATTATTACCGAGAATGTTATCAGGAATATCAAGTCCGGCGACTTGAAACTCTTGACGAAATCCGGATTGCACGAGCAATATTGCTGCGAGAACACCTCCATAATTCGCTCGATCTTTTGTGCCTCGCCCTAACAAACAGGCAACCACACAGGTGCGCACTTAAACGAGGCATACAAGATGCAGCCCTAGACAAATGGAAGAACAGGTCAGCTTGTTGACAGCACAGGAACCATCAGAGATTACTTACTGGCAGCTGAAACAGTGCTACGAATTTCCTCAGTGCCTCATCCAGCTCGAGACCCGTGAAGTCGATTTCCTGCACAAAGCACCTTCAATGACGATGGACGCATTCAGCACATTCTGCTCAGCTACTTTGGAGTACGTAAACATTACTTGAATACAGAGGGAAAAATATTCCACCGTATTAAAACATTCTGTGCTTTCACCATGCACTGCAAAGGTTCGTGCACGTCCACATAGATAATGGTAGCTATCCGGAGACTTCCGGAAGTAACAAGGAAGTAGTCAATGGCAGCTTAGAGTGCATAGCATCCCACTGCCATAGCAGCGCCAGCTGTTGGAGCCACAGCAGCAGTGGCAGCATATGCACCTCAGTACTTCCTGATTGAATGCTTGCTGCAAATTGCCCAAGTACTCTCCTATGACTTGTCGGCTCAATCCTTTGCGAGTTAGCTGAAAATGGGCCACTGCCTGAGCCGAGTTCTCCAAGAACCGCTGCTCGATTAGGTAGCGAACACCCAACTCGGGCTTCCTGTGAAGAGAGAACAAACGCCCGGGCTCTGCACTAATAACATGAGACCAATTGGCCCGCAACTTGGGTATGCACACACGCACACATACACACACACTCAGGTACAAGGCAGCGAAACACTCGTGTGCATGCATGCCTGTGCACATACACGTGCAAGCGAGCACATGATACAGCAACCAATGGATGCAGCGCAAAGCAGTCAGCATCCTAGATCGAGCCGTACCGGTTGAAAAGATTGAGTCCGATGCGATACTGTCGCTTGCGCTCCCTTTCCGTGACTCGCCTGCTGCTGCGCACCGACAGAATGACGTCAGAGAGCCGGTTTGCGCCCACGGAGCCAGCCCGCCGGTAGCTCTCGGCACCGTCGCTGTCCCCTCCTTCTTCCTCCTCCACCTCCTCCATCTCCTCCTTGTTGACGCCGGTGCCTCCGCCTCCGACGATGACTACGCCGCCGCCGTCAGAACTGGTGTCGCTGCTCTCGGCCTCTCTGTCTACGTCGTCGACGTAATCGTCGTCTTCGTCCAGCTCCGCCTCACCGTCGGCGTTCTTTTCCTCCACGTCCGCCGAGGCCGACGAGGAGTGCCGGCATGAGCCACCGCTGCTGCTGCAGTACCGGCAGTATGACGACGAGGCGCGGCTGTGGCGGCCGCTTCCGCCGCCGCTGCCGTCGGCCGAGCGCCTCCGGCGGTGCGCACGGCGCCAGCCGTCTTCGCCCGGCTCTCTGCTCGGCGCCACCGAGCTCGCACTTCCGCTTGACGAGGCAGCGAGTGACACGTTCCACGGATGCGGAGCGGAAGAGCGTCTTTGGCCACCAATTGCTGCAGACGCCCACGGAAAGGAAGAGGAGGTCGCTGCTGCGACAGAAGTGGCGGCAGCCGAGCTGCCGGCAACAGATGGCAGCCCATAAATGCAGCCTCGCGACGACACGGAGGCGGTAGAGGCAGCGGCAGCAGCGGTGACGGAGGAGCGGTCGGCCGGCGGCTGCAGCTCGGGGTCGCCAGCAACACCGTCGCCGTCGACTCGCCGAATGGGCGCCTCGAAGCGGCGAAGGTGGCGGCGTGATCGTCGCGGATCGCAGCCGGCAGGCAGCCAGCCCGACTGATCCTGGCGGAAACTGCCGTTCTCTGGCGCCGGCTGCTGACCGGTCAAGAGGCCGCTGCTGCTGCTGCGGCTGCTGATGCTGCTGCCTCCTTCCTCAAATGCTTCGACGTCGGGCAGCATGGCGGCTGCACCGGCCATCTGCTGCTCCTCCTCATCCTCTCCCTCCGGCAGCTCGAATGCAACTTCCTGCTCGTCAGACGAGTCGTCAAACGAGCTGTTGTAAGGGCTCGGCGGTGACAGCACGTCATCACAAGCGTCGGCAGCGTCATTAGCGTCCACACCGGTAGGCACGCGCCCGTGCCGAGCAGGCACGACGTAGGCGCGGGCAGTCGTGGCGATCCCAGCGGTCTGCTGGATGGACACCCGACCACTCTTTTGGTGTTTGGGTGCCTGCAGGCAGACGCGAGCCGGCTCTCCTCCGCCACAGAGCGCCGTGCCTCCCTTGAGCCCAAGCAGGTGCAAGCCGGTGGCTGCCGCTGCTGCGGAGCCAGTCGAAGCCACTCCGATATCATGTCGCTCCGACGAACCGGCCGACAGTGACAACGGCGCGCCTCCGCGGTACGGTAAAGGCGGCGGAAGAGCCATCGGCGCTCCTTCCCCGCCACGACGTCCGCGTGCCTGGTGGGAGGCCGGAGTCGTCACGGCAGCCGCGCCAGCATTCTCGACGCCGCAAGCGCGACGGCTGCGCTGCCTCGAGCTGGTGTTGCCGTGGTGCTCGCGCGCCAATGCGGGCATCGTCGCGGACCGCCCGATCAATGTCGGCGGCTGGCGACTGTCGGCGCACATGCCCAGCGCAGCGGCAGCGATCGCGTCCATCGAGGCGGAGCCACTGCCACCGACACTGCTTCCGCCGCTGCCACTCGCTGCTTGCCTGCAGCCAGGGGTCGACCTCGAAGTGGCTTGCACGTGGGTCTCGGCAGCATGGCTACAAAGCGGAGAGGCTCGCGTCGCCGAGGGTGCGCGAGTGGTGCAGCGCAAGGCTGCCACAGTTCAAGTGAGGAAACGTGAGGCACGCGGGGATTGAGGGCCGTGCACGCCGTGCACGACCCATGCTGAGCAGCGCCAAAGTTCAGCCTATGGCTGTCGATCGCAGAAGATCAGTCGACAATTCGGGTCAAAGATGGACGTGCATGCTACAAGCAAGCCCTCAGCTGCTCAGCCCATTCCTCTAGTCCTCATTCCTCATCCTGCAACCTGGTCAGCCCATTTCCTTGGGCATCCAACCCCAAGGTCAGCCCACGTCAGGTTCAGCCCTTGGTTCAGCCGAAATCCTGCATACACCATCTGACCACGATAGTCTGTAGCAGTCAACACCTTACCTTGTCTGATGCTGGCTATATCGCAGGACTAAAGAGAGACAGGCATGGGAGCAGAAGATGCTGCTGCTGTATCAGCAGCAGCCGTGGTGGTTTCAGCAGGCCTCACCTCAAGTGCTCTCAATGGTGAGCCAGGAAGGGGCTGGGTGTCTGCGTGGGGAGGAGGCGTGCACCTGGGGCGTGTGAGCGGGTGGTGTTTGGTTTTAAGCAAGCCTGTGTAAGTTGATGAGCTCACCATTGCTAGGACAGCCTGGCATCGATGACACCATACACAAAATTGAGGAGACATGCATGGCCATGACCATGAGCTGCTGCTGCTGATCTAAAGGTCAAGCTTGCCCTCCGAGTGGCGAGAAACCATGCTCTCCAGCAGCAACAGTCCAAGCTGGCAGGGAGAAAGCCATACACAAGCCCGCAAACACTTCTTCCGGTCAACGCCAGCAACTGGCGGCCACGAGTGGCAGCGAGGCCAGGAGCTGCACGGCAATGGCAGCACGGCAGTAAGTGGCAACAATAATCGGTTCGAATCGTGCTGTCATGATCGCTTCGGGGCATGACGCGAAGGAACAGTGTCTCTAGCCACAGTCGCTGCACCCCTGATCGTTAGAGTGAGTGGAGGCCTTGAGGCAGGCCTTCACTTGCTTCCTGGTGATCAATGGAACTCTCAGTGCACTGCGGTTTCTAATCACGTCGAGCAACATCTGCTTATTAATTATCTTCTAAAGTGAGTGGGTCCCGTGGTAACAGCTCTAACTCTGTTATCAGCCATCAGCTATGCATGATGCTTTCGTGGGTGCGGGAGACCACCGGGCAGGCTGTTGAGCGGGCGACAGGAAGAGGGGAGCATCAATGGTGCAGCAGCTTTATCTATTAATGAGAGGCGGCTGTGTTGCAAGCCTTGCAGGCTGCCACCACCGAAGCAGGCACTTATAAAGGGAGCCTCTCTTTGTGCCTTGCTATCAGGCTGACTCGATAAGGACAGGCAGGATTTGGCCAGGCACCTTCAGCAGCTCGTCGACTAAGCGGTGAGAGCGAGAGCAGAGCGGCCGGCCTTGCAGCTAGCTCGAAGCATTGTGTTGGAAATTTGCCACATTCTGCAGGCATCCGCAGCTGAGTCATCCGGGGTGGTGGCAGCAGCCTCGGCTGTGGCAACAGAAAAATGGAAAACCTCTGTCTGGCGCCTCGTTGATCGATTAGCAGCAAGCAGCTGACTGCTTTGATGACATTACAATTGAGGGCTTTAACTGAGCAGCCCAGCAAACCACAAAAACTAGTGTCACAGCTGGCCAGATGGTTTTTCTTACAGGAGTAAACAGTAAGAAAAGAGAGGCAAATATGTGTGTGTGTGTGTGTGTGTGTGTATAGCATGTATATATATATATATATATATATATATATGTATATATATATATATATATATATATATATATATATATATATATATATATACATATATATATATATATATATATATATACATATATGTGTGTGTGTGTGTGTGTGCGCGTGTGTGTGTGTCTATACACACATGTATGTATACACATATATGGATGTACATACATACACACATACATACGTGCGTACGTATGTACATACATACATATAGAGAGACAAGCAAATACACTGAGAGGGAGACAGGAAGGGACAGACAGATAAGGACTCGTCGTAATGGCTCACTGGGTAGGGCGGTTGCTTTTCACGACCTCGGCCCCGAGGTCCTGGGTTCGAATCCTGCGGTGAGCGATCCTTTATCGCCACTGCAAGTGGTGGTGATAGCCGGAAAGGCTCTTCTGTCGCTATACAAAAAGAGTCTGTTAAATCAGATAGTATTTTTTTAGATAAGAGAAAGAAAGTGATAAAAACAGGTAGAGAGACAAAGAGACAAATCTACAAAGCAGAAGACGACATATTCATGGAGGCCAAAGACATCAAGATCTTAAGTTAAGATCAAGCCCTGTTCGACCTCTCTGCAGCTGAAGCAATGCACACACAAACACACACACACACACACACACACGAGTGCACACAAACATTCGACTTGGCCCCATGCAAGCAACACTCAGGGTACACTTGCTCGAGCTTTCCGGTCAAATGAATGGCTACCTGGAGGCAGGCAAACACAGGGCGAGCTGCTCGTGAGAGGCAGCCAATCTCAGCAGCAGCGGCTGCAAAGCTGCAGCCGGTGGTGGTGGCAGTGGCACCAGCTGCACCGGCTGCTGGCTGCTCCTGGAAATTAACAATAGAACAAAGGCATGAAGCAAGCTGGTCGGGCGTCTGGGTCCTGCCAAGTGTGTGCTAAGTAACTAAGGCCACTTGCCGCTCGGTTACCTCAATGTTTCAAACCGAGAAGAACCAGCCTATTAACAGGCATGTCAAGCAGTACAACCAACTCAGCTGACCTCGACAGAAACCAGGTATACCACGTGCCCAGCCTTCGGAAGTGCAAGCAAACTGGCTGGTTACCAAATGCAAGTAAAAATGCAGAGAGGCTCCAGCGTCGATGTGCCACGTGCCAGCCGTAACATGTAGCTGGTTATATAACTAAACGCAACTATGTGCAAAGGCCTGATGGCAATAATTAAAAAAAAGCACATGTCCAGTGCCCTAAGAGAAATAAATCTCTTTGTCGGCACTTTACTCACCTCGAAAAAGAAGTGTGTCAACTGATTAGTGAGCATATACACGATTTCGGCAGGCATATGCTCATACAGAAAAATTCACACGGATGGAGCAAGAGTAGGAGGAATAAGTGAGTTTTTAGCTTCTTTTTAAATCAATGTCAAGGCTTCGAGCAGTATGCTGGACACTGCACCCGCCTGGCAAAACGCTTGCAGTAACTAGTACTCTCACAAGCAGCGGTAAGGGAATAACATGCAACAGCCTGCAAAAAAGGTTGCTCTCTTGGAAATCTTAGGACTCACTCAGCATGAGGCTCTTGATTTGAATTAAGTCAATATCCTCCCCCCCCCCCCCCCCCCCGATCAAGGACTCCACCTCAGGAAGGAGCCTCACACGAATTTCGACTAAAACATGCCCTACTCAGCGAAGCAACGCCTGCCAACCAGCAGGCTTTGAGCGCCTTTGCCACGACACTCGGCGGCGGGTTCTACAACCCCTGCACGAGCTGGACCAGGTCAGCCATATATGGCTATGAACGGCTCTCGTGAGCCATCCCAGACCAGTGCCATTTCAAAGGCTCCAGCGCCAGGCATGAGTGAAAAGGCCGGACATGAAGCCAGCGAGAGAGGCATGATCAACGATGAGTGCTGCATTTAGGTCTTCGACCATGTCGAAGGCACGAGCTCCAATCCGAGGCACCGACCTCAGCTTTGTGGGCCGTTAGAGAAACCTAAGGCTACAATTGCCACCTCAACGTCAGCCGAAAAGACCCGGCTAAGATGTATGCAGATCGTGTAAATGCCAATCTTTTAGAGCTAGCCATGCAGAGTTGCTGCTGCAGCTGACCGCCGCCACTCTCTGCTCTCACTCGGCAGCTCTGCTGCGATCAGATGCCTTGCCCCTCGTCTTGCCTCAGATGCGGCAATCGGCCAGGCAGCTCTTTCTGTCGTGGACATGGAGCTGCCTGGTCGTTGCTCACACAGCCTCCAGGGCTGTGTGAGCAACGACCGACTGCAACTGCAACGTCCGACTGCAACTGCAACGTCCATCTGCAACTACTCTTATCATCTGTTGTTGCTAAGTCCCTGGCTAGATTTCTGACGAGCCTCAAGAATGCACTGCCGACGGCTGCCGGCCGAAGGTCCCAATTATCGAGGCTGGCTGCACCGGTAGTTGGCCTTCGTAGGCCAGGCCACTAAGGCAACAGCACCACAGCAGGCAAAGCTACACACCTCCGATTCAGCTGTCGGTCCAATAATACGATAAGCTATTTCTGAGCCAATTATGGGCAGTTCAAATGGATGCAATTTAAGAAAATTGACCCAACGTGTCAACGAAGGAGGCCTGTTCTGATAAGATGGATCTGGTGCTATGACAAGGGAAAAGCATCCACAGCCGGCGATTCCTGCTGCATTTGTGCCACAAGGTTGAGCGATTTTGCACATCTCGAGATACTGGTAACCAACCCAACCCAACCCACTCCACTCCACTACACCCCTTCGGAATTCGATTTCCTGAAGACTGGCCAAACTCACACGAGCACGGCTGCACTGTCCTTCCTGGTACTGCAGCTTTCCCTTTGCTCGGGACTCGCTGAAATCCAGAAAAGCCCGAAACGAAATGAAAGCCCGAACGAGCGTTTGCCAGCATTCTTTCAGCCAAATGACTGCAAGGCAAATCGTCCTATCTGCTGCACACACAGGTATCAGCCAGAGCACACGTGGCCAGCTATACCAGAGCCATACCCCCAGGATTGAGCCACGGCCAACCTTGAGACTTGACCCGAATCAATCACGGGGCCAGGGCTTGGTGAAGATGCATAGGTAAGAAACTCACGGCTCGGCAAACGTTGGTCTAAGGGCCAGTGTCCAGGGGCTGTCAGTGTCCCTTTCAGGCTGCCTAGTGCAGCTGCAAATTATTCACTGAACAAGTTGCTGCTTCCGAGCTGATGCCGGCACCTTTGGCCACTGCAGCTGTTTTTGCCGGCTAGCTACCCTTGAGCACTGGGCCCAGAGCTGCCGAGGTAACAGGAAAGGTTGAGGCCGGGCCAGCATTAAATTTGCTCGAACCGTACAGACAAGGCATTTCGAGAGAGAGAGAGAGAGAGACAGAGAGGAAGAGGGAGAAAGAGACTGAGGGGGAGAGAGAGGGAGAGGAAGAGGGAGAGGCAGAGAGAGTTGTGTCAAGCCGGCCAAATAGAAGGAGCTTTAGCACATGCTGGAGCGCTCTTCAGAGCAAGTAGTAGGCTGGCTGTTGCGGAGGAGCAGCAGCAGATGTCGAGCAGAAGATGCTGCGCTCCACTGCAAGAGCCGGTGCCACGGCTAGCACGAAGCCTTATCCAATACTAGCTAATAGTCGAGCAGTAACTCACCCGAAGAACTTTCATTGCTCGAATAAAATTAACAGGATCGGTGATGTCTACTTGACTGTATTGTTTTGCTTTGTTTGCAGCCAATTACACTCACTTCCAGCATGCCGGTTTGCTGTCACGTCACGGAGCAACCGAGCAGGTAAACAAATGCAGAGAGGGGATGGGCACGTGCACCTGTGCCTCTAGGCACGAGCAACCACGCTCGCACCGCTTCCGCGGCGCGCAGGTCTTACGATGAACATCGTGAAGCACCCAAACGCCCACGAACGGCTACGAGAGTCGGCCCGAGTATCAAAGGGCACTAAGGAGCTGCTTATTGGTCAGGATCAGATTGCCGGGCCCTGTGAGCCGATCAGCTGCCGAAAGTAGCAAATATCGGTTCAGCAACAGCAGCAACGGTGCCGGCAGCAACAGCAGCAACTGTGCCAGCAGCAGCAGCAGCAGTTTTAACAGACCAGCAGCAGCTGAAGCTTGGAGCTGTCTCTCGCTCTTTAGCTGCCAACCGGTCCAACTAACTATGAATGGAAAGACGTCGTGCCTCTATCTGATGTCATGGGGAAACAGCTACTGAAACAGGCCGACAGACGAACAGGAAGAGGAGAGAGAGTGTGGGAGAAGGGGGAGAAAGAGAACGAGGGCAAGAGAGAGAACGAGAGAGGGGAGAGAAGGAAGAGAAAGGAGAGAGAACGAGAGAGGGGGGAAGAGAAGGAAGAGAGAGAGAGAGAGAGAGAGAGAGAGAGAGAGAGAGAGAGCGATAGATAGGGGAGAGAGAGGGGAGAGAAGGGGGAAAGAGAGGGGAGAGAGAGGGGGGGAGAGACAGAACTTGTAAAACTCGGCACCTTGTACCACATCCAAATGGATTCTAGCCACAGAGACACACTCATCAGAGGGCGGTCCAGTGGGCCTGCCCGGATTCGAAATACGTGCTCTATTCAGCCTAAGATTTGCGAACTGACACTATGTACGGTGCACTCCTCTGGCGCGACAGTGACTGCCACTGCCACAGCTGTAATCTGTAGTAGTCGCGGGCATTTCTTTCTCAGAGGCAAGACGGCCTGCCACTTGCTGTTGACTACGAGGAGGAAGGGCGTGTGCAGCGATCAGCAGCTTTGGGCTCGACGGCTGCTGTAGACAAGGCCGGCTAGCACGCGCCTTTTGAAAAGACTTTCTTTGCACGAAGGAGTGTTTGCTGTTTTTGCTTGCTTCCCTATAGAGGCTGACTAGCCACCCTTCATTGTGCTCTCTAACGCCAGCACGGCTGGGCCAATCAATGATTAAGAGCCACCCAGGCAGCAGGTGTCTGCTTGCGGCCTCCACTCTGCAGCCAGGCCACGACTGATGCTTTGACCGACTACCGAGCACTGCCTGCTACCTCACTACCTCGCGAAATTGTCTGCCATCAACTCGGGTGACAACAGCTGCCCCCTGCTAGCTGCTAGGCCGCCTTGGCTGGCTGCTGTGCGCTCATCCCCCCCATCGTTGATCCGATCGCCTTTCGGGGCATGCTCCCACGTGTGAAGTGCCTCAGAGCACCTGTCCCTCGCCAGCGGCTAATCACACCGAGCCGATAGGGGGAGCCATTCGAGACTTTGAGATGGCAGTGCCGTGCACACAATTTCTCGCTGAGCCAGTGCATGAAACTGCGCTCCCTCGCATAGTCTATATCTACACAAGCCCTCCCTCCCGCTGCTCTCGACACCGGCTAAGCCTAGTAACACGTGCCCTCCCTCCCGCTGCTCTCGACACCGGCCACAAGCCCTCCCTCCCGCTGCTCTCGACACCGGCTAAGCCTAGTAACACGTGTCCAAGCAGCGCCCCCATGCTCAGCCTTATGCCGTGTCATCTAAGCGGACGCTAGATCGGAGCCTGAGTTATCAAATAGCACAGCCATGCCAAGGAATGCAGCATGCACGCACGTGCTGAGCATTTCGCCAGGCTGTCCAGCAGGCCGAGCTGTTAAACGACTACTGGCCACAGGCGCCAGCACATTAGCCATATATCGGACGACCGCCGAAGCAAGGCCTTTAGAGCTGCCACGCCTAGAAAAGCTCCCAGCTGATTTGAACTCCGGCATCCCTGCACCAACAAGCCAGGCAGCACGGGCTGCCTGGCAGCGCTGGGCTTCTGGACAGCAGCAGCGCGGTTTCAGAGTTGCCGCCATGACCTCTGTACTGTTCAGCTGCTTCAGGAGCGGCAAAATCCAAACAGCTCATCCCGGGTCTTTGCCTAGGCACTCTAAGGCACGCTTCGCGACCCAGGCCGTGGGTTGAGCCGTGCAGTGGGCGATCCTTTATTGCCGTCTGCAAGTGGTGCACTGACAGCCATCGAGGCTCTAATGCCTCTACATAAACGAAGCTCTTAAATCAGCTGCTCTTTACTTTTACTTCTTTACTTTACCTTCTGCTTCACAGTGGACCGTGACGAAACCTCCTACTCCCAACATGCTGCAGCCAGAAAGTAACATCACCAACCCTGACAGATTGCAGAACCGGTAGTGCTGCAGGGCTGCTGCTGCTGCGTGTGCCAGACTGGTGTGGCCTCAACCGCGCCATGCCAAGCAAAGTAAGCGTGGAAAATACTCACCAGAATGAGTTATCCCGAGCAAAAATCCCACTAATTTTCAAAACCGGCATAGCCGCATTTTCATCAAAACAACGATTCTTGAGCAAGTATTGAATTATACATGAGGAATCTTAATATAATTTTGATATACTTCGTGAAGGCATGTATTGTCAAGCCAAGACTAGCAAGATAGCTGGGCTTGGCTTGACTTGACATCACATGGGCTGGTGGTAGCACCAGTAAAAACACGTGACCGGAGCTGTACTGCATATGCACACATATTGAATACGCTTTTCTAGCTTACAGCTAGAAAAAGCTACTTAAGTAGTGAGTCGGCCCGAATGGGTCACAGCAAACGGGTGGCACCCAGTCTCTCGCAGCACAGGATGCACCTGCCTCACTCGGCGAATCAGTAAGCAGCACGTGACCCTCACAGGAGCAGAGGCACTGGAATCAGATTACTTAGCAGCTAATCGGCAGCTTCTCTTTGCCACAAGAAATAACTGGCTGCGATGTTGCAGTTTGTCGAAAGCATGTATGCATCACGTATGCATGCATGTATGTATGCATGCATGCATGAGCGCAAGTATGCATAACGTTGTCTGCACGCAGATCGCTGGCGCCCATGCGAGCACGCAAACAAGCAAAGGTCATTTCACAGGGCAGCTGATTTCACAGCCTCACTTCTATGGCAATACAAAGAGCCACTGGCGACTTCCACCCAGGTCTCAGCTCCCGACGAAGACTAGCCTGATGCGGCAGGACTCGAACGCACGAGCCTGACAGCGGTCTTGGCAACAGCAGCAGCGGAATCGGCTTTGTTGAGAGCATGTCTCAACCCTGCGCCCTGTTCGGACAGCGCCAGCGCTAAGGAGGAGCCGTTGGGGGAAAACTCATGCCTAAAACTTTGGCCTTCTAGTGTAAGACTGCGACCCCGTTCATTGCACGGCGTTCATTGCACGGCGGAAGGCAAACCATTCCTGGTGGAAGTGCAGCTGGTCCAGCAGGTAGACGCTTACCGGCACCTTTCGTGCAGTAAGAGGCTCGTGCCTTGCTCGCACCTGGCAATCCTAGGCAAGCCTAGAGCGCCTAGCCATTAAAGTTTGATTAGCCTAATCTCCAGGATGCTGGTGTTGACAGCAGCATGTAAGAGCAGCAATTTCAATTTCGAGAAGAAAGACCGTCGATCGATCCAGGCTGCCTAGGCAGAGCTCACCCCCACCCACCCCTTGCCAGTCTTCAGCTGGACTTGGCACGTCAGTGCCTGCTCAGGGCCTTCGACTAGCCAACCAGCAGTCGGCCAGCAGCAGCAGCCGGCCACCAGCTGAATGCTGATGCCCATAAAAAGGGACTCTGTCTTATCTCGGTGGCCAGTCGAGTACTTTCCGAAGCATCCAGCAGATTGTTTGGACGGCTGCCAATTTACGACCGACCACTCAAAGATTCAGAAGCTGAATGCAAATCAAGATGGAAACTACTGATGCAAGAGCCCAGACAGGCAGGCTTCCCAGACTGTGCAATTGCAGTTGCATCGGTGTGCTCCAGCCATCTCAATCCGGCGGCCGACCAATAATAACCATACATTGGTGGTATTAAGGATCCGAGATTAGCAGAAAAAGATGGATCCTTCTTGCAGCATCTAAGCAAAGATTGCCCCTGGGTCTTATCCCAGGAGAAAGGTGATGGCTACTGACAACCCAGGTCATGGGTTCAAGTCCTGCAGCGGTCAAATTTTTATTGAGCACTGCAAGTGGCATGATAGCCGTGAAGGCTCGTTTGTCACGAAAAAAAAATCAGCCTGTTACATCAGCTAACCTAGTTCTTGTAGCCAAGAAAGTTTCGGGGGAGCGATGTTTTTCAAGGTCGACAAAAACCGCATTCTCATAAAGAACAGCTTCAGCTGCATTGCATCCGGCGGCGGCTTGGAAAGCTTAGGTCCAAAACTGGAGCTGATGACTGAGGCTGCCTATGACACGTAGGTAATTTTTGCTGCTTGCCAAATTTTTTGGCTATGTGTGCCCTGCACGGTTAAACGACTTGAGCAGCAGCTAGCTACTTTTGGCATAATAAAAGGCTAATAACAATAATAATGATACTAATAATATAATACGGCATTTGTACAGCCCCCATGAGAATTATATCTTTCTCCCGAGGCATTTTACACATGCTCTAAAGGAACCATGTCAGTTGAATACACGCACAGCACCTAAATGCGCAAGCAATGCAAAGGACAATTCACCTGGACCTGGCAAACGCTGCGAGGAGCAGGTGGGTTCCCCCTTTAAGATAAATGCATGTATGGATGGCCTTCGTAGGTAACTTATACTTTTCTGTGCGTGCAGCATGCAGACCCAAAAGAGAGCAATAATTGTCAGGGCTATAACCTCCTCCCGAATCAATCGGGAAGCTGCATTAACCCTGGACACAGCAGGGTGGACCCCTGTAAGCAACTCCCTTATATTGAAGAAATGCTACAGCCTCGAGGCACCGAGTGTATCCAGCAGCACCGGTGGATCGCAGGTGCTTGCAATAGCTAGTCTAATGAACATGGCTGGCTTTAATTATGCCTCACAATTTGCATAATTAGCTGCATTTCATTTCGATAAATTGACCAGCACAATGAAAGTGGCATTGCGTCAGAGTGGCATTTCCTAGTCTAAATAAGTATCTGATCAGGTCGTCGTTAATCATATCAACACCAACCAAGCATTGCGATTGTGTGAAAAGAGACAGAGAGACCAAAATAGATGGGGGTAGCAGCAGGAAGAGTACTGGCATTCATACAGTTGCTAAATTGTCGGGAAGAGCTGCAGATGCCGAGCATACATTTTATCATGCCCCCCCTCGACCGAGGGATATGGCTGGCTCGTACCACGTGTGAAGCAGAACCTGGCATCAATGTCAACCGGGTTGCGGATTCTGCTCTCAATGGCACCAGCCATGCTCGCACCATCGTTATGCAGCCTGCAACTTTGCCACACTATCACCGACACGTGCACACATGCACACGAGCGCGCGCACACGCGCGCACACACACACACACACACACACACACGCACGCACACATGCACGCACACACACACAGGCACACACATACTCACACACGTGCACACGTGTGCGCGCGCACACACTAACAAGGCTCACACCCAAACAGAGCGGGAGAGCACCTATGACAGCAGTATAGAAGCAGATCCGAAGCAGGACTGGTGATGGCCGAGCCAGTTTTGGCACATTCACGATCGGTGCAGACCATAATCTCGTGCAGCTCAGTATCACAGCTGCCCATAGCCCAAGACTGCTAACGAAGCAGCAGCATGGGATCACAGCGAGCAAAATTTTGCATGCGCAGGTGCAGGAGCTATTAGTGAAGCTTTGTGTCATTAGCAGCAGCTGCCGGGGCGTCTGCAATGCCGACGGCACCTGCTGCTGCTACTCGTGGCTGAAGGACTCAGAGCTTGACTGAGTGGCCGCGATCGACCGCCTCCAGGAATGTGAAGAGCTAAGTACAAAAGCCACGATTCCACCAGCCAGTCCGGCTGGACCGGTACGGCTCTTATTGTTGCCCTGCCTGCATTATATCCTCAGCCGTTGCCGGTAAAACGAAAAAGGAGCAGATAATCATGCTGACAATTGCTGCAGCCATGTGCATCGGCAGCATCATTCGTCCTCTGCGTCTGGCCACCCACCGTGCAAGGGCAAGGGCGGGTGATGAGCTTACTAATAAGCTTTACCCAAGCAAACGAATCCTATGGAATGACTTGGCCCCTGTGCTTTGGTCGAGCAGCTCATTTATGGCTGGCCATTTGAGTTGCTTTAAAGATTTGTCGTTAATGCCAGCCTCTCTGCCCCCTCGGGGGGGGGGGGTGCAGAGGACTCCATAATGGTACAACATGTGACCAGACCACGACTTGCAAGTAAGTCTCCCCTTCGTGACGTCATCTTCATGAAAGATCTGGATGCACGTGTAGGGCTAGGGTGCTCCGTCCAGTAGCCCATCATCTGTGACTTGAGTCTCAAGCCATCCTAGACTTTTAATGAGTTCCGAGCGCAGCAACGCTAGCTCTGCCTAGGATCTCCTCCGAAGCTCTGCGAGGCACCCCTTAGTCTGCCTTTCGAAGGCAGGCAAACCAGTGTTGGGAGGTGAGTCGGGTCAGAGCAAATCAGAGCCTTGGGCCATCCTAGCCGTGACTTATGGCAGAGTAGTCGGTCACCGGTTCTGCCTCTTACTCCTCGATGGCTGGCCAGCTTTACTTCGGTAGCATGGGCATTTCACACAATGCCCAGCCTATTATCTCTTGCTGCCCAAAAAAGCTGCACGTGATCTGCTGGACCTGTTAGTAGCCAGCGAGAGGGAGCACCAGCAAAATTACTTTGCTGCCCCTCTGTCCAATCACAAGCAGCCTCGCAAAGCAAGCAAGACTTGCTGCCAGCTTTGTCTGCAGCTATGCACTGGTATGGTCTAGAGGCACCAGGTTCAGATATGAGAGGAGCCACGGGAGGCTGGAACTCGTCGCCGTGTCATCGTTGAGGTACTAACCTCACAAAGAGTGTCACTCATGTCTGAGCTCGGCCTACGCACATGCATGTGAGCTGCATGCGTGTGTGACGGGGTGAGACAGGGGATGGGGCTGGTGGGGGGATTCGGGTGTCGGAGAGGGGGTGAAGCAGGTTGAGGCCAGGTGTGGGAGTGAAAGAGGGGGTGAGTCGGTGGATGCCGGGGCAGGCTGATAGAACTACAGCTCGAGCATGCTGGCACTGTCAGCGGCAACCTGCCAGCTTTAGCTTACCACTGACAGCTGCAAATAAAGCAAGTGGCACAGGCAGCAGTGAAGAAGAGCCGAAGCAGGCGTGAGCCGTGGCTTCAAGACAGACTTGCCACCAGAGGGGTGCTCTGCCTGCACAAAGGCACCGGTCGGCAGGAAGAGATGAGGCAGCAGGAAGAAAGCACTGCAGGAAGAGTGCCTCGACTCTCGGAGCTCAATCGATAAAAGATTGCTCGGGTTTCAGCCCCCCACCGCCGTTAGCTGGCACGCCAAGCTTGCATGCCTGGACCTCCCCCTCCAATGAATCTGCTTTGGCAGTCTGGGAGGCGATGCCCATGCCCTTGCTCCAAGAGCTTTCTTACCAGCCCAGGATTCGGCACAACTTGGTTTCGAGTCACGAGAATATTTATCTAACTCCCCCCTCTGCTGAATATGCATTGCCTTAGATTACCTAAACTACCACCTACGGTCAAAGCAGGAAGTCACGGCCGCACAGAGCTATGCTTGGCCTCCCCCCTCTCCCGTTAGTCCTCCCATAGCCAGATATGTGCATCGGTCTCATCCTGTTGGTCGTCTGTCCACCGGATCTAGGCATCAGCCAAGTAGATGGCTTCCGAGGCACCATTATCTTCCCTAAGTGGCAAGACAAAGGAAAGGTGATGCCAGCGATTGGCGATTGTTTAGCCTTCGGCTGAGACCCACCAAGCCAGCCGGTCAATTTACGGAAGCTGGACGTAGGTAGCAGTTGTTTGTCGGAAAGCTTCTCATCACGGCTCCAGCTGTGGCCTCTGCATACTGCTGCAAGCCCGCTGAGGCAGTTCACAGTGAACGCTTGCAGCAGGCCTGAGCAGCAGTTGGTTCCAGATTGCATTATCAAGGTGACCACCGTCCCAACAAGTCGTACCTTATTCGCGTGCTTGCCTACGTGGCTCTGGTTCGGCAGCAGCAGCACATGCAAGTGGTGACATCGATGCAACCGGGCAGCCAGGCCATTGGATTGCCTCAATCGTTGGGAAGATAACAATGCCCTTTCTGAGACCTCTTGACTGAATGCCATGACTCAGCCTCCAATGCCTTGACCATTTGCATGCATGGAGAACTCTTGCAGACTCGCAGGGCAAGGCAGGGCAGGGCATAGCCATGTAGTAGCACAGGCACCCGCCACACAGCTGCAGCCACTGTGCACCTGGAGAGCTCTGTCCTTTAAAGTACAGATCTGCTTCATCCATCACTTCCTTTACACTCGCTCGCCTGCCCCCTCACAGGCAGACAGACAGACGGACGAACGGACGGACACACACACACACACACACACACACACACACACACACACACACACACAGAGGCAACCCCCTCCCTGCTGGTCTCCTTTCCCTCCACCCCCTGCACTGCTCTTGTGCCGGGGCAACAATCCCAGCCATAAGGGTGACAGCAACTGCAGCTGCCACAGGCAGAGCAGCTGGCCAAACAGACACACGAGCCGTTAATTGATAAAGCACGGCTGTTAATCCAGCGACCCGAGCGAGTCAACCGACCGAAGGAGCACTGAGGCCCCCCTGAGCAAAGGCCGACAGTCAATCGGACCGGCTCCTCCTCGGCAGGCGGTGCCGGCTGACGGAGAGCCCCTCACCCCTCACCCACCCACCCACCCACCCCCCAATTCAATCCCCCTCACCCACCCCACCCCTAATTCAATCAAAGAACCACAACGGTGTGCATAGCCCCTCGACAAGCATTCTGCGAGACCTGAGCCGGCCGGAGCGTTTCGGCCTGCCCGGCCTTGCCCCACAGAAAGCGCCAGCAATCTCTCCAAGGGGCCCTCTGGCAGGCATTGTGAAGCCCGAAATTAGCCGTGCCGTCGAGCGGCGGCTGCTAGTGCTACAAGGCGAGAGCTCGGCTGCTGTCCGAGAGCGCCTGCCCCTCCCCAGTCGTTCATCATCCCGCAGATGCTTTTTCAGCGAACAAGTCTGCGATCGCGTGAAGTGCATCGCCACACAACGCGACAGGCACTTGAGCAACGAAGAAGGCCTACCGGCAAACAGAAATAAGCTCGAATCAATACCCGCCACGCGCTAGAGAGTCGACCGGCCGAGAGGCTCTCCGAGCGGCCTCGCGCCGGGAACTCTCTCGCGGGAAGCAGGCCGAAACTCGCGCACGCGCCAGTCAGGCCGGCAGCCCGGTGGCCCGAGCGAGCGGGAGCGCCCTAGAGCCAGCGCCCGAGCAGCTGCTCGAGGGCGCTGGCGGGCCTCCCTTCGGATCGACCGGTCGCGGAAAGCGGCGGGCCGAAGGGTGGCTGACGGCGGGAGCACGGTCGAGCCCTGCGCTGGAGTGGCGATCTCGCCGGCGCTGGCGCGAGATCATCCGGGCGGAGGCGGAAGCGAAAATAACTCACGAGCAATCTGATGGCAAAGCGTGACGGCCGCCGCCGGGGTCCTTCGGACGAGCGCCCGTCGAAGCTGCGGAGGCGGCGGCAGCTGCGAGCTGGTCCCCGCTCTTCTCCCAGAGCGCGGCAGTTAGCTGCTGCAGTTGCGCCGCCAGCTCATCTCTCTCCTTCCGAAGGCTCTGCGACTCCACGCGAAGGCTGCTTATCTGCTTTCGCTGTGACTCTATGATGAAATCCTTGTCTTGGCATTCCGCCGCCATTCCCCAGCCGGGAGCTAGCAGAATCGCCGATGAGGGAAACCAGCACCAGCACCCACGTCTCGCCGAGCGAAAGGGCCAATGAAAACAGCTTTGGCCTACGATCGGGTCACGCCCCCGTCCCTCGTGTGTCCCGGCTCGCCCTGGCGTCCCCTGTTCCAGCGCCGCCGCCCGCCGCATGCCTCGCTTCGCAGTCGGCCGCCTGGCGGGCGGGCTTCGCCCAGTGTCCGTAGGTGGGGCGTCAGCAACTGAATTTTTATTTTTCGCGCATGTCTAAGGATCGCTCTCCAAGGATTTCGCTCCCGCTAGCCGCGTGCTGCCGCCGGAGAGCGATCTTCCGCCGCCGCGCTCTGCTCCGCCGAACCTCCATCTCGCCGCCGGGGCTCGAGCGCTCAGCGGAGGACCGGCAAAGGAGGCCTTCGCCAAGACTCGCCGCCCTTGGCTGTCGAGTCTCTCAGCAGCGGCCGTAATTGTGAGCTCTTGCGCAGCTGCGAGTAATTATAGTTGCTCAGAGCGCTCCCACGCCATGATGGATCCGGCGGCTGAGCGACCCGAGTCTCGCAGCTCTCTTTAACGATCTGCTCCGATCCGAGCGACCGCACTGCAAGCTGACGCTCTGACGCCAAGCACGCGTTGCTACGCAAACGACAAAACGCAGATACCGAGGGGGCTTCATCCACTGGTGAATTCCGTCAACTCAACGCCCTCAGCCTTACATCACACAGCCGTTCTCCCTTCCGTCCTGTTTCCCACTAAAACATCAACTCATTCAACCATAATCCCATCTAACACACAATCCGATAAAGCCATAAGCCCGCAATAAACCATAAAACCACGTACCCGTGATCTCCAGACCACAAATCTCAGTAATACACTTAAGAATCCTAGCACCACACAAGGGAAAAAATACTGTACAACACTACAGCACCATAACAGTCCAGCCACCACCGTTAACATGACCGGCACTTAAACGAAATCGCAATCCCCTGATCACAATCCCAACAGCAACATTAAATGGCTGTCCCAACGGGCATGCTACCTCACAGCCGCTTGATGGAGGCAGGCTGGAGCACGGCCATTAGCAACCATCAGGCTGCCTCTTTGTACCGCTGGGGTATTGCTACTAGTCTTTCCCCATAGCCAGGGGTTATGTCCATGTCTCCTTCCTTTGTCCCACGCCACTTGGCAAGTGCCCCGCCCGCCTTCTTAGGGGGCGAATAGCACATTTCTGCTGAAGCTGCTTCGCTCCCTGCCACCGTCATCACCGAAACCTTCGGCTCCGATGCAGTCTGGCTCTCCACAAGTGCCTCCCCGGCCGCTGCCACCTCTCTAGAGGTGTGGTGGATACCATCGCATCCCTGGTGAACACCGTCATCTTTCTGTCAGACACCCCCACCTCTATTGCGGACGCCACCACTTCTGTGTAAGCTGCCTTCTGTCCTGTGCCACATCTCCAGCCTTTGCCGGCTTTGTGCCGGACGCTGCCGCATCTCTTCCGGACGCTGCCGGACGCCACCATCTCTCTGACGTACGCGTCATACCGGCCGCTGACCGTCGCCTCGCCGTCGCCTAGCAGATTGCCGCTGCCTCGAAGGACGCCGTCGCCTCGTTGCATACTGTCGGCGCAGCTTGGATCGTCGTCGCCACGTGCCACGCGGTTGCAGCCTGGCAAACCTCTGACGCCCGGCACACAAACGGCGCTTGGGCTGCCTCAGTGTCTGGTCGCTCTTTCGGCTCCTCGATCCGACCAGCCAGCATTTACCAAACCCTCTCGTAGCAGCTCCGCTTTACTGGCCGGGCTAGCCAGCGCTCTTATCAAAGCCTCGCGAAGCAATAGGTAGTCATCCTTGACCGTCTTTGGCAAGTACGAGTACACATCAAAGGCACTTCCTTCCAGGAAGAGAGGCAAATACTTGTGCCACATTGATGGATCGATACCGCACAGTTCGAGCGGCCGCTCCGAGTCCAGCAGCCAACTTGCCAAGTCATCACCGACATGAAAATGCTCAAGCAGCATTGCTGTAGGCCACCGCCGCCGTCAAAACTGCTGAAATTGCATGTAAGCTGACGCTCTGACGCCAAGCACACGTTGGTACACAAACGACGAAACACAGACACAGAGGGGCCTTCAACACTGGTGCATTCCGTCAACGGTCGTAGCGTTACACCACCGCCGTTTTCCCCCTCCGGCCCGTATCCCACTGCCTCCTCCTGCCTATGCGGTGGCTCCCCCTTGTAAAGCATCCACTCATTCACCCATAATCCAATGTAACACATAAACCAATAAAAATATAAACCCGCAATAACCAATAAACCACATGCATTTCCAACTTCATCCGCCTGCTTCGGGCTTCATTGCCTGACCATCTGGTGGAGTCGTGATGGCACACCAGGTAAGGCGTTTGCTTTTCAGGACCTCGACCCCGAGGTTGTTGGTTCGAATCCTATGGTGAGCGATCCTTAATCGCTGCTGCAAGCGATGGTGATAGCCGTAAAGGCTCTTCTATCACTATACAAAAGAAGCTGTTCAATCAGCTAGTATATGGCTATTCTCTTGAGGAAGTTTTTGTCTCAGCGAGGGGCACGGCTAAACTCGTAGCGTCCGTCGAGAGGCAGACATCCGCTTCCGCGAGCGCCGCCTCTCGAGCTGGTTGAGAATATGATACATAGGTAAAGAAATTTTTTTTTTCTTTTCATAGCACGCGATTTGAACTGAATCGCTGTCCAGGCGCTACACGTACACCGCACTGCTCGCAGTAGGATTCGCTGGCTACGCTTGGCTGCCCCTCCCACACACCCCCCCCCCAGGGTCCGCCACGGGCTTTCTTCCACGTGACAGGAGCGTCAGCTTCGAAAGGCGTTCGCGGCGCCTGAGGCGCGGCAGGGCCCTCGACGCTTTCGGGGTGAGCCTTGACGGCACACTAGTTAAAGTGGTAGTGGGTTCGAATCCTGCTATGGGCGATCCGCTTTTATTGCTACTACAAGCGGTGGTGAAAGCCGTAAAGGCTCTTCTGTCGCTGCACAAAAAGAGGCTGTTAAATCAACTAGTATTTTTCAACGTTTTCAGATTTTAAAAAAAGCGGAGATTCGTCAGCGAACTCGGATATGCGAGCGCCGGCGTAGCATTCGCAGACGGCGGCGTAAGCGGGAGCAGCCGGCGAGGTTTGCAGTTGCAACTCAACTCGCGGTGAACATTTATTTTGTCAAGGGTGTGGTTTGATGCTCCGACAGCAAGCAAGCGACGGTACGGAAACACCAAACGTCCGAAAACCACTGCGCATTTGGGCTCGAAGCACGGCGGCTTATAGCCGTTCTCTCCTCCCCCCCCCCCGCTCCCACCAACTAGTACGGCGTCGTCTATTTATAGATTGAGCGCACTTTCGGCTGTGAGCACAGTGCCCGTAGCACTGCCTCTCATCCTGCTAGAGGCACTGTGCACATCCCCGGAAGTGCGCTGGGTCTACGAATGCACGACGCCGTAGTAGTTGGTCCGCCCACAGGGCGCTGCTCGGGCGTTGACCGGGCGCTTACCGGCCGCTCCGGTAAGTGCCAGAGCTCTCACCATCCGACCTCCGCCGTGGGTCGGAGCTCGACTCTAGCCGGATATCGCCCCTCGAAAGCGCGCGCGGCAACAGGCTCGCGCTCGTGGGCGCGCGCTGTCAACATTTCTCGCCTCCTGACACCACCGAGCGCTACTACAGTTTCTTGTTCGTTAATAATAATGATAATGCACTAGATAAAGCGCCCTCAGAGAACTCAATCTCTTTCATGGCGCTTTACAGTTGTTGCAGAATTCACTTCCGAAAGCCTTAGTTCTTGCAAACATCGTATGCGGAAACCGATACAGCTGAGACCTTTTTTAAAGCTTATCTGTTTGTTGTTTGACCGTGGCGCGTAAGAAATTGCGTGCCTATAGACGTCTAAATGCTTATCGCTTCGGGCTGCTGGGTCTGCCAAACCGGCGGCGCGTTAGATACGCCGGCGGCTAGTGACCTGCGTGTTAATTATGAGCGTGCATACCTATTATCGCTTCGCTATCGCAATTCAAATGCATTCCTAGATGTTACTGCTGTTGCTAGGGTCCGTGAATTATGCATTAACGAAAGAAAAACGCCCCGGAGTCAACGCAAAGGCTGGGGCCGAGAGCTCAGGCACCGTTCGTTTGGCGGGAGCTGCAAGCTGAGTACCCGCTCCGTTTGGTATTCCTAGAATTGTCTCGAGCCGATCATTTCCTTCTTCCTCAAGAGTCACTGTGAATCTCTCTAACTTAAGCGTCATCAAGCTTGCTCTTACTGCGGTGGCCCAACTTAATGCTTGTCTTTGGAATCCTCACTCGAAGCTATAAACCCCTTTTTAAATAAGCGACCTTAATTCTGAGAAAGGTCTCGACCTGCTCGCCTTGACTGAAACTTGGCTAAAATTGGTTAACTGCCCAACAATTAAAGACGCAATCCCAACTGGCTTCTCTTTTTTCACTACCCGGCATCAATCAAAATTGAAGGTTGAGTCGCTATTCTCACACGCTAGAACTTCGATTTCAAACCTTTTGCAGTACTATCGAAGCAGTCTTTCGAATCTATCGTCTTGAGTTCACCCAACAACAAGCTGCCGATGGTGGCAGTAGTCTATCGCCAACCAGGTACCAAGCCATCCTTTATTTCAGATTTATCTGATCTTATTTTGATTTTGTGTGCAAGAAATTGATCTTTCCTCATTATGGATGATTTTAAAATTAATTTCGATAACATATCTGACGCCTTCAGCACTGAATTTCGTGCCCTGACTGACTCATTGTCTCTTGTGGCTCATGTGCACGTCCCTACTCACATCAAGGGTCACACACTCAATCAGATTTTCTCATACAACTGCACTTTGTCACAAACAATTATAACCAAATTCTGCTTATCTGACCACATGCAGATCTCATTCAGTCTACAATGTGTGCCCTCCTCCTCATCATCTGAAATCGCCAGTGAATCGAAAAGCCTCAAGACCTCTGACATCGGTGCTGTTCGTGCGAGAATATCTGCTTCACCTCTGCTGCTCAATCCCTCTTCCGACCTGTGATCATTGGTAAATTTCTGCAACACGACACTAGTAGACATGCTCGACGAGTTTGCACCTCTGACTAAGCACACTATGCGCCCTCGCTCGGACAGCATTCGGTTTACCACAGACATTAAACTAGCTAGGTCTACTAAGCACGTGCTTAAAAAAGCATACAAAGGATCAGGACTGACTGTCCATCGACAGGCATACGACGACTACTGTAGATCGTACCATCAATCCAAGCAAAAGCCAAGGTAGACTTCTATAAAATTATTGTTTAATCACAGATTCACAATTCAAAAATGCTGATGTCGACGATCAACCATCTCCTTAACTGCTCCTAGGCTTGATCCCTACCTAGTGATCCCTGTGATGAGCTTGTTTCTAGGTGATCGTTTTTAGCTTCTTTGTCACAAGATAGACAAGATCAGGGAGTCCATTATTAAGATGGCAACATCCCATGGAATCCCGTCCTTCAAGGCCATGCAGCACTATAATGTCTACATTCAAGAAGGTCACAAATGACATCGTCCTGAAGTTTATATCCCATTCACTGTTCTGCTTCTACGATGCATTGATCTGCGGCTTTCATGCATAACTAACATCATAAATATGTCATTAGCCTCAAATCATGTCCCAGCACCTTTCAAAAGGGCTGTAGTCAGGCAAATACTCAATAAAACAACACTAGACCAAGAGAACTTAGCAACTTCCGCCCAGTCTCCCTTCTACCGTTTCTATCAAATAATAATGCACTTGATAAAGCACCCTCAGAGAACTCAATCTCTTTCAATGTGCTTTACATTTGCTGCAAAGGGAAACACGATTAAATCGTGAGTAATATCATGCTTGATAAAAACATGAATAACATGGTTAGGGGTGGCATGCACAGGGTAAGCATGCAAGTGTGGTTAGTGACAGCATTGACTGTGTCAGCATGCATAAGCACATTAAGGACGAATCACAGGGACCCACTAAATGCTGTCCTAAATAGGTGTCTTTTTAAGTTCTTTTTAAATGTGGTCAGGTCAGGGGATGTTCTGACGCATGTCGGGCGTGAGTTCCAGGCTTTGGGAGCATGCAAACTAAATGCACGGTCTCCAAAGGATTTGAGGTTTGTACGAGGTATTGGCAAACTGTTGGACTCCGAAAAGCGGGTGGTACGATGCTTGGCCTGGTGAGGGAGTAGATCTGAGAGATAGGCTGGAGCCAAAGAATGAAGTGACCTAAAAGTGAGTGAAAAAACTTTGAAGTCGGTCCGTTGCTTGACTGGTAGCCAGTGCAGGTCCGCGAGAAGTGGTATGATGTGGCAACTGCGCCGTTCACGACAGACAAGCCTAGCTGCGGAGTTTTGCACAAGCTGCAATCGCCTGATTGCACATGCCGGTAGGCCAGCAAGCAGCGAGTTACAGAAGCCAAGTCGGGATGTCACAAATGCATGGACCAACTTAGACGTGGTATCCTTATCTAAACAAGCCCAAATTTTAGCAATGTTATGTAGCTGAAAGTAGGCAGATTTGACTGTGGAGCTGATGTGGTCGTCTAACGAGAGGTCACTTTGGAACATGACACCTAGATTTCGAGCTGATTCAACAGGAGATATGAAGGCAGAGCCAATTTTGAGTGTCAGCCTCTCCAATTTCTGAATCACACTGGGTTTGCCCATAACTATTGAGTTAGTTTTATCATCATTTAGTTTTAGAAAATTTGCTGCTATCCATGTGCGGATGTCGTCAATACATGCAGCGAGTGAGTTGAGAGAATTCGAGGTGCTCGAAGGCTGGGAGGGATCAAAGCAAAGGTACAACTGAGTGTCACCCACATAAAAGTGAAAGCCTAGATTGTGCTTGGCAATCACATCGGCAAGAGGGAGAGTATAAACCGTGAAAAGAACCGGACCTAGCACGGAGCCTTGAGGTACCCCACATTTCAGAGGTGCCTCGGATGATCTTTGTCCATTCACGTCAATACTCCTGGAGTCTGCTACTGAGATAGGACCTGAACCATTGCAGAGCAGTGCCAGTGATGCCCGGGCGAGACGAGGGGTGCTCTAGAAGAACTTGGGGATCGATAGTATCAAAAGCTGCCGAAAGATCGAGCAAAACAAGCAGACACACTCTACATATGTCTGCATTCTTAAGTAGGTCGTTGTACACCCTAACCAATGCTGATTCTGTGGAGTGATTAGCTCTAAAGCCAGACTGGAACTTGCTAGCAAGGTTTGAAGTTTCAATATATGAGTTCAGCTGGTCCGCCACGACCCGTTCCAGTGTCTTTGATAAAAATGGTAGAAAGGAGACTGGACAGTAGTTGCTCAAGTTTTCTTGGTCTAGTGTTGCTTTCTTGAGAAGTGGCCTGACTACAGCGTTTTTTGAAAGGTGCTGGGACATGACCTGAGGCTAATGACATATTAATGATGTTAGTTACGCATGGCAGCAGCAGATCAATGAAATGTAAGAGCAGGACAGTGGGAATAGGGTCCAAATGACTAGTTGTCTTTTTTGATTGGGATATGATCTTCAGGACGATATCACTAGGAACCTGCTTGAATGTAGACATTGAGGTGCAGCCAGGAATCGGCGAACAGCATTATAGGGGGGATGTTGTCATCGCAGGCATGGACTCCCTGATCTTGTCTATCTTCTGCACAGAGCAATCGGCTAGATCATCACAAGGATCATCAGGTAAGGAGCTAATCTGGGAGCGGTTGAGAAGATGGTTGATCGTCGGCATCAGCATTTTTGGATTGTGCACCTGCGATTCAACAATATTTTTTATAGAAGCTAATATAATTATAAAAAATATAATTCATTTATACAGCGCCCCAAGAAAACTTAATCTCTATTCAGGCGCTTCACATGTGCCTCGGGGCTCGAGCTCACGACCTCAGTCAGACCTTGGTCAGGGCGAGCACCTTAACCGCTAGACCAATCCAGCTCGGCTAGATTTGGCCTTTGCTAGGATCGATTGGTACGACCTACAGTAGTCTTCAAATGCCTGTCGATGGACAGTCAGTCATGATCTTTTGTATGCTTTTTCAAGCTTCTGCTTAGTAGACCTGGCTAGTTTAATGTCTGTGGTAAACCACAGCCCGTCTGGGCGAGGGCGTACAGTCTGCTTGGTCAGAGGTGCAAACTCGTCGAGCGTGTCAGCTAGTGTCGTGTTGTAGCTATCTACGAATGATGACAGATCGGGGGGGGGGGAGGACTGAGCAGCAGAGCCGAGGCAGATTTTCTCGCACGGACAGCATCGATGTCAAGGGTCTTGAGGTTTCGCGATTCACAGGTTATTTTAGAGGAGGAGGTGGGCACACACTGTAGATTGAATGAGATCTGCATGTGGTCAAATAAGCAGGATTTGGTAATAATTGGTGATGACAAAGTGCATTTGTATGAGAAAATGTGGTCGAGTGTGTGACCATTGAAGTGAGTAGGGCCATGCACGTGAGCCACAAGAGACAATGAGTCAGTCAACGCACGAAATTCAGGGCTGAAGGCGTCAAAGACACGAACTAGTAGTGACAGATCAGCTGAACTCATATATTGAAACTTCAAACCTTGCTAGTAAGTTCCATACAGGTTTCAGAGCTAATCACTCCACAGAGTCAGCATTGCTTTGGGTGTATATTAAGGAATGCAGGCATAGGTAGAGTGTTTCTGCTTGTTTTGCTCGATCTTTTGGCAGCTTTTGGTACTATTGATCACCAAGTCCTTCTTGAGCGCCTCTGATCTCGCCTGGGCATCACTGGCACTGCATTGCAATGGTTTACGTCCTATCTCAGTGGGAGACCAGAGTATTGATGTGAATGGACAAAGATTATTCGGGAAACCCCTGAAATATGAGGTACCTCAGGGCTCTATGGTTGGTCCCGTTCTTTTCACAGTTTATACTCTCCCTCTAGCCTATATGATTGCCAGGCACAATCTAGGCTTTCACTTCTATGCGGTTGACACTCAGTTGTACCTTTTATTCGATCCTTTTCAGCACTCCAACACGTCGAACTCTCTCAACTCTCTTGCTGTATGCATTGATGACATCTTCACATGCATGGCAGCAATCTTTCTAAATTAAATGATGATATAACCAACTTATTAGCTATAGGCAAACCAAGTGTGATTCAGAAATTAAAAAGCTTAGCACTCAAAATCGGCTCTGCCAGTATATGACCGGTTGAATCTTTGCAAAATCTAGGTGTCATGTTCAAAAGTGAACTAAATTAAACAACCACATTAGCTCCACAGTCAAATCTGCCTACTTTTAGCTACACGACATTGCAAAAATTCGAGCTTGCATAAACAGGGATACTGCATTAAAACTGGTCCATGCATTGGTGACATCCCATCTCGACTTCTGTAACTCCCTTCTTGCTAGTCTATCGGCCTGTGCAATCAGGCACCTACAGCTGGTGCAAAGCTCTGCAGCTAAGCTTGTCTGTCATTAGCATCGCAGCTGCCACATCACACCACTTCTCGCCGACCTGCACTGGCTCCTAGTCAAGAAACGCATTGACTTCAAGGTTTTGTCACTCACTTTTAAGTCCCTTAATTCTTGAGCTCCAGCCTACCTATCAGACCTACTACCCCATCAGGTTAAGTATCGTACCACCAGCTTTTCGGAATCGAACTGTTTACCAATACCTCGTACGAACCTCAAATCTTTTGGCGACCGTGCCACTAGTTCGCATGCACCCTTCTCCTGGAGCTCACTCCCGACTTGCGGCATGACCTAACTAATATGTAATTCTTGTTGTGTATCGAGCACTCGACCGCCACAAACCATTCGAACGTGCTTCCTTTGCAGCAAATGTCAAGTGCCTAGAAAGAAATTGCGTTCTCCTATGGTGCTATATCAAATGTATTCTTCTTCTTATTATTATTATTACCATTATCCGCGGGGAGGAAGGGACACGCTCAGACGTCAGTCGAAAATGAGCTCGCTTCGCGTCTTCGGCGAGAGCCTGCGACTACCGCGCGGGCGTCGGAGTCGGATCGTGGTAGCCGGCGTCTTCGCACCCCATTTGCGTGAGAACGCGCGAGGGCGCTGGCATGAAATTTTGCCGGTACATTATAATGACCGCGTTCTTCGAGATTCGCACCGCGGGCCGCCGCCGATTACCGGTCAATTTAAGCTCAATTAAGAGTGGATCGCGGCGAATCGTCGCATACGTTTTTAAGGAGGGAAGTTACAGCAGTCGACCCAACGAGCGGTCGACTACTGTAACTTCAAGTCCTCAAGCTTTCTGCTTCCGGCGGCATATCGCGGGTTTGCCAAACTGCGCTTGCGCGACGCTAGGCCGTCGATGCAGCGGAGCGCCGCCATCATTCAGAGAAAGACCGGCCGCAGCGCAAGCTACCGCGCACGCGACCGTTGACAAGTTGACAGCTGGCACGCGCCCGACGTAAACACGCTCGCATGCCCGCCCGCCAGCCCAGCTTGAACGCTAAATGGGTCAGCCAAAGGTGACCGCATCCGCTGCTCGTGTGTAAATGATTGCCGAGTCCCGTAGCTGGCTGATCTGGTCGGGGAAGTAAATTCACACCGCCCCGCCCCTTCAATCGGACGCTGCACTGGGTCAGAGCATTGGCGACTCGAAGTGGCGGCGGGCGCCTGCGGCGGGTGATATATCGCGACCGGCGCGGACGGATGGAAGCGTGTCGGTAGCGTTGGGGGCGCGTTGGAGTGCGGTCCGAGGACGCACGGGCCAACCCACCTACAGTAGTTGCGCGTGGCGGAGCTGATAGAGATTAGAAAGTTGCGAGTCACTCGACGTATCGCTTGGGAGGGAAAGTAAATTCAAATCGTCCTCAATCTGGCTCCGCTGCGCCGGGTCAGACAGGGTCGGGTCGGGTCGGAATTGAGACTACAGCGATCTTAGGTAAACTTCTTTCTTAGGAATTGTGAAGGAATATGCAGTCGAACGATGCGATGCATCGCATACGCCTACAGTATTATGCACGTGCATGCATAATACTGCGTAAAGGAAATATCGCAAAGTCCCGCGATTCTGAACCGTGAGCTCGGTCGCTGACTTTGAACTGAGAACCTCGTATGCAGTAGCCGCGAGACGCCGATGCGTACGAGCAGCGCATTATTTGATAACCTACTACGCAACGACACCGACGGAGGGCTCGCCGCGACCGGAAGCCAGTGCGTAGCTCGCGAGCCTGACCGCGGCGGCGGCGGCAGCCACACTCTCTTAGCCTGTCTCAGGCGGTTGTCGGGTCGCGGCGCCCGTCGGACGGAAGCAGCAATGCTCCGCGCGCGTCGCAGAGCAATCGGAGACTCTTCCGAAAGCTCCGCGTCAGCGATGCGATTGCGGGCGGCGCGGCCGGCCGGCGGTGCTTTGCACCGGGTGATAATGCACCAGCAATTGAAGGCCACCTTGCCGTCGTTCGGCAAGCCGCCGCCGAGCCCGCGGAGGAGGAGGAGGAGGAAGACGTCCTAACAGATGCGACTCCATAAACAACATGTAAAGCCATTATCAAAGTACACATCTGAGCGTGAGCTGCAGTAAGCTTGTAAGTGAGTCTGCCGGAAGTCACCTGCCGCATCAGCCATAGTATGCAGGTAGATGTTAGTGCTTGGGCAAATTTCGCGTTGCTGCTAGCAACTCTGGCGGGACTTCGAATGCTGCGTCATTACCGCTTGGCGTATTGAGAGCTTCAGGTCTACGCACATTGCATGCGCTGTGTACCTACCCGACATAGCGAGAGTCTCACGGACGGAACAATATTAGCTGCGTTAACGGTCTCATTTATATAGCGGCAAAAGCACCTTTGCTGCTTTCACCCCTTTGCAGTGGGCAATGAGAAATTTTCTTGCCGGTACGCAGCACTCAAACCCACGACCTATATCGTTCAGTCCGCGAGCATCTGCATTGTAGGCTTAGATCCAGTACATGCACACTGCATGCACAGCACACATATCTCGGGTAAACCTCTATGTACAGGTATATATATATATATATATATATATATATATATATATATATATATATGAGGTAGTACGTAGAGCGTCTACATGTACCCTACACGTACGTATTAGAATATGTGAACAATTCCGGTTGTGGCTCAACAAAGCAAGCGAAAAACGGTGCTTGTTAGGTTGGAGTTTTCTTAAGCCCGCTCACACAGCCACAGCGTCTGTCCCTGTGCGAGACAAACTGGGAAGCATAGCAGAGTCGAGAGAAAGTCGGGAGGATAGTCCGAGGAAGTAAGGAGCGCCGAAGAAGCAACCCAGAATAAATAAAAAAAAGTGTATGATTCATGTCATGTCACGTATCTCCGTCTGTAACTCAACAAAGTCATAAAGACCATGTGGGTGTTACGCAGGAGAGTTTTGTATAGCGCACTCACAGCCTAAGCGGCTTTCGGTGCAAGCATTCGGTTCGCGGCAGAAGAGGCAGGAGTGGCAGGAGAGAAACTGTCGCCGCAGCGAACTCAGTATTGCGGATGGGGGATATGCAGTCTAGGGACGCGCTAAACGAAATCTGTTATCACCGATAATCTTAAAATAAAGAAGGTGAAGCTAAAGTGCTGGCCCTTAAAGTGCCCGAGGGTAAAAAGAGGCTGACAATCGTGCAGTAGTTCAGCGCAGTGTGGTAGAGCACTCTGAGCGGTTGGCCTTGAACTTGGCTCGGTACCCGTCGATCGTTGCTTGAGCAAAGGAGTCACTCGACTGAATTTATAAGTGACTAATATCATCTTTTATACGGAACGTGTGCATTTAAGTATCAAAACAGCTTGTGTCATGCAGATGGATACCTGCCTAGAGCTCTCCCATTTCAACTCTGGTTTTGAGCCCCCTGCAGTAGGCAATTCTTTATTGGCGGCTGCAAGAGGAATGACAAGCGCTAAGGCTCTACTTCAGCTGTACAAATGAAGCTCTTGAATCAGTCTATTCAGCACTTTTTACTTTACGGTATGCGCAGGCTCACCTAAGGCATACCTCATATGCCTGTAAATACGAATATGTCTACGTATATATGTATAAGGATATACCTGCATTTAAGACCTAGTCAGAATTTGGAACTAGTCTCCCCAAAAGTCAGCACTGCTGCGAGCATGTACCCATCTCCTCAAGAATGTTGACTTAAAGTCTCTCAGCAAGTTCTGCTCAAGTTCTGTGTAACGCGAATACGAGTCCGATGAAGCCAAAAATATGAACGATAAACGAGATAATAACGATAAAGCACCAGCGCCCAGCGGAGTGCTAAGCAACATATTTCGAATGAACCTCCATTCGACTACCAACGACATATATTCTCCAGCTGCCGTCTATGGCAAGACCCAGACTCAAAGGTCGTAAGCAGATATCAAAGGGCAGTCAGTCACCTGAAGCAGATAGCAAGCAGATATAATAGGACCATAAAACGGCCAAAACAAAGCATGAACATAAAACCCGAACGCTGTATCTCTGACCTTGGATATATCTCTGACCTTGGCTGCATCTCTCGGCAGTGTTTGATCAAATGGAGCACCTTCATGTGCGAGTCATCACTAGGATTGCATCGAAATGGCTTAGATCCTGTTGTAGTGGAAGCTTTCAGAATTCACACCTATCTACTGTTGAATTGGAAGCTCTGAGTTACGCTGGGTTCTGCCGCTCTCAAAGGAACGGCACTTGCATTTCACTAATTTCTTTTTATTTTTCCAAGGATGACGGCTGGTTTTGCTTAACCAAACTGCGGCTCTAAATGCCAAGACATGCGATCCCACGCTGACGATCAATACATACGAGACATGCCAAAGAGAATACTTAGTGAGTCGTGGTCACAGTTCAATTGGCGGAATCAATTTAGTGATGCGTGCGGTTAAGAGTAGTTGTGTTAAACACGAATACGGAATTGTTCTCGATGCAATACTAAGTCGTTTTGTCGAATCTACGATACAATGGGAATGTCGAGCTGGAGGGCAGAGCTGAGGTGCAGTTGTTACGTTGACGAAAGGCACTGTAGCCACCTAGTTTTGCACCACCTATAAGGATGTTACTGCGGAGTACGGACATTCCCCCTGAACGTTTCCCCCCTCCGGACATTCCCCCTGAACATTTCCCCCCCTGGGGTAGGACATTTCCCCCGCTATATGGTTTAGGTTTTAGGGTTTAGTGTTTAGGGTTTTAAGGTTTATAGTTTTTAGGGTTTAGAATTTAGGGGTTTTAGGGTTTAGAGTTTAGGGTTTACTGTTTAGGGTTTAGGGTTGAGGGTTTTTAGGCTTTAGCGTGTAGGGTTGAGGGTTGAGGGTTGAGGGTTGAGGGTTTAGGGTTTAGAGTTTAGAGTTTAGGGTTTAGGGTTTACTGTTTAGGGTTTAGAGTTTAGGGTTGAGGGTTTTTAGGCTTTAGCGTGTATGGTTGAGGGTTGAGGGTTGAGGGTTTAGAGTTTAGGGTTTACTGTTTAGGGTTTAGAGTTTAGGGTTGAGGGTTTTTAGGCTTTAGCGTGTAGGGTTGAGGGTTGAGGGTTGAGGGTTTAGGGTTTAGGGTTTATAGTTTAGGTTTTAGGGTTTAGTGTTTAGGTTTTAGGATTTAGGGCGGGCTGCGTCTCCGCGGCCTAAATCCACCCTCGCTCGTATTCCGCGCTTTAATTAGTGCGTATTAGGGCATAACTAGATCTCTCGAGGTCGAATTATACTCAGTAGACCTCTGAGGCTTAGCGCTCATTTGCAGGAAAGCTCCGCACCCCGCAGCGAGCGCCCGCTTTGATGGGTACAAACACGCGCCTGGCAGCGTCGAGCGGGACCTAACTTCCGCGGGACCAAACTGCATAGCTCGCCGCTCCCGCAGCCGCCGCAACCGCAGCCGCCGCAACCGCCGCCGCTCGCTCCATTAGAAACCATCCTTCCAATCCATCCATTCCTCTAATTACACTGAGTTGATTTTATTTTAATAGAGCATGAACTTCATTTAATCATATATATATATATATATCTGTATTTTTAGTTATACATTCATCAACATAGGGGGAAATGTCCTACCCTGGGGGAATGCCCTAAGGTCCACCGGGGGAATGTTCGGGGGGAATGTCCGGGGGGGGGGAAACGTTCGGGGGAGGGAAATGTTCTACAACCGTTACTGCACTGGCAGGAAGGCCTTAAAAGATGGGAATTATCGGAAGTCTAGACGGAATGTCGCACATTCATCATGCGTACCAACGCTGGCTTATTTTAACTGCAAACGCTAGTCTAACATTAATAATAATAATCATAATGCACTTTATAAAGCGTCCTCAGAGAACTCAATCTCTTTCTAGGTGCTTTACATTTGCTGCAAAGGGAAACGCGATTGAATCGTGAGTAATATCATTCTCTCTCTCTATTTAATTTTCATTGGCCGGCGTAGGGGGCGGGGTAATTCACAAGCTTATCTTGCACGTGTTTTTTGTTTCCTGAGAATTTCCGTAGTCAGGCGGCGGCTCTCAGGGAAAGAAAAGAAGGATTTCCAGTGAGCAGCGGTTCGGCGGCGACGGCACGTGAGCTGAGCGCTCGTCGCAATCGCTGCGCTCGAGCCGATCCTTCGCTCTGGATCGGCTCGAGCGTCGGCCGATCCAGAGCGGATCCGGAAGCCATTGAATACTGTTTGCGATCTTCGAGCTAGCGATCTTCGTGCGAAATTCCTTCGAGCTGACTCGCGGCTGTTCGTCATTGCTCTCAGCAAGCAGAGCTTGTGCAGGAATTACGCGAACAACGATGAGCAAAATAGTGCAATTAATGTTCGATGGATTGTACACTTAGCAGACTAAAACCGTGTCTACGAGAGCAGATCGGTAGGAGGACAGGCATCACTTCCGTTCTCGCCAACTCTCGCCCTCTACTACGAGAGCTCCTAAGACCGTACCTGTGCGGCGGCGGTCACTTTAGAACCTCTTCATTGCATTATTCCGCAGAATTCGAAGTTATCGGGAACGCACGCCGAGACGTACTGAAAACTGGGCTGCAAGAATCGGCCCGCAGCAGCAACAAGGCAGCAGGATGACGGTAGCAGTCGGGCGGAAGGAGTGGGAAGCCAAGTTTCCTAGCGTAGCGCGATACGATCTCGCCCAGCAGGCCCGAGTCCCCAACAAGGCTGCACACAATAATATTGTTATTGTATTTAATTTTCTGATGTTCAACAATAAATGCATTGTAATATTTAATTCAAAAATACAATATATTGCAATGTCTAATTCCAAAATACAATATATTGCAAAAGTAAATTCCAAAATACAATATATTATACTATTATATTCTACCAATAAAATATATTGCACGTCGTATGTTGCAATGTTTTTCTTTGTGCTTTCAGCAATGATCTTCGCATTCCTGTTCGTTCTCTTCGTTATCATTGGCTGTCTCTGAGACTTTTTCCTTCACTATCAATGTGACCAGAGCCAAATTCCACAGAGACTTGTTTTTATTCAGAAAAAGTAGTGTCTCCAATGTTCTGGGTTTCAAACTACGCCGGTAAGAACAAAACACTCGCTTCGCCATGGAGAAAAGTCTCTCCACCTCATTTGATGTTGGAAGGAAGAAGCGTGCGTTGATGTACTTGCTGCAAGCTTTCTTCTCTTCAGCATGTTGTCGCTTGAGTGCTCGCTCAGCAAAAGACAATTGAGCATCAGCATCTGCAGCGTTTTCCGCTTCCGGAGATACAAGCAGCAACAATGGTTCAACAGCACGTTTTTCATGAATTGTCAGAGTGTTCTCCTTGTTTGTTTGTATCTTGACGATGACCGTTTCCAAATCTTGGCTGCGGATGATATCTTCATCGTTGCCAACATAGTGGTGGAAGGCAAACTCTGGGTATGAGTTAACAATCGATTGGAATAAAAGTCCGATTCTTTCATGGACATATCGCGTCATTGTAGCGCTATATATATATATATATATATATATATATATATATATATATATATATATATATATATATATATATATATATATATATATATATATATATATACATGTATATATATATATATATATATATATATATATATATTGATATATATATATATATATATATATTGATACTTCCAAGAAATCCAGTACGATATATATTGATACTGTCAAGCAATCCAGTACAATATATTGGTAAGGTCACCCAAATCAGTATAGCGTATCGTAACCAATATATTGCAGTATATTCTATCTTCAATGTTTTGTTGCGAAACCTTGGTCTCCAAAAGTAGCGCAAAGAAGCGGAAGTCGGAGGTAGGACGACCGCTCAGAGCGAGTTCCCAAGAGCTGCTCCGATCGACGTTATGTCGTCGCTCGGGCCGGGGCATCGACTAGACGCCGCCGACGGCACGCGGCCGCGAACCCGAGCTCGAATGTCAGAAGCCATCGAGGTTAAAAGCCGCTTGAAGGTCGAAAGCCGAGCTTTTTCTGGATTCGTCAATCGATTGGCCTAGCCCTCAGCCCACGCCGTCCACGCCACTCCGTCACCTGTAAGGTGAGCTAAACGCGGCGAGTTACAGTTCGAACGTGCGAGCGTCGACGGGTGCTAATCGCGAGAGAGCCCGAGCGGGTGCAGCGCACAGTGGCCGCCCCATTTACACCGCCGACGTTTCGTGTACCGACGAGCGCGCAACCATTCCGGCCGCCATCTTCAACCTCAGCGAGCCGCTTCGAATCCACTGGAAGCATGCAGCGAACAGAGAGCGAGCAAAGAACGCTACTTTACCTGTCTCCTTGACGCCGTTCCATGCTTAAACACCTAGCCATCTTTGCGGACATGGTGCTTTTTGGAAATCTCCAGATACGGCAGTTCACTAGTGCAAGGATCGCCGAATCTTTTGAGTCTGGACAACGTCACTGCCTTGGATTGATTCATTATAGTGCATCGCGCTTGGGTCATGCACCGATTTGAAAGCGGCAGCGCTTCTTTCTTTCCGGCTTCTGCTTTCTGGTTCTTATGCGGCGATGTGAAGCTACTGCCTTGTATTCGTGCGAAAAATTTCTGCCTCGTATTCGTGCGAAAAATTTCCGTAAAATGTCCGGACGTCTGTCAAAACGTACCGTCAGGTCGCAAGCGAGCACGGGCGGCATGGCTGCCGCGCGGCGCAACGTTGAGCGACGAGCGTGTCGCGAAGCGCGGCAGTTACTGATGGCGGGGTATTCTCGCTCGAGAACACTGCCGCTCCAACTCGACTCAGCCGCGGCTCAGCAGCGCCGACTGCAATCGGCTTTAGGGCTGCTCGCTGCGCACGAACGCCGGCGGAACGTCGCGCGGTGGCAAGCCGACACTTGTTAGGCGGGAAAGCCCTCGGAGCGCTCAGAGCGAGGCGACACCGGAGGAGCGAACGAGGACTCGGCGCACCGGCGCGGCCAGGACGGCACGAGGAGATCTCGCTCGCTCGGCGGCGGCGGGGCGAGGAGGTCCGCTCGCTCTGCCCCGGTCGCTCTCGTTCGGACAGGAAGTGCGCGTCGCCGTCGTCGCTGCGCGTAGCCGCTCGAGCGGTTCGCGCGCGCAACGCCGACCGTCCGCAGTGACTCCGTCTGAGGAGCGAAAGGCGCGCAGTCACGGCTCCCGCCGGCTCCTCGCCAGCGGGAGCCGCTTGCACGAGCTGGATGGAGCCGCTTGAATGTGGAGCTTTCGCGGGATATTTTTCGCCGCAGGCGCGGACTAGCGGGCGCCGCTCTCTCTACAAGCGGCGTAAGCCTGTGCGTCTTCAATGAGCCAAGAGGCCGCCGCCGCCGGCGCCGCACAATGCCCGCACAGCGCGCTAAGCGAATGCGTTGCTGCAGCTGCCCGCCGCTAGGCACTCTTCCCGAGGAGCCGGCTCGAGCCGACTTCCGGCGGCGCAGCAGAAACCGTGCCGCTAACCGTGCCTGCAGCTACTGCTGCTGCTGCTGCTGTCGCGTGTTAGGCAGTTGCAGCCGAGCCTCAGCTGCATTCGCGTTGCGACGGGCAGCGAGCGACGAGAGATGCTGCAGCGCTGCACAGAATGTCGGGCGCGTCGCGCCGCTCGGTACCGGCGACCTGCGAGGTGACCCGAGGCGCCCGGCCGAGCCGAGGCCAAGCACGGCCCGTCGACCGACCGACCGACCGACCGACCGACCGACCGACCGACCGACCGACCGACCGACCGACCGACCGACCGACCGACCGACCGACCGACCGACCGACCGACCGACCGACCGACCGACCGACCGACCGACCGACCGACCGACCGACCGACCGACCGACCCGACCGACCGACCGACCGACCGACCGACCGACCGACCGACCGACCGACCGACCGACCGACCGACCGACCGACCGACCGACCGACCGACCGACCGACCGACCGACCGACCGACCGACCGACCGACCGACCGACCGACCGACCGACCGACCGACCGACCGACCGACCGACCGACCGACCGACCGACCGACCGACCGACCGACCGACCGACCGACCGACCGACCGACCGACCGACCGACCGACCGACCGACCGACCGACCGACCGACCGACCGACCGACCGACCGACCGACCGACCGACCGACCGACCGACCGACCGACCGACCGACCGACCGACCGACCGACCGACCGACCGACCGACCGACCGACCGACCGACCGACCGACCGACCGACCGACCGACCGACCGACCGACCGACCGACCGACCGACCGACCGACCGACCGACGACCGACCGACCGACCGACCGACCGACCGACCGACCGACCGACCGACCGACCGACCGACCGACCGACCGACCGACCGACCGACCGACCGACCGACCGACCGACCGACCGACCGACCGACCGACCGACCGACCGACCGACCGACCGACCGACCGACCGACCGACCGACCGACCGACCGACCGACCGACCGACCGACCGACCGACCGACCGACCGACCGACCGACCGACCGACCGACCGACCGACCGACCGACCGACCGACCGACCGACCGACCGACCGACCGACCGACCGACCGACCGACCGACCGACCGACCGACCGACCGACCGACCGACCGACCGACCGACCGACCGACCGACGACCGACGACCGACCGACCGACCGACCGACCGACCGACCGACCGACCGACCGACCGACCGACCGACCGACCGACCGACCGACCGACCGACCGACCGACCGACCGACCGACCGACCGACCGACCCGACCGACCGACCGACCGACCGACCGACCGACCGACCCGACCGACCGACCGACCGACCGACCGACCGACCGACAGACCGACCGAGCGACGACCGACCGACCGACCGACCGACCGACCGACCGACCGACCGACCGACCGACCGACCGACCGACCGACCGACCGACCGACCGACCGACCGACCGACCGACCGACCGACCGACCGACCGACCGACCGCCTTCGCTCCTCCTTCGGTCTCGCGTATCGAGAAAGCAAAGAAAAGAGGAGCGCAATGGGCAACCTGAGCGCCGACGAGGCAACGCTCTCTTTCTGGCGCGCTCTGGCACGACGTGCAGTCGCAGCAGGACTCGCTACCCGAGGACGCTATACAAATGTGCTATCATTATTAGCATTATTATTATTATTATTAGACTTCCTTTACCATGGCTAGACTTCCCTCCCTATAATCGCTGACGCTAAGTGGCAATGGCGCAATTTACCGGCCACTACCCGTACTTGCATGCTGACCCTGTGCACGTCGCCCCAAACCGTTCTAATAATAATACACTTGATAAAGCGCCCTTAGAGAACATGATCTCTTTCTAGGCACTTTACATTTGCTGCAAAGGGAAATGCAATTGAATGGTAAGTAAAATCATGCTTGAAAAACAAACACAATGAATAATATGGTTAGGGGTGACATGCACAGGGTCAGCATGCAAATGTGGTTATTCTTCTTGTTATTGAGCATGCTGCCGCCAACCGCTCAATCGTGCTTCCTTTGCAGCAAATGTAAAGCGCCTAGAAAGAGATTGCGTAATCTGAGGGCGCTATGTCAAACGTATTATTATTGCTCTCACGATATCGTTACCTGCACGCAGCGAGCAAGAGATAGAGAATGAGAGGGGAAGGGAGGGGGAGGGGAAGGGAGAGAGAGGGGAAGGGAGAGAGAGGGGAAGGGAGAGAGAGGGGAAGGGAGAGAGAGAGGGGAAGGGAGAGAGAGGGGAAGGGAGAGAGAGGGGAAGGGAGAGAGAGGGGAAGGGAGAGAGAGGGGAAGGGAGAGAGAGGGGAAGGGAGAGAGAGGGGAAGGGAGAGGAGCTCAGCGGCACTTTGCGCTTCGCAGCAGCCCGCACCTGCAGTAGCTAGTCCGTCAGGTCCGATCGCCGGCTCGACCGAAGCGTTCTAATTCGGCAGGCCGGTCGCAAAGACACTCGCTCTAGCGCCGGCCCGCGTCCGGTTGGCGGCGACTGCGTCATTCAAATCCCCCTGCACGCGGCCTTCTCTCTCGAAAGTGGCGCTCGAGATGTCATCGACAACTAAATATGAAAAACGTGTCCTTTTTTTAAACGCGGAGCCCGAAGTTCATCTGCGGTGGGACGAGGGGAGCGTAAAGAGCTTCGACTGCTCCGGGGCACGCTTCGCTTCACGACGCACGCGGCCAGCTCTCCAAAAGCGGACGGACGTCGGCGAGACTTGCGGCTGAGCCGCAGATTAACCTTTTCCGGACCACCGAAAGCGGGCGAACGGACGGAGGCCTGCCGTCTTAATCATCGGCCCCCACCCACATGCAATTAGCGCTCCGCTCGCCGATCGAGGCTGGGCGCGCTAAGGGAAGGCTGAGGACGTAGGTGCGTGGGCCGCTCTGCACGGCGCCAGATACGCCTGCCGGTCGGCGGTCTAGAGCTGCGCCGTCTCCTTTGCGCGGCCTCGCTCCTCGACGCCCCTTCGCCGCCGCCGCTTTCCTTCCTCGACGCCCCTTCGCCCCGGAGCGAGAGCGGCTGCTGGCGCTTCTCGCCGCTCCCGCTCTGGGCCGCGCTGGGCGGCGCCTCGCACCTCCGCGGGGCCACCGGATTGCTGCTAGCTGGCTGAGAGCGAGGCGACGGTCGAAAAGGCTGCTCGTGCGCGCGCGCGCGCGTGTGTATGCACGCGTGCGCGTGTGTGAGGACGTCTGAAGTACGTAGGCGAACGGCTGCTGCGTGCTGACTCCCGCTGCCAGCCGCTAGCTAGACCGGCTTGTGTATCCGGTTTCGGAATTGTAGCCCCCTTCGCCTCTACACGTAGAGCCGGCGAGAACACATTGCGCCAACTCCAGCTATCCGGAAGCTGCATTGTGGGTATCGTCCAGGGTGAAAATCGATGTCGCTGCAGTGGCCGTTAGAGGCATTTAGATACTCGTGGGCAGCAGTGAGATTAGAGTAGCCTGACCGCGGGCAAGGTTCGGCTGAGATGTCTGGACACATCGACCAGCACCTAGCGATGCTAGTTGGATGCTAAGCTTTTCTTCCTTTGGGTGCTCTCTCACAATAATCAAGAAAAAATAAATAAACACTAGCTGATTGAACAGGTTCTTTTGCATAACAGCAGAAGAGCCTTGACGGCTATAGCTACCGCTTGCAGTGGAAATACAGGATTGTCCACAGCCGGGTTCGAACCCACAAACTCGGGACCGAGGTCGTGAAAAGCGACCGCCTTTAGTTCGCAATTACGGCATACTGCACCGTAAGAGCCGCAGATAATAATAATAATAATAAGAAGAAGAATAGTACTTTTGCATAGAACCCTCGGAGAACTTAATCGCTTTCTAGGTACTTCACATATGCTGTAAAGAAAGCATGATTGAATGGTTAGTGGTAGCATGCTCAATGTCAATCAGCACAAGATGTTTAGAGGTGACATGCACAGGGTCAGCATGCAAATATGATTAGTGACAGCGTGCACAGTGTCAGCACGCATGAGCACGCAAAGGACGAATCACAGGGACCCACTAAAATACTGTGAGAAATGGATGCTTAAATAGATGATTGGCTTCATTCTTCGAGGAGGCGTTCGATCGTTGCTATCGATCCTCATCTAACGCTTCAGCTGTATGAACCTAGGAGACACATGTGAGAGCTCCCCATCAGTAGAGAGGAGACCTCCATATCAGTATCGACTAGACTTCCCTACTCCCTATGGACACGGACTTGGCAATCTCAAGGCGTCGGCGCTCTTCATTTCACTGCCAGTGCTCCTCTTCGGTCGGCACACTGCTACCGTCGTGCATCGGCGCTGCTCTTACAAGTCACGTGCCGGTCGTGCTTCAATGCTCTCCGCTCGACTCGGGCTAGTCACTCGGTGGCTGCGAAGACTAGCAACGTTACGGGCGGCGCTATAATGTCTGCCTAGTCCGGTCCGGACGTGGAAGCCGCTCGTAGCACGAGCATCCTTTATGTCTGCGTGTGCAGCACCACACGCTTTCCAACGAGTTTGCGTTGCGTTCGCCGGATGCATGCTGGTTGCGGCCAATATTTACGCCGTTTGATGGCTGCTGTGATTCATCGAGGTCTCGTGTATAGCTTGTAGGCGTTGAGAGAATACTGACTGAGTCTCGTTACCGCTCACGTCCGCGCTCGTGTCTCCGTGAGACTCCACTAGAACAGCCGCCGCCGGAGCCACTGTTTTGCAACGCGACGGCCCGCGACGGTCTCGGCCGCGAAGCGAAGCAGCACCAGCGTCGAAGCGGCGAAGAGCACCTGCAAGAGCGTCTCGGTGCAGAGCCCCGAGGAGCACAACCGCGAGATCGACTCGGCGCAGTGGAGCCCCGAGAACGAGGCCATAGTTATGAGCCAGGGTGGTTTTCGGAGGGCCGAATCGGCTGACGACGAGCGTATGAGACCGGCCATCGGGGCTCACATGGAGGTGACCTGCGAGAGCCGCATGACAGTGGGAGCGGTGCCCCAGCTTTGCTTAAAGGTGGGCAGCATCTATGACCGGCTCCTCGCGCTGCTGAGGCACAGCTGACGTGTGCCTCCTGCGAGTGGCTGTCACGTAGCCTGCACCCCGATTAAGCCGGTCGGAATCCTTCAATGTCGAAATCAACCACCTGATGGAGCCCTAACGACGTACTGCAGGACAGGGCAACAACCTCTGCTTCGGGGCCATCGTCTGAACAGGCAATATAGAAGTGCGTGGGAACCGATGGCTACATGACTTTCCAGCCGTGAGGGCCGCCCCCTCTCCAGCCAAGCTGGCGGGCCATGATCTCTATTTTCTATGGGGAAAGGGACGTTGTATGCGCCTGCTGCTTCTGCTATTGTAATTAGTGCAGCAGCAGCTGGCCATTAATGTACGCCCAGCCTGCAGCAGGTGGTTGTGCAATTGACTCGGTGCAGCGTCCGGCCTTTGATGTACGGATTTTGCCCCCACAGCTGCACTCCATTCTATCGGGGAAGGGATGTTGTGTTCGCCGAATGCATGCCGCCGGTGTTGTAATTTGAGCTGCGCCCTGATACTAATGCACTCCGAACCTGCGGCCGATAGTTAAGCCATTTGACGGCTGCTGTGATTCATCGAGCTCTCGTATAAGTACACAGCGAGAGAATAAAGATTGAGTCTCGTTCACTGCTCTCTTCGCGCTCGTGTCTCCGTGAGACTTCACTAGAGCAGCCGCCGCCGGAGCCACGGAGTGGCAACACTTGCAGGATGTCAGTAGGCATATCTGTCAAAATCGGCTGCATCGACTCTAGCCTCTGAAAATGGAGGACGTGGGTTCAACTCGCAAAGAGATCATACATGGTCTGCCCTGCCCCTTTTCATGTCTGGTGTCTAATGCTACAAGGCCGGCTGAGGGTACTGCCATACTAGCATGCATTGTCATTGCACAGCGTTTCTAGATTTTCACGATTTTGGCCTTATGCTATGACAATGGAATCTATCCCCCTGCATTGCAGGAGAAGCAGGTGGATCCGTTTAACCGGGCCGAGCATACGATACGATGCAGCGCTAGTAAATAGAGACATTCGGAGCCCGATGGCAACAATCCCCCTTTCAACAAATCTTCTTTTGGTTCTTTGAAATCACGGACAGCTCTGAGCTGCCTTGCTCCGAGCTTTTGAAAACGAGAATATGACGATCTCCCGACGACGACAGAAGCACCGAAAAAAGGCATGGCATCAAAAGCACAGCAATTCGCAAAGACGTGTGGCCAGGGTGTATTTTTCTGAAGCAAATTGCTCCAATCTTCACTTACAATGACCAAACCACTTCAAGTTAGCCGCGAGTAAACAACTTGCTTGATGCATTGTAGTAGTTGGCTGAGCATTTCGGCCTCTTACGCGAACTAACGAGCTTGTGTCGTGCAGGGACTACTAAATGTTGTACTTACGGCCTGAAGAATAGATGCATTCGAGTAATTTGTGGAACGATGTGAATAGAACGCATCAGTTGAGAGCTCGCTTAATAGTAGCGCAAGAAAGATGAAAGCCATTCCGTTGGTTCAAAACTCCTGACCAGACAGTTCCCCATAATCGCTTGCAACTGGTGAAAAACTCTGCAGTTCGTCGGCAGCATAGTTACCACATCGCATTACTTCTGACCGAGCTTCGCTGGTTCCCTATAAAACATCGAATTGACGTTGAGATCCTCTCTTCTACAAACGTCACTTCACTTGCTTATACCAGCCTACCTATCAGATCTCCTTACTCCTCCACTGACCTCTTGCACTCTGCACTCGGCTGCACTCAGCTGTTTCGACGTTCCTCCCACTAAACTGAGAGATCCTTTGGTCATCATCAGGCCTTCAGCTGGCATGCACCCCAAGTTCGGAACTCGCTCCTGCTTCACCTGCAGGCGACTTTCTCTCTTTTTTCCCCGTCCGCGTATGCTTTTCGAGCTTATTTGTGCAGGATTCAGCTCCTGCTGCTGCCGGGTTCCATACTAACCGACCGATGGTCCCGGGCAGCTTCTTCTCGTTTGCTCTTCAATGCTGCTCTCCGCACGATGCTTGTTCGGAGAGCTTTCGCATGCTTGTCTAAGCGCGATGCCGTGCCTAGACGCTAACCTTGGTTATTGCTTCTCTTGCAGGAAGCTGTAAAGCTCTGGGAAAGAGATCTGGTTCTCTTAGGGCGCTGTACGAATGGCACTGTTATTATTATTCCTCACATCAACTGCAGTAGCCGAGAGAAAACAGTCGCACCTAGCATACAGTACTTCCTAATAATTTTCTGAGGCTGGGAACGGATTTGCGAAATGCAACAGCACTGGAGTGCATTCAGGGTCCGATTGCTTGGCCGGCACTAGGCCGATGCAGGTGCCGCGAATGCCTGCACCGATGCTCTGACTCTGCGGCGGCTGGAACGTGCATGCAGTCACCAATAGAGGCCCGTGGCTGCCAACGGTCGGCAGCTAGAGGTTCGCTTGGAACTCATTCGCCACTCGCTGTGCCCCATTTTTCCTTTTAATCACGACCTTCAATCTACCGTTTAGTATGGCCGTTTCCCTTCTCTTAATCCACTCGAAGACGCCATAGCAAGTTTGTTGCTTTACTTTGCTGCATCAAAGGAAAGTGTTCGTAATATAAAAAATGTAATTCATTTATATAGCGCCATAAGAAATCTCACATTTCTAGTCAGCCGCTTCATATATGCCACGGGGCTCGAGCCCACCACCTCGACCAGACTTTGGTTGGACAAGCACCTTGACCACTGGATCCACTCTTCGGAAGCTTTACGAGGTTGACCCTCTGAATTACCATATGGGCATTACTTGCCAGCTATCGGCTACTTCACTCTAAAAATTTCCACAAAGGAGCTTGTCTGTTGTTGTACCCCTGTGGTTGGCTCGGTTAGTCCTGTGTAAGGCTGCTGCTGCATGGAGCATGGCCGTTGGACCTTCTCTCTCATGTTGTGTCAGGATGTCCTTTAGGTCTTCTCGTGGATCGCGATGGATCGATCACTCGAGCGGCCGCCTCTGAGTGGTGGCCTCTGACTGGTTAGGCTTAGTGCGAGCCGCCTTCCCTTCTTTTGCTGGGATTGCTGCATCACCGGTTACTGGATACGAGTCAGCAAGAAGCATACAACTGGTAGTGCAGCACGGTCGGACAAGATGTGCCTGTGTCTGCCGCTGGAGAGAAGAGTGTGTGCAAGGATCGTGTCAGCGAAGTGTGCAGGTTCAGGAAATGCAAAGTAAACGCTTCGGCCACTACGGTCTTTAAGTAAAAGAAGGGAATGCTCGTGCATGTATGTATGTATGAGCACCTGACACGGCAAGACGAAGGGGCAGACTCAAGCTAGCTGTGAAGGAACTAGGGGAGCCTTGTGAATCCAAGTAGGCACTGTTTCCGGCTGATGAACTAAACGATGATAAAACTAACTTACTAGTTATGGGCAAACCTAGTGTTATTCAGAAATTGGAAAGGCTGACTTTCAAAATTAGCTAGCTGTGAAGGAACTAGGGGAGCCTTGTGAATCCAAGTAGGCACTGTTTCCGGCTGATGAACTAAACGATGATAAAACTAACTTACTAGTTATGGGCAAACCTAGTGTTATTCAGAAATTGGAAAGGCTGACTTTCAAAATTGGCTCTGCCAGCATATCTCCAGTTGCATCAGCTCGAAATCTAGGTGTCATATTCCAAAGCGACCTCTCGTTAGACGACCACATCAGCTCCACAGTCAAATCAGCCTATTTTCAGCTTCATAACATTGCTAAAATTAGGGCTTGTTTAGATAAGGATACCACGTCCAAGTTGGTCCATGCATTCGTGACATCTCGTCTCGACTTCTGCAACTCACTGCTTACTGGCCTACCAGCATGTGCGATCAGGCGATTGCAGCTGGTGCAAAACTCTGCAGCTAGGCTTGTCTGTCGTGAGCGTCGCAGTTGCCACGTTACTCCACTTCTCGCCGACCTGCACTGGCTACCAGTCAAGCAACGGATTGACTTCAAGGTTTTGTCGCTCACTTTTAGGTCTCTTCATTCTATGGCTCCAGCCTATCTTTCAGATATACTACCCCATCAGGCAAAGCATCGTACCACTCGCTTTTCGGAATCCAACAGTCTAGAAATACCTCGTACAAACCTTAAATCCTTTGGAGACCGTGCATTTAGCTCGTATGCTCCCACAGCCTGGAACTCCCTCCCGACCTGCATCAGAACATCCCCTGACCTGACCACATTTAAAAGAAACTTAAAAACATACCTATTTAGGACAGCATTTAGTGGGTCCTTGTGATTCGTCCTCGATGTGCTTATACGTGCTGACACTGTTCATGCTGCCACTAACCACATTTGCATGCTGACCCAGTGCATGTAACCCCTAACCATGTTATTCATTTTGTTTGTTTTTCAAGCATGATTTTACTTACTATTCTATTGCGTATCACTTTGCAGCAAATGTAAAGCGCCTAGAAAGAGATTAAGTTCTCTGAGGGCGCTTTATCAAGTGCAATATTATTATTATTATTATTATTATGAACAGGAAGCCATCACAACTGCTTCGGCAAAGTAGGCACATGGCTTATGCTCTTTGATGTAAGACCAGTCTAGCTGCTGTTTTCAGCACCAGCTATAGGGACGAAATTACTGTACCAGCAGCCTGAACCAATACTGAATCACTGTAACACAGCCTGATGAGAACTGGGAAGCTTGAAAGATCTTTGCCCAGCCACTGAGGTAAGAAGTCCTTAATCTTGGACTGAGATAGAACATGATGACCAACCGTGGAACAGTCTCCTGAATAAAAACTTTTAGCATCAAGCAGTCTTCAAGGAGGAGTCTCCCACAGATTATCAGCAGTTGGCAATGGAAGCACTACGACACCCCAATTAGTTCCACGCACTACACACTACCACGCACATACACTTATTCCAGCCCAGCCCTATGTTCAGGATTTCGAATGAAGAGGAGCTCGGCTTTATCGTCATTTAGTTTAAGAAACTAGCCATCATCCAGGTCCGAATGCCTGTGACGGTCTGCTCTTCCGTGTTCAATGGACCATGCCGAATTCAAAAGGAAAGTGTCTATCATTCCTCGATGTCACTATTCCTGGGCCTAAAAAGTACGTGCTAAACTCTGCGTGCCCTGCTAAACTCTCCCAGCAGCTGCTCAGATCAGGGCTTTGTAGTTGGAAGGCCTTTTCCTGTTTACCCACTAGTGGCTGCAGTATCGATTTGACAGTTTGAGTGGATTGCAGTTACAGTTTTAGCTTGAATCAACGACAGCTTTTCAGACTACTTCGACTGCAGCAAGTCAGCATCCTGGTGGACAGCAGCCACGGATTCAGCAGAAGCACGCAGGGCTTCATGGGCTCGATAAAGTGCAGTATGTTTACTCAGTGGTGCAGTCGGCCTACTGGAGCCCGGCAAGCACATGCAGCTTGCTCATTGACTGGTCGCGGCCAAAAACTACCACGGGCAGAAGCCTAGCGAGGATTAAGCCAAGGACAGACTAAATTTTGAAGTTAGCGAGACGACTAATCAAAAGAGCGATGGATGGGGCATGCCGGGAGGTGCATAAGGGGGGCATTCTCGGAGGCAAGCAGACTGGCACGCCCTTTCAGGGCCTGTCCAGGGATTAGCTTTTTAGTGAATAGAGCTGCATATAGCTGTAGTCGCTTTTTCGGCTTGCTGCACTACACGGCCGCATTCCACACACATCTTGTGAGGAAAACTAGGCCTCATAGAGAGATGTTGCCTGCGCTCGTCAGCCTTAGGCTCCATCTGCTTGGCCTCTGTGGCCTCCAGCGATAACCTCACCTGCAAAAAATATCTACTCGCTCTCTCGCACCTCTCTGCCCTTCATTCGCGTGGTGTTTAGGTCACTTACAGGAGCAAGTGGCTTCAGCCGTTCTCTGTCTTTGCAGACTCTGCAGCAGCCTGACCATGCATGCTGACAGCAGTACAAGCTCAGGCAGCCAGCATAGACAGTGAGGCTGCTGCCGAAGAGTCGATGTGCCGATGCTCTCCTCCTCGGTTCTGCTGGTCACCTGGAAGAGCCCGGGTAATAGAGCCCATGCTCCGATCGCCCACTGATGCTGCACTGCATGCTGGGCTACCGCCCACCAAGCTAGCAGACGCCAGTGATCCGGGAATGAGTTGTCTGTCGGTCGTCGTCGGAATAGGTCGGTGGCCGGTAGTGGATCCTGCATCGACTCAGCAAATTCGATCAGAGTGTGTGTTCTTTAAAAAAAATAAGTTAAATTATATTAAATTGAATAGTAGCTGATTGAACAGCCTCGGGAGAGACTAGGCGACTTTCGCTCTGGTGGCTTGAGGGAATATTGACTGCTGAAGTGCTCGAACCCACGACCTAGGTAGTAAAGTGTAAGCATCTTGCTCCTGGGCTAAGACCAGGGGCAAAATGAAAGGTTAGACTGTTTTCCTGCATCATATGCAGCCTCCTTCCTGTGTTGCTGAGAGGATGTTGCTCCCCCACCAGCCCGCTCTATTCCAAATGTGAATAGAACTTGCTGCTGTGACAATTAGCTGCAATATACTGCTTTGACTCTGAGACAACCAAGATCGACTTCCCGATAGCCTGATGCAAAACTTGCACGGCACCATTTTCTCGTTTGCTGTCTTGGTCATTTATCTTTCACCGGATGTATAGAGTATTCAATAGCTTCCAACCGTCTGCTGTCTGAAACCCCATGCAACTGCTCACCAGCTGATGAAGTACTAGTTGTGCTACTACAGTTCTCGATTGACTGAAGATAGTAGGCATGCTACATTTTGGTATGTGACTTACTTCCGCACTCTCTGTGTGACCAGCTACTGTTACCCATTTTGCACACGTGGCACTCCTTGCTCTGCAGCTATTCACTAGCCGAACTACAGCCTGGAGATGATAAAATGGAAAAATCCACATCAGTAGTTCCACAAACTTCTGCTGCAGAGTGCCTAAACTTGACCTGCAAGTTTTATCAACCTCATGTCGTGTCCTTAGCGTTTATAAATGTTTCATGTGGGCATGCTCTTCTGATTGTGAGTCTACTCTCATTTGACTGCACATCTTAGCTGTCTTTCGCACTGTATGGGCACATATTAGCAAGCTTGACAACGAATGACTTCAATCTCTCTAATTCTGTCCTAACTAGACCATCATTCTTAGAGTCTTCTACCTATCATGCTCTGTCTATTGCCTCATCGTTTCTTCATACTTGGAAGCAGGTGGACATACTCTTGGACTTAATCTCAGTATGAATAGCACTGCCCATCATAAAAAAGAAAATAAAGCACCGAACCTCTACACAAGCTAGAGCCCATAAAAGCATCTCCCCTACCCCAACTGCTTGCTGCCGGCTGCCGTCTCCTCTGGCTTGTCTCTCGGGCCAAAGAAAGTGGCACTACAAAAACAACTCCTGCAAACGATGTGCAAAGAGGAAGTAAAATGGCTTGGGCCAAGCAGGTATTGTCCTTAGCCAAGCGGGTCTGTCCTACAATCACGGCAGAGTCAAAGGGATCTCCAGTTCCGATGGATGCCAAGTGCTTGGCTAGTGTCTCTGGATTAAACCTCAACTTTACCGATAGACCACACTGTTCTGCTTGACAGATGCCAGCTGCCAGCCAGCACACAGTGTGGCCCAGTGGGAGCTGGACCGGTGGCCGGTGGCCTGGTGGAGCCTCCAGCCACTGCATCCCGGCACTGCCCCCCCCATATGGGGGTGAGGAGGGGGGTCACCAGCTTCGCGTGGCAGTGCAACAGAAGAACACAAGACGGCAGCGGCCCTGCATAGAGAGGGAGAGACAGAGAGAAGGAGACAGAGACAGACAGAGAGAAACAGAGAGAGACAGAGACAAAGAGAGAAAGTGGGGGAGGGATAGAGAAATAGAGATAGATAGATTAGATAGATAGATAGATAGATAGATAGATAGATAGATAGATAGATAGATAGATAGATAGATAGATAGATAGATAGATAGATAGATAGATAGATAGATAGATAGATAGATAGATAGATAGATAGATAGATAGATAGATAGATAGATAGATAGATAGATAGATAGATAGATAGATAGATAGATAGATAGATAGATAGATAGATAGATAGATAGATAGATAGATAGATAGATAGATAGATAGATAGATAGATAGATAGATAGATAGATAGATAGATAGATAGATAGATAGATAGATAGATAGATAGATAGATAGATAGATAGATAGATAGATAGATAGATAGATAGATAGATAGATAGATAGATAGATAGATAGATAGATAGATAGATAGATAGATAGATAGATAGATAGATAGATAGATAGATAGATAGATAGATAGATAGATGATAGATGATAGATAGATAGATAGATAGATAGATAGATAGATAGATAGATAGATAGATAGATAGATAGATAGATAGATAGATAGATAGATAGATATATAGATAGATAGATAGATAGATAGATAGATAGATAGATAGATAGATAGATAGATAGATAGATAGATAGATAGATATATAGAGAGATAGATAGATAGATAGATAGATAGATAGATAGATAGATAGATAGATAGATAGATAGATAGATAGATAGATAGAGATAGATAGATAGATAGATAGATAGATAGATAGATAGATAGATAGATAGATAGATAGATAGATAGATAGATAGATAGATAGATAGATAGATAGATAGATAGATAGATAGATAGATAGATAGAGAGAGAGAGAGAGAGAGAGAGAGAGAGAGAGAGAGAGAGAGAGAGAGAGGGAGGGAGGAAGGGAAGAAGAAGAGAGAGACCAGATGCCAATCCTTACGGTCACATTGCAGCACCCGTGTTTCTCCTCTGCTACCCATTGTCACAATCGGTGTGTGTTGCTACGAATCGGAGCCTCGTTAGGCAAACAGGCAGAAATCTATATCAGTGCTAAGTGCTGTGTGCCACCCCTTGAGAGCTTGTGTCGACCTACTGCAGGGCAAAAGTCGAAACAGGGAAGTCTTTTCCTGCGAGCCCTTGCAAATGGTGCTTCGGCCTTGCCGCCTGACGCAGTAGCCAGGCTCGTCGAACATGCAAAAGCTGTTTGCTGCATCAATCTCGGCAAGGAAAACGTATTTGCTCTACAACGTTCATAATTGTTGGCAAAACAATGGCCACTCGATTAGGCAGTGAATATTTACCTGGTCGACCGTGGTCATAAACTCTTGCTTGGCTTGCTGTAGACAAGTGTGAACAAGTGCCTACACACAGCCTCGCCAGTGCCGCTGCGAGAGCCCTCGCTGACTGGTAGCCTAAGAAAGAGCAGCTACCAGGCAAAGAAGCCACCAGGAGAAGGGGGCAGCGACGAGAGGACGATGGTGGTGGTGGCAATGGAAATGCTGGTGGCTCTTGTGGCAGCGTTGATATACAGAAGCTAAAACTAGGAACAGAAAGAGAAGGGGAGAAAGAGAAAGAGAACCGATACAGGGGACGAGGGAGAGACAGAGAAATACAGAGTGAGGGAGAGAGGGAGGGAGAGAGAGAGAGAGGGGGACAAGGAGATGAGAGAGGAAAAGACTAACAGAGACAGATAAAGACAGAGTCAGACAGAGATGCACAGAGAAAAACAGAGAAAGACAGACAGACAAAGCAGATAGAGGTCGACAGAAACCGATGGAGACGGACGAGGCAGACTGAGACAGACTGGGGCAGGCAGAGAGATAAAGAGAGAGAGAGAGAGAGAGAGAGAGAGAGAGAGAGAGAGAGAGAGAGAGAGAGAGAGAGAGAGAGAGGGAGACAGAGACAGAGACACAGAGAGAGGGAGATAGAGAGAGAAAGAGATGGAGAGGCAAAAAGAGAGAAGGATAGACAAGATAGACGGTGGGAGAAAGAAGAAGATGGAGGGACATGGAGGGCGATGGGCACATGACTCTACCCCAAATTAAATTAGGATAGTCGAGAATATTTTGGAATGAAAATTTCTGTACCAAGGGCCTGTATATCCGGGTATGTCGTAACTTCGGCCTCCACAGGTAGCAGTAGTGGTGCAGTGCCATCGGCTCTGAGCCGAAGGTAAAGCACTCATTTTTCTTGCAAGCATATTTATAAAGTACACACTATGAGGCTTCGTGTCATATGTGAATAGCACAAGAATGCACGTGATATTTGTAATGTTCAGGAGCATAACTACGGCTCGCTTTGCTTTCGTGCATGCCTGCCTGCACCAGTGCACACATTCAGTGTGTGGTGCTAGCACTTCAAGATGCAGGTCGTGAGTTTAAGTCCTGCAGCAGGCAACTCTATATTGTCTATTGCAAGCGGCGGTGATAGCCGCCACGGCTTCTCTGCTGCTGTACAAGTGAGACTGCTGAATCCGCTAACCTTTTTTTAAATCTGTCTTCGAAAGAGATGGGGCTGGCAATGCCATCTCCAGCAGCAGTGAAAGTGGTTTAATGATGCGAGACAATACTACGGTTCAGAATCCGGAAGGCAAAAATCTTGCCGCCTACGGTCAATGCGCTGGTGAGATCGTTTTTGGAAAACCCAAGTGTAAGAGACATTTTTAACTTGGCCAGCATGGCATCGAAATACTGCATGTCGTTGACAGTTGAGAGTGTGCAACCAGGCTCTAAAAGTGAAGGTACATGCAAAGGTACACTTAAGCAGCCAGCCAAATTCCAAACGGAGAGGGCTCAGCTTACACAACACAGATACTGACTGACCAATGTTGTCGTATTTAATGGGTTCATAAGTCACCATGGCTCCATTGACAACTGTCTAACAGGCGACGATCCCTGCGATCTGCAGCTCGTACAGGTAGCAAGACTGCATCTAAAAAGTCAGCTTCTCACGCAGCCACAGTCAGCTTCTCACACAGCATATATCAGCGTAAGAGCATTGGAGGATATCACCCGGCTTGCAGCAGGCAGTAAAGGATTGTCAGCGGCAGCAGGACTTGAACCGACGAGCTGAGCGTCGTGAAGAGCAAGCCCCTTTGCCCTGGGGTACGACCCCAGGGCTCTTTGAACAAACATCTTCACAATTCTCAAGGAACAGGAACTGAAGCCAGTTGATCAGCATGAAGGCCATCAATGGAACTGCACACAGCATTCGCCGCCCTAAGATTCCTTAGCACCTCGATATGCACAGTAGGTAACTTAATTCATTCACGTGAAGGCTTAATGGGCCTTTTTCCTTAAATTACCTCACGGAACTGAAGAGCTATTATTAGGTGTCACCAAGGCACCGAGGGCTATCGACAGTTCCCGATGCGGTAGTGTGGTTTTCGAAAATGATATGGGGATTGTTCGGTCTACATATCTGCGTGTCTATGGTTGAGTATATGAAAGTCTGCTTCTACGGTGCTGGTTTGGCAGGTGAGGATAGCAGCCAAACAATATGGCCAAAACGTTAACCGGAGGCATGGTCTATATCTGCAGCAGCCAATGAAAGCTCAGCAGCTGTGACAGTGTGCCAAAAAGCTGGCAAAATTTATTAGTAGCCAGGAATAGTGGAAACTGAAAAATGTCTTTTTTTGTAATCGAATTTTGTAGTTGCACCTTCAATAAAAAAAGACATAAATAGGCTAATGGTCATGACAACTTACAGCTAATTGTCGGACTGAGCATGCCCTCTCATAGTGCGATAGTAATTCGCTATTTTTTATCTACATAAATTTCAAAATGTTAAATGTATTTGCTTTACAATCAGGTATTGCCACAGACCAATTGTTTTTATTGAGGAATGACAATAAGCCACGTGGCACACTTGGGAAGCATCGAAATCTATAGGCTGTCTGCTTTCTGTTCTGTGGCTACTGTGGTTTTATCCTTGTTTAATAATAAAGAAATAAATAAACCCTAGCTGATTCAACAGCCTCTTTTTGTGTAGCGACAGAAGAGCCTTTATGGCTATCGCAATCGCTTGCAGTGGCGATAAAGGATCGTCCACCGCAGGAATCGAACCCACGACCTCGGGACCGAGGACATGAAAGCAACCGCTTTACCTAGTGTGCCATCACGGCTCACCGGGAAGTACCCATACCAGTTTCTTAATGTCGAATTTGAAAAAGCTAATAACAATAATAAATTTGATAAAGTGCATTCAGAGAACTCAATCTCTTTCTAGGCACTTTACAATTGCTTGAATTTTAAAAGCTTCCTTAAAAGAACCGCTTATACAGCTAGCTACCAGGTTTGATCCCCTTCCAAGATTAAGGACTATCTACCAAGGTGACCAGCTAAAAATGTCCCCGATTCTGTCTTGGCTAGACTTTTGTAATTCAATTTTAGCTGGCCACCAAAAAAACCACCAAATCTCTGAAGGTGAGGATGAATATTGCGGCAAGCCTAGTCAACAAACTATCAGAGAAGTTCAGAATGTGGAGCCTGTTTCCATGCTTCTTATCCAACGACATTGTATTCTCCTGCTGACGACTTTGACACATACTTCCCAGCCGTCCTAAGGTGTAACTTCCAAGCTACTCATTTTTCGACTCAACTTCTCACTCGCCCTTTGTTGCTTGAGATGAACCCTGTTGGCTACCCTATGGGCACAGAAAGCTGTGTAGGCTTCAAGTGCACCGTAGAAAACCCTTTAGTATAACTCCAGTCTGAATGGCTTTTTGGAGTTACAGATACAGTGTACTGTTACGTCTTTGATGTGGCAATTTCATTGACGTAACCACATGCTTTTGGATGATTTATAGGGAGGCGAATTTCTTTAATTGGAGATGAAGCCTTTGGCCTGTCGGGGGGGGGGCAGTGAATTAAGAATAATAATACTAATAATAATCGGTCGAGTATATCTCCATAAGAGAACTCAAGCTCTTTGCCACCACTTTGCAGCTTGCTGAAAGAGAATCAGTACCTAAGATTTAGTGATGTGCATGGTATCCGGCATGCAAAAGCAAGCACCTTTTAAGGCCAACGTGCAAAAACGAACAAGAATATACTCGTGGCCACCGGTTTGTAGGACATTTGGGTAGTAGCATGCACTGAATCATGCACAGGTAAGCACACAGGAACAAAACAGAGACAAGATGTAGGTTAGGGATTGCAGGTGATGGCAGTAACTGAAAGCAAGTTCCAGACTTTTCCGGGCATGCGAGCTCAAGACTCGATCGTCAAAAGATTTTAATTTAATGCACGCAGCATATAGACGACTAGACGCTGAAGAACATGCGAGATGTGAGAGCAGAGAAGAGACCCCTGCCGGTGTGGTGGGCAGACAGCGGTCCGGTACAGAGTGGTGCTGGGCGAAAGTGCTCTGCAAACGTTGGGAAAATATACATGAGCAGAGGCGTTCTGCAGCTTCTTGATACATTTTCTATAACGTTTTTTTGAGTTAACCAAGTAGTCTGTCAGATGATAGAAGGGGCTGGCACTCGCTAGTTTCAATACTAGTGCATGCTAACAAAGATGTACCAGGAGTACCAATTAAGGAGTACTCTTGGTGGCATACAATTGTAAGGAACAAAACCTGAGAAACAGTATTGCAGACATACACATGCTTCCTGAAGATGGTTGGATTCTCTCGCGCATTCTTCTCTTCTTCTCGGTTCTTCAGCTTGTCTGCTGCTGCCGGATAGGTGGGTGTGGGGCTCTCTTTTTTGCTGTTACACTGATGTCCTGTCCAGACGGTGACTGGATATCACGGCATGCCCAGAAAGAGAATTAGTCCTCCTAGAGTGTTATGCAAATATATTTTATTATTATTATTATTTTCCTTCTTATCCCTCTCTCTGCCACAGGTAATATTGCCCTTGATTTTGAGTTGAATAGAAAGTGTGGGATAAAAGATGGAGGACTATTGACGAATGATAGTGACGATTCTTCTCGAAAGGTGAAAGTTCTTGGTATCAAGAATCAGCTTTAATGCTTTGCACGGAGCCAGCAGCATGATGCTACTGCTGCTACCGCAGTCTCTTTGTTTGCAGGAGGCCGTAATGCAAGTGCCTCTCGTCTATTACAAAGACTGCTAGAAATGGGGTGGCTAAGCAGTAGCAGCTGCTGCAGAAGGAGAAGCAGCAGCAGTAGCAGAAGCAACTGCCTGTACATCAGGAAAGTGAGCTCAGATTTTCAGACACTGATCTCCCTATTTTCCCGTCTGCAACATCGTTAGGCAGGTCGACCGGCCTGTATCCCATTAGCCCTGCATCTGGCAGACCGGAGGAGGCAGCAAAGTCAATGCAGCATCACGAAGAAAGATTGACGAACTGCACACCTGCCTGATCAGATAATCTTGCCTGTCGCTTAAATATTTTTATCGATAGTAATATAAGCATAGGTACTTCTGCCTGTCCACGTGTACGCCGAGCTGGTTTGGTTCAGCGGTTAAGGTGCTTGCCCCCCCCCCGACCAAGGTCTGGCTGAGGTCGTGGGCTCGAGCCCGGAGGCATGCGTGAAGCGCCTGAATAGAAATAATTTCTCTTGGGGCGTTTCAAAAATGAATTTTTTTACATACTCAAGTGTCTTGCATCCTCTTACGTGAATGGCACATGTGCAAGCAAGCTCCTATTTGTATGTGCATGTTCCTATGTTTATATGTATCTGTGTGTGCATGTGTGCATTGACATGCGTTCACTCATGTGCATGTCCGTGTGTTCGGTGCATGTGTACGCGTTGATACAGCTACAAATTTATCGGTCTGAATGTATGCATATATGTGTGTGCACACTGGTGTGTATGTGTTCGTGTGTTCACTTTTGTGGGAGGTCCTGTGTGCGTTTGTATGTGCGTTTGCTTGTGCATGTGTACGGGTGTGCGTACGGAGCTAAATGGAGGCTAAATGGCTTTTCTTAAAGTTAAATAAAGCAGTCTTCTCATAGCGACAGTGAACTTACAGCGCTTACAGGGTTTGGCTGTAATATACGATGATGCTTCGATAATTACATGTGGTAAGTATTAGGGGTTTGAATTGTACAAGGTGCCGGTCAGATGGAAGCATGATGTGCGTGGATTTAATGCATTTGCATTTGGTCTGGTTAGTCTGCAAACCCTCGGCGAATGAATCACTCGAGCGTGAACGTTGGGACGTGATGCACTTTGCACGGGCTGGGACTGTGGGAATGACAAAAAATCTGGGCCTGCGATTTGCAAGTAAAGAATGACAGGAGGCCGCCTGCCGTTGGACTAAGCAGGCAAGTTTTATCGCAAGCAGAGAATTAATCCAAAACCAACGACTTTCGGGCCAATACTTTACCGATTGAGCTTAACTGGACAACACTTGATGACACTGCTCACAAGGCAGCAGGGGAATGCAAATGGGCCAGGCTGTCTGACTTGAGGATGGGTAAATTTATGGACATCTTTAATCGGGGAGGGGCAAGGGCAGATCACGTTCAATGATTAGCAGAATGGCGGTCCTGTTTGTCAAGGCACTAGACGTCTCCACGTCTCTGCTTAAAACTCGTCAAAGCTTCTGCTAAGTAATGCCGTCTTGAAGTTGTACATACATTCTTTAGGCAATTTAAGCACGCGTAGTTTCAAATTGTCCTGGTGTGCCCAAGCTCAAAGGCTTGACATGACACTCGGTACTGTGGTGATTAGTGTCACAAGTTCTAGACGGATAGGTTCCCTGGTTTTTTTGGGAGGATTTCGAAAGCTGGTTTTGCGAGTAATTTGGGGTATAATAACCGAAAGCTGGCGGTCCTTTGGCGCCTCAAAGGTAACCGAGGCAAATGGCAACCTCAGCTTGGCAATCGCCAGCCTATGGGTCTAGTCTCAGCATTGAACAAAACAGCCAAGGAAGGAAATGTGGCCGCCCTGCTCATCGAGTGGTGATGCCATTCCACCCCGGGATTTGTTTGTCTCCAATGCTCACGTCTTCTTTTCGCATACATCACTTCAACTAGAATAACAAATCAGATAGCCAAGACTTACAATAAAGTTCGAAAAGAGGGGTTGGGATCTGTAAGTATGGGGTATTGTTGTGAAGGAACAGACAGCGGGTGGTGGTGTGAGTTCCTACATTTAGGCAGTTTTAAGATAGTACTGTAAGAATCTGTGTCTGTGGTCAGTAGCCACAGACAGGCAATGCATCTGGTCTCGAGCCTAATCAGAATGATCGTAAAAAGGTTATCGTGCAGGAAGCTAATAGATAGCAATACAAACCAACGAAGACACACTTAGCTAGGCTGCAAGTGCACGATTAGAGCTAATTAGTAAGCCTTAACAAATGAAGAGGGCAATTTACGACTACCCTCAGCCAAGTAACATTAGATAGGAGTATTAATCCGTTAAAAAACTGCAATGAAATCTGAGAGCCCGTTTTTTAAACGAATTTATGATAAAATACATGCACAGGAGCACCAAAGTAGAGTGATCTCGGGGGAAGGGAATGGAGCTGAAATAAATAAAACAAGAAAGTGAATTTGGTTCACATGGACAGAACAGAAACAGTTGGGCAAACAGCGGCATGAATGAAGTTAAGAAGCATTCTTAAACTTAAACTGCGACCTTGATATATGTAATATGCTTGGTAGTCACAAAAACTTTCAGGCGCCTCAGATAAAGGAGATCAAGGAGCTCGCACGATGAACGTCTGCTTTCTTCCGATATCTTAGAAGTTTTAAGAAGAAGCCGAGAAGTCGTTAAAGTGTACCTATCGCAACCGGAATCAGGCTATGGGTTCGAAACACTTGTAATGTTTAAATGATAATAGTACGTGTCCTATTCCACATGCTGTCGTAATTCGTATTGACATTTTTCGGCGAAGGTTTTCAGATATTTCCACTTCCCGCCCAGTATTTTTCTGCCAGACAACCAGCACACTTTATGACCAGCATTAGGCGGAGCCTAGGTAATTTATATGGCTTTCATGAGATAACAAACGATTACTGATATTTATCGATTGCTGTGCCAACCCGTGAGGAGATCGCCGATTTTTCTTCCTTCCTCCAAAGCTTAGGATTGAGCTATACCTAGAGGCTGTGAGTGGCAGATGTCGTGTGCAATGGTTTATTTCTTGGTTCTTTTGTTCTATCGGTTGTGCTTGATAGCCTTAGAACCCGAGGCTAATTCAACTGTACAAAAAATTTTTTGGGGGGGTAGTTAGTGGTATTTACTAACGGCTTTTGTCTCAAAAGCTTATAAAATATCAATTGTTCCCCACAAGCAGTGCCTTTACGACCAGGACAGTGATAAATTTGATATTTATTCAGGTTAGGTTCCCATTACAAAAATAATAATAATAATAATGCACTTGATAAAGCGCCCTCAGAGAACTCAATCTCTCTCTAGGTGCTTTACATTTGCTGCAAAGGGAAATGCAATTGAATGGTGAGTAATATCATGCTTGATAAACAAACAAAATGAATAACATGGTTAGGGGTGACATGTACAGGGTCAGCATGCAAATGTGGTTAGTGGCAGCATGCACAGTGTCAGCATAAGTACGTTAAGGACGAATCACAGGGACCCACTAAATGCTGTCCTGAATAGGTGTGTTTTAAAGTTCTTTTTAAATGTGGTCAGGTTAGGGGATGTTCTGACACAGGTTGGGAGGGAGTTCCAGGCTTTGGGAGCATACCAACTAAATGCACGGTCTCCAAAGGATTTGAGGCTTGTACGAGGTACTTGTAGACTGTTTGATTCCGAAAAGTGGGTGGTACGATGCGTGGCCTGGTGGGGAAGTAGATCTGAGAGATAGGCTGGAGCCAAAGAATGAAGGGACCTAAAAGTGAGCGACAAAATCTTGAAGTCAATCCGTTGCTTGACTGGTAGCCAGTGCAGGTCGGTGAGAAGTGGTGTGAGGTGGCAACTGCGACGCTCACGACAGACAAGCCTAGCTGCAGAGTTTAATGAATCACAATTAGCATATATTTATGCTAAAATTAGAAGAAAATGACCCCATATGCTTTAGAAGTGAGAAGCTCCTCAAAATTTTTTATATTCTATAAATCAATTTCACGAAACAAGCCCCAAATGTAGCCTCCCATAATGTTCTCGTTACGCTGCCCTTGGTAGCAAAGTTTCGAATGCCATAAATCCCGATGGAAGTTATCGTCTTGCCCTTCCCCCTCCAGTAAGTTATCTTTGAATTTATCACAGTGAGCATCAAAGCTTTGGACTCGGAGGGATATCTTGCAACCTACTGTGCCCCCCCCGTTCTTCCCCGTAGGCTCAACCGACAGCGCACATGCAGCTGCACATTGCTATCTATATCCATATATATCCGCCTTTTCATTTCCGAGGAGGAAGCGTCGAACTCGTCTGCTCGCCGCCGCCGCTTCGCTCCTCCGCAGGGCTTCCGGTGAGCTTCTTGAGAAATGCAAAATGCTCTCAACGAGATCTTCTTTACGTGTCGTCTCACAAAGACATCGGCTGCAATCTTTGCGTCAGAAAGCTTGACGAACACGTTTCGAAGGTACAAGACGGCTGCCGCCTTCCTAGCTTTAACTGTGACACATTTTTTCGCGAGGCCCGATTTGATGTGCAGGTGCGGCATCAGCAACTTACTGGGTTTCAGTTGCTGGCTCGCACGCGACATTATTGCTTTTCACTCTAACTCGGGTCTGCTGTGGTCTTACCAGCTCAGCTCATCCTACCTACAGGCGTCCGGCAAGGTTTCGACGCTGTTCTAATCCTCTTTGATGTACATCGAGTGAGCCGGAAGAAAAGACGTGCACTTGTTCCCTTGTACGGAGCAGCACGGACTTTGAGGCTCCAGAATAGACTGTCAACTAAGATATGACACTCATTTTAATAATAAAAATAATAATAACACATTTGATATAGCATCCTCGGAGAGCTCGATCTCTATCTAGGCACTTTAAATTTTAGTGGGAGATTTCGATTCCCTCAAACAGGCAAACGTCACATTGGTGGGAGAAGCCGAGTCTATCTTGACGGGTGAAAATGCTGGACAAAGCTTGGCGCTGGCTCCTCTGACTCTCGCTACTTGCATACTTTAACCGAGCACATTCCGCTGCACCAGCCTAGACGTCAAGAGATTATGTATTAGACTTGGTGAGACCAATATCTCTGGTCAACTCGTTGAGGTACTTTTTGGTTTGGGGTTAGTGTGGGTTTCTCTACACAGCTCAACCTTCGAGAGTATCATTCGCATTTACGACGCCTTGCTCTTCTTCCTGACTTGCTACTAACCTCTGAAGGCGGCTGGTCTCTCTCTCTCTCTCTCTCTCTCTCTCTCTCTCTCTCTCTCTCTCTCTCTCTCTCTCTCTCTCTCTCTCTCTCTCTCTCTCTCTTCATAGGAGTGAGTACAGAAAGCTCAGGGTAGAGTGACATCGGTTAACGGGTCAAGGAAGGTGTGGATATGTGATAGCATTCTGGCCAGTCCGACGCCTAGAAGGGGCCTCCTAGTAGACGTAGCGGTACACTTTTCCGCCTGCATTATCTTTACAAAGTTACATTATAATAATGAATAAACAAAATCAATTCATCCATGATTACTTTCTTTTACTCACGAACAAAAATGTTACTGCATATAATTTCGAGCAGCATTTTCCATCTTACCTACCAGAGCTGTCTTGCAGCTCTCGAAGGTGAAATAAGGTGCCGGGCGTTTGTCCTAATCGCCAAAAGCATGCCGAATTGTATGTATCTCCGTCTGTGACTCCACAACGTCATAAAGACCATGTGGGTGTTACGCAGGAGAGTTTTGTATAGCGCACTCACAGCCTAAGCGGCTTTCGGTATGCATTCGGTAGCCAACAGACTTCGTCTCACGCAACAAAGAGAAAGTGGGAAGTATAGCAGAGTCAGGAGAACAGTTGAGGTAGTCAGTAGCATGGAAGTAGCGGCTCAGGACCGCTGAAAAGGATGAGCCACAGTCAGCAGCAGGAGAGTAGTTGTCGTTGCGTAAGAATTGTGGAAGCGAGTTCCACAGCCTAGGACCTGCAGAGCTAAAGCTTCTGTCGCCAACGGTCTATAAGCGGAGGAATGGAGCAGCTAATTTATTGTCCACACAGGGCCTGAGGGCACGAAGAAGCTGAAACTGGTGCAGCAGTTAAGCGAGGTACGAAGGAGCCATGCCGTGGCGGGCCTTGTGGGTCAGCGTAAGAACTTTGCTCTGTATCCTTTGCTCAACCGGCAACCATCCTAGCTCTTTCAGCAAAGGAGACACGTGCTCAAACCGCTGGGACTTGAAGACTAGCCTTGCAGCCATATTCATAGTCAGCTGCAGTGGCCTAGTTGCTTTCTTTGGCAGCCCAGCCAATAAGGAATTGCAATAATCAAGCCGAGACAGAACTAAGGAGCTAGTTGAATTTTTTACAAGCCACTATGGAAGACAGCTCCTAATCTTGGATAGGGATCGGACGTGATGGCTAGCTGTAGAAGCAGTCTTCTGAATGAAGCTTTTAAAATTGAGGCAGCTGTCGAAACGATGCCTAAATTTCGAGCACATGGTGATGGTCGCACAAAAGCATCACCTATTAGAAGAGCAAAGTCTTTTAATCCAGCCACACGCTTAGGGTGTCTTATGAGCAGCAGTTCGGTTTTATCATCATTTAGTTTCAAGAAGTTTACCGAAATCCAGGATCGAATGTCGGCAAGGCAAGCATTCAGTTTCTCAGTTGCTGCAGCAGAATCCGACGGTTTGAATGACAAATACAGCTGAGTATCGTCAGCATAAAAGTGATATCCTATTCCATGGGCCTTAATCCCTTTTCCCAGAGGTTGAGTATAAATGGAGAACAGCAAGGGACCGAGCACAGATCCTTGAGGGACTCCACAGGTGACCCATCTCGTGTGTGAGACCTGACCCCCACACGACACAGATTGAACACGATCAGACAAGTACGATTTAAACCACTCCAGTTCTTTGTCTGCCAGAGCAATCGTTGTTCTCAATCTTTCAAGTAGAACATCGTGATCAAAGGTGTCGAAGGCAGTGGACAGATCTAGCAGAGTTAGGGCAGTGACATTCCCGTCATCGTTGCCACGCAGAATGTCATTGTTAACTCGGAGGAGAGCAGTTTCAGTGGAGTGCTGCCTCTTGAACCCCGATTGAAATGTTTCTGACATTTAATTCTTTTCAATATGTTCAAACAGCTGCCAAGGAACAATTTTTTCAAGAATCTTTGACTAGAAAGGAAGAAGGGAACTGGGCGATAGTTTGCAAGGACCTCTGTATCTAATCTAGGCTTTTTTAGTATGGGTCTAACGATTGCCGATTTGAAGGACTTGGGGACGACCCCTTTTCCCAAAGCAGCATTAAAAATCTTGAAATTGGTCCATGCACAAATTGTGTCTCAAGTCGGGTTTACACGAGAGCCTTGCTTCCTACCTGCTTCCTAACTACTTGAAACTTATTTTGGTCTTCCTTTTTGTAGGAGGTTTATACGGCAGTCTTGCTCCAAGTCTTGCATGCTGCCTCTGAGCATGCCACCTTAACCATGTTAAGCTTGTAAGCTTGTTGACATTAAGCATGCAACCACAAACTACCCTACTTTCTTTACAGCAAAGTTCGTGCTTGTTTAGTCTGGGATACCACATCTAAATTGGTCCATACATTTGTGACATCCCGTCTTGACTTCTGTAACTCCTTGCCTGCTGATCTATCGGTCTGTGCAATCAGGCGCTTACAGCTGGTGCAAAACTCTGCAGCTAGGCTTGTCTGTCGTGAGCGTCGCAGTAGCCACATCAAACCACTTCTCGCCGACCTGCACTGGCTACTAGTCAAGCAACTGATCGACTTTAAGGTTTTGCCGCTCACTTTCAGGTGACTTCATTCTTTGGCTCTAGCCTACTTTTTATCATATCTACTCGCCCCCACCAGGCTAAGCATCGTACCACCTGCGTTTTGGAATCAAACTGCTTACCTTTACGTTGTACAAACCTCAAATCCTTTGGAGACCTTGCCTTTAGTTCGTATGCCCCCAAAGCCTGGAACTCACTTCCGACTGGCGTCACGACATCTGACTTGACCACATTTAAAAAGAAACTAAAAACGCCCTGTTATTCGTCCTTCATGTGCTTTTGCGTGCTGACACTGTGCATGCTGCCACTAACCACACTTGCATGCTGACTCTGTGCATGCCACTCCTAACCATGTTATTCTTTAAGTTTATTGAGCATGCTATCACTAACCATTCGACCGTGCTTTTTTTGCAGCAAATGTAAAGTGCCTAGAAAGAGATTGAGTTCTCTGAGGGCGCTATACGAAAAGGACAAGTAATAATAATGCACTTGATAAAGCGCCCTCAGAGAACTCAATCTCTTTCAGGCGCTTCACATTTACTGCAAAGGGAAGTGCGATTGAATGGTGAGTAATATCTTGCTTAATAAACAACATGAACAACATGGTTAGGGGTGACATGCACAGGGTCAGCATGCAAATGTGGTTAGTGGCAGCATGCACAGTGTCAGCACGCATAAGCACATCAAGGACGAATCACAGGGACCCACTAAATGCTGTCCTAAATAGGTATTTTTAAGTTCTTTTTAAATGTGGTCAGGACAGGGGATGTTCTGCCGCAAGTCATTATTAAGCCGCCTGCAATTTCCTTCAAAGCAATGAAGAAGGCGTGGCCTGAACTTCACCATTGATTATTCGCTTGATAAGTTATGTGTGTGTCTTGGCCGAAGAAGTAGAACTGCGTTCGGCTGCTGAGTTTTCTTTGAGTCACCCTTAAGTCTTAGACCGCCCCAATCTATTGGTGATGCATACACCAAAGACTCGAGTAAGTAGGAAGCAGGTAGGAAGCAAGACTCACCGTGTACACCCGGCTTGACATGCCTCAAGCATCTTGGCAGATGCTTCCACGGAGTACATTTTAGTCCTTGTCTTGCTAAATTGGTCGATGACGGAGCTCAATGCTTCTGCCGGATGCTTGCAGCTTCTTAATGCTATCTATCTCAGTAAAATGCCGTGTGAACTGGTTTTCTTAAGGCTCCTGTACTTCTATTACTGTTTGTAAGACTAGAAGCATTAATTAAGAAGTCAGCCTACATGATTTTGAATGTGAGTGCTTCCATAAGCACGAGTCATGGAAGTCACGATTAGGTTGTGCCCTTTGTGGTTTCTATGATACTTTTACAACGGTTCAGCTATGGTGAGTGTCATGTCAAACTATCCGGAGAGATAATTTACTAGTTCGAATATATAGGTTCAGCACGTGCCCTCGTAGTTAAGATTTCGCATTTAATTGTGCACTGAATTATGAAATGACCGGGCTCTTGATCAGCACATTATTCAATTAAGCATTTTAAGCGCTGAGGATATTATATCTCAGTGCAACAATAGAGATTGAGAGCCTGGCCAGGACAATCAGTCTTAGGAACTTTTTGCCAGTCGGTGGATCGCTAGGCCTGCACAGTTGTACAGCTGCGCCCTTACATGTATTCTTCAATTTTCTTATTTAATTTCTCTGCAATATTTTTCGGGTAAACACTTCCACCTCACTTTTTTGTGGTAGACAGTGCCTCCTTCCTTTAGGTGAACTGGGATTGGAATGGCAGGTCTAGGTCACTCGATTGGTCAAAACTATAGAGCAAGCTCATTTTCGGGCTTTTTCCTAAGATCGGCAAAGTTGGTCCTAGCAAGTCAACTAATCGCTTAATGTCAGCGTTTATTTTTTGTTGGAGGTCTGCCGATTGTAAAAATCATGGAGGCTGAGCCTCAAATAATCGCTTAATGTCAGCGTTATTTTTTAGTGGCGGTCTGCCGATCGCAAAAATCATTGAGGCTGAGCCTTACGTGGGTCTTTTTGATTGGTCTCTCTCGTATGTATGTACCTGCTTACACTACCTGCTGCTTTCGGATGTTACCACCAATCATTTGCGAATGTTTAATGCCTAATATACAGCATCTGTAAAGTGTCTACAAAAAATATTCAGTTCTCTGAATACGCTATACAAATGTATTATTATTGTTATATTTGCATAGCTATGCGCTAATATGCAAAGTCATTAATTTCAAAGCGAATATCATGTACCAGCAATTTTTCACGGGGACATGCTAGTTAAAATTAATTGTGAACAGCTAAAACAATATGCGAAGAACAGCTGATCAAAACCATGCCTCAACAATTTCCTAGCGACGAACAATAAAGGCAGGCACATCAAATACTGAATAGTTTTACACTTCAGTGGAAAGCTGATTGAGTTTGATTACGGTATGATTTACTATTGTGATTTCGCATTTAAGATAGGTTTTCTTCAAAAGATTTAAAGATTTCAATTTAACACATGACTTTTGGCCATGGCTGTATCAAGATTGTTCTGGAAAATTAGTAAAATTTTAAAACTATCACTGCCCTTTCCACAAAAGTAAATTTTGTGGGGCATTGTGTCATTTTTCTAGCTTAAAGCTTAAGCAGTTTGGAAACAACACATACTACTTACCAATAACGATAAAATAAATTTTTCATAAGCAGTGTCTCTAAAACACGGCCGGTGACCAAATACTTTCCCTGGACTGACTGATTTTACGCATATTTAAGACCTGTCCTTATTGGCCGCACATGCAAAATAAGATCAGCACGATTCAAGCTCCAGCCTAAGATACCGCGTTTCATGACGGGAGAGTACCGCAGGCCAAAGCATCACTAAACCATATGTGCTGAATCGGGTTTACTCAGCAACTTGCTTCTTTAAAGGACTTACTGCTAAGAAAGTAGCAGAGTAGCAGAGAGATTTGCATAGCTCAAGCGCTGTGTAGGATTTTATTTTCAATACAACGCAACAGGAGAAACGTAAGCCTCAATGTAGCGGCTCAGTTGGCCACCTGTAAAAAATGGTGTCGTCTTCGTTATAGAAAAGAGAGTTATTATCTCTGCAGTAGGTCAATTGTAAGTGCTTTGGTTTTGCCCAACCCTGTTTTAGCCAAACTTTATCAGCATAGGTCAGAAATGACCTGTTTTGCATTGCTTTGGTTCACTTTGGTTCTAAGATACTTTTGTTGGCACTTCCTAAGAGCAAGGGGAATGGGCCCTTTCTTGGATATAGCGCTTTAGACTAGAAACTTGGACATTCGAAGCTCGACTGAAAGCCCGCCATCTTTTGGGGTTCAAATGACCGCAATAGTTGTGTGATGTTAACTTCTACTTGCAACTTCGGATCCTTACACCATCGCAGTTGGCATGAGCTAGCTCTCACAATTCTTCTGCCCATCTCAAGAGAGAGCTTGGTTTATCTCCCTCTCTCTCTCTCTCTCTCTCTCTCTCTCTCTCTCTCTCTCTCTCTCTCTCTCTCTCTCACTGTCTCTGTCTGTCCGTCTGTCTCTCTCTCCCTGCTTTCGACCTAAGAGAGTTGTAGAATCCCTACAACTGAAAAAGTGATAAGTGCAACTAACTTTTGCGTCCATAACTCACCTACGACTCGTCCCTAAAAAGCGTTCCGTAACAATATTAAGGGTCGGTCTCTACTTAAAATACATAATCCTGGTTATACCTACTGTCGGCTTAGCGGCCAGCAAAAGAGTAAGCGCGGCTCATGACGTGCTTTTGCAGGCTCTATGAAATAAAGACAGCTCGGTAGAGCAGAAAAATACAACATCCGAACTGACTTTGGAAGCATCTCGTGCATGACTCGGCGATTGACTTCGCAGGATTCCACTGTGAGACTATGTGGACCTGATATGAGCGTGTTTTGCATAAAGGTAGCTCTCATGAGAGAGAGAGAGAGAGACAGAGAGACAGAGAGACAGAGAGACAGAGAGACAGAGAGACAGACAGAGACAGACAGAGAGACAGAGAGACAGAGAGACAGAGAGACAGAGAGACAGAGAGACAGAGAGACAGAGAGACAGAGAGACAGAGAGACAGAGAGACAGAGAGACAGAGAGACAGAGAGAGAGAGAGAGAGAGAGACAGAGAGACAGAGAGACAGAGAGACAGAGAGACAGAGAGACAGAGAGAGAGACAGAGAGACAGAGAGACAGAGAGACAGAGAGACAGAGAGACAGAGAGACAGAGAGAGACAGAGAGACAGAGACAGACAGAGAGACAGACAGACAGAGACAGACAGACAGAGAGACAGACAGAGACAGAGACAGACAGAGAGACAGAGACAGACAGAGAGACAGACAGACAGAGAGACAGAGAGACAGACAGAGAGACAGAGACAGACAGAGAGACAGACAGAGACAGACAGAGAGACAGAGACAGAGACAGAGACAGAGACAGACAGAGAGACAGAGTTAACAGAAGAACGACCTCCAAAGCTAATCATCGAATCATTGACCGAAGATGTCAGAATCTGTCAATCAGCGATAGCCTGGTACAAGAAATCTTGCACTTCCCAGTACGGTACGGTTCTTGTATACCGAAACTCGTAGAGAGGTTGCGGTCAGTTTTGCATTTTTGATAGTTCCTCTACTGCCCCAACAAGCGCAAGGTTTTCGTGTTTAGTTCATTCGCTAAGCCCTTAAGAGGCAAGAGGATTTCTTAAGGTCACGTGAACAAGAGCTAACCCACAAATTTCCAGATCGGAGACTATATATAGCTAGCCGAGCGCGATAATAGATTAGCAAGGAGACTTGGTGAGTCGATCCAAAAAACAAGAATATCTGAAGCTCTTAGGCAAGGGTTGTGCTACACCATATAGGTTATCGATTTTTTCGATAGTCACTATCACCTGAGCGAACTCCGTGGAACAAAAATAAAAACGGTACCTTGAATGCAAGCGTCGCTGTTTGAAAGTCGTTACCTGTGGGTCAATATGCGATACACGTGACGTCTTGGTACGTTTCTTGTGCTTAGAGCTCACGCAATGCTTAAAAAACATACGAGTGTAAAACTAAAAAAGCGTTCGCTTTTTTTATTCAAGCCTCCCTATTAAACCTCAGAAGCTCATTTTATTAGGGTGTTTCATACTAATCTTATATCTTCCTGCAACCGAGACTAGAGGGTAAGCTATTACCACACTATCTCGCCTGCTCAGTTATTCCGGACCCAAGCCGCGGGGCGCTCACAGTGCTAGTGTCGGATGGGCGATAGCCCGGTTATATAACACTTAATAAATACATTCACACGCGCTTAATACAGCAGGGGAAACGAGACAATACTACATACACGGTGAGCTACGGGGTGCGCGCGACGACAACGCATGCGTGCACATACGCGTGCGTTGGACTATCGGCTTCTGTAATCGCGACGCCACGTGACGGTTATTCCCACCCCCCATGAGTACTGGCGTATGCCGCCCGAGGTACAGCTATCTGAGTAATCGGGCTTCGAGCACCGGGTCCACGTCCGAACTCTCTGAGAACAACCGCCGAAAAGCGCCAAGACAAGCAGCCGATCTGTGGCCTTGCCCTTTCGTTCCGGGGGCCTGCCTCCACGCTGTGGGACGCGCAGCTCGATATATCGAGTATTAGGCCCGGCTACAAAACCTTACCAGGTTACATTTCAAAAGAAATAGCACAGCATTCTGTCTTAAAAAATATTTATCGAAACATCTTCTTTAATTGTTTGTACTTAAAAATGAAATTGTGAAATCTACGGACGGCGAGGATCCGACACAGAGTAAACTATAGGGGCGCGAGATGACGCCGCAAGCGCGAACAGACGCGTCAGTCAGACGGTGAGCTCGACGTCCGGCTGCACGTCCAGCCGTGTCGGCGGCCCACTGGGCCACATCGCCGCGGCTGCAGCTGCTCCACTTGAGATGGGCACCGCGCCGCTGTCCATGTCGCCGATTTCGAGGAAAGACAGCTCGGAGGACGGCGGCGGCGGCAGCAGCGGAGCCGGAGCGGCCGCGTACCAGTCGCTGCTCAACAGTTCGAGTCGCGACCGGAAGCCGCTCGTCGCCAAGACTCGAGGGCCCCTGCTTCTCGGCAGCATCGGCCTGAAGAAACTGCAGACAGTCGTCAGGCGGTGCGACGACGGCGGCAAGGGCTCATCGGCGGCTCGAACGGAGGGCGCAGCGGCTGCGGCGGCACCAGCGAATCCTATTCGTGCTACAAGATCGCTGCCGAGTCGGCCGGCGAGATCATCGATGGCTCGACCAGCACCTCCGGCGGCTCAGCCGCCGCAGCTGCCACGGCTACGGCGACGGTCAGCATGCTCCGCAAGTCCGAGACAGCTCCAGCCAGCCTCGGCGGCGGCGGCGCCGCCGGTGGCAGACGCGCCGTCGTTCAGGCGTCCACGTCCGAGCTGCTCGTTAAGCAGACCGTGTCGGTCGGTCAGTCGGCTTTCGCAGTCCCGCCGCGGTACCGACTCCGTTCCAACAGCACGAGCGTACGCCGTCAAAGATCCGGCTAGCCGAGTAACTGCATGGATAGTCAGAGTCGACGTCTACCGCAGTCGAGAGCTTCCGCCGAAAAAACAGCGAGCCCGCCGTCTCAGGTTCCGGTCCTCGGGCCTCCGGGAGCTGACCCAAGGCTTTGCCCTTTCAGGGCACGGCGACGCCCAGCCCGACATATCAAATGCCAGTGGCTCCGCCTACACTAGGGTACAGCTCTCTAAAACGCAGAATAAGTTTATAGAGAAACTAAAGAGACTCCTCCATCCCCCGAATTCGAAGTGGAGCCTCTGGCCTCGTACAACGCCCAACAAGATCGGGTTTAACCTAACCGTAATGTAATGTAATGTATCTCCGTCTGTAACTCCACAAAGTCATAAAGGCTAAGTGGGTGTTACGCAGGAGAGTTTTGTATAGAGCACTCACAGTCTAAGCGGCTTTCGGTGCGCATTCGGTATCCAACAGACTTCGTCTCACGCAACAAAGAGAAAGTGGGAAGCATAGCAGAGTCAGGAGAGCAGTTGAGGTAGTCAGTAGCATGGAAGTAGCGGCTCAAGACAGCTGAAAAGGATGAGCCACAGTCAGCAGCAGGAGAGTAGTTGTCGTTGCGCAAGAATTGCGGAAGCGAGTTCCGCAGTCTGGGACCTGCAGAGCTAAAGCTTCTGTAGCCAACAATCTTTAAGCTGAGGAATGGCAAAGCTAATTTATTGTCCATACAGGACCTGAGGGCACGAAGAGGCTGAAACTGGTGCAGCAGTTCAGCTAGGTATGGAGGAGCCAAACCGTGGCGGGCCTTGTGGGTCAGCATAAGAACTTTGCTCTGTATTCGTTTATCAACCGGCAGCCATACTAGCTCTTTTAGCAAAGGAGACACGTGCTCAAATCTCTGGAACTTGAAGACTAGCCTTGCAGCCATATTCATAGTCAGCTGCAGTGGCCTAGTTGCTTTCTTTGGCAGCCCAGCCAAAAGGGAATTACAATAATCAAGCCGAGACAGAACTAAGGAGCTAGTTGAATTTTTTACAAGCCACTGTGGAAGACAGCTCCTAATCTTGGATTGGGATCGGACGTGATGGCTAGCCGTAGAAGCAGTCTTCTGAATGAAGCTTTTAAAATTGAGGCAGCTGTTTAAAACTACGCCTAAATTTTGAGTATATGGTGATGGTCGCACGACAGCATCGCTTATTAAAAGAGCAAAGACTTCTATTCCAGCCACACGCTTACCGTGCCAAAATCCTGGCCAAGACCTTCTTTGAAACCCGCGCTTCAGCGGCCGACTGCTTTGAGTCCTAGTTGCTTGACCGAGAGGAAACCAGGCTTTGCCTCCATTGCGTAAATCATTTTTTTAACCGGGCCCTACTTTAAACGTGTCCTTAGCTCTTATCACTTTTTCTTTTTTAAATACCGAGTATTTTTGCACTTGAAGCCTTTTACTTTGTCGGGAAGCACTAGAATCTGTAGGCGAAACTATTACGGTCGCACGCAATCTAAAAACGCAAATATAATAATAATAATAGCACACTTGATAAAGCACCCTCAGAGAACTCAGTCTCTTTCTAGGTGATTGACATGTGCTGCTAAAGAAACACGATCGAATGGTGAATTGTACCATGCTCGATAAACAGCAAGAACAACACGGTTAGGGGTGACACGCACAGGATCAGCAAGCAAGTATGGTTAGTGGCAGCATGCACAGTGTCAGCACGCATAAGCACATAAAGGATGAATCACACGGACCCACTAAATGCTGTCATAAATAGGTACGTTTTCAATTTCTTTGTGAATGTGGTCAAGTCAGGAGATGTCGTGACGGAAGTCGGGAGCGAGTTCCAGGCTTTGGAAGCGTAAGAACTAAAGGCGCGGTATGCAAAGGATTTGAGGCTTGTAAGAGGTATGGGTAAACAATTAGATTCCGAAAAGCGGGCGGCACGGTGCTTAGCCTGGTGGAGGAGTAGATCTGATAAGTAGGCTGGAGCCAAAGAATAAAGGAACCTAGTCGCTACAAGAGTGCGAGTATTACAACTTGCATATACTTCCATCGCTCGAACACTGAGGAAAAACACCATTTGTATCCACGGCCGAAGGTGGTATTCGTTACAATTTTTCACCTTCCTCCTCACGGTTCGTTTTCGGCCTGTCTAAGTCAGGACAAAATCTCGAAGCCAGACTCCCTCAACCTAAGCTCAAGTGTGTCAGAAAACACGTCGTGCACTGCAATTCTAATCGAAGCTTTATAGTCATCAAAACTTTTCACTTTATGACCTTTGAATCAAAAGTGAATCGCCAGTCCGGCGCGCTCAGTCGCTCGAAGTTTTGCTGCGCTCAAACTTACGCAAAAAACGCCAACTTCCGGTACGTAGGCGTGCAGCTCGACCGCTCGGGCAACGGCGGGCGGCTGCGCGCCAACCTAGTGGGTAGTTTAAATATAATTATACTTAATCTGTATTGCGTCCATGAGAACGCAATCTCTATTCGCGCGCTTTGCAAATGCCTCGGGGCTCGAGACCACGACCTCGGTTCGTCAAATACATTCACGCTGACTTCGGTCGTTAACAGGCGAGCACCTTAATCACTAGGCTAAATCAGCGCGGCGTTATAGATTGTAGATCCTCTCGTGACGAACAAGTAAAACGTAGAACAGTATAACACGAATGGGACACAATGCTCAAGCGGCGCTGCGATGACAAACTTGAAGCCTTGGGCCGCAGACACAGTGCGGCCGGATAGCTTTACACATCACAGGGCGCCACTCAACCGGTCAGCTGGCCGCACGCGGTAAATCGTTGACAGCATTCCGTAATGAAGAAATATTTGCGCGATAATATTATATGTTAACTTTCCGGCTCGCTCGCTCTACCTAGCCCGAGTTTGGTTGCGGTCTGTGGATGGCTGGCGACTGAGCGTTTGGGGAGCATGACCAGGGTTCAAGGCCGCTCGTGTTAAGGGAGGTTGCAGTTTACCTTTTCCTCCCGGACATCCCGACAGGTAAAGCGTTATTCGTGCTCTGGTTTGTAAGTGACGTGATCCCGTTTTGAGAACGCTGGTCCCTCGATATTCCAACAGGCGTTCGGGCCATTTTTAGTGTGGGCGCACTGCTGGCGAGTTTTTCCGGGAGCTGTGTAACCGGGTTGTCATGTAGGGGGCGGTGCAGTGTCTCCGGAGACTAATCGGCCTAGCTTCTTCCAGGGATAGCCTACTCGCTGGTTCTGCTGTGTGATAAAATGACGAAAGTCAGCTCCTCCTATCAGAAGTACAACATTCCTCTGATTCCGAATGACCTTCGCCAGGAAGAGACCATTCACCAACTTGCCGACGTACTAGATCAGCTGCAAAGAGTAGCCGACGATGTCTTTAGGAAGGTGGAGAAGCGAGTCGAAGAAAATAAGCAGCGGCTCAGGTCGGTCAACGATCGAATCGATACAGCACGAGCGAGGGTCGAAAGGATTCGTGGCAGCAACAAGGCGACCACGGTGTTTTCCAGCTCCAAGTACCCCGTGACCGATGTCAGCCAGTACATCCCCAGCACGTTCACTACCGAGAAAAGCATCGAGTTCCTGCGGAGGCCGAATTACCGCCTGAAGTCGAAGCACGATCCCGTGGATGAGAGAACCCTCAAAGAGAAACTGAGGTTCTTCAATGTTGACTGTAATCAGGAGAGACCTGGAGATAAGAGAGAGCAAGGAGAAGGTCTAGGCAGGCTGCCCAACGAGCCATCTTCCGTCAGCTCTCTCCTGCTTTTCAACACGTCAGAGAATCCGTAAGTCTGCAGCTCTCTTTCGTGCACTGCTCGAATTCGCTTCATCGCCAAGTGGTGCTCGGTATGCTGCCTCTTTGCATGCTCTGCACGGCGGCACTGTTGCAGCCGGTCGTCGCCATATTTATTTAACCTTTCAAGGTATAAGAAGTACGTGCTATTGGACCCTCTTGGCGTCGTCACCAAAACCCGCGCAGCAGTGCAATCCGAGCAGTTCGGGCCAGGAGACGCGCCGAGCACCATAGTGCACGGCGAATCGTTAGAGCAGCGCCAAAAAGAAACCTATTTCTACGTTCCGGGAATGGGCGCAGTGCCAGAGATCGCCGTGCCCAAGGACCTGCCCCTCTTCGGTGAGCTCCTGCATTGCTGCTCAGCAGTCCATCGTCTGACCTTGGCCCCTTTGGCAGGGTGCGGCCGGCCGGCACTTGGTCTACTGCTCAGCTGCGCGAGTGCTAACTGCTCGCTTTGCTGTTGCAGGCGTGGCAGGCGACCTCAGCTATGCTGAAGATACCGGGCCATCCATTGCCCCGTCGGTGTTCGGAAAGGATGCCATTCCCGAGCTTCCCGTGCTGGAGTCACTATCCGGAGGCGCTCCTGCGTTTCCCGGTCCAGTCAGCCAGTCAGCAGCAGGAGCAGCGCTGCCTCCTCCTCCTCCCCCTCCACCACCAACTCCTGCTGGCCTTCTTCCTCCACCCCCACCTCCTCCTCCACCGCCGCCGCCACCGGCATCTGCTTCGGCAGCCATTGCACCCGTGTCTGTCAGTCTGCCGTCAATTTCACCAGCGTTGCCTCCGCCTCCAGTCCCGACCGGTGCACAGGCCGACACGGCTGCAAAGTCCGACCAAGGAGTGCCCGACCGCAGTTCACTGCTGAACGACATTCGCAATGCAGGCATAGGAAAGCTTAAGAGTGTGAAAGAAAAGAAAGTGCAGAAAAAGAAAGAAAAGGAAGTGAAAAAAGTCGAGTCCAGTGGTGGTGATTTGATGTCTGATCTTGCTGCTAAGCTGCAGCTAAGGAGGAAGGGCATATCGGGAGGAGGAGGATCAGGTGAGCATCGATCAGTTGCTGCGGCTGTAGCTCACACTGTAGCTCAGCCTGCTGCTGCTGCTGCTGCTGCTGCTGCTGCAAGCGATGCCTGCTTTGCGTCAGAGTTGCACCAGTTTCGTAGACGTTGTGAAGGAACCGTTGTTGTGTATTCCTATGAATTTTTGGCAGCCTTCCTGAGGCGTCTGTCTGCTAAGTGTTCTGCTCCTAGCTCAGCTGTTTGCACTGCATTCGTGGAGCTTTGCAACTCTGCACGATTGACCTGTGCATGATTGATTGTATGTTACTAGCCAGGGGTCCAACTAACCGATGGCCCCGAGTGTCTTCTTGTATGCTTTTGAACTTTTGTCTAAGCATGATACAGTATATGTAATTAACCCTTGGTTATGGATACCCTTGCAGTGAGTTTTAAAGCACCCGAGTAGAGAGTTTGTTCTCTTAGGGTTCTATAAACAAGAATATTTTGTTTACATTCACACACTTGGATGGTAGCAAGCTTTCTTAATTTAAATTACGTTAAAAATAACTTGTGGGAACGCAAAATGTGAACGCCTAAACCTCAAAAGTAGCTCAGCCCGCATAGAGTTATGTGTGTCCCGTTCGAGAATGATCTTTCACTAGATTACCACCTCAGCTCTGCAATAAAGTCTACCTACCTTCAGTATGTACCATTGCAAAAATTTGGGGCTGCTTAAATAAGCACCCGAGCTGAGCCATGCATTAGTGACATCTCACGTAGACTTTTGTAACTTAACCTGCTACAGGCATGTCTGCCTGCCCGTGCAATAAGAGGCTTATAGTTATTGCAAAATTAAGCAGCTAGGCCAGGTGAGGTTCTGTAACTCACTTATAGGTGTCTACATTTTCTTGCTCTGACATGCTTCCTAATTAGGCCTCTTAATTAGGCCTAACCAGGTTAACCACCTGGTCCCTGGACTTTTAGGTTGTTCGGCTGTGCCTCTAACGAATTTAAAAATCCCTTGAAACAGCGATTTCAGTCCATTACCGCCCGAAGCCTGGAGCTCACTACAGACGGACATCACGTTTAATCCTGATTATATGACATTCAAAAAGAAGTTAACAGCCTAACATTTTCCTTGCAAAATGTTCTCTTGTCTGTTTCAACTGTCCTTTATATGATTACGTGCTCTGAAATTATGCTTATTATTACTAACCAATTGACATGGTTTCTTTTCAGCATACCATGTGTTAAGTGTCTAGAAAGAGATTAGTTCTTTTGGGACACGGTGGGTAACATGGTCAAATGCAATCTTACTCGTTATAGGTCAATCTGGCTTAACTGGGCTCCACGATAGCTGAGCTCTAATAAATCGGTGCTGATGTTGGGAATCAGGTAGCTTAGTGGCACGAGTCAGGTGGACTTCCTTGGAATAGCAATAATAAATAGTCTGTATAGCAGCCTAAGAGATCGGAAGCCATATCCAGGCACTTAATAGCTGACTGCTGTGTGAGATTGCACCTTAATGTGTATGTACGTGTCTGTGAGATCGCCCCTTAATGTATATGTACGTATCTCCTGTAACTCTACAAAGTCTAAGTGCGTTTTATGCTGAAGAGTTTTCTATAGCGAAGTCGAAGCCACTGAGCGGCTTTGGGCATGCACGCCGTAGCCAACAGACTTCGTCTCGCGAGCAAAGAGAAAGTGAGAAGCATAACTGAGTCAGGAGACCACTCGAGATAGTGAGTAGCGTGAAATTAGCAGCTTAAGACGGCTGGAAAGGATGTGCCACAGTCTACAGCAGAAGAATATATGTCATTGCATAAGAATTGTGGGAAGCTAGTTCAACAGTCTAGGACCGTAGAGCAAAACCTTCTGTCGCCAACGGTCTTTGAGTGGAGGGAATGGAATAGCTAAACAATTTATCCGTAAAGGACCTGAGGACACGAGGACGCTGAAACTGGTGCAGTAGTTCAGCTAGGCGTGAAGGAGGCAAGTCATGGCGGGTCTTGTGGGCCGGTGTAAGAACTTTATTCTGTATCGGTTGATCAACCGGGAGCTATAGCAGCTTCTTCAGCAAATGAGACACGTGGTTGAACCACGGGGATTTGTTAACTAGCCTCACAGTGATACTCACCACTAGCTGCGATGGCCCAATAGCTTTTTTCGGTAGCTCAGCCAAATCGGAATTGCAATAATTCAGCCTAGACAGAGGGGGGGGAGCTAGTTAGATATTTTTTAAGCCACCGTTGTAGGTAGCTCCTAATTTTAGATAGGGATCGGCCACGATGGCTAGCTGTGTGGGGCAGTTTTCTTAACGAAGCTTTCCAAATTTAGGCAGCTGTCAAAGAGGACACCTAAATTCCAAGAACACTGTGACGGTCGCACAGCAGCATCGCCTATTAGAAGTGATGCCTGCACGATAGCTGCCTGGATCACAGAGCGAACCCATTTCCCTCAGGTGTCGTTGTTATGCTGATTTGTATCCTTCAAACGTGAAATGGCAATCCCGAGTTCTAAAGCCAGATTACGGCTCGTGGGCTGGGTTCGGAGAGGGGAGCTCATGGAGGGGGTGGGGAGAGGTGGCAGGTGGTTCCCCCAAGCGATGCGTCCTTTGCTCTCGTTTTAATGAAAGAGCCGAAAAAATGCACACCTCGTCGTGCCCTTTTGCTAGCGAGTGGGAAATCCTGCTAAAGACCCTAGCTGCGCGTGAGAAAGCGCATTTCTCGAGCTTCATTCGAAGCTTCATTTCAGGTCTGAAGAAATACACTTTTCACAGCAAACCTGCATGTAACTTGGTGGCAAAGCAGCAGAAATTGAAATAATCTCACCGTACCCTTTGTGGCAGTGCTCGGTTGCGCTCATTAGACTTCCGAAAGTTGGCCGTTTCCTCGTGGCCCAGAGAAAGAGAGAGAAGGAGGAGGAGGAGGAGGAGAGCAAGTCAGGGTGAGATGGCTGAATGAGTCAGTGAATGAGTACAAATGGGGGAGGAGAAGAGAAAACCGTGGAAGAGTTGTCCCACTGCTCTGGGATTAGATAGATAACTCATTCTTTCTTTCTCAAATGACGCCAACTCGTGCTGAAAGAGCAATGCAAAAGCCGGCGACCATGCAGATGCTCAAGTGCGATTCCTTTCAGCGATGCCTTTCTTGCAGCGAGTCAGCTGCTCTCTTCGAAAGGGTGCGGTGCCGTGGGTCGGTTGAGCTTGTGAACAATGATGGCGCTGCCCCCCCTCCACTTGACATCAAGCTATCACAGACTGACCTACGCCTAGCTAAAGAAGCTTATTTAACAGATTAAGGAGTGCAAATTATCTTGCCGAACGTTCAGTTGCGTTAATTAAGTTGCATTGTTTGTGATCTCGTGTGGGGCCACAGCTTGTAGTAAATGTTCTATGAGCAAGCAGCACTGACCTGCGACCTGTCGGCTAGCACACAAACTGTTTCCACTCGTGAGAAAATAACTGCAGAAACCTTTCTTGCTTGAGCAATTTATTAAACTTGTGAAAACTGAAAAATGTTTATTTTTCATGTTTTCGTGCATTAAAATGCGTTTAGTACTGGATTACGAGGATACTTTTCAAACTTCCGTTAGAAACAGCGTAGTGCACAGGGTTTTTTCTTTCCCTGTGAACACCATCATTTTGCTACCTGTTTCTTCCTACAGGTGGTAAGACAGCAGGAAACGCAGCTGAGGATGGGCCGCCGAAGCCGCCCGAGGCGGATGGAAAACCGGTGTCGGCGCTTGACAGGATGTCTACGTTGATAGCTTATACACCAGCAGCAAATAGCAAAGACAACGATGAATGGAGTGACTAAGAAGAAAGGTACTGTGGGCTGGCTCGTCTTCACCGGCCGCTCCCTGCCACACGGCATCTTACACTTCATCTGTTGGTGTGTCGGTGGCTGCACCAATGTGTCGTCGTTTGGCAGAGAGCGGGGTGTGAAGTGTTGACTCTGTGCTTCGCGGATTGACGATTTGTGTACGGCGAAGTGATTATGGCCCCGTGAGAATCAACAGAAATAGCCGTAACTGAAAGCCCCTTGCACTCAGTTGAAAAAATCTGCACGCCGTAATTCTCAGTGTTCGAGCTTTCCAGAGAGTAAACCAGCTGCAGAGCATCTGCTGGGAACACCCGGCGGCCAGCCTGCAGTAATCGAGGAGCGTTCAGACGGGTGGTCCGTATAGTAGTAGTCATACGTGGCGGTTTATTGCAAAAAAAAGGTGAACAATCAGACCATATTAGCCTGTGCAGTGGCCATGTTTAAAGATAATGGCATCTTTTAGATTTACGAATATTTACAGCGGCAACCTGCATGGCATTTCTGCTCTGCTGTGTGATGCAAGAACTAGAACTTACGTCTGCATAGTACCCATACTCACAGATTGGCCATGCATAGCAGCAGTATACCGGACACAAAACTCTGCTGTGACTGTGTCAAGGAATTCAACGGTGCTCCAAAGTGTCAGCAAATACAGGCATACTATGACTGGTTCTATGGCAAGCACGGCAGGATCTGGTCGGCAACATGCAAGACCGGTCCAGGAGTGACAGCTCATTAATACAGTAGCACTTCAGAATAGAACCTGCACACTTCGAGACCTTGTACTGTCCTTCAAAGGCTCGACATGAATCGGTATTCCTAGAGATACGATAAGTACGAAAGGTGTCTTCGGGTGGGGTTAGGGTTGTGAACAATGCTAACCTGTGCTAGCCAGCCGTCATATGCAGAAGCAGACCGCTTACGATACTTTGCCTCTGTGCCTTGGGCTTGCCGATAGAGTACGTGAATCTTGCATGCAGCGTGTGAGTGAAGTTGACCGAAATGGCTTTTCATTGCCTGTCCTTCTGCCTCTAACTTTGTCACGTGCATTTGTCACGTGCTCCCAAATGGTGGCACTCTACAGTCCTTCTTGATGCGTCTAGTAGCAGCTGCTAGCCCCGACTTTAAATTAACTCATCGACTTGCAGAGCAGGAAGTCATAATAATAATAATGATACACTTGATAAAGCACCCTCAGAGAACTCAATCTCTTTCTAGGCGCTTTACATTTGCTGCAAAGGAAACACGATTGAATGGTGATTGGTATCGTGCTTAATGAACGACATGAATAGCATGATTAGGGTGACATGCACAGGGTCAGCATGCAAGTGTGGTTAATGCCAGCAGGCACAGTGTCATCACCCATAAGCATTTAAAGGACTAATAACAGGGACCCACTAAATGCTGTCCTAAATAGGTGAGTTTTCAAGTTCTTTTTAAATGTAATTAAGTCAGGGGATGTTGTGACGCAAGTCGGGAGTGAGTTCCACGCTTTGGGAGCATGCGAACTAAATGCACGGTCTCCAAAGCATTTGAGGTTTGTACGAGGTATTAGTAAACTGTTGGATTCCGAAAAGCAGGTGGTACGATGCTTGGCCTGGTGGGGGAGTAGGTCTGATAGATAAGTTGGAGCCAAAGAATGAAAGGACCTAAAAGTGAGCAACAAAACCTTGAGTCGATCCGTAGCTTGACTGGTAGCTAGTGCAGGTCGGCAAGAAGTGGTATGATGTAGCTGGCAACTGTGCCGATCACGACAGACAAGCCTAGCTGCAGAGTTGTGCACAAGCTGTAAGCGCCTTGTTGCACACGCCGGTAGGCCAGCAAGCAGTGAGTTACACAAGACAGGATGTCACAAGTGCATGGACCAACATGGATATGGTATCTTTATGAAAACAAGCCCGAATTTTAGCAATGTTATGTCGCTGAACGTAGGCAGACTTGACTGTGGAACTGATGTGGTCATCTAACGAAAAGTCACTTTGGAACATGACACATAGATTTCGTGCAGATTCAACAGGAGATATGCTGGTAGAGCCGATTTTGAGCATTAGCCTTTCCAATTTCTGAATCACACTTGGCTTGCCCATAGCTAGTAAGTTAGTTTTATCATCATTTAATTCGATAAAATTTGCTGCCATCCATGTGTGGATGTCGTCAATGCATGCAGCAAGGGGGTTGAGAGAATTTGACCTACTCGAAGGCTGGGAGGGATATAAATATAATGTAATTCATTTATAAAGCGCCCTAAGAGAACTTAATCTCTATTCAGGCGCTTCACATATGCCTTGGGGCTCGAGCCCACGACCTCAGTCAGACCTTAGTCGGAGCAAGCACCTTAACTGCTAGACCAAACCAGCTCGGCAGCAAAGCAAAAGTACGACTGAGTGTCATCCACATAAAAGTGAAAGCCTAGATTGTGCTTGGCAATCACATCGGCAAGAGGGAGAGTATAAACCGTGAAAAGAACCGGACCTAGCACGGAGCCTTGAGGTACCCCATATTTCAGAGGTGCCTCGGATGATCTTAGTCCATTTACGTCAATACTCTGGAGTCTCCCACTGAGATAGGACCTGAACCATTGCAGAGCAGTGCCAGTGATGCCCAGGCGAGACGAGGGGTGCTCTAGAAGAACTTGGGGATCGATAGTATCAAAAGCTGCCGAAAGATCGACCAAAAAAAGCAGAGACATTCTACCTATGTCTGCATTCGTAAGTAGGTCGTTGTACACCCTAAGCAATGCTGACTCTGTGGAGTGATTAGCTCTAAAGCCAGACTGGAACTTATTAGCAAGGTTTGAAGTTTCAATATATGAGTTCAGCTGGTCTGCCACGACCCGTTCCAGTGTCTTTGTTAGGAATGGCAGACGGGAGACTGGGCGGTAGTTGCTCAAGTTCTCTTGATCTAGTGTCACTTTCTTGAGAAGTGGCCTGACTTCAGCTCTTTTGAAAGGTGCTGGGACATGACCTGAGGCTAATAACATATTAATGCTGTTATGCATGGCAGCAGCAGATCGATGCATCGTAGAAGCTGGACGGTGGGAATAGGGTCCAAAGGACTTGTTGTCTTCTTTGATTGGGATATGAACTTCAGGACGAGATCACTAGTGACCTGCTTGAATGTAGAGACTGAGGTGCAGCCAGGAATCGAGGAACGTCATTCAAAGGGGATGCTGCTATCGCAGGGACGGACTCCCTGATTTTGTCTATCTTCTGCACAAAGAATCAAGAGAAGCGATCGGCTAGATCATCACAAGGATCATCAGGTAAGGAGCTAATCTGGGAGCGGTTGAGGAGATGGTTGATCGTCGACATCAGCATTTCTGGATTGTGCAACTGTGATTCAACAATGTTTTTATAGTAGCTAGACTTGGCCTTTGCTAGGATCGATTGGTACAACCTACAGTAGTCCTCGTATGCCTGTCAATGGACAGTCAGTCCTGATTTTTTGTATGCTTTTTCAAGCTTGCGCTTAGTAGACCTAGCTAGTTTAATGTCTGTGGTAAACCATTAGCCGTCTGGGCGAGGGCGCACAGTGTGCTTAGTCAGAGGTGCAAACTCGCCGAGCATGTCAGCTAGTGTCGTGTTGTAGCTATCTATCAATGATGACAGATCGGAGGGGGACTAGGCTGCAGAGGCGAGGCAGATATTCTCGCACGGGCAGCATCGATGTCAAGGGTCTTGAGGTTTTTGCGATTCACAGGTTATTTTAGAGGAGGAGGTGGGCACACACTGTAGATTGAATGAGATCTGCATGTGGTCAGATAAGCAGGGTTTGGTAATAATTGGTGATGACAGAGTGCAGTTGTATGAGAAAATCTGGTCGAGTGTGTGACCCTTGATGTGGGTAGGGCCATGCACATGAGCCACAAGAGACAATGAGTCAGTCAATGCACGAAATTCAGTGCTGACGGTGTCAGATAAGTTATTCAAAGTGAATCTTGAAATCACCCATAACGAGGAAGGATTGATTTCTTGCACACAGAATCGAAATGAGGTCGTAGAAATCTGAGATAAAGGAGGATCTAGTACCTTGTGGGCGATAGCCTACTGCCACCATCGGTAGCTTGTTTTCAGTTGAAATCAAGACCATCGATTTCAAGACTGCTTCGAGGTGACTGCAAATGGCTTGAAGTTGAATTTGGAGCGCACAATAACAGCAGCTCTACCTCCGGTTGTGATTCATCTAGGGGTGTGAAAGAATGAGAAACAAGTCGGGGTTTCGTCTTTAATTGTCGCGAAAAGTCGAACCCATTTCCAGATGCAGCACTAGCCACAGCTGACATCTTGCTGTCATCGTTTACAATGACGTTGATGTTCGATTAAATTAGAACATGGTTGAACTGTCAGCCTGACCCGTGTAGCTCTGGAGCGAAGCAATGGTTAGAAACAGCGAGATGCAGCATAGTCTCGGCAGCTGAATCCTCTGTGTCCGACGCAAGAGGCTAAGCCTAGATCCGCATCGCATGCAGATTTGGTAAACCGCTGAGGTAATGTGTCTGCCATGAGACTTGTTGCCCATCGTCATAGCTGCAGAGTGCCACGACGAAGCCATATAAGGCCCCTTACTAAGTACAACCGTGGCCGGCTCATCTTCACATTGGACCATTGGTGTTACCGACACTGCTGCTGTTCTTGGCAGGTCTCTGCTGCTGCTGTTCCTTTACGGAGGCTCTAGGTAGGGTCTCGTGGAATCGCCCTTGGCACCCATCCCCTTCCTGCCCCTGAAAATGTGGCGTGCAGCTCAGCGCCAGCAGATACTGGCAGCTACTTTGAGCAGCTCAGCGCTGTGCTCACCTTGTTGCCTGTGTGGCCGTCATTGCATGCTGATGTCCACGTTTGTGTGTCCTAGCCGTGTCCCTCATAGAACCGAGGCGTGCGTTCGGCCGAGGCAAAGCCATGCACCCGGCTCACGTGGGCCGCCATACGTGCCGCATGGCTTGGTTCCTTCGGTGTCAGGGAAGCCAATGAAAGATGCTGTTTCAACCTTGCAGGACTACGCTGCGTGCCCCTTTGCCTTCGACGAGTTCCGTACACGTGCACTCGGATTGGATCGCGCAAGTGGCAGCTTTGTGGCAAGCACTCTCCCGGGTGAAGGGCAGCAGCAGGAGCAGCGGAGGCAGTAGCAGCTCAGTCGCCGATGCTCGGTCATGCTCGCAGCTGCTGCGAAAACCACCGTGGCATTTACCGACATCATACAGGGCTTCGAGCGACCGATCGGTGCTCGAGATTCTTCGCGAGCTGGACCGTAGCTCTGGCATATCATCGTTGCACAGCAGCACTTGCCGGCGGGCTATGCTGTATATGGGGGAGCAGGCCAATCCGAAGTTGCACTGTGCGTGTGCATGCTTGTGATGTGCACGTGGTTTTCGATTAAATCATATTTTTCAGCCTAGGTGGTTGTATGCACATCATTTCTCGTAACGGATGTTTATGACTCGGGTATCTCAAGAAATTATATGGCTGCTTATTGCAAAGACCTACATAGATTATGGTGAAACCGTTGTGAGAATCTCATCTAGATGCAGTTGCCATGTGTCGAGCAACAGACGTCTGTGAGTAGCTCGACAAACCCCAGACGGCGACCCAGAAGAAGCTGCCGAAGGCTAGTCGCAGCAGTTTATGCCCCATTTTAGCCACTCTGAAGCCAAGTAGACCCTCCTTACTAGCCATCAGGCTTCCAGAGGGAGGCTGCCAAGCTTAGACGATCGATTCAAAAGGCTCCTCGGACGTTGAACATCCGGTGCACAGCTTTTACGTTTTCCTCCTTGGGTGCGAAATCAATTCCAAGAGGGATGTCATTTTTAAAAGAGATTAACCAAGTTTTCTAAATGTGCAAAGATATAATTCTTTTAAACTGACTTTAGAGAGAGTTACTGGGCGCTCTGACTTGGTCCGAAGGTTCAGGCTCTCCGGGAAATAAGGTCTGCCAAATTCTTTTTTTGTTGGGGGATGCTGAGGAGCCGTCGGGGCAGGGCGGTCGCTTCGTCTTACAGGCTCAGTCCCAGCACCTAGAGCAGCTGACAACTGCTTGGACGAATCGTTCAAATATGAAGTGTTGGGACTTCAAAACCCTGTTGTGGGTTTGAATCCTGCAGCTCGACATAATTCTATTGCCTGCTGCAAGCGACCGATACCTATCAAGGCTTTTTTGCCGACACACAGATGTCTATTAAACCAGCTGATCCTAGCTTAACTTCTATATGGTTAATAAAGGAGTTAAAAGCGCTGTTCCGAGAGGCATCCTTTGCGAGCTTTAGTTTCAAGTGGGTCTCTTAAGAAACGATTGAAGCTTTTCTGGATTCTTCCGGCATGGCCAAATGCTTACTTTTAAAATCTGATCTGTATCTTAATGAACAGCTTGACCAATGGTGCTCCTCGGAGTAAGTCGCCTAGGGAATCCTAACTTTAAGCTGTGCTGCTCCTGATTACTCTCGCCTGACGTGGCAAGACGGCCAGATGAACAACACCTTAGCAGTGAGCTTCAGAAGCCCTCAATAAAGGTTCACAATCGCGGCTTTGACGACTGACAGTTTTCCAATAATAATAATAAAGCACTTGATAAAGCGCCCTCAGAGAACTCAAATCTCTTCCTGGGCGCTTTACATTTGCTGCAAAGGGAACCGGGATTAAATCGTGAGTAATATCATGCTTGATAAAACAACATGAACAACGTGGTTAGGGGTGGCATGCACAGGGTCAGCATGCCAATGTGGTTAGTTGCAGCATGCACAGTGTCAGCACGCATAAGCACTTGAAGAACAAATCACATGGACCCACTAAATGCTTTACTAAATAGGTGATTTTAAGTTCTTTTTAAATGTGGCCAAGTCAGGGGATCTTCTGACGCATGTCGGGAGGGAGTTCCAGGCTTTGGGAGCATGCGAACTAAATGCACGGTCTCCGAAGCATTTGAGGTTTGTACGAGGTAGTGGTAAACTATTGGATTCCGAAAAGCGGGTGGTAGATGCTTGGCCTGGTGAGGGAGTAGATCTGATAGATAAGTTGGAGATAAAGAATGAAGTGACCTAAAAGTGAGCGACAAAACTTTGAAGTCGGTCAGTTGCTTGACTGGTAGCCAGTGCAGGTCGGCGAGAAGCGGTGTGATGTGGCAACTGCACCGTTCACGACAGACAAGCCTAGCTGCAGAGTTTTGCACAAGCTGCAATCGCCTGATCGCACATGCCGGTAGGCCAGCGAGCAGTGAGTTGCAGAAGTCGAGACGGGATGTCACGAATGCATTGACCAACTTAGACGTGGTATCCTTATCTAAACAAGCCCGAATTTTGGTAATGTTATGTAGCTGAAAGTAGGCATGATTTGACTGTGGAGCTGACGTGGTCGTCTAATGAGAGGTCACTTTGGAACATGACACCTAGATTTCGAGCTGATTCAACAGGAGATACGAAGGCAGAGCCAATTTTGAGCGTCAGCCTTTCTAATTTCTGAATCACACTGGGTTTGCCCATAACCAGTAAGTTAGTTTTATCATCGTTTAGTTTTAGAAAATTTGCTGCCGTCGATGTACGGATGTCAAGAATACATGCAGCAAGTGAGGTGAGAGAATTCGAGGTGCTCAAAGGCTGGGAGGGATCAAAGCAAAGGTACAACTGAATGTCATCCGCATAGAAGTGAAAGCCTAGATTGTGCTTGGCAATCACATCGGCAAGAGGGAGAGTATAAACCGTGAAAAGAACCGGACCTAGCACGGAGCCTTGAGGTACCCCATATTTCAGTGGTACCTCGGATGATCTTTGTCCATTCAAGTCAATACTCTGGAGTCTGCCACTGAGATATGACCTGAACCATTGCAGAGCAGTGCCAGTGATGCCCGGGCGAGATGTGAGGCATCCTAGAAAACTTTGTGATTGACAGTATCAAAAGCTGCCGAAAGATCGAGCAATGCAAGCAGACACCTCTACCTATGTCTGCATTCCTAAGTAGCTCGTTGTACACCCGAAGCAATGCTGACTCTGTGGAGTGATTAGCTCTAAAGCCAGACTGGAACTTACTAGCAAGTTTTGAGGTTTCAATATATGAGTTCAGCTGGTCTGCCACGACCCGTTCCAGTGTCTTTGATAGGAATGGTAGAAGGGAGACTGGGCGGTAGTTGCTCAAGTTTTCTTGGTCTAGTGTTGCTTTCTTGAGAAGTGGCCTGACTGCAGCATTTTTGAAAGGCGCTGGGACATGACCTGAGGCCAATGACATATTAATGATGTTAGTTATGCATGGCAGCAGCAGATCAATGCAACGTAGGAGCAGGACAGTGGGAATAGGGTCCAGAGGACTTGTTGTCTTCTTTGATTGGGATATGAACTTCAGGACGAGATCACTAGGAACATGCTTAAATGTAGACATTGAGGAGCAGCCAGGAATCGGAGAACAGCATTCTAGGGAGGATGCTGTCATCACAAGGATGGACTCCCTGATCATGTCTATCTTCTGCACAAAGAATCTGGAGGAGCGATCGGCTAGATCATCACTAGAATCATCAGGTAAGGAACTAATCTGGGAGCGGTTGAGGAGATGGTTGATCGTCAACATCAGCATTTTTGGATTCTGCATCTGTGATTCAGCAATATTTGTATAGAAGCTAGACTTGGCCTGTGGTAGGATCGATTGGTACGACCTACAGTAGTCTTCATATGCCTGTCGATGGACAGTCAGTAATGATCTTTTGTATGCTTTTTCAAGCTTCTGCTTAGAAGACCTGGCTAGTTTAATGTCTGTGGTAAACCATTAGCCGTCTGGGCGAGAGCGCACAGTGCACTTAGTCTGAGGGGCAAACTCGTCGAGCGTGTCAGCTAGTGTCGTAGTTGCATTGATAGCTCTCTACCGATGAAAACAGATAGGAGGGAGGACTGAGAAGCAGAGGCGAAGCAGATATTCTCGCACGGACAGCATCGATGTCTAGGGTCTTGAGGTTTCGCGATTCACAGGTTATTTTAGAGGAGGTGGGCACACACTGTAGATTGAATGAGATCTGCATGTGGTCAGATAAGCAGGATTTGGTAATAATTGGTGATGACAAAGTGAACATGATTATTAACACTAATCTAAGCAAGCCCGAATTTTAGCAATGTTACGTAGCTAAAAGTAGGCAGATTTGACTGTGGAGCTGATGTGGTCATCTAACGAGAGGTCACTTTGGAACATGAAACCTAGATTTAGAGCTGAGTCAACAGGAGACATTAATAATTGGTGATGACAAATTGAAAATAACATTAAATACTTAACTATTTTACGCTTTTTGATGTGATCCAACAAGCTTACTGAAAATACTGTGAGCGCTGCTGGTCAATAATAATTACACTAAGAAGCATACATTTTGCTTATGGAAAGTATGATTTGCATGAGTTTATAGGTCAAAAGGCATCAAGCTTTGCTTTTGTGATCAAGACAGTTAATTCATTTGGAAATTAATTCCCAATAAAACGGTCAAGTGCCGCTGTGGTCCGTCTTTTTTATCACATTTAGTCAGGTAAAACAACCAAGAATTAACATGATCGTGCGTTGAAGGTATGCACAAACTACTGCATACTATTTGTGCGTAGTTCTTTGGGATTTACGATAATGCTGTAGATCGTTTTCACTAAGTAGCACCAGATGTAGTCTCCCACTATGTTCTCTTTGTACTGTCCTTGGTAGCAGCATTTGAAGTCCACTAAATCCTGTTGGAAGCGTTCGCCCCTGCTCATCCGAGTAAGCACCCGTGTTCTCCTGGAATGTACAGCGGTTGTTTCTTCAGCATGGTCTCAGCCTGGTGTACACATTTGGCCATCCACCTTGTGACTGCCTAGGATGCTCCGAAACATTGCAACGAAGCAGCTCCAAGCTGCTTTCTCCAGTCCAAATGAGATTCTTTCGGATATTATCTTTCTAAGCAATATTTTTTTTTATCTTGGCCTCATAAGGACATCGGATTTGACCTTAATAGTAATAATAATAATGCACTTGATAAAGCCCTCAGAGAACTCAAATCTCTTTCTAGGGGACCTTTACCTGACAGCTAAAGGAAACCGTTTAAGGTGCTCGAAGACCGCCTGCTCCTTATCTAGAGTTGTGACGTATTGTTTCGTAAGGCCCGACTTGATCTGCAGCAGTGGGAGGAACATCACCTCATGAAAATCTACCAGCAGCTCCCCAGTTGACATGATTGCATCGCACAGAGAACAGTCTGCAGTGGCAGTGAGCATGGTAGCACCGGCTGTTAAAAATGCAACGATAGCAGGAAAACTTGGTATAACAGCCTTGGATACTCATAAGGAATGCCGCCATTTTGAAGTCTTTTTTGAACTCCCAGCAGAACTCACTGTACCTCGAAGCATCCTGAGATGCTGTTATAATCCTCTTATTGGAGATGCACCAAGTGAGCTAGAGGAATTCAAGTACTGAAGAGATGCTACATGGAGCAGTATATCACGTCTTGACAAATTGGTTGCAGACGTAGCATAAAGCATCTGCCTTTTGATGCCATCTCAGGAAAATGCATGCAGAATATGCATTCACTTAAGCAGCACTAACTAAATTGAACAGGTGGGCTGAAGGCTCCTTTATTTATACTAATTATATTACTGGAAAGCAATAAGGAAGGTATTAATAGTTGCGATGTATTCATACATAAAACAAATGACCAAAGCAATGTCAACTACTTTGTCTAGCGATCTACAGTAAAGGCAGACACATTAAATACCGACCTGCTTTATGCTTTTTGACAAGTGATCATGTAAAAAATACATTTCATACGCAAATATACAATTTTTTTAACACCAGACTTTTGGCTAATGCTATATCTGCAATGCTTTAGAAATGAGCAATTGAAGATGCATCACAGTCCTACTCACAAAAGTGAAGTTTGTTGCGAGTACTTGTTGCCAGTTTCTATACTTCTGAGGCACAAGCAATAACAACATAACACTTAAACCCATGAATTAATACATAGAAAAATTGTTGTGTTATTGCTTCCTTATCAAGCATAGTTAATAATAATAATACACTTGATAAAGTGTCCTCAGAGAACTCAATCTCTTTATACGCGCTTTACATTTACTGACGTAAGCACGTGCATCAATAACACCTCTGGCACACAACTATTAAGCTGTTTCAAGTCAAGTGGACATATTTGAAAGAAAGGGCAACTGTCGGCTAGCTAAGGTTCCAGAAATGGAAAATATTCTGTGACGTCAACACTTCTGCCTACATGGCCAGGCTCACGCGTAGCCAAAAGTTTAGCCAACATATACAAACTTGACTATGGGCAGGAGGTACTGCCAGCTATTTTCCCAATAAATATGATCCTAATAAACCCATCTTTATGCTGCAAATGTCTTCCTTGATTAATTGGCCTCTCCCATACTAGTGGTGGTGAAAGTGAAACCCACTGGCAGTAGTGGTCATGGCCATTAAGGCTCGTCTGCTGCCAAACAAATGAGGCTGTCTAATCAGCTAACCGTGCAAACCGAAAGTCACACGGCAAAAACCGAAACAGCCACACGGCAAAAACCGAAACAGCCACACGGCAAAAACCGAAACAGTCACACGGCAAAAACCGAAACAGTCACACGGCAAAAACCGAAACAGTCACACGGCAAAAACCGAAACAGTCACACGGCACGCGATGTAACCAAACTATTTATTCCTTTTTACTGGTGATGCCGTACAGCGAATGCTGCCGGCCGTCTCTCGAAGAGCGCTTCCTTGGGCAGCGGGCGACGAGCCTGACCGGCGGCATCGCCGGAAACCCCCAGCTCAAGAGTCATTTTTGCTCAATAGTCACTTCCCCTGCTTATCACTTCTTTGCACGTCGGCCGCAACAATATCGTGTGCTCGAACTGAGCAGTGTAGCATCCCTTGGTGTCGCACAGTGGCGGGTACGGCTCGACGAGACCGACGTCGCACAGATTCTTCAGCGCCATGAGGTACTTGTCCTGCCCGAGCCGGTCGAGCCAGCGGCGGCAGAAGGCCAGTGTGCTGAAGTTCTTCTCTATGACGCCCAGCAGCTGCTTCGACTTCGCCAGCCTGCAACGGCGAGCGAGAGTTTGCGACAATCAAGAGGTGCCGACGTCGCGCGCGAATCGGCCTGACTGGAAGCGATTACCGAGGCCAGGAAGCACCTTCTCTCAAGACCCCAGGGAGCCCTAGTCAGCAAGTCCTACGATGGGGCTCCGAGGTAGCATCTAGCTCGTGCTTTCAGAAGCAGCAGCAGCATTGCTCACGATGTCTGCCCTCGATCCCCTGCTGTTCTTTCCGTAGACCCAGCACCTCCCCGGCGTGCACCTCTAGGCCAACAACAGCCAGAGGCTTTGTTTATCGCTCAAAACCATTCGGCTTCGGCACAAGGGAAACGACGTTGCTGCCTTGCAGATTGCAGAGGTTCAGTAAGTTGGCTAAAACCTGACCGCGTCTCACTGGATGCCCAGAGCGAGAAGTTCTAATCGGCTGTCTGGTTGCCGACTCTATGAAAATTCTTAGAAAGATCCCGACTTTTGATAAATTTATTCGGATGAGTGCCTGTGTGACCATTCAGCACTCACTCGCACTCACTCAAGATAGGGGGGGGGATCGACGACTTTCAATTCATCTCACTGTACTCTTTCTAGGCTTGACCTAGATCGACTAGCTTGTGGTAGGGTAGCTGTAAAATGCCAGCACGAGTCTCCCCCTAGTCTTGAATGAGGAACGTGGCCTTGAGGGGGCCTTTAAATTCAGTATACTCAGCCGTATCCCTTTTGCTGAGAGCCTGAAGTTGATTCCAAGTCAAGCAGTGAATGCAAGCCACGATTTTCAGTGCCACGAAATTAACCATTCCTTCATGTGAAATTAAAGACTGCTGACTATAGATGCCTTTGCTCAGCAGTCATAGGCCACCTTTTCTCTCTGAGCCGGCGACTCAGGATCAGCTTCCAGCAAGCCATACTTCACTGCTTCTTCTTTCCTGCGAAGTAGACCTTTGACTAGTATTTCTGAGGGTGCTATAACAAACGTATTATTATTATTATTAACTATCCTAGCATAACTCGCAGCACCTTGTCAAAGTATAAGCAATCTATGAGCCAGAGGTGCCAAATTTATAAACAGCACCTAACTACCTAGTCCACCGATTGGAAACGTCCAGGCACTGCCTCTAACGTCGTTTTTGCGACTTGGCATAAAGGCCAAAGGCAAACGATGGCGCACTGACTGCCATTAAGGCTTCAAGGGTGCCACTGAATACTTTCTCATGCAAGACAAACCTTTTTGGTTGTCACGACTGTGTGGAGTAGAAGACGAACGTTAAGTCAATAATAGCTGTCACACCTTCCATAAATGGTACAGCTACTTATCTTTTTGCTTGCTCGCACTCTCCCAACTCCATGGGCAGGTTGTGCTGTTTTCCAGTCGTATTCTAGCCTTCCTTCTATCGCTTACGTCTCGCTCAACATGTTGCAGGTCAGCTACTTTGTACTTTCACATGCTATGGAGCCACCCACGATAACATCGATACAATAGTGAAAGTAATGTCAGCGAAAGAAAGAAGGAACCATTCGCTAAACGTCTCGCAGAAAGCCACGGACACATCACAACTCTCACTCTGACCTCTGCTGCGCAACTACTAATCGTTAATAGAAGGACAGCTACTCTGCAGCTTAATAGGCCACTCGAGTCTTCTCCGGACCATGAGGTCGCTGTCCGGTTCTAAAAGGCTTTCCTTATGCAGACGCTACATTATGACTCACTCCAGCTATGCTTGCGCTACGATGGAGAGTTGCTGCAGGCGTCTGCAACCTAAACATACTGAGAATTCATTCCACATTTTCCATGTCGAAACACGAGCAATGTGCACACTTCTACCGTTTCTATAACCTGCACAATATACGGATAATGTCTCCTATCTTGTCAACTTTTCTTTTAAATCCCAGGATTTATCGTCACTCTATCACAGCATTATTCTGATGGGTCTCAGTGAGATAAAAACTATTAAGTAAGCTCTGATGATTAGAACGACCAATCCAATAGGCCCTGAAAGCACTTCCAGGGCCTATTGCATGCAGTAGGTATGCAACACCACAGAAGCATGCGAGTGACACCTCATGAGCTACGAGACACGATAAACAGGCGATTGACAAATAATTGCAACGACAAGTACGGGCGATGCACAAGCGAGAATAATGGAAGAATGGGAGCATCAAATCACAGTAATCGTATACTTCAAGCAGAATGTCATACCTAAGTGGCACATGTTCAGTCTCAGAACTTCTCATGTAATGAGAGGTCTCCATATCGTCATGAACGACTCCTTTCCCAGTGCTCCCAAAAGTTTCAATGGCATAGAATTCCATTTCCTAAAATACAAGCAATGAAATATTGACATGTTATATTACTCTTGAAAGCAATAGCTAACTTTAAGAATAAACTACCAACTGTACAGAAAAGAGGATGATCATGTCTGCGCTACCACTACTTTATCCTTCTGGAAGGCCGAATTGATGAAGCATTTACCAACGCAATAAAAAGTTCAAAGACTTCTCCCCAATGACATTCAGCCTTAACGTACGAATGCATTTTCACCAAAAAGTGAGCAACCACACAGTGATATACACTTGCTTCTCACTATCACTACCCAGCATCTCTATTCCATGGCTTACACAGGGCAGGCAATTGAGTACACCCAGTCTCGGACTGTATCAACCATGCAATGGTTTTACACGATCCTGGGCCAAAAAACTTTGAAAGAAAATCTTTATGTAGCTGCCTGCCAGCAGGCACTTTTGCATAGCCGTTTACTCCCTCGAAATAATCTTTCAGCTTTTTGTGTTTTAGTCAGTTCAAAAGATTTCCTAGTTTCTTGTATTCACAGTGCACCATGTCTGGTATATAGCTAAATATCCGACTAAAACGCTTGCTGCCAATTAAGAACATTGCGATGAACTGTCAAAGACGTGTGATCTATAATAGCATATCTGGCACTGCCAGTGAATCTTAGCATGCAATGGCCAAACATTGCTGCAGCAAAAAACCTTTCTTTATACGTGTAGAAGGTGAAAGCTGGAGCTGCCCAACAGTCGCATTCTCAAAGTTGTCACACTCAGTAATCAAGATAAAGGCCATAATAATAATAATAATAATAATATTGCACTTGATAAAGCGCCCTCAGAGAACTTAATCTCTTTCTAGGCGCTTTACATTTGCTGCAAAGTGATACGCAATAGAATAGTAAGTAAAATCATGCTTGAAAAACAAACAAAATGAATAACATGGTTAGGGGGCCATGTGAACCGTTAGCCAGCTTTTTAGTAATGCTAGCAGATTCCGGTAATACTTGGTTGGCACTGATATTGTGCCATGCTAAACATGTGGCAGCTTTTATAACGACTCGCATGGTGCATCGATTTCTTTCTGCACACCATTATAACCTCTTACTACCATTGAAGGAAACATACAACTATTCTGGTCAGTGCAGTCATTTGGGATGGGGATATGGATGGATGGCAGATTAGGCAACCGACGTAGTCATTAGATGAGCCAATCGCACGATCAAATACAATAAAAACACGGTACGATATAGGACATAACAGCACTTAAGGTACTTAACTGTCCAGCAAATACCCCCAGCCTTTCTTCAGTCTAATTTTAACCAAGGATAGCCGTGCCTTTGAATGAGCACGTGAGAACGTGAAGCCAGAGGATGAGCATTGGTTAAAAGGAACACTGGCAGAACAATTACCTCCATTCTTGTCGCTTCTCCTCCTTTCACAATCGGCACAGTTTTGCCTGCATGAATATGGTATGGTCCTATCGAGTGTCCATTGAGGTTCCTGATGGCTTTAACTGTAAGTAAAGTGGCTCATGGAAGTCGGGCATTTGTGGAAAGCCAGTAGATCGCACATTGCAAAAAAGTTCTTCACAAAGCTCTCCACTAAAATGTATCGCCGAGCTGGTTTGGCTCGGTGGTTAAGGTGCTTTCCCCGACGAAGGTCTGGCCGAGGTCATGGGCTCAAGCCTTGTGGCATATGCAAAACGCCTGAATAGAGATTAAGTTCTCTTAGGAACTATACAAATGAATTACATCTTTTTTATATATACATCACTCCATTGATTTCATAATCAGTCTCAAACTCCGGTAGCAGCTGCCGTGCCTGATACACTGCAATGGCACACAACAGCAGGAGCTGCATTTCATAATGTGAGTGGCTGGAGTACACGGACACTGCAAACCAAAGTATAGTGCAGCTGAGCTCCTGATATCAATCGAGAAACATACAAAACCAGCTCAAGAAGTTAGCCATCAAATATACAGCATCGAAGTCGCAATAAAGAGGACATGGACACATTACAAACGAGTTACAGTATAAGCACCATAAAAATGAATTTATTTTTATTTATTTACCCTCTGCTCTACGCGAGAAAGTGATAACCTGAATGAAATACAAGAAGACATATACAGCATCTACGTAAAGACATACTTGAATACGGCAAATACACATGGCGAATCAAACTCCAAGGTGAAATAAAGCCTGAATGCTTAGGTCAACATAACCAATGCTGGATAAACACGACTCTCTGTTACAGAGCAAAACGAAGTGCCATTTTTATGAGACAAACCAGTCTTATAATACGACTAGTCACCAAAACAATCACTGGATACCATCACTGATCAATTAACTGTTTACGAATGCAGTCATGGGAATGCACAGTTACAAAAGCGAGTCGAGTGGTCACCAGGAAAAGTCAGCAAAGATGGCTTGGCTGAAATATACAACAGCTCAATGAGGTAAACTGCCCCACACCAACACTTGCCTTGGTAAGTTTTCCCATCCAGCTCTACCTCGTACGATTCCATTACTTCCTGGATGGCTTCACCAATATCACATAATCGTACGTCTATGCCGGACTCCTGAGAATATTAACAGTAATTTACAGTAACTTCCTAAGCCGACACAAAGCATTCTCTGACATTAACTACTGTGCATCTACTGGGGCAACAGCCAGGCAGAAATCAACAGACGAAACTGGGGCATATACTCTAATGTACACAGAGTTTGTGAGCACCATATCAAGCATCGATAGACACATACCAGGGAAACAGCAGGTCATTCATAACTCCACAGAACCCCGAGGACTAAGTGATTTCTTTGGAGTTTACTATAGTGAACTTAGAACCAACAGCATCAATCTCGATCGACTAAGAAAAGGGCTAGAAGCATATCAGCAGAGAAAGAAACAGATGAGTAGCAGTGAAGATTGGTAGCAACCGAAGCTCCGAAGTCGGCACCTGGAAAAAGACGGCATCGTCGCATGAGAGTTTCGGAAGTAGGCTCGGCAGTCAATGGGTGCAAAAGTATCCATCACCACCAGTCTTGAACGAAAGGTGGCTTGGTCACTGACGTTGAGAATTTCAGTGCACAATGAGAATCTTTATCTTCATCAGCATAATCTTTATCTTCATCGGCATAAATTTAAGGAGAACATGGAAGCTTACACAGAGGAGCAAGATAAGAGTGTCTACCAGGATTTACTAGACTTCGAAAACCACTACCACGATAAATATACCGAAAAAATTATGGTAGTACAATTGGGGACTATTTTGTGAAAGTGATTTACATTTTTTTTATTTTCAATACAGAGAACCACAAGAGGCCATTTGCCGTGGGAATGTTGCCTCTAGTGGCAAGCGACCCTGTAAACTCTCAGTTAGGGGTCCAGTGCTCTTAGCAATTTAGCTATTAAGATTATTCTTCCATTGGCACTCAACACAGGATTTCTAAAACATCGGCTTAAATCTCTACTACTGCACTCGAGCCATATCCCAGTGTCAAGAATGAATGAATGTGTACATGCACAATTGTAAATTGTGTGCCAAGCGGCGACCATTACTCCTGCTGCACGTTTGGCAACTAGAGAGCATATCCACTACATCAGACTTGTGCTGATCCAGGCAAGTAGGAGACACGCTCACTAATCGTCTGCCACCTCGTCCTTGGCAACCGATGAATGGCTGATTGTGAGTGGCCTTTAGTAGCACATACAACTAAATCAATGAATTTCGACAAACAGGGCGACCGAAGGCCGTCAGCCATGCAATTGAATGACGATTTAATATGATATAGTATGTCCGTAAATCTAAAAAACTACTTGCTTATACATCTGCTGTGGTCATTTTTGATTACTTCAGTACAAATATGTCTCGTGAAATGTAAACCAAAAGAGGCGAATGAGTCAGCAGTTTTCTCACTGGGTAATTTTTTCCAATGAATAACTGTCCTGTTCATAAAAGTAAAATGTGTGGGGAATAATGGCCATCTCTATGATTTGAGGCATAGGCTATTACAAATGGCACTGCCCAAGAACATGTTACATAAAGTGGTATCAAGGATACTGACAGCTTGTCTTGCTATGTCACTTACCAACTTATGCCACAGACTTGAAGACTGTCTAGCCCGTCGATTTATGCAAACAAACACGAGCTAGCATTAGGTGTGCAAATGCACATACTGCCGTCTCCCTACCTTTCATATATGCCAAATGGGTCCAACCTGATCATGGTCCAGCACAACAAACAAGAAGAAGAAACCTTAACTTCAGCAGGCGTGACCCTGGGGATACAAAGCCATGAATTCTCAGGGCAGAGTCCTCACAATATTTACTTAATGCATAAACATAGCAGCCTTGAAGTTCAAGCTAAACAACCAAGCTTTTCAATAATAACTATAGCAGGCAAGGTAAAAGATAGTCATGTTAACTGCATACCCTTAAGTAATTACCCAATACACACAATCTTTTGTCCTTAAGAACTCAAATAGTGCTTGGGGAGGATGGCCGGTGAAATAGAAGTGATGTCAGTCAGTCTGAGGATGATGATAGTGACCAGTCTCAGTTAATTATCAGAAGAAAAGTGCAACTTGGTTCCGAATAGGTGAGTGCACCTCATCGAGTCACAGATGCCAAACTGCATCTGCATTCATAAAGTTTACTAATTTGCTCTACATCAGATACTTGAGCCCATTAAGCACAGTAAATAAAGATTGTTCACCTGCAGTATATCCTAAGAGACAGCAAAAAGCCGATTGACAAGCATACCTTGATACCGGTGTTGGTAGCCTCCCTAACAGCTTCCAGAAGCTTGTCATACCGAGGATTGAACGCCACCGTGAATGCACAATCGATGATGTGACCTAAATCAAGTCTGATGTATTATATTTATATTGCATGACCGGCAATACAGCATGTAATCACATAAAAAAGTATAAAAACAAACCAATAACGACAAATTACATGGGAAAATGGCACAGCTAACACTCACCATTGATGTGGGTACCAAAGTCTATTTTGCAAACATCATCATACTGAAGGACCGTCTTGTCTCCAGCATTCGGAGTATAGTGAGCAGCACAGTGATTCAAAGAGCAGCCTGTGGGAAAGGCCAACCCTGCTTTCAACCCATTCTCATTAATCATTCTTCTTGACGTTTCTTCAAGCCGCTCACTGCAGAATTCCGAGATCAAAAACAGCTCGACAACCCGTGTTTCATGGCATTCACAGCAGCAAAGAAATCTAACCACGTACAAGCAGTCAAAGTATTACAAAAGCACAACGCGAATTAGGCACAACATTTGCAATTACCATATCTCGATCATGGTCATGCCAGGCTTGATAAACGACTTAACGTATTTTCGGGTCTGCAACAGATATAACGACACGTTCACAGTTATTGAGACCGTGAATAATGTGGCAATACTTATGGGAGTACAATAGACAGCTGTGCAAGTTTAGAGCTCAGTCAAACAGGTGTGTAACACTGGTGACTACATAGAGCCCATCAGCAGCAATCAAAGGCAAGGCAAAGCATGAAAACAAGCCATTAAACTAAGCTGAACTACTGTTTTGTAACGAGCTAGCAGAATGAGTGCCATGAGAAGAAACTCCTTTTCTGGAATACCTGCCATGATGATGCTCTCAACTCACTGATAGTATTATTATGCCTGTTACAGAGTGCACTTCAACCTAAGTGCTCACCCCATATGCCCTGCTGGTTTGGCCCAGATGTTAAGGTGCTTGTCTCGAACCGAGGTCAAGGTGAATGTATTTGATGACCGAGGTCGTGGGCTCGATCCCCGTGGCATAAGTGAAAAATATAGATTAAGTTTTCTTAGGGTGCTATACAAATGAATTATATTAAATTACATTATACAACTGTGGGAAAATAACTATTTTTGTATTTCCGAAGGATGTGCCAGTATTCAAACAAAGATAGACTGCCGGACTCGTTTACTTTCTACTAATCTTCGGAACATGTTCAACACTTTGACCCCGGAAGTCATAAAAGTGTGCAAGAGGTGATTGCTACATCTAAATTCAACAGCAGCTGATACAGTCTGGATAACCGTTGCACTGTCAGCAGCTTATAGAGCAGGGGATGGTCCATGAAAGCAAATTACTTCTGTTCAGTCCAAAAGCAATTACCAGATACCCATCGAATAGAGGTTCATGCTACTTGATTCAGCACCTTTTATTCGGTGGGCAATTGAACTCGTCATAGAAGGTGGGGAGTTAAGTAGCCCACTGCAACATGTAAGATTCTCTGTAAGTGATTCTCAGGCATCACAGCCCCTGCAGCAGATTCTGCTGTTTCATCACATACTGCTGTACTCGAAAGTCACGATCTATACTTCTACATCTAATCTAGGTTTAGTCTAACCTTAGATAAATAACCGCTCCAAAAGTAAAGAGATTTCAAACCACACCCTCCAGATGTCACAATGCACAAACTGTGATAAAATATTACAACCACGGTTTTTGTGAGCTGTTAGGTGTCAGTAAACTGCCGGGGAGTGCTTGATCCTCAGGCATCAAAGCCACTGCTGCAGAAGTAGTTGTGTTCATCACACACGGTTAAACTAGCACCTACACTTCTTCATCGAGAATCTAGGTTTAGTCTCACCTTAGATAAGTACCAAATTAAAGAATTTTGAAACACAAGCTCCAAATGTCACGATGCACACACTGCAGTGAAAATACTACAAACAGCCAGTGTTTTGGCAAGCTGTCGACTCTCATGCTGCCCGGCGCTGCCTTCAGCAGCATACAGAACTGAGCAAGAATGGCATTCGACAGCTTGGATGCAACTTGCTAGAACCTACAAAGGTCCCTTCCAATGTTTATGATTTCCTGCCCATAAATAAATAAAAATAAATACTAGTTGATTAAATAGCTTCTTTTGTATAGCAGCAAAAGAGCCTTAAAGGCTATCACTACCACTTGCAATAAAGGATTGCCCACCCCAGGATTCGAACCCACGACCTTGGGACTGGGGTAGTGAAAAGCAACCACTTTACCTAGTGCGCCATCACGGCCTGTCCACAAGCGATTCAGCAAAAGCAGGGTGCAAATAATCGTACATGCCTGCTTTTCAATATGCAAGATCGGTCAGACATATGAAACTAGAGTGAGTCAAGATTTTTAACTACAATGACAAAATCATTATAGTACTTAGTCGGCACAGGAGTCGAGTACAAGCATACCTGTCTGTGAGCCTCTGCGGCTAGTCTAACTTCATCATACAACTCGTCATTCATCCTGTCCAGCGCTTTCTTCTCTTCACTTGTCATCCTGTCTTTTCCAGTGCGGCTACAACCACATGGGGAAAATTGAAAGTCATACAGAAGCTCAGAACACGGACATATCCTGCAGATGGAAATAGCAGCGTGCCGCCAGCAGCAAGTCTTACCCATCGGCCACAGTAGGGTACTCCAATATCTCACCCACCGGAAAATGACCATTTGGAAATAGTTCGCAGACCGGGATAGTAGGTGGGTCGGTTTGGACCTTGACCGCTGAAAGACAAAAACTGCACGAGCTAAGGGGAATAAAGTAACCAACAGAGCTAAAAGTTTACTACGTCCAACCTATTTTCAGCTCATACCACTCAGGCAAGTAGTGCAAGCCTTTAGGACGGCCCACTGCTTCGTGCAGGATTGGTTTGGGAGGGCTAGACAAGCTGCAACTCGACGAATGCTATTAAATTCATAGCATGCACGCACGCGAGCGCACACACACACACACACAACTACATAGCTACGAAAAGCATCACTGCCACAAACAATTCATCCGATGGGGCCAACAGTTAAAAATCCTAACGAAACGCCACTCCCCCAAACACAGCCACAGTACCAAATTGCGTGGGCCTTATTCAGCCTCAGTCGGAGGCTTCATCTTTTTGCAGTAGGTTATTTAGCTACACAACAACAAAAGCTACACAATCGTTCTCACGACCTACTGCTCAAAGCACAATCTCTGGCATTGGCTGGCATGTGATTCAGTGAGTCTGTCTGATTTTTCTGCTATAATTCTCCAACATCAGAGACATCAAAGCAAAGCACATACCATGTTATGTATGGTTTATATAATGTAATGCATTGCATTCTCCTATTGCTCCACAGGTTGAAGATAGGTTCTCAATCCGTGAGGATGGCCTGCACTCTAGGTCTTAGACCAGTGGTAAAGTGCTCATCACGACATGCTGAGAGTTCAACTCCTGCAGCAGGCACTCCCTTAGAGCAAGATGAAAACCACCGCTCTTCAGGCACATAATAAACAATGCTGTTGAATCAGCCAATGCTTACAATACTAGCTGGATGGCGATGCTATCAGCCTCTTAGCGACACATAACAAGCAATTTTTTTAAATATCGTCTGCAGTGTAAGTTGGATTAGTGATGCTTAACAACCGCATGTCTATGTCATTTTATGCAATTTAAATATGATTCAATACGATTGATATCCGACAGACTGGATGATCCACCACCCATTGCAGCGGGCGAAAAACTTTTGACATGCTTTGCCCAAGGTTTTGGGATATTGGCAGGCCAATAATTGAAGCCGATACACATTGGGACGAGCCCCAAACAAAGATTCCGCCAGCACCATGTTTAACTGTATGCTGCAAGCTGTGTTCCCGGTACCCATCACCATAACTACAGCTTAAAATGAAGCTAGCAGTTGCTGCTTCCTAAGATTGAACGTTGACTTTTGCCATTCTAGTAAACTGAGCCCCAGTCTTCAGGCGGCTAGGACTTGAAACCATTGTAGCCATTCGGTTTAATGTTGTTTAACAAGTAAGGGGGCGTTCTGGGCCATTCCATATTAGCTGATTTAACAGCCTCATTTGTAAAGTGGCAGAAGAGCCTTGACGGCTTTGACCACCCCTTCTAGTTGGCAATAAAGGATCGCCCACTGCAGAATTCAAACCCACGACCTCGGTCGCAAAGACAAAGCAATTTACCTTCTGGGCTATCACGGTTCTATTAAACATACACTCCTCGTCTAACCGATGCATACTTTGCAGGGGAATTGCAGTGCTAGTGGCAGACTCCGATGACCGTAATAGTGTGGTTGGAGTGGCTTTCATCAGTCCTAATAGGTTGGAGTTCTTTGCCATGGCCGCTGACCACACAACCCTTAAGAATTGATTAGCTTCCTTTCTAGCAACCTAGGTCTGGCCTAGGTCGTGAGCTCGAGCCCCGTGGCATAAGTAAAGCGCTTGAATATAAATTAAGCTCTCTTAGGGCACTATACAAATTAATTATATATATATTTATATTTTTTTAATGTGGTGACTTGAAAAAACAATTTAGTTTCTTAGGGTGCTGTACAAATATGTTATTCTTTCATTATTAAACTTGGCAAGTTGAATTTGATGCAACATTTACTCGTGCCAAGTATGCCCGCAAACTTCCGACTGCTGAAGCTATTTTTGAAGAACAAGTAGAATCCTATAAGTGAGGTCTCACTGCTCTTATGTCTTTGGCATGCTGCTGAGGGGACCAGTCACCACTTTCGAGGGAGGAAAAGTAACTGAGACAAGGCTGAAAAGTCATGTGCATCACATTCACCTATGTGTCATAGAAAAATTGCTGGTCGAATGTAAGCTTATAATGGGCATAATCATAAAACATGCCAGCATTTTTAAAATGACCGATGTATGCCTTGAAATGGGCTAATTTTGTTCTGCATTTCCAATCGGTTACTCTGCTGGCAATACGTAGGTAGCATGCCTGCAGGCTGCAACAAGTTAACTAAAACTCATAATTTTTGTTAGAAGCACCCAATCTCTGAGCCACTACATTGCTTTTAGATTATGCAGAATCTGAATATGGTTTAATGTCGGGTGGGTAAATACCCGTGGCGGTGAGTATATGCTTACATCACACTGAACGAGTATCTTAGCAATACAAGACGATTTTGTTTTCATGCAACCATGGGAGCTAGGTAGCAGTACAGAACGAATGGCAACATGAGCCCAACTTAGCTGCCACCGGATGCTACAGACGAAAAACCCATTCAATCGTATATGTATGTGTGCGCGTGTATGTGTGAGTGAGAGAGAGAGAGAGAGAGACACTTGAGTGTTAACATACGATGACAGCACCTAACTACTCAAGAGAAACTCTGCCTCTCGGGTCACAATGAAATGTGCATGCTTAAAATTTTCATATTCAAGTTGAGTTCCTTTACAGTATAGCATGAGCCAAAAGATTACCAGAGTTTCGTAAAACTATATCGTTTCCAAATGCTGTTTACAAGGACAAGGTGTCTTTGCAAATGCGCAGATACTTTCTACTCGGTGTTCTTACCGGTCTTGTCGTTAACAGCCGTCTTCTTTTTCTTTCTTCCTTTCTTTTTGCTCTTATCTGCACCATCTCCAGCAGCCTCCTCATTGTCTGGAAACGCAAAAGAAACAGGTGCCTACGAAGCTCACAAATAAGCTTTAGACCAATTCATGTAAGGTGCAAACAGCAGCAGCAGCATCTACACATTGGTTGGTACCTTCTTCATCATCCTTTATGTCATTGACTGTAACTGCTGCTGCCTGTTCAGTCAATTCGTGAATGCCATTCTCAATTTTCTCTGCCACAGGAGCTCCTCCTACAACAAATATGCCCATTAATGTAGTGTATACTTAATGATGAGCAGCAAATAAACACACACACACACACACACACACACACACACGCGTTAGGAGCAAGCAACAACTCAACTCAGGCACACCATCATACAATCACTACACCCAAGACAATACTCAGGTGGTCAACGACGATGGTGATCTTGCTGCAGCGTGACACATGCCGGTTACACAATCATTTCCATAGGATCACAGCTGTTTTCTATTGCATTTGTGTCATTTTATAATGGTCAGGTTACATACCGCAAATTCGGAAGTTGTGTATTTTGACAGCCACCGGGACAGAGTTGAATCACAGCCGGAAAAGCGGATGCCATATGGTATGACAATGTGAGTCCTTGAACTGGGCTACAATCCCAAGTAGCTCAGTGAGGTTTAAGGGGTCTTGCCATGCCTAGATTTGCATGCTAGTACGAATCTTACAAGAGCCCCCAGCTGTCCGAAAAGTAGCCAGGGCAGCTTCTTCAGTACAGGTGTAGAACAACTGCCCATCCTGGAGAACCGGACTAGCAGCCTAGTGCTGAATCTTTGGCCATACATGAGGTGCCATGAAAACTTCGGCCCAGTGAACACAGCAAGTCATTCAGGTAAACGAACACTGTCGATTAAAGAACATCATAAATAGGAATTTTAATTGAACAATAATTGCAGGGCATCACGTTGCCATGCAGGCTTTAAAAGTGAAAACATTGCAGAACCGTGAGCAAGATGCAAACAGCGCTCTACACCCAAAAAATAATATCTTCGTGACCAAGATAATGAAGTGCAGTGTTGTCCACTAGAGTTAACCAACGAGATCCGATACCAGGAAGTCCTAACAATCCATCCATTTGTAGCATCATGACCAACCCAGAGGCTGTACCAAGACAGATCCTTTAAATAACCAGTTCGACATTTCGAGCCTGGTTGGTCACAAAAAGCTGAGAATTCCAGTCATGTGGGATGGCCACTTTAAATACTTTTTCATCAGCACAGAAATTATGTGCCTCCAACAATTAAACAATTGTGGCTAGTCCCTCGGCAGTAAAGATCTTGATCTGCGTCACTAGAGAAGGGCAGCTACTTTCACTATTATCCCATGCTTACCGATATAGTAAAGTAGAGGTTAGCTGATTCAACAGCTGCAGAGAGCCGTAACACACTCATAGCCGAAATACTATCTACAGATAATTCCAGTGCTTTCTGTATAACTTTCCCATTTTTAATATAGGAGCTAAAAGGCATCACACGAATGCCTTCTCAAGAAAGGGCCACTACCAACTGCAGCAGCAGTTCCGGCGAAAGCTGCAGGAGCTAGCCGATACGGCACCACGACGCCCCCTCTTTGCTTACTTCTACCGCCCGCATCGATTCAGAAAGTATCACGTGCGTCCGTAATTCCAAAGCGCTATGTTCCAATTGGAATCCGATTATCTGCTCCCAACTGTCGAGCATTAACGCAGACCAATACATCCAACGAGGCATCTGGCACCAACTCACACGAAGACGACGTACACGCTCGCCTAGAAAATGCGATCAAAAGCGTCAGTAGATTTAAGCGGAGCTGCACAAAAGTAAAAGGTACTCACTAATACGTTTCTACCAACTACGCGCTGTCGAACATTGGCGGCCGCTGAGTGCGACCAGGCGGTGCAGCGGTCCGGCGGAGCGACTAACCGAACGAACCGCCGCGACGGACGCGGACCACGAGGCGTTAATGGGAGGACTAGGACACGGTTTCGCACGGTTCGGTCGCGCGCAATTGCACGCCGCGCCCTGCACGACGCGGCGTCGAGCGCGCCATGACACGCTGTACATTACAGGCAGCATGCGTATGAAGGAACGAACCCGATTTCTTCTTCTTCTTCTTTTTCTTTTTCTTGGCGACTGCGCTGGAAGCCTCCCCAGCAGGACACGCCTCTCCCTCGTCGCGTTCGTCAGACTCTTCTCCGTTTTGCACTTCAACAGTGTTTTCCAGCATGACCGCAGCCATTTTGAACAGTTACGGGTTATAGCTCTCGTTCTCAGACCTCATAACGTTTCCGGTTATCTTACATATCGCACGGTTGTACAGCACAAAGCATCCCGTCTCGAATCACGCCGTGAGTGACAGCACTATAGGCCATTTGCTGCATATTATCGCGCATCCTTACCCGCAAAAAGCTCGAGAAAATACGATGCCGCGGTGAGGGCACCCGGCTGTGCTCCGGTGGGGCTTCGGAGCGAAACTGAAACGGCGAACTGCTAAAATGTGGACAATCGCTAGCTGAGCTGCTGGCACAAGCTTGAATTTGTTCAGCCTCCGAGTTGAGGCTCATTGGCACAGAAGGCTTTATCACATTAAAAAAATAAAAAGAATGGCAACAGGTAAACGTTAATATACAGGAAATAAGTCTGTCTAGCACTAAGCATTGTATTCAGCATATCACTCAGCATAAACAGTCTTGACTCAGCTAATACTAGCTGAGAACACATTTTCGTTTACAAAACGCCAGTTTGCGCACCTGTCAGTGCTTGTGGTGTTTATAATAATAATAATAATAATGCACTTGATAAAGGGCACTCAGAGAACTTAATCTCTTTCTAGGCGCTTTACATTTGCTGCAAAAGGAAGTGCAATTGAATGGTAAGTAAAATCATGCTTAAAAAACAAATGAATAATATGGTTAGGGTGACATGCACAAGGTCAGCATGCAAATGTGGTTAGTGGCAGCATGCACAGTGTCAGCACGCATAAGCACATCAAGGACGAATCACAGGGACCCACTAAATGCTGTCCTAAATAAGTGTGTTTTTAAGTTCCTTTTAAATGTGGTCAGGTCAGGGGATGTTCTGACGCAGGTCGGGAGGGATTTCCAGGCTTTGGGAGCATGTTGCCTCCTGATATACGGCTTTCTGCTGTTACTTTTTCCAAAGACCTACATCGCTGTCCTTTGCTTGACAAACGGCTCAAGAAGCAAGAAGATTGCCACTTGTTTGCAGGATCAAGTGACGAGCCGTGATGGCACACTAGGTAAGGTGGTTGCTTTTCACGACCTCGGTCTCGAGGTCATGGCTTCGAATCCTGAGGTGGGCAATTCCTTATTGCCACTGCAAGTAGTGGTGATAGCCGTAAACAGTCCTCTTTTGCTGTGTAAAAGAGGCTGTTAAATAAGCGAGTATTTATTTGTTCCTTTAAAACACTAGAAAACTCTCGGAAGTCAAGAAAAAAGCTACACGACTAAGAAAAAGTGCGAACAAATTCTGCACTTACTCTGTGGCGTCAAAGCATCTTTGAACAACTCAATTTACTTTCATATTAAATAGTTCAGCTATGATTCTGCTCTGCTGCGTGCGACGTTGTGAGGTGACGCGAACACAATTCGATATTTGACTAATACTGGTCTAAGCACTCTTACGATAACATAACTTAGCGGTTTGAGATAAAGCATTAGCAACACTCATCAGTTGACAACCAGTGAGGCGAATGCAAAGATCCTAAACTTGTATTTGTTCGCTACTATTTGAAATCTACGGAAGAGTTAGAGGCATTACTTAACATTAGCGCGGGGCCGTAAGATTTTCAATTCTTAGCATAATCTTCTTTCTCTGGGCCAGGAACGTATCCAAAGTACTTGCTACAGGTAGGGGTAAAATATTGGCCTCAAAGGTCTGTGACATTGTCACGGTAATTTTAATGAAAGTTTCCACATTGCGAACCTGGTGAGACTTCTCATGAAAGTGTTTGCATTATCTTGCTTGAATGGATAAGCCATCACCCTTTTGAACTCAAGAGCACCATAAAAGCCTTGTACCATTCGTTAATATGTACCGTAATTAATGAAATCAATACATCGATATTCCTCGATACTTGTTTGATCTCGCTAGCAAAGAAGAATAGCTATTTGCTACAGATATATTTGCATTGCCGACGTCCCCAACGAATAGGAAAGTTTGGGTATGAAATTAATTTCCCAGGAAGCCGTAGATGAAACAAACAACATATAAAGCTGTAACCCAGCTAATCAGCAACGCACCTCGTCCACAAAATCCTACTTTAAACACAACTAAGCATGAGGACTCTGTGCCGTCTTAAGGTAATCATACCGCTTTTCTGAAGTTGTTAAGCTATTAGAAGCCATCTAAGTATTTGCACGTTAAATCGTCTCTCGGAATGAAAAACTATCAAGATTACCTTTTTCAGAGAGTGTGTTGACATGACTGTGACGCAGGAGATCAGAGTGTATTTCTTTGTTGCATTGTGTTTTGCGATGCAAAAGACCTGCTCCTTGCATCCGCGGGCAGCCCGCTAAGTTTATATGGCAGCGAAAAGTGCGGGGGGGGGGGGGTTAGAGGCGATGTGTTTATTTAAAAGCAGTTCTGGATATTCTAGGGTGAATTCTCTTTACTCTAAAGAAGACAGTTAGCATCACAAAGCCAAGATAATATCTCGGGTGTCTGGGTCAGGTTTTGCTCTTGAGGGTTGTAACTTTTTCAAGATGGTGTCTTTTTAAAGACACTATAGGAAGTTCGCTACGAAGCGTTTTTAATTGCATGCACCAGTCAAAGCCAGCAACTTTATTTAACAATTGGTAGATTAAAATATACCTTTAAGTTGATGCTTCCCACCGTAGCCAATGCTTAAAATGTGTTACCGATGAAATCCTTTTCCCTCTGAAAATAGGTGTTCGTAGGCTACTCAAAAAAACCCTGATTGGAAAAACCCTGATTGGATTAAAAAGCCCTGATTGGTCAAAATAACCTAAGTAATTTTCGTCCAGTCTCCCTCTTGCTAATCTTATTCAAGATGCTCGAACGAGTGATGACCTCACAGCTAAAAGATTGTTTAAATTCATCGGATATTTCTTGTAAGGTCCAATCGGAATTTGGATCTAACTAAGCCACCGGATTCGCTCTGTTGAGGGCTTAAAATTACTTTCTAAGCAATGCTGATCAGGGTAGAGACTCTTTGCCAGCTCTCCTATATCTCTCACCAGCATCTGGCACCGCTGACCACCCAATTCTTTTGGAGCACCTCTCGACGCAAAAAGATATCACTAACCATTGAATCGTGCATCCTTTGCAAAAAATATAAAGTGCCTAGAAAGAGATTGAGTTATCTGAGGTCATTAAATCAAATGTATTATTATCATTATTATTATTATATCACTGGCACTGTGCTATACTAGGCTAGGTTTTACTACAGTGAGAGATGTCATAGAGTTTATATATATGGATGCCGTTCATCCGATTAGCCCTTAAAAGCAGGGATCGGCAAACTTTTCGAACTACTAGACCATTTCAAGAGGTAAGAATGCACATTAAGCCAGAAGAAACCGCGCCCACTCCGCCGGGCAGACTGAGTGGGCGTGGCCAGACTACCAAACGAACAGTCGCAGCACGGCCGCGAACGGCAATTATATGGGCACACATTTATCATTCATCCCCGGTCTTTTGTTTTGTGCAAGCGCCTGACGTCAGTTCTAAAAATAAACACGGGCCACAGCTTGAGCTGCAACCGGCAATAATAAAAGGTAACAAACTGCGACAACTCAACTAGGCCGAACCCAAAGATAAATAACTTGGGGTGCTGTAGGCCGAACTGGAGCACAAGCTAGGCCGTATCTGGCCTAAAGGCCGGAGTTCGCCTACCTCGGCCTTAAAGTATGGGGTAACTCAGAATTCGGTCGTGGGCCTCCTCTTTTCACTATACTTTTATTCTCTCTGGCCAACGTTGTCGCAAAAAGCATCTTTGGCTTTAATTTCTTTACCGACGACACTCACTTAGTCTTTAAGAGCGAGCTTATTGTCAGCCTACATGTGGAGGACCTCTGCCGCAAGATCGGTTCCTCTAGCATCGCCGTAGTGAGCGACGTCTGCGCCACTAACGTTCGGCGTGCTATTCCAAAACAACTTGCTATTGGATTAGCACATTGCCTACACTGTCAAGTCGGGCTATTTCCAGATGCTGAGGGACATCGACACAATCGGGACTGCTTATGCAAGAGTACGAAGGCTTAACTAGTTCATGCGTTTATAACCTCCTGTCTTGATCACTGTAATCCCCGTCATTCAGGACTCCAAGCTCCTGCTCCAAGCTCCAGTCTGCTGCAGCTGCTGCTGAAACGCTGTGCTGCTGCTGCTGTACGCTGGTTTTCGACAAATTCCCAAGATTTTCAGCTGTACGGCTCCTTTTTCCGTTAAAAAAATTCCATAACAATTACAATAATTAATTGAAAATGTCACTTCACCGATGATTAGTTTATTTCACTCGTCTCTATAAGTTATCGAGCATCAATTTTTTATTTTACATTCCGTAGCTTTCACACAGTTCTCGCAGGTAATATAAGGTGTCCAGCGTCTGTCCTGATCCTCGAAATGCCTTGGACGAAATACGCCTCGTACGCTTCCCACATCTTAGCACGAGCTTCGACACAGTAGCTTAATGTTCTCCTCTTGATAAAAGCGCACACGTACCAAGCACACAGCGTCTTGATCCTTACTCAGGAAAATACAGGAAAATAAATAAATAAATAAACATATATTATAAATAAATAAAAATGAACTCAGAAAAATACTGATACATATGTATGCACTTGGGCACCTTGGAACTAAAATGAACTTGTTAGCTTAAGGCTACTGTATTTTTACAGCTACTTATATTATTGGGAGTATTAATAAGGAGTGGATTAATAATGTTCATATGCTAAATCCGTTGAATAGGTGATCTATATATACCATGCATCGAGAACTTGGTTTAGGGATCAACAATAAAAGTAGACATTTCAAATACTTTAAAGTTGCTATGATAAATTTTTTGAGTTTGCTGATAATGTGATTCAGTATTGCGATTACGTCTCAACCTACATTGAATACGAAATGGTACTTTTTTTTATTTAAGCCCTCTTTTGTTCACAGCTGTAAAGAAAATTAGTAAACAATTCAAACTGATTGTTAGCTGCTGAGAAATAGCAGCACTCTCCACCCTAGAATGAAAGTAAAACAACTTTCTGACAGTGTTTTCCTGGAAGACGCAGAGGCAACAGTATGCGTTGAATTCATGCAACGCATCTGTGGCCTGCTGTACCGAGTACTTTTCTGTCAGCGAATAAGACTGAGGCAGCTAAGCCGCCACTGTACGGCTCAAATAAACGTAGCGTGTGCTGGCAGTATAAGCAGGGGTTGAATGACCAGATGGCAAGTGGGGAGAATTACCAGCTACCTGTCGGGCTTGGGCTTTGATAGCCCAGCGTCCCTGCTCTGCGATCTGCGTCTCGGTACGGTTTTCAGGTCCAGCTGTAACTGCTATTGGCTACTTAATCGTACATGCCCTGCTAGAAAGCACCAAGTTCTGCGGGGGAGCAGGGGAGCAGCCATTTGACCGCCGGCGCCGCCCGCGACTAGGTGCCGGCACAAGCTAAGGTTCATTCGCTCAGGTGCAGCCGGGCCATCGAAAAAGGCGGAGCCAGCACATGGTCACTATGGATGGGCTTGGTTAAGGTGAAGGCTGAATAGGTGCCGGTTTGTTTGCCGACGTGTACGGCTGGTCTCGTTTAAGACTCACGAATTGGCGTCCGACCAGTAAAGTGACAAAATGCTTTGGGCGCACGGAGTAGCGGTGGTGTTTACTCTGTTCGTGGCTTATCATGCCCAGCCTGGGTCCAGTAAGTATCCTTTGGCTGTCTCGGTTCTATTCGGCTGGTTTGCTGGGAGGCGAAGCGGAGGGTTGCACTTAACTTTTTGCTGGCGGTGCAACCGCAGAAACAGATGGGTGGATCTCTAGGTGGGTGGGTATAGGTGAGTAGATCTTGTCTCTTTACATGCATTCGCATTGCCTGAGGTGAGTCTGTTACCCGCGCCCTGCCTACTAGGACGGATGTGTGGGTACTACGGAGGCACGCCGGGTACTTGGCTTCGCTTTTTTCTACCCTTGCGTTGTTCTGATCAGTCTAGTTATGGGTTCCTAATGTTTCTTTGACGGTTTTAGGCCTCTTTTCTTGGCACCCAACACTGATGACAGCAGGCGTGAGTACGGATAATCTCATCTGCGTGCGCCATCTTGCAGTGGCCGAATTCTGTTCTGCCCTGTGCTGTTGCTTCGTTTCCTTTCCCCAATTCGCGTACACTCTGGAGAACGTACAGCCGCCGGTTACAGTTTTGCATAGCTATTAGTAGCGCCTCCGCACGTTGTAGTTGGCGTTTTTCATGACCGAGGCGATTTTGATGTTCTCGCCTGACCACCCCTTGCTTTCCAAGAGCAACCTCCAGACGAGAATTCGCCTGCACTGGCTATTTCAAGTCGCCATGCTTGTTTGCATTCTGATCGGATTCGTTGCTATCTATGCAGTAAAGACACAGTACGACGAGGGTCATTTCACCTCGTGGCACGGCCTGATCGGTGCGGTTACCGTCGTTTCTATAACAATGCAGGTTCCTGCAGGGGTTTTTCTATTGTATCCCGATACTATAAAAAAGTTCGTACCCCATAATAAGGCCAAGTTGTACCACGCTACCTATGGCTTGTTTAATTACTTGCTCGTGCTGATTTCACTTACTCTTGGTATGTGTTCGAAATTTTTTACTGAAGTGGTGACCGGACCACTATGGTACGCTTGTGTTTCTGCTGTGGACATATTGGCATTAGTTATCATGAACCAAATATTGAGGTCTCAGCTTTTTTCTAGAAGACGGTTTAAGTGATATGCGATGCGTAATAACCAGGAGAAATCTGAAAATCGGTCGAAACCGCACCACTGGACGAAGCTAGCTCGTAAGTCTTTTTTATTTAGCCGGCACGTGACTGTGACATTTCTTGTGCTTCTTATTGCGCTCAATAAAAGGTGCAGTTTGACATTCTCTAAGCGGCAGGTACGCGATACCACACAGAACACCGAAGCGGGCCCAAAGACGTTTATTCACGCGGACGCCGCAGGGGGCCAGTACGCGACTGCCCGCCCGGCGTCCTCGACCTCAATCCCCGGGCCTTTGCCGTCCGCTACTTATATGCCACTGTCCTAAATCGCAACAGCCCATAATCTAACGACAGTGCCATAATCTCAAAATAACCGCAAAAGGTATTTGACTTTGTGGCCTTGAATTTATAAGTGGTTATTGGAGCACCTTGAAGTTTGGCAAACGCCAGTGTAGTCGCTAGAATTTACCGATGAGCACCCAAACCTTGACTTAAAATAGATGCCATGGCACGGATCTCCGTTAAAGTCACGATAGTTGCCCAGCAAAATGTTAATAGGCAGGCATTATTTTGCATCAACCTACTAACTTGTGTAAGCCTTGTCGTTATGGTAGAGCTTGCACGGAAGTTCCACTTGTTCTGCCCTTTGGTTCATCCGTATGTGAGACATGTGTCGGTTAATTCATGAATTAGACAAAAATTTGATTGTATCATATTCTTACTTAGTGACTGGCATAAGTTCAGCATTTTTAAATACTTACAGCGGATACAAATCTCTGACTAGACTAAAATCGATAAAAAAAAGCTTAACTGCGTGACGGTGACGTGCAGATTATGCCAAGATTATCTTTCGATTTCGAGCTTAGTGTGCCAGCTAGCGAAAAACAGTGAGAAGGGTTAATGGCGAAGGCATGATCGCTCTCGTTCCTCACAAGCCATCACAAGGCGTGAAATTAATCAACGAGTCACCAGGATTTGGTAGGTGAGATTTAGATCGCTCGATGCCGCCGACACACAGGAGCATGACAGGCATTTGGATTGTGTGCCCGCTAGGCTGCATGACAAGAAACAGATCATGCATGGAGATGCTAAAAGAAATAGCTACAAGTGCTCAGATGCATTCTTTGGAATGCTAGTAGTGTGGTCAAATTGGAGGCCCAAAATTATATCTAGTAGTACGTACGGCAATGAAGACTGGCAACTCTGTAGCAAGCACCTGAAAATGGATGGCTGCGACAGGAGCTTGCCTCGAGTTCATACACACGCGGATTCGGTTAAATCAGTTTCCGCCAGGCCACTTGCAACGTTTAGCTGCAAGCTATGTCTGCCTTGGTGGCTTAGCTAGTTAAAACATAGCTCGCTGTTCTGTAATCCGGTTGCACATAGCGCTTTAATATCTCAGAGGAATGTGAGGCGCTTGGACGGCAAGGCGCATGGATGAAAGAAAGAGTTGAGTCGTCATCGGGGGGTTGAGCCCACGAGTTCCAAAACCAGAGGCTGGAGTTATGTAAACTTTTCCAATTTCGACCGAGTAAGAGCGTTATGAGTACTGCATGGCAGCTGTGGCAGCCAGAGAGGGAGCTGCTGCTCTAGCTCGGTTCGCCGAAAGGGAGGCTGGGCTGAAATGAGAATTCATAGTGAGTTAGGAAAAGTAGGTTCCGCTTATTTTCCTGTGATGTTTGGATACTTCCTGCCATATGCAAGGCATTTCACCAGAATTTAGAGATTCGTCATCCGATGCAGCCGGCCCACCTGCCCAAGTTGCCTTCGGTGGCTGACTTTGGTGGCTTCCAGCAGCGTTCTTGGTAGCGCTCGTATATATTGACACTATTTCCGTTTCTATGAATTACTCCTAGAATCATTGCTAATGATTGAGCCATAGCCCGGGCAGTCAGAATGTAGATCAACTTGGCCACAGCTTAACCTTGGTGGATCAAGGGTTTAGGGAAGAGGCTAGGAGGCGGGAAACCCTCCTCGGCGGGGCCGGACCAGGCTGCTAGAGCCAAACCAACAGTCGCCCTTTGACCCATTTGCCGAGAGCACTTCCTTTAGCACTCCCCCCCCCAAGGAAGCCAGCTAGCTTCTCCAGGCTGGCTAACCGGCTTTCTGGGAGGAGCTAACGTACTTAGCGATGCTAACGGACTTGGTGCGACAAAATGAGGAACATCAAATAATTAGATGACCTAAAGATCCTTTCCGGGGCGGATTTCCAAGTGTAGGCATGACTTGTGTCTCACTCCTGACGGTCGAGGTTTAGCCTCCTGGGCAAAACCTGGCTGTGCGCTTTCGCTGGATCGAGGTGACCGTAAGCAGCTGGCGGCGAGACTTGGTGGAAGAAAACGCCTTTGCAGCGCCGATGGCCTCAAAGAAAGTAGCCGTTTACCGTCAGTTCGAGCGGAGTCTTACATAGGTTGCCGCTTGGTGGAAAGCACTCTCCGACAGCTTACGATAGCCGCGCGTGGCAGCTGGACGTCGGGTCAATTGGCAAACAGCGACTCCAGCACTCAGTACTGGTATCCTTGCGTTGGTTCCACTCGCAGACGGCGATAACGACGAGCTCGATCGTTCTTCTCAGCCAGGGCAGCCTGTGCATTGAGCTGGCTGGATCTCGAGAGTGGCTCATAAGCTCAAAACGCAGCTCCGAAGGAGCTCGGCCAACTCGGCTGGTGCATCCGCCTATGCCATCCCTAAAGTCAGACTCAAAAGGCCAACACTTCCGTTAGCCCACGGGGGGGGGTTCATCACAGAAAGAAATGTAAGAAACATCATTACTTTCTGAGAATGGTCTTTGGATTAAGTAGAACGAAGTAGCAGCGGAAAAACTTCTGGAAAGGGATTGTCCGATTCGGCTGCAACAAAACATGCGCCTCCAAGCATCTTGAAGGAATTTCGGATGCGAGTAACGGTCTGGACTCTGCCGAGGAGCGCCGTCTATCGGCAGTGGTCTCTCAGCAGAAACTGAGACTGCTGATGTGCTGCACTCACGCGAGGAGATTCGCGCTGCTGGTGCTGCTGCGGTCGAGCGAAACACGCCTGAACTAGTTGAGTCGTGGCGGCTCTCATACGTGCATCGCGAACAGAAGTTTTCAGGGTATCCACCGGTCAACTAGGAGGCATCGCAGCTCCGTAAGCAACAAGGGCGACCACTAGTGGAATTTATTCCACCAAGTGAACATTTAGGCGGCCAGACATAGGCACTGGCTGCACAGCGTGACAGCATTTTCTTGGGCCACTCCTAAAACCAAGCTATTTTCGTTTAGTCCTTAGAGAACCGTTGTGCCGGTCAGATCCTTAGCTATCCATTCATTTTTAATTCGCTCGTATCTTTTGTTCGTAACGCGCCCTAAGAGAGCCTAATCTTTAATCGGGCGCTTTACTGACGCGTGTATGTCGCAGGGCTCGAGCTCACAACCTCAGCGAGACCTTGGTTGGGGCGGGCGCCTTAACCGCTCGACCAAACCAGCTTGGCATTGCGGCTTTTGGAATTTGCTTAAACTGCCGAGTTCGCCGCGAGCTTTACGCCAACCGTAGCATGTCATGGTGAAGGTCAAGCGTCAAGTGGATGGCATTACAAGGTGAAGCGCAACTACTAGGATTCTATTGGGTGAGATTCCCTAAAAAGTCGGCACATGATGCTAAAGCACGCGTGCTGCGCTAGAGCGAGTTTTACGTTTCTTGCAAGTGAGAAAAGCAAGAACTACAATACTGAAAGTAGGAGGCAGTCCAGGATTGCTCGGAAGAACGGTAATTTTGCATGCTAATCCAACGAGCACTCTCACAGAAAATCTAGTCGTAGTGGCACTTCGCTGCCACAGCGAGATCAGAAAGGGATTTAACGATTAGAGTAAAGGCAGAAATTCGTTGGCTACAAAGGGAACACTGTAACGTCAAGCAGTATCGTGAATTCGGTTGATAAAATCCATTATTAGCTACATACCCAAGTGCGAGCGTTCTTCGAGACCTTTCGTGCCTGCAGCGGTAACGATTTTGGACTTCAAAATTGAAGTTGAAAAATAAAGTTCGGCTGATTGAACAGCCCAATCTATATAGCTGCAGACAAGCCTTAGGTACTATCACCCTCACTAGCAGGAGATCCTCTGTTGCGTACTGCAGGACTCGAACTCACGACCTGTGTCGAGACGACCGAGCACCTTACCTCTAGGCCCATACCCGGGGACCAGCCGCATCCGGAAAATCTAGCCCATAATTAGTGACAGCCGGCTGACTGCTGGTCGCGAAGGAATGTACTGGTGGTCTTGTCATCCTTCGGACGGAAAATAAATATATATATATATAAATATACCTGCATACGCTGCACTATATATTAATATATATATATATTCATATATAGTGCAGCGTATGCAGGTATATTTATATATAGATGTATTTACAATTTATGCATGTACAGGTATATGCATGTGTGCGTGTGCGCCCGTGCTTGTGTATAGATGAAATTCATACTGATAAGAAAAACAACGCATTGATGTGAAATCATGTGGTATTAAGAGAAGAAGCTGCATTTAATCGATGTATGATTTAATCGATATGTTATGAGTTTGGTAACTTACTTCGCGATGCGAGATGCTGTTAGCGCTCCTTCTCAGCGATACTGTCAATTGCTTTTATGCTTGCACGCCTTTTTTTGTATTTACTCAGTTTGATTCGAAAGTCGGAAGAGATTTTTTCTAATCCGAATGCATCGCACGGAAGCACGTGTCTGTCGCTTCGTGCGTCATCCCGCTTTTTCTATTCACTTTTCGGCAATGGAAAGAACGTCGGGCTTGCCTCCCGCAAGCAAGGCTGCGAACAATAGCATTGCTATTGTATTTAATTTTCTGACGTTCAACAATAAATATATTGCATTTATTTAATTCCAAAATACAATATATTGCCATGTCTAATTCCAAAATACGATATATTGTAATATTCTATGCCACCAATGCAATATATTGCACATCGTATGTTGCAATGTTTTTCTCTGTACTTGCAGCAATAACCTTCATATTCCCGTTCGTTCTCTTTGTTATCATTGGCTGTCTCTGAGACTTTTTCCTTCACTATCAATGCGACCAGAGCCAAATTCCACAGAGACTTGTTTTTATTCAGAAAAAGCAGCGTCTCCCAGGTTCTGGGTTTCAAACTACGCTGGTAAGGGCAAAACACTCGCTTCACCATGGAGAAAAGTCTCTCCACCTCATTTGATGTTGGAAGGAAGAAGCGTGTGTTGATGTACTTGCTGCAAGCTTTCTTCTCTTCAGCATGTTGTCGCTTGAGTGCTCGCTCAGAAAAAGACAATTGAGCATCAGCATCTGCAGCGTTTTCCGCTTCCGGAGATACAAGCAGCAACAACTGTTCAACAGCACGTTTTTCATGAATTGTCAGAGTGTTCTCCTTGTTTGTTTGTATCTTGACGATGACCGTTTCCAAATCTTGGCTGCGGATGATATCTGCATCGTTGCCAACATAGTGGTGGAAGGCAAACTCTGGGTATGAGTTAATGATCGATTGGAATAAAAGTCCGATTCTTTCATGGACATATCGCGTCGTTGCAGCTATACTATATAACTACATATATTGATACTGTCAAGCAATCCAGTACATTTTATTGATACTGTCAAGCAATCCAGTGCAATATATTGGTATATTCACCCAAATAAGTATAATGCATTGTAGCCAATATATTGCAGTATATTTTATCTACAACGTATTGTTGTGCGGCCTTCCGGGCCGCTAGTACGAAAAGGCAGGGGCCCAAACATAGAGATACTACTGTAGCGTCGAGAGATTGTCAAGGTGAAGGTTGGAGTATAGCCAATGACTGTGCCGACGTGTGCAGCTAGCTTCCTATTAGAACTTCGAACTCGCCGCTGACGGTTGACGCGACGCAATGATTTTGGCGCACGTAATCACCGTTTTGTTTACTCTTTTTGTAACCTACCATGCCCAACCTGGTTCCAGTAAGTATTATTGTGTGCGCCTTGTTCTGACCCGGTGGGGTGGAGCATCCCTACCGTGAACATAGTTGGCATTGTTTTGTCCTTTACACGCACGCACGCACGCACCTGCCGTGAGACGACTGCTGGTACAAATACGCTTCAGAATTCAGGGATTCGACGTTTCTCCGCGGCCTAGAGACCTGAGGGGTGCCGGGCCCCTTTCGCTTCTGGTTTTCTGCCCGCGCATCGTTCACATCATTCCCGTCACGGCCGCAGGCTCGCAATTTTTACTCTTACGGTTTTAGGCCTATTTTCTTGGCACCCCACACTCATGACAGCTGGCGTAAGTCTGCAGCAGCCCGGCAGCGCACGCCCCCATGCCGTGCAACAAATTCGCTCCGCGATTACATCCCTTCCGTACGCCTTCAAGTCTTCTGCAATTTCCTTCCGCCGCGTCTTCCGGAAACGCGGCACTTTTTAGCGCTTGGGTGCGTTGCAGCTGGTGTTTTTCATGACCGAGGCGATTTTGATGTTCTCGTCTGACCACTCCCTACTTTCTAAGAACGACCGCCAGAAGAGAATTCGGTTCCACTGGCTGTTTCAAGTCGCAATGCTTGTATGCGTTCTGACTGCTTTCGGTGCCATCTTCTTGGGAAAGATACAGAACAACAAGAGTCATTTTACTTCGTGGCATGGCCTGATCGGTGTGCTTACTGTTGCTTCAGTGGCGATGCAGGTTCCTGCCGGGGTTTTTCTATTGTATCCCGATATTATAAAGAAGTTCGTACCCCTGAATAAGGCCAAGTTATATCACTCTGCCTACGGCCTGTTTAATTACGTGCTCGTACTGGCTACCTTAATTCTTGGCATGTATTCAAAATGGTTCACCGGTGTTGTTATTGGACCACTCTGGTATGGTTGTGTTGCTGCTCTTGGCCTCTTGGCGGTGGTCGTTATGAATCAAGTGGTCAGGTCTCGGATTTTTCCCCAAACAGCTGGTAATTAATGTATGATGCAAGCGGTCCGACGAAAGAATACAAAAGTTCAAAGAAAGCACAGCGATTGCTGGAACCAAGTCCACGTGACCGTGCCTTTTTGCTTACTTTCGCACTCAGTAAATACTGTGTTTGGTTGCACAGCCTGCCTCGATAAATCCTCAAGATAATTTCCAAAGCCGTGGAATAGATTTTTTCTTGAAGCATTGCTATGAAAAAATAGTAGCTGATTTAACAGCTTCTTTTGTATAGCGACAGAAGAGCCTTTATGGCTATCACCACCCAATCGAACACCAAAAACTATTAATAATATATTTGTATAGCAGCCTCAGAGAACTTAATCTCGTTTTAGGCACTTTACGTATGCTCTAAAGGAGGCATGTCCATATGGTTAGTAGTAGCATGTACGGTGTCAACATGCATAATATGTTTAGTGGTAACATGCGGAGCATCAGTGCACACAAGCAGTCGAAGGACAAATCACAAGGACTCAGCAAACACTTAGAAATAGGTGCGTTTTAGCTTATTTTTAATATATAGTCAGGGGATGTGACGTCAGTCGGGAGTGAGTTCCAAGCTTTACGAGCTTACGAACTAAAGGCAGGTGATGTTCGATTGGTTAGGGGTACTGCTAAACGATTTGAGTCAGAAGAGCACGTGGTGCGATGCCTATCTTGATTGGGGAGTAGCTCTGATAGGTAGGCTGGAGTCAGAGAATGAAGGGACCTACAAGTTAGTGACAAAACCTCGAAGTTGATATACTGTTGGATCAGTAGCCTCTGCAGGTCGACAGGAAGTGGTGGAACGTGACAACTGCAATGCTCATGACAGACAAGCTCCAGAGTTTAGTACAGATAAAGCAAGAGGGTAGCCAGTGCGAACGTTAATAATAATGATAATAATATAATTGTATAGCACCTTCAGATAACTTAATCTCTTTCTAGGCACTGTACATTTACATTTCCTTCAAAGGAAGTATGATCGAATGGTTAGTGGCTGCATGCCCAATGACAACAAGCACAACATGTTTAGAGGTGACATGCACAAGGTCAGCTTGCAAATATGGTTTGTGGCAGCTTGCACAATGTTGCCGACGAACAAGAGCTCTCACCTGTGACATAGCCAGGATTAAGCCCTGGAGAAACAAGCCTGTCCCGAGGCAGTCAATCATAAAAAGGCTGATGGAGCTTGTCAGGCTGTTGCCATCCACAGGCACTACTGGGATTAAGCCCAGAAGCTGCCAGATCTTGGCATTACCTGGGATCACCCAATCATACAAAGGCACGAGGGGTGCATGAGGTGGCCGTCTGCAGCTCCTTCAGGTCGATCCAGGGGGTGGGGCCTGGTTCCGTTTGCCATTTCCCTGGGCCCACGTGTGTCAATCAACACACCTTAAAGTCGGTCCAGCTGGACCAGGGTCTGTCAATCCCCCTTAGCTATGCTTGTGGCAGTGACAGTCTCCATCAGTGGGAAGAGCATATTTGATTTTGTAGATAGATGATCATTTGGATGAGTCAAAGGCCTGTGACACTGACGCAAGTTCATGCTATGAACCTGCTGGCGAGTGTGGCAGTATGTACTGCGGAGATTTCCTTGCCAGTGAGAAAAGTTCGGCACCCTACCTTAAAGCTATGCAGCACAAGGGAGACAAATCATCTAGAACAGTGGAATCAACAGTGGATCGGTCAATGCTTAATGGTACGGGGGGGGGAGTATTGATACCCTGTCGGGTATGATCAATTTGCTTGTAAGGCTTTTCAATCTGGCCGATAAGAAAATAAACAAAAAGAACAGAACTCTAATAATTACCGACAGTCGGGTTACGTCAACCCCCTCCGAAAGACACAATGGCAAATCAGATAAGCTGTCCGCATAGGACTGCTGCAGATCCTGTGGTTTTCTTACAAAGAACTAGAATAATAAATTATGTAGTGTAGCAGGTCGGCTGTTTATGCTATCAAAATTATTTTGTCTAAGATCCCTTTCTTACATGTTGTTAAGACGAGCCAGGACGTAGTGGTACATTCCATGACCGTAACTTCTCCCCAAAAAAAAATATATATATATATATTAGCTGATTGAACAGCCTCGCTTGCATAGAGGCAGAAGAGCCATAAAAGCTATCACTGCCGCTTGCAGCTGGCAATAAAGGATTACCTAATGCAGGATTCTAACCCACGACCTCGGTCTTGAAGAGCAAGCACCTCGGCTATTACGTCCTAGTTATGTTATGAGGAAGTTTATTTTTAGGTGCTACAAAGACTAATACTGTTCAAGGCTTCTCGGTGCAACTTACCAACGATGCTCAGTTAATTTATTCAGTGAGTATACTCGCGATATAAGTTGAGATTAACAGTAGCATTATCTGATTATTATCTGATCTTCAGAGAATTCTTATGCACGTCCAGTTGAAAGAGAATGTACAACTACTAGTGAGTCGCTGAGGTATCTACTTGGTTGATGATCTTATTCAAACAATGTAGATATTGATACGTATTTTCGAATGAAACTAGAGATAGATGTCGTATATAAAGACCTTCGTGAATACTCAATCTGTTTTTAATAACTAATTTGTATTAACCTTAAACGCTTTTGGTATAATCTGGAGAAATGCAAAGCCAAGCCACACTGATCATACCATCATTTCAAGAAATAGCATCCATAATCTCATCTTAACTGTGACGTCGGTAGAGGGATAAAGCATGAATCTGGAAATCCCGGTTCTAGCAGTATCTCAAGAGAAAGACACTGACGGTATCATATACCAAAGAGCAGTGTACGGAATTAAAAACCGACACGGGATTGCCCAATCTCCTGATAATGGCAACCGGTTCTAGGACGATTCATCCACGGACTGTTCATCCCGGACGATTCATCCACGGACCTTTCATCCCGGACGTTTCATCCACGGACAATTCATCTACTGGCTGTTCGTACTGATAAGAAACCCTAACCCTTATTAAAGGTATTTGTTTCAAAATTTTGCAGTGCATTCCTTAAGTAATTCAGATTAACAAGTTTAAATATTATTCTGAATGAATCGTCCGGGACGAACAGTCCGTGGATGAATCGTCCGGACGCCACTAAAGCATACTTCAACACATCAAAGTTTTCACTTTTGTCATGAGAACTTAACAAAGAAACCCGGAGAAACTTGAAAGCCTGGATGAGCAACTTAAAATCCCGACTGGGCCTATATCCAGGAATTTCTGGAAGGTGCCCAGCCTGACTTTGAATGGTGCCATTGAAAGCCGAGGGGGATATTGATTTGCCTACTCTCCTGGAGCTGAATAGGGCCACAAGCTGAGGCATTTCTTCAAATTCTGTGCAATTTTCGTGAATCAGCTCAGTCCTTCTATTCAATATTCAGGTGTTTAATTAGCGCTTTTAATCTATTGTGATTTTATCAAGTCTCCCAAGACTTGTGTAGGATTCTACGTAGGGAAAGCAAAGTACAGGAGAACACCCTCCGCGTGCAATAACACCCGCTGGAGGACTTTCGTTCTTACAGAAAACGCCTGTAGGGGTACAGCACCATGGGGCTGCAGGGAGTAATCGTCAAATTAATTGCAGCGGCGATGATACCAGCACTGAGATATTAAAATCCTCCCATTACCCATAAGAGACTAAGGCGATGGACCAAGGACACCTATGGGATACCAGAACTGCCTGTAAAGCTCCTGATGTCGGTTGTAGCTGTGCATAGTTTTGCCCACGGCATATTTCATTTCAAGCACTTCGGCCAGTTCAGCCGTGACCGTGGAATCTTGCAGTTGGCAACTCATCTGAAGCGGTCATGAAGGCAAACCTAGGCTACAACAACCACCACAATTCTCAGCAATAAATTGTAGCTCATTAATCTCCTCTTGCGGATGTTATTGCGATTTGGTCACGACTCAAAATACGCATTTAAAGCACAGAATTTCACAGAACGTAGCGACCACGATTAGTTAACTGAATATTGCCGTTCTTAAGCTTACATTACCGATTCATGTTCATGGAGTACATATTCGGGTTATCCAGGTGGTTCATAAATGAGCGAATTCCACCATAAGGTCAAGGTTGTATCTTCGAAATCCTCACGAAAAAATATACCAGCTGATTTAAAAGCCTCTTTTGCACAGCAACGGAAGAGCTTTAAGGCTATCACCACCGCTTGCAGGGGCAATGAAGGATCGCCCACCGCAGGATTCGAACCCACGAACTCGGGACCGAGGTTGCGAAAAGCAACCACCTTATCTCATGGAAAACGCTTCAGTCCTTCTGAAACTTGCATTTTAACTCCAATTTGTCTCGTAACATTTTTGCCTGTTACGCTTAAAGTTTCGTGAAAGCCTGTTGCTCCGTGCCGAAGGCACGCCACGAAACCTCTTTCAACGCACTAAAAGCAATTCTTACCCCTATTTGGAGCGCCTGAAACAGTGCTCCGAATTCTCCAGAGCCACTATCTACGTACTTAATAAGAAATACTTAGCTTCTAAACTCTGGTAGCCTAGTATCTCCTTCCGTGGAATCGCGGTAACCACCCGGGAAAGGTGATGGCTATCAACCTCTGTAATTTTTAATGTACAACGGTACGCGAATCCACGGTACGGAAGTCACCCCGATTCGCTAGCCGGTGCTCGCCAATGGGAGTAGAGCCCACGCAGTTTGCAAGTACATCATAATAGTGTATCCGAGTTTCAGGTGTCATATGCTACTTCCCGCCATCCCCGCACATGCTCAGGCCACGCCGCCACTCGCCATGCCGCTGAGCTAGGGTAAGACGAGCGGCCGTCAGGTTGGATCTCTTTATAATATCGCATGCGCCAACAACAGCAGGGGAACTAAACAAGTATACTTGGGGATCCTACACAAAGTGAACGATAGGGGCGCGAGATGACATCATAAGCGTGAACACACGTGTTAGTTGGTCAGTCGGCTTCCGTAGTCCGCCATTATACCGACTCTGTACACACCAGCCGAGAGCTTCCGCCGAAAGACGCCACTCACGGAGGGGGGGCAACGAACACGCTACACGGGGAACGCGGAATATACAAGCCACAACAACGAAAGTACTATCCAGCTCCGCTCAGGCCTTGGGCACTCGTTGCCTTGCGTGTGTGGCCGTGTCGCCGGAGCACGCCTGCACGTATCCAAGTGCATAACTCGGCGAGACCGAGTGCCTCCAACACCATGACTTACTCGGCCAACTTTCCTTACCCAAGAGCCCCGGTGACCTCTCGTCACCGCACATCCGGCCATACCCATAGGTCAGCACCCGACCTAGCCGGCGACCCTTACCATATTGCAGCGGTCCTGTCGCAGCCAACCGAACCTAGCTTGGTTACAATAGATTCCTTAAGTTAAAATTGAAAAGTGAATTTCACTTTAATTAAAGGTAAAGTTCTGCTTACGTGAAGCAACCATATTCCAAGAAAAAATAGGAAGTTCTTGCCATTTTTATGTACGTATATAAAACGACTTCAAGGCCATTAGATGAAAATCGGAAGTGCATTGAACACTAAGATTCTGGGAAGTTGTTGTGTCTGCTGTACCACGAGAGCGGACTACTCCGGTGGAAGGCGCTGAGGCGAGAACAGCGGACCCACTTGCAGCAGCTGCTTCCAAGCCAGCGTGCTGGCTTTGCGGCCCGGTTCCACGTTTTCGTAATAAAGGGCATCTGCCTGAGCCGTCTTGATCTGCGCGCGACTGCCCGCACAAGCACAACAGAAGTGATAAAGGAAAAACATGCCTGAAAGAGAACAAAGTGAAAGTTCTTGAGAATTTCGTTAAGGTAAGTGCTCAAACTTCTCCCTTTCATTCATCAAGATAGTGGTGCAAGGGACTAGGAATGAATTCCAATAAAAAAGGAACTATGTGCATCGAACGTGCGCATAACGTTCGCAGTGAACATCGCGCGAAAGACCGACTACGGAGGAAGCCAACAAAAGCCGCGCTTTAGGAACTCGACATAAGCTCATCGCCAAGCGCAGCCGAATGATGAGTGGCCGAAGTAGAAGCTACCTGGAGTCGCCGCGAGCAAATCCAATTAGCGCATTTATTAATTATATCGTGTGACTTCTCACGTGTCTCCGCTAGTAAGTTCAACAGATATTGCTCACTTGGCCTAGCCATAGTCTTATGCTAGAGCTAGGAACTATCTAGGCGAAGCTTAGCCCACTTCGGCGTCTTACTTTAGTAATACGCGTAGGCGGTCGCTGTTTAACGTCCTAAAGTAGTGCATTGCCTGAGCGTGAGGTTTCTAGAAGCCTTTGGTTGCCGGTTCCCCTCTTGAAACCGACTCGGAACTAGAGCTCTGACGAGGCGCCGCACGAGACGCCTTTTCAGAATCTGTTCAGCAGGGCTGTGAGTCTCCTGTCAAGGTGGACCGTGAAACAGCCAATCATGGCTGCACTCCCACAGGCATCGCTAGCCTCCCATGCAAAGAAATTCTATGTAAAAATGAAAAGGTAGCCTTTCAGGATGCGTACGTGATTCAGCTTGCCTAGAAGCGCCGATGAGATTTGCCCTACCAAATCCCTCGAAAAAAATGCCTATAGCCCATTTTGGTAACCCACAACCTCAGCACCGAGTCAGCGCCGTCCGTAGCCTCGTGAAGCGTCCTCTAAGAAGAGGCTGGTAGCCGAATTCGAAGAGCCGGCCAGCCAGATCCGCGGGGGGGGGGGGGTAGGGCTAAAGCACTCCTCCTCCGCGGGGTCCGGCTGAACGGGCAGAGCTGCGAGAGCCCAGCGACAATTCCTGAATATTAGGCCAATACAACCGAATCTGATAGCTGAAGCGATCTGATATTCCTGAAGCGATTCGTAGGCATGCAGCCTGCTCTCGCCAGTCGATTCTATAAATCTTTGGTACATTTTCAAGTGTTTTACGTTTTGTCTAGCTTTAAAGAGCACGAAAGCATCAACACGCACATTATCAATCACCGAGTCGAGAGCCTCCCGTGACAAAATAACACCGATTGCGGCAACTGTTCCGTTCGGGGACGCCTTGCTTACCAAAGCTATTCCGTGTCTTACCGTGCTGAGTTTGCACGGCTTGGCTCTTCCATACCTAGCTGAAGTGCTGCACCGATTTCAGCCTCCTCGTGCCCTCAGGTCCTCAATGGACAATAAGTTAGCTGTTTCATTCCTCCGCTTAAAGACCGTTGGCAGTAGAAGCTTTAGCTCTGCAGGTCCTAGACTGTGGAACTCACTTCGAACGATTCTTACGCAACGACAGCTACTCTCCTGCTGCCAACTATGGCACATCCTTTCGAGCGGTTCTGAGCTGCTACTTCCATGCTACTCACTACCTCAACTGCTCTCTCCTGGCTGGGCTATGATTACCACTTTCTCTTTGTTTGCATGAGAAGAAGTCTGTTGGCTACCAAATGCGTACCGAAAGCCGCTTAGGCTGTGGTGGCATTGTGGAGTTACAGACGGAGATACATTTCCCGTCCAACCCCGCCATCGTCGAACACGCCGCTGAGCTTGGGCAAGACAAACGGCCATTCGATCAAGCCTCTTTATAACAGTATCGCAAGCGCCAACAACAACAACAACAGGGGAACTAAACAAAACTACTCGGGGACCTAGGTACAGTGGACTATCGGGGGGGGGGAGGGACGCAGGAAACACGAGGCCAGCCCTCCCGACGGGCAAGGTCATTCTCGAACCGGAGCAGTCTTGAAGACTAGCGGCAGCCCCAGCCAACCGAATCTAGCCTGGGCACACCAACGGCTGCGGCTGCTCGAAATGGGCCGCCGCCGCAGCTCTTGAACGCGAGCAGCTCGCCACACAAGCGAATCGCCGAGTGAGCCGCGACCAGCGCCCGCTCCGGAGTGGTGAAAGCCGCTCCAGCTTGCGACCAGCCCTCCGGCTTTCGCTCTGAGAGCAGCAGTAGCGAGCATCGAGAGGCGCGCAGCAGCTTCGTGGTGAGACGCTCTCAAGGAGCGAGACAGCGACGAGGCTCGACGGAAATAGCGGGCGCACTGTGAAGGAAAGAGCAGCTTGAACTACCGGGCAACCGACCGGGTGCAGGCTCGCGCGATCCGTTCTTTCCAAGGCTCGCGAGTTTGGTGTCGCAGCGTAATGAAATCCCAGTTCCGGTCGCCAGCAGCCTTCAGACGCAGCCGCCGCCGCAGTTTTGCGAGCCGCGAGGGACGCGAGCGGATCTGAGATTCGGAGCCGGTTGACGACGGTTGCTAGGAGCGCTTCGCTACAGAGACAGATACCAACGAGAGCTCCGGGTTAGAAGGAAAAGTGGCATTCTTCGTGCATTTTAACTCCAAGCAGGCTCGTAAGATGCAAGACGTACATCCACGCGAGGTTTGAGAATTTAGTCCTGGGCTGCTCTTGCCAATTTTAGCACAGAGGCCAGCGAGGCTCGTAGCAGCAGCAGCTGCTGCATACTGCACTTTAGGAGGAGCGAGCAAATAAACCTTGGGCCATTGCGCGGAATAAACTGGCTTGCTTCAGCTATGCTCTGATGTGAAGGTAAATCTTACTGCTGACGATAACGCTCACACCCTTCCAAATAAGTTCGTGTAAAACAAGACGATTAAGGATGTACAAGTTGCGGCTAGAACCGAAGCGCTTAATTAGAGCACTACGAAATGACAAAATTATTTTTGCTCACTTAACCACTCAGCTGCTTGGCACTGCTTGGCCAGCACGATCAGGGACCAAGCAGAGACATTAAAAAAAGCCATCGAAGAGAAAAGCCGCGGAAGGCGCGCTGCCATTACTGACGGTCAGCGCGCTTGACGCTTAGGCTCGCGACTAAAGTACTATCAAAGTAAACGGAAGTAAGATCCACGGCGAGCCACTGTGCACGACTGCGGAGATTCTACGCACCAACCGGAACTCTATCGATCGGATTGGGGCCGGTGGAGGGTTTAATTAATTTAAGCTCGTTATGACATGCTTTCGCTTCTAAAATTACATTCTTTATAAAGTAAAGAAGCTCTGCTCTGCATTGCAATGCGGCGGAGAAATTGGCTACGAAGGCGCCTGCGACGGCTTTTCCGAGCCATACAGTCCCGTTGATTATTGTGCATACGATGGAAGCGTACACCCAAAATTTATTGGACGCATACAATACGCATATGCAGCACAGCGGTGTACATACGCGGCTATACATTCCAAAATGCAGGCTGGCTGCAGAAGCAGTCCAGAGAACTGAACACAGCGTACGCCCTTAGCCTTGAACTTGTAAGTGCTTCCGGTTACCCCTGATGGGGTGAGTGCGTGTTGTGGTAGTTGTACTTTGAAAAGAAGACGGCAAACGTTGTTATTTAGGACCAGGGCACCGCAATCGGCCTTCAGTACATGAGCATTATTTCGCCGCGTTATGCCAACGGTGCTGGATTTCGACATCCGGAGGGAGGTCTAGCGCGAACCGGAAAGGTTCACCGTTCCCCCATGCTACCGGTCCCACTGGCTTCCGTTGGAGCCGATTGCTCATCCGTAGCGATCTGCGCGTAGCCTTAGAGAGGAAGACCGTTGGAACTACACTTCCAGCCTTCCAATGAATGCATCGCCACTTAAGGACAGAACCGCGACCAACTTTTGACGCGCCGTCCATAAAGTGTATCTTCGTTAGCGAGTTTCATCCGACAGCTGGTCCGGTAATTTCCTGCCAGGTACGCTTTTCCGTCGAGGCAATTAGAGCGGCTACGTATTCTTGCTGCGTAGTAGATTTCAAAAAATCTAGCGCACCGATGCTTTACCATCTGACCGATCGAGCGTGGTTTGTGGGCGGTAGCTGGACCTCTTTGCTGACTGTTTTTGCATTTATGAAATATCTAAGTAAAACGATAGATTTTTTTTATCGCTTTGCGACGAATGATGCACGCAGTGTCAGCCGTCTCTGCGTAACGATACCGCTCTTCCGCGCCTCATGCCTTTCGTAGGTCCCAGACGATTACATTAAGAAAGAAGTTGTGGACTCTCTGCAAGGCTACATCATAACCAAGCCGGAGTTACACAATAAACTTATCACAGTGTGAGAGTGCGTTAAAGCTTTGCTGTTTAGAGGCTTCCTGCTTGGATGTAGACAAATGTTGACATGATGGATATTTGCGTACTTATTATGTTTTTTTTTCTGTTCAGTAACGGTAGCTTTCTCGAGTGATGAGGCTCATGTCTTACTTTATAGCACAGCCGGCGGAGTGAAGATACTGGGCTGTCCGCTTCACCTTGCCGACTCGAGATATCCGCGAAATGCTCTGATCTTCAATGTCTGCTTGGTATTTTTGCCAGAAACAGACACTGCTGCCTACGAAGTAGTCGTTAAAAAGCTTGCACAGTATTTGAACGTTCTAGAGGTATGCACATGTCCTTGGTGCCTTGTGCCATTATGTAACGACTTAACTGTCTTGTGAGTTCTGGGAGGGTATGGCGCCCCCCCCCAGCCTCAGGCCTGTTTAGGGTAGAGCTTCGGAGCCTATAGCTCTCTTGCTGAAGTTGGCTGGATATTTTTACCGAAGGCCGGTAGGTACGGTGCCGGAGTCATGGCATGTCGATGACTGGAGCTGTAGGTGCATTGTGCGACAGGCTGCCACCAAATCGTGTGGTGTATGTAAATGTTTATGCCAGCAGCATGGCTTGTGAGTTGCGGGCACTTATGCATTTGCACAGTCTTTTCCAATCTTTATGACCGTGAAGTGTCATGTAGTGATGCGACGGGGAGGGGTTTTGCTTGAGAGCCATGTGCGTTGCTTTTTTCTGCTGTTTTTTGTTATACCTCCTCTGTGATGCAGGGCCCTTTGCCTCGTCCGAGAGCTCAGTCAGCACGACTGGGGACGGGTTGTATCGATGGTCCCTCTCAGCTCATGTACAGGCTATCGGCTTAAATACGTAATTTATTTGTAAACCCGGAAGCTGCTTCTTAAGACGACTAGCTGTATCTATGGTTGCATTAACTGTGCAGTTGACAATGGGTAGTGTCGGTCTCTGTTCACCAAAGACGTCGATAGCTTCCAGTCCATGTAGTTTGGGCACAGATTTGGCTGTGCTTCTATTGATTTGTTTTCAGTAGGAATCACTGCATCGATAATGTGGAAATCGCAAAAGCTGAAGTTGCTATCGGAGGAATGAAAGATTAGGTGCATAGGGGGTGGCATTTGGGTTTCAACATCTAGGTTTGGTGCTGCCCTATTCCTTTATGTCCGTTCCAAAGGTGGCACTAACCTTCTGTCTCCCATGTGATTAGCCCTTCTGGTCAAATTAAAGGTTCTGGCCCCTGAAGAACTTGCAGGCTAAGCCATTCTGAGAGATTCTAGACATCTGCAACTGGATGCCACGTTGGGCATATATCATGTGAAACGTTCCGAAGGCATACCTCAACCGAGGCAGTAGATGTCTCAATGCAGTTCTTGGTGGATCACGTGATACCAGACTATTTTTGTTAGGCGATTGGCAAATTGCCATGCTGTTGCAAGCAGCATGCTGTATCTGTTTTGAGCAGTTGGATGTCAGGGTCAGTTCATTAACAAAATTATGATTTTGTTTCAGTAGAGTATTGCATTTAGTTTTGACAGACCAGGCCTTCAACACCACACGATAGGCTTCAACCTCGGTATAACAGAACAAGTTGATCTCCGAATGACCTTTTTCCGTGAGCAGATAATATGATAACTTGTTTACAAGTAGATATGCTGATCCATTGGAACGCGATGGCGGTAGATAATGTCCAAATCCAGCAGTGAGCTAAAATGTGCTCACTATTAGCAGTCAATCGTCGCTGTCGGGGTAGCCGGGCCTATATCTACGATCGTCTGCCGTCGGACAGTAAGCAGAGAGCTGGGAAAGGCCACCCGGATGCAGCATGCATGCTGTTTTTGCTAAGCTCTGCTGGAAGCCTGGTAGCGCCTCTCTGTTGCCTACCAACTCTCAGTGAGTGGCAGCTGCTAGGGTTCCAAAGAGCAGCTCAAGAGCAACTTAACGATTGGAGTAGTCAGTGCCTTCAGATTGGAGTAGCTTCAAGGCCTGTATCCTACGACGGGGGTGGACTGGACGATGCCCCATCTACACGCCACAGTAGCATCAGGTTGTCCAAACGGGTAGGGAAGGTTACCAATACCTCAGTGAAAGGGCCTGAGAAGCTTGCCAGTGGTGCCTCTCTGGCTAGCGGCTTCCAATGAAGTAAGTTTCCTGATGGGGCTACCTATTGCTGTCAAAGGGGAACCATATTTGTGGAGAGACAGCAGAGGTTCGCCAGATGGTACATCTCTGGATCGTTCTTGCATGTGTGCCTCCAGAGGGTTCCACCAGGATTAGGTAGAGAGGACTAAACAAAATATTCCGGGCAGCACCCCTTAAGCATTCAACTGGTGAATTGGTCTGTGAATAGGCGACTTGAGCCTTTCTAGATTCCCCTGGTCACAAAATTGACAGAACATCTATCTTTAAAACCAGCAGAAACTCTTACATCGTGTGTGTGTGTGTGTGTGTGTGTGTGTGTGTCTTTGTATGTGTTAGTAACACCATACACACAGCTGAGGATGATTAATGGGTGACCCAGCTGATTTGGGGCTCATTGCTAATACCATTCGTTATCGAATGCATTGGCTGCTAGTTCAAGATGCTGAAGTGTCTGGGTAGTCAGAGAGTCTGCTCGTGCTTCAGCTACCAGCCTTTGCCCCTTTAATTCGTACGAGGTCGGTGCAGTCTTAGTTTGTGCCTGGCTTACTGCTCCGGCTGCTTTCTTTAAATTTTTTTTATCATCACTCCACTTGATTGCCTGCTTTAGCTTTGTAGCACGCTGTTGATAGGTCGAGTCGCAGTATCTTTCGCAGCAAGGCGAGACACGCCCCCAGCTCTGCGGAGTCCTAAGGAAGATACGGCAGGAGCTGAATGTGCACGGCACATGCGCCGTACCCATTGGTAAGCCTGGCAGTTTGTCTTCTTCTTGCTTTCTCTGTCTGAGTTGGTGGTCACGGTCACTTGCTACTCCCCCTTAGCAGGGCACCTTTTGCCAGTCTGCCTGAGGGTTAGAGCTGATTGGATTTTTTTGCACTGGTGTTGCAACGCCACTACGTGAACCGATTTGCAAAAGTATATGGCCACATGGTAATTTTTTATGTATTGAAACCCAATGAAAGAAAGTATGTTCATGTGTACATCTGCATGCTACAAAACAGGCGCTTTTAAGGCCATCAGGGTTTGGGGTACATAATAGGATATAAGGATGTAATGATATAATAGCAATATAAAAATAGTAGTCACAATGCAGTGGAATATCATTCGTGTCATTGAGTAAGGATTATGAACTTCAGTGGGGTTGTATTGGTCTATTAAAAACATATTTCATTTGTATTACACTGTAAGAAAATCTATGTATTCGATTCATCATTAATTCGTGTCATCAGCCCGTAGAACGATTGCTCATTTAACCTCGTTAAAGAAGAAAGCTAAAATGGACTTGGGAGACTCCTCAAAGGCTGTTGGACGTGGTTAATTGGAGATTCGGAACCTCAAGCAGATGTTTGATCGAAAACGTCCCATGAGACCGGAAGCATATGCAAGGGCTGAGCGCTTTCAACACCAGAGCCGGGTGAATCAATGATGTTACAGCTTGTTTGTGCTAGTTTGCATGCCAATCGTTTCATTATTCTTTGAGAAGTATCAATGTGCTGTCTCATGTGACAGCTTAATCTCATCGAGTGGGGGAGGGGCATACATTGCATCGACGGTGGTTTTATTAACTTATAATGGTTTATTAACTTGACAAGTTAGCTTGTAAAGCACCTGAATAGGGTATAAGTTCTCTTATAGTGCTATACAAGACTAAAATATTATTATTACTATTATGGTGTCAATTTCTCTGGATCGCACAGACTGACACCAGAAGGCGATGCAGAAGTAGGGCGTGCCACTGCTAACTTGCCACCCCTTCCCCAAGCCTGGCATCACCTGGGTGGTTGCCGGGCTCACCCTGCACTGCAGTGCCACCTCAGTGTTGTTAAAAATGCGCTGCAGCCTGATCTGGCAGTTAAGTCGTGGGGCCAAAGGCACAGCGTTCATAGTCAAGGTGCATAGTCGTTGCTGATGCCTGGCAAATAGGGGGGGGGGTCAACTAACCCTGGCAGCAAGGCCAGCGATTCCCAGATTCACAGCCAGCTTTTCATCGATGCAGGTAGTTGCCGACGGTAGTTGAGCACGGCAGCAATAAAAAGCACCTCAATATAACCAGTCCACGTCCATATCCTAGTGCAGTCTATTCAACAGCCACCGAGGGCTACACGTGTCCTTCCATTCACCAGCCACGCTGTACAACTCACTTGAAGGCTCAAAGCGGCGTGCATGCAACTGAACAGTTCAACGTCCACAGCACAGCTGACTGCCTATTACATGGCTTTTTATGCAGCCTAACCATTGACTATGACATAACCGGTTCCTAATCGGTATACTTCAGGAACTGGGAGTAATATATTGGCAGTAATAATCTGGCTGATTTATTATGCCAACGTTTCAGTAGCAAACGCAGGTGTGTGGAGCAGAGGTAGTCTCTGAAACCACCAAGCGGATGATGACCTAGAGAACAGGGGGCTTAACTGTTATGGGCTTCATTGCTGACAGGCACGAAAGGCTAATGGTCTTACTTATATTTTGTGTACCGTATTGACTTTGACACTTTTCACATAATGATCTAGGAACTTCAGCTGGTTTAGAACCCACTGGGCAGGACGCTATTGGTAGGTGAATCCAAACTTCATTCTCACCAGCATTTCAGGCAGCACACGGCTTTTGGCTCTAAGGCATTTTTTAAAGTGCCCAGCCATGCCGGACTTCGATGCGCTTGGCTAACTATGTTTAAACTTCATAGGGCATCTAGTGTCACACGAACAGCAACGTTGGTAATTTCATGTCGTACTTAAAAGTCGTTCGTGCTGCTTTCATGACCCGGGCTCTTGCAGGGTGTTTTCATGTGTAGCAGCAATATCGGCACAATGTGTAGAGCTTCTCAGCGGTGTGCTGTCCATTGCTGCAACTGGGGATGCTGTGGTCGCTGTACTGGGCAGGCACGGAAGTCGAGTTCTGTGAAAGATAAGAGGCTGATGATCTCCGGGGAGGGAAGAGTAGGACTGTCACTACTATTAGTGGGAGGATTCACAATTTTTCACAATATTCCTCACCAATCACACAGCCGGCAGCACCTGCATTGCATATGTTTCCTGCTTAAGCTGATACTAACTAGTAAAGGTGTGCCCATCTGTAACACCCTCCGACCTCGTGGCACTTTTTTCCCATAGCTGATGTCTGCAGTTATACTGCCGTCTGCTTGCATCTGACGGGACATTTAAAAATGCTATCCCATTGCCACGGGGTTGTAGCAATTGGCAGCCTTCCACGTGAATAAAAAGCATTGCATTCAATCTCTCTTTATGTGTGGATGTCTCCTGGTTTCTGGCTGAGCTGCTCTAGCTTATTACCGTTTTGTGTGTTAGGCATTAATTGAGGCATGACAATTCGATTTTCTGGGACACGTTTTAGCTCTGAGGCCACATGCTTTATGGCAACACCCATGTGCTAACAGTAGTACTCCATGTATTCTTGGCAACGATGCAAGTTGTATTGATGCCGATTTTCATAGCCTCCGCCACTGATGTGGCTTCTGCCTTGACTACTTCTATAATATCGAATCGTTATGCAATGGTTGTTGTCTTTGTGCCCAGACCTTTAATATGAATGAGTGTGAAAAGTGTCTTGATCGTTTCCCGCTTACCAGTACGCAGCAAGTGTCATCCACTTTTTGATTTACTTATCCAGATGAAGCAAACACAATACATCTGAAAGTGGTTCGAAATTATAAAGTTCCACCAACTGTGCACGATTACGACGTTCCTGTAATCATCTTTGACCAGGACGATTACAACTTTAACCAGTGGGATCTTGCTACTCAGCAGGTCAGTAAATAAAACATTATTGCAATTGTCTCTTGACATGGTTGCACTGCTTGTGACAGCCAGGCATTATGCTTATGGGTAAAAGTCAAGAAACTACACAGAAGATTGGTCCAACAATCGAAGATTTGCTTAGAATACCTTTCAAAAGATGAATATGTTAGAAATATGGCCTGCAGTTTTGACGATTTCTACATAAAAAATAAAGCATTTGAAAAATGATTAAGCAAACAATGTCTAGCCCAAAAGAAAACTGGAAACAAAGTATCTACAACAACAAATTTACCCTATCTGCATCATGTGCGAGTTGTGTCTCAACTTGTTGAATGTTGGTACATCAAGGGACTTGTTAGCAACTTGTGTACATGATTGTATATTTTTTTAAACAGCTTTATTTACAGTGTGGCTGTTTGCTTCGTAAACTTCCTAACTTGGCCATGATTGCACGGATCAACGTGAAACTTAGCATATGAGTGCAGCTTTGCTGGCACGCCACTACATTATTTCATTTCTGATTTTGTTTAGATAAGTTTGCTTCCAACCTATGTGAAGTGCCTAGAAAAAGGTTTGGTTTTCTTAGGGTACTTGTACTTGAGCACTAACATTATTATTACCGGTTTTCCTTAACCTCGCTGCACTGCCGTTCGACAGTCTTTCGAATGTGTCGTCTTTGCAGGTACTGCCACACCTGGATGGTTTTAAGCACGTTGCAAGGATTGCAGCTGAGGCTGACATTGAACCACGTCTAGTTAAAGCACTTATTCAAAACCTCGTGTAAGTGCAATGGGTTGAAGCAAGTCTTGGGTATTTGGATCCTCGATGCCATGTACGATGTGCTGCTCTTCTTGTACTGTGCAGCCTCGGAGTGAAACTTTGCATTTATATTTATCTACGCAAATGCTGTCCTCATCGCTATTAGCTTTCCCAAAAGTCATGCAGCCGGCAGGCCGCCAGTGCAGGTGGCATTACCGTGCTTCGAAGGTAGCACATGCTGTTGTGAGTGGTTAAGATTCTCAGTATATTAGTCTACCATCTGGTGCTGCCTACAAGAGGTTGAATTTATAGTGAGCGCTTGCTGTCTGAGTAGTTAGTCTAGTCGCCTTGCATATTGCTTAGCCTATATTGTGGTTTTATACATCAGTACGGTTTGTGCACTATGCCATCGTTGAAATTATTATAATCATATCAAATCGTTCACAGGAAGGGGCAGGGCTGACATTTGATATAATTATCTGTGAATCAGAAAGCAGAGCGGTTATCGTAGAAGCTCCAATTGAGCTGGCTGCAAGAAATGTAAAGTAAACTAGTTGGACAGAATTTTTTAGCTTTTATGGAAAACATGCCTGTCTGTGTTTTCCTGCTGTGCATGCTTCATGTTGGATGGTCATGTGCTTGCGTGTGAATACATAGATGGGGGACTAACGATCATGCAAGATACGATAGATCAATATCGTCATGTTTTGGGAGTCGTCAAAAAAAGAATAAGCCTTGCTAGATATGCGAATCCCCGTTTTGTTACCCACGACTCCACAGACCTCGTGATGTTTTTTTCACATAATAGATCCTCTCATCTTTAATCATCTCATTAGAACTGCCCGTTTTTTGGGACTTGTATGCACTGAAGGTTATCAGACGGGAAAGGTAATAGTAACAGTAATAATAATAATAATAATAATAAATTTAATATAGCATGCTCAGAACTCAATCTCTTTCTAGGCACTTCACATATGCTGCAAAGGAAGTATAATCGAATGGTTAATGGTAGCACAAGGTTAACTGGCATAACTGCACGGGGTCAGCATGCAAATATGGTTAGTAGCAGCATGCACAGTGTCAGCACACATAAGCACACAAAAGACGAATCACAGGGACCCACTAAATGCTGTCATAAATAGATGTGTTTTAGTTTCTCTTTTAATGTGGTCTAGTCAGGGGATGTCGTGATGCCAGTCGTAAGTGTGTTCCAGGCTTTGGGAGCCTACGAACTAAAGGCACGGGTCTCCGAAGGATTTGAGGTTCGTGCGAGTTATAGGTAAATAATTAGATTCCGAAAAGTGGGTGGTAAGATGCTTAGCCTGGTAGGGCCGTAGATCTGGTAGGTAGGCTGGAGCCAAAGAACGAAGGGGTCTAAAAGTGAGTGGCAAAGCCTTAAAGTCGATGCGTGCTTGACTGGGAGCTATAGCAGGTCAGCGAGAAGTGGTGTGATGTGGCAACTGCTACATCACGACAGACAAGACTAGCTTCAGAGTTTAGCACCAACTGTAAGAGCCTGATTGCACAGGCCGGCAGATCAACAAGCAATGAGTTACAGAAGTCGAGATGGGATGTCACAAATGCATGGACCAACCTAGATATGGTATCTTTATCTAAACAAGCCCGAAGTTTGGCAATGTTATGTTGCTGAAAGTAGGCAGATTTGACTGTGGAGCTGATGTGGTCGTCCAATGAAAGGTCATTTTGAAATAGGAAGCCTAGATTTCGTGCAAATTCAACAGGAGATATGCTGACAGAGTCAATTTTCAGCATTAGGTTTTCTAATTTCCGAATCACACTTAGTTTGCCCTTAACAAGTAGGTTGTTTTTTATCATTCAATTTAAGAAAGTTTGCTGCCATCCATGTGCAGATGTCATCAGTATATGCAGCAAGAGAGTTGAGAGAATTCGACGTGCTGGAGGGCTGAGAAGGATCAAAGCAAAGGTACAACTGAGTGTCGTTTGCATAGAAGTGAAAGCCGAGGTTGTGCCTGGCAATCACATCGGTAAGAGGGAGAGTATAAACCGTGAAAAGATCCGGACCAAGCACAGAGCCCTGAGGTACTCCATACTGCAGTAGTTCCTCGGATGATCTTTTCCGTTAACATCAATGCTCTGGAGTCTCCCACTGAGACAAGACAAACTATTGTACATATTAAACCACAGCTGTGGTAAATGCCTTTAATCGAAGGAACAGCTCCAGGAAGAGGCAGCTAGTATCAAGCCGTAATGCATTGTGGACAACACCACAGTCAAACGGGATGGGGCATACTATTTTAGTCTTGGGCTGCTGATTTACATTTCGTCTTAACCTCTATATTTTGTCCAAGCCATGTCACCGCACCTTCTGCCCTGTGTTGTAGGCATTTTGAACTGGTGGAAATCGTGTCAATCTTTCAGGTAAGAAAGGTCCGAGAATATTCAGTGGTGATTTTCATGTTACGTTAGCACATGTTACAATGCCCATGCCTATGCTACCATGCTGATTTTTACCTAATCGGTAGTGTTTGCTGACAGACCGCTTAGAATTTCCTTGTGTGTTACTTCTGCTCGGTTTTTGGACACTAATGCAACCTTGTACTCACTAGCTACAAAGATCTAGTAAGTTTGAAAATAATTGTGCAATCAAGCTTGCAGGCCGTGTGTTTCCAGTTATTTTCTGGCTGATTTGAAATTCGACATTATTTAAGCATGTGTTGATTAAAGGGCTTATTTAATTTAGACCAGAGTTAGATAATGCAACGCTGTCCTGACATAATCGTTCCAAAATGCATATTAGCTTTCACAGCCGTGTCTTTTTTAGTATTCGAATATATACTGCGCCACTCCTGAGCTTACTCGCAAGCTGTATGGGGACAAGAAATTGCAAAGAGAATGCTGCAAGATAGCATCATTGCTAGGCAAGTTAAGATTGGGATAAACTGTGCTGCACATTTCGACTGGCCTACTTTGACCTGTGATAATTTCCTTTCCTTCGGCTTGCATTTTGCCTTCCACTGCATTGCAATGCAGTCTTGCACTCTATTTTATGAAACTGCCGTAGGAAGCAGTTCATTTCACGTCGTATGGATTCACCACAATTTGAGCCATGTGAAATGCTGCCAGCGGTAGCAAGGATTCGTCACCTGCCCTACGCGATCTTCCCTGGGACACACCAGTGACCTCTGGCTTACCCTCTGTAATAGTATGCAAGATTAGCATTCTCGCTGGCGATGGCCCGATAACCAAATGACTATTGTTCTGTGGTTATTGTATTGTTGAGGCATGTAGCCACGCAATGCTGTGGGTATGCTAAATAAAGAAATGTTGTGCTGGTAGGTATGAGTGAAGCCGTGCTATTGGCTCCTTGCTAATGACAGTGTGGGGCTGTGAATTGAGCCGAGAGACCGGCTCGGTGCTTGCTACGAGCGTATTTCTTGTACAAGGCTGGAGTGTGCATGCGTGCGTGCCTGTGTGTGTGTGTGTGTGTGTGTGTGCGTGTGTGTGTGTGTGTGTGTGTGTGTGTGTGTGTGTGTGTGTGTGTGTGTGTGTGTGTGTGTGTGTGTGTGTGCGTGTGTGCCTGTGCCTGTGCGTGTGTGTGTGTGTGTGTGTGTGTGTGTGTGTGTGTGTGTGTGTGTGTGTGTGTGTGTGTGTGTGTGTGTGTGTGTGTGTGTGTGTGAATAGTGTGCACGAAGAGAACAAGTGGTGAATAGATAGCAAGGGTCCATTCCTTCTAGACTCTTGCTTGAGTTCCAATCCTGGGTCGGTGCCTAGAGAAGATAAGCTGATCTACCAGTGAGTGTGGGCCAGCATTACCCGGTCTAATTGTTGTTGGGAGCTAAACATTCCACCCCTGCATACTGCCTTTATTTGAAGTGGATATGTGTAACGTTTCTTCCTTTGTTCATAGAATGCCGGACCGACAGCTCACTAGGGTGGGGCAGGTCACCGTCGGAATCTGCTGCAGCAACTGAGAAACTGAATGCTTGCCTTGCCGATATTCGATCCTGGATGTCGGAAAACTTCCTGAAATTAAATGATGATAAAACCGAACTGCTGCTCATAGGATACCCCAAGCGTGTGGCTGGATTAAAAGGCTTTGCTCTTCTAATAGGTGATGCTATTGTGTGACCATCACCACGTGCTCAAAATTTAGGTGTAGTTTTCGACAGCTGCCTCAATTTTAAAAGCTTCATTCAGAAGACTGCTTCTACAGCTAGCCATCACGTCCGATCCCTATCCAAGATTAGGAGCTGTCTCCCACAGTTGCTTGTAAAAAATTTAACTAGCTCCTTAGTTCTGTCTCGGCTTGATTATTGCAATTCTCTTTTGGCTGGGCTACCAAAGAAAGCTATTAGGCCACTGCAGCTGACTATGAATATGGCTGCAAGGCTAGCCTTCAAGTCCCAGAGGTTTGAGCACGTGTCTCCTTTGCTAAAAGAGCTAGGATGGATGCCGGTTGAGCAAAGGATACAGAGCAAAGTTCCTATGCTGACTCACAAGGCGTGCCACGGCTCCTTCGTACCTAGCTGAACTGCCTCACCGTTGGTGTTGGAAGCTTTAGCTCTGCAGGTCCTAAACTGTGGAACTCGCTTCCACAATTCTTACGTAACGACAACTACTCTCCTACTGCCGACTATGGCACATCTTTTTCAGCGGTCCTGAGCTGCTACTTCCATGCTACTGACCACCTCAACTGCTCTCGTGACTCTGCTATGCTTCCCACTTTCTCTTTGTTGTGTGAGACGAAGTCTGTTGGCTACCGAATGCGTACCGAAAGCCGCTTAGGCTGTGAGTGCGCTATACACAACTCTACTGCGTAACACCCACATGGTTTTAATGACTTTGTGGAGTTACAAACAGAGATACATTGTACTACATTACATAAGCGTGAGTTGTCAAGTTTTTCTTATTGTTCCCTCATGGCTTTAAACATTTTACATGCCAAGTCAATCTCTTCCCCTGACGTGTGGGTCCAAGGACTTATAAGTGCTTGACATTAACTGCCGTGCCATAAGTGCAACTGTTTCTCCAGCAAATTTTGCTGTTTGCGCTTTCTCTGCTGGCTCGTTTATCCTTAGGTTGTTTGCTGTATCGCCATTATTATTTTGAGGTCATCTAATGTGCACATACATTTACACGATGTTCGAAACGATTCCGAGCCACAGGCTCCTCGTTTTGTATTAAGTGAGCATGTAGCTTCCTGGAATCCATGGTTAAAGACGGCTAGCTAATGGAATACATTAAATGCCTGGAATACCTTAAATTCCTTTCACTGGTCTTTTTTCAGTTCACACTTTTTTCAGTACACTTTGATTGGGTGCACCGAGTCCCAAGCTGGCAGCAGCAGCATCAGCAGTGACCTGCTATTTGTAAGCCACGCTTCTAGGAGGACCGCCGTGGCACAGCCGCTTCTTCATAGATCGGCAGCAGTGATTGCTGATCGGTGCAGCCCATCTGCTGCCGCCGCCTCGGCACCAGCCCCAGTCTCATCCTCGCAGTCACACGAAGTCCTTAGTCGGAGTCCAGAGTCGTCTTGTGATTGCCCGCAGCGCGATTTGCCATGTTGTGCTGCATACCGAGAAAGCCGGCGACCTCACCTCGCTTGTTGGTAGCCTCTAGTAAGACCTCGTGTAATAGCCAAGTCTAGTGGGTTCGCTCTCGTTTTCGGGCACGGGCACGGTACAGTCGCATGCCAAAGATTCGTTTGATGCGTCAGCAACCGACCTTTGATGGCAGCCGTCTTGAGTTTTCCATCCCCGGCAGCTCCTCCCCCTCCCTCAGCTGTGTTGACCTTCGAGAGGGCCTTTCTTGATCTGCTCTGGCTGAGAGAAAATACGGCACCATGATGCCCCCTTAGCAGTTGCACTCACGTCAGCTTGGCTTGGGCTGGTCTGCTTTTTGCTTAACTCGGCCTAGCTGGTTCACACAACAGCCCCCTCCATTCCTTTGCTAGGAAACAGCACACATTTGCTAGGCTAATGTTAGTGGGCTTAATGGAACACCCCCTACAGATATGGTTCTGCAGTCACTAGGCACTAGCATGGGGGTACTCTGTTTTGTGGTAGCCTGTGCTGTTACTGGTGAATTTGTTTGTCTGTTAGCAATCCTGTGAGTTATCTCTGTGTGACTCTTTCAGGCAAGCCTCTGCCCACCATTGACGACGTCTGGAGATTGTTCTCATCTTTTTCTGCCGAGCACACAGTGAAATCTATATGCGACCTGATCAACGTTCGCAGCTTAAATATTGACGAGAGGTCAGTGACACAAGAAACACGTCTGCAGCGTCGATTCGGCCTTGGTGGCCGTAACCACATTCTGCCTCTCTAAGCTCGGTTCTTTCGACCTGCCCCGGCAAGCAAGGAAGATTAAGCATAGTTGGTTGGGTCAATCAGAAGATTGGGGAAACTTATTGCCTGCCAGTTTTTTTATCTTTGGGCGTGAGGAAATTATGTACTTACTTGAAGTTCTGAATGCTTGTCGCTTGTGCCCGCCGTCTGGTATGTTGCTGCAGCTATGCCGTTGACGACAGACCAGACAAGCTGCTGATTTTTGCACCAGTCGAAGACGATTAAGTGCACATGTTTAGAGGCAGTGATTCGAGATGAACCAACCCTGAGGGTGAGGTTTTGCATCTGGAGGGTGACCCTAAGTGTGACTTTACTATGGAGCTGATATTGTAATTCAGTGAAAGGCTGTTGTAGAAAATAATGGCCAGATTCCATGTAGGAGCCACATGAGACATGTTCTCCGATCCTGCATGTCTTCTGTAATGGGTAAGGCTTTCTCGTTTCTGAGTAACACTGTATTTGCCCATAACTATTGAGACGGTCTTGTAGTACAGCCAGTAATGCAGTTTGAGTGTGCGTACATCTGCGTGTGTGCGCTTGTGCTCGGCGTGCTCGCATGCGTCAGGATGAATGTTTCTGGTGTTGCATTTTCGAATGAATTGCTGAGGATGACTGTCTTAAGTATAGCATTGGGATGAATAGCTGTTGTTGGTTTTCTAGCACCCCCATGTGAACACGGTTACAAGCAGTGTCAGAATATCGGGCTGAAATTCGATGCCAGTGGTATAGTTACCAGCTGTTCGATCTTTCCACACCAGCTTGCCCTCTATGACTCTACTCGTGACATATCACGAATTGCTTGTCGCATTTTTTTATGGCAAACCACTTCTTGGGCAGCTGTGCGGGTAGCTGCACCATACATGATCGGCTGGTCATGCTACCTTTACGTGTTCCGTCGGTGGCTCTGCCACGAGCAGCCGCTGCTGGTGCTCGTGGCAGAGCAGCCACCATCCTGTCATCAATCCGGGCTTCTTTGACTTCGAAGCTGCTTTTGTAAAGACATTAGTTTACGAAACGAAGTAAGGGTGAACGTGGAGACCGACGTCTTTTTTCAGAATTTAGCAAGCTTATTATATTGTGAGTTTTTACTTGTGCACTTTGTATGTCCACATTCACATGTGTGCACGCTGGCATGTGTGTCTGCGCGTGTGCGCACATGTGCGCTCATTCCGGTCCGCCGTGCTCATGGCATGTATCCCGTCTAGTTCTTTCACCTGATCAGCGTCTAGCATTCGAGAAAACGATTTTTCAAGTGTGGCCGAACCGGTGCTTGGGTACTTATTTGTTGGAGCCTAAGAGCTGTCTCGTTGTCTCAAATCTGGGCCGCAAAGCCTTCATTCTTGACGGCAGGCAACGTTGCTGCAGCCTCCCTTTCCTTTCATCCACCACCCCCTCCCACTTCTCTCCCCTCGGTGCCTCCTATCCCCAATCCCTTCACCCTTACACACCTCTCTGATTCCTCCCACCCTCATTCCTCTGCCCCTTTCATCGCCTCACCGGCCCGTATCGTACCTCCTTTGTCCCTCTTGCCCCTTCTGGTTCCTCCTCTCCCCATTCTGCTCCTTTTCCTACCATATCCCTCTCTCCCTCTATTTCTCCGATTGTTTTCTGGCCCCTCTTCCCCTACTCTTACCTCCATTCTTCCATCTCTTCCATCCCTCCACCCCTCACCTCTCGCATCGGTGTGTACTCGCACACATTCGCCTCACAACGGCATTCTAGCTGTAAGTAACTGGTGTGTGTCTAGTGGATTGGAGTTTGCTCGAAAGTGCCCGAACTTGGTTGCAGAAAACTCATACAGTTCGGACTTATTCACAAGCTAATAAGGAGGATACACAAGTACCCAGTTAAATTGCCAATCGCGACTGCGACAGTAGCCGAGCCAGCGAGCAGCTTCGACTTGCTGCAGGACCTGTACCCGTACTTTGACGGCGAACATCACCTGGACAGTATCTGCTGTCGATTCGGTGAGCAGTTTTCGTGCACACCAAAGCTCACGAAACATGCGTCGGCTCGCTGCCGACACGCTTGTTGCCAGCTCTCGGCGGCGATCGGCTCCTTGGAGCCACGGCTCGGCTTGCATCGGCTCCTTTCGCTCTGCCACGCTTGCTGCTGCCCCGGGGACTTCAGCTGTGCAAAGGTTCCGGCTGTGCGCAAGTTCCGGCTGTGCGCAAGTTCCGGCTGTGCGCAAGTTCCGGCTGTGCGCAGGTTCCGGCTGCAGACTCGCTTGCTTGCTCACTCGCAGCGCTTTCGGCTTTGCTAGGGCGCAGCAGCAGCGAGCTGGAGGGTGTGATAAAGAGCGACCCTAGCGTCGTGCTCGTGTCGAGGCCCACTAGCAGCCGCTGAGTGGCATGGCCGACTCGGACGGCTTTCAGCTGGTCAAGTCCAGGAAACCGAAGCGCCGGCCGCCGGATCGAAACACCGGCCGTGCGCGATTTGCTCCGTCGCTGCCGTGCGCCCGAGACGACGACTCGCCGACTCCGGAGAGCGAAGACCGTCTGTACGAGCTGGTTGCGCAGTGCCGAGAAGACGTGCGACGGTCGTGCTTCTGGCCTCGGCTGCTGGCAACCGCTCGCGACGCCGTTGCTTTGCTGTGGCGCACCGACGGCGATGCCGTCGCCGGCAACGGAGTGGACAAAGCAGAGCTATGTCGTGCGGAGCGCGAAGCTTCGCTCGAGAGCAGCGACGACTTCAACGACGATGCCCGCCCACCGGCGGCTGCCTTTGAACGTGTCGTGGCTTATGGCGTGGGCAGCTTCTCGTCGTGCGCAATAGCTCGCCACCAGCTGGCGCTGCTGCTGCTGCTTGCCGCCGCCACTCTGAGGCGACGCCGTGTTGCCGATCCCGGTGGTGTGGATCGCACTCCTCCAGCGGTGGAAGCCTATGACCCCGTGTTTGGCGAGCTAGAGAGGCGCGTGCTGGCGCGCTTCGGCGTCGAGGTGATTGGCTACAACGAGGAGGGCAAGCGCGCCGTGTCGGAGCGCACTCTGTTCTTCATGCCGCACTGCCCGAAGGCACTGTACAACAACGTGCTCTGGGCAAACTGGAACGCGGGCAGGCTTGCCCGCACCGTGATTATCGGCAACAGCTTTGCGGCCATCGAGCTGGCGCTGCCTAGCAGGCGCCTGCGCGCCAACTTTGCGTGCCTGGCGCAAGCGGCACAGTTCGTTGCCGAGTACCGCGTGGACAACTGCTTCAAATTCCCGGACGTGTTCAACGATCTGTCAGTGCACGTGTTCCCCGGTGATAGGCTGCAGCTGCTGCCAGCATGCATTTCTGATCCTGGCGACGAGCCGGTTTACGATGACGAAGACGAGCTGATAACAGCCGACCGCAGCTGAGAGCTGAGCTGCACCGAGCTGAGAACTGTTGCCTGCTGCATTGAGTGGCTTAGATGCGGTTGCGGTGGCCAGCTTCGGCGCCGTCTCATCCTTTGTTCGGTTGCAAGCCACGGGATGGCGTTGGCTGCTACCTGCTGCACATCTGTACCAGTACACCAACAACACCACTTTGCTATTGTCGAAAGTCCAGCTGTGTTTTTGTTTTCCGTGTTCTGACAGATAAGGTAACCAGTGACTAGTGCTTAGCTGCCCCAAGTTTTGAAATAATTGTTTGCTGGTCTCCTAGCAGCAGTCCCCAGCATGCAGTGTAAGAATGAATCAAATATCACTGTACTTTCAGCACATACCATAAATGGACTTGCTTTCACCTGGTGGCACAAGCCAAGCCTTGCCAAGTCCATGGTAATGACACATTTGAAAAACTGCTTACACAATACTGTTCACTTGGTGACATCGAGATTGTCTCGGGGCCAGCCCAACGACAGAGGAAGTGAGGCGAGCACCAGCGAGGTAGCAGCTGCAAGCAGCAGTGCAAACAACTGCCTCCCATCGAGTAGCCGAAACGGTGCCTATCCCCATCTTCTGTAATGTTGTACCCATAGTGCCCAAAGGGATTTTCAGGTCTGCTTGAACTCAGCTATCGCCGGTATGAGCTTGGGGACGGGTCGGAATAAGCAAAGACGAATCGGCTCATTTCACCACTTTCAAGTCGGGCACCCATCTCGGTTGGATTGCCTCCTGTTTATTGATCAAACCTGATCCTGTCCACATAGAGCAGTGCTAAGATGTCGGCTCAGAATAGTGGCCCAGAGGAAACGTCTACGACAAGCCACCACGAAGCCATACTTCGCCCATCGACCCAGGTCGATTGTTAGCGAGCTTGGAATCATCATTGGCATGTGTTCGCCGTGGCAGCATAAAGCAATTTTTATCCTATGGCTAGCGCTTGCCATAGCTGGTATGAACGCCGAGGGCAAGGGCTAAACCGGCAGCGATCCAGCCGCATCATATGCAGGGCCTAATTTGTCTGGTCTACTCCACGAATGTCCAGTCTCGTGGGTTCATTACCAAGAGTTTCCCGTCGCCTTTCGGAAAGACATGAGATCCGAAAGCACGAGTTACGATGCCGCCTAGCGAAAACTGCAGTCTCGATATCGAACTACGAGCGTTTTTCACCCATAGTAGAATTAGCCGGCTAGCTCGTTTAGTTGATACGAATGCTTGTAAAAACGAGCAAGAGCCTCGAAGCGGAAGCTATAGCTGGCAGTCGCCGCCGAGTCTCGCCATTCCTTCATTTGAGGCATGCGCTGTTAAGGTAAACTTCAGATTCTTGAGTGCACGAACAGTTTATCACGATATACTCGGCGTGCAGTCTGTGTCCGAGTTGGAATAGGTAATAACCGTGAGCTCGTAGGCGACGGTGAAAAGGTAGTGAACTAAATCAGCACCCAGATTAAAAATTGATTTCCAATATTCGTGGTTTTCGTGAATTGTAACCACTATGAATTTTTACGCGATAATTCATGGCCGAGGTCGCATAGCATCTGAAGCCATTTAATAGGCTGTCGGTTCTGCTTCGCATTTGGATTGGCATTTGAGCTGACTGGAGCTCTAGGCCACTGATCAGCTGGTGTACGTCATGGCCGCTCTTGAACACATGTAACCATCCGCTACAGTCAAATAGAACAAATCATTATTGATATGGAATCTTCATGTTAAGACATTGGCGTTCTTCGCCGAGGCATAGTTTTTTTGGCTACTGCGGGCATACCTGCGTGCATTGGTGCTGCACGTAGTTGTCGCTAGCCGAGATGTATGGTTCAGGCGTCGCCAGTATTCGTCGCGTGCAGGCCGAGGCTAGAACCGTCCGTTACTAACGCTGTATTTACGGCCTAGTTATGTCCGTACACCGTGCTCGTAACAGTGTAGATGTGACGCTGGCATACGAAAGTACTACGTTTTATACTTTAAGCTCAATCTGGATTGTTAAAGCGTGCAAACACTGACTTGAAGCCAGGACAAATTTCGCATACTGAACGGATTGAGCTGTGGGCGCGCCTTCGTGACGGTACGCACATGCTTGCCTTCGTGCAAACGCATTCAGGCGAGCCTCAAGCGTGCCGCCGGATTGAGGTTCCTCACAGTCCCTTTCAGAGAGCCAAAATTATGATAGAACAGTTAACCTGAGAATCTGAGATACAGCTCAACAGATATGGTAGCGCATTCACTTTGAGACTTGGAGAATCATAATTTTTCGAGCGCGAACGCGCCGGACAGATAGGCTCCACGATGCAAATGGGATGTAGGAGTAGGTTGGTAAATGCCGCAGTTGTCTCAACTGTAGCGTCTGCAAGGCAGATTCTTCTACAAACCGCGATCACTCCTGGCGTAAATAGTCAGAGGGGCCTTTCTTATCTAATCTGCAAGTCTTCATGGGCACGTACTAACCGGATGGGCTAGCCGGAAGCCGGTGTAGGGTCAGGGTTGTTTAGCCGGTGCAGCCTCGGTTTGCCCGGTGGTGCGACTGACATCGCCTGATCCTGCCTGCGTAGGTCGTTGGCTTGACACGCAGCCCACGTCGGTGACGGTGCCCAGAGTCTGTCTGTCGCGGCCGTTGTTCGGTCAGTAAAGCCGTAGCAGCTGTTTCGCCGCGTGACTAAATGCTTGCGCGCTTATGGGGTAGCTCTGTAGTTAAATCGATCAGGCGCGCGGCGCTCATTGTTTGCCGCCAGTGAAAACCGTACCGTCTGGCTAGGCCTAGGTTAGATAAGGGTATTTCTGGGGAGCGCTAGCTGGAAACAGCTGTCTCGGGCTTCAGGTAGCCCCGGCTGTGCACGTGACGGTCTGCTGCGCTGCGAAACTCGACTATCGACCGCAGCGTCGCCCAGGCTGGCGTAATTCGCCGCGCTGCAAACGGGCGTGATCAATGCAAGATATCAAATTATGTGCGGCGTCAAGCTGGTTGCCCACTGTCTTCGACTTAATCAGTGCTCGGCAGCCAGGTGCCTTGGCAGCAGCAGCGTTGGCGGATCTTATCTTTTGTTGGCGGACGTGTCCTGGCCGGCTTTTTTTAGGCGATCGGCGCTCGAGCGCCGTGCGCGCCCACCTCCTGCGGCTCCTCCGTTCGCCGAGCGCTCGCCGCCGCCCATGTGTGCCGTGGCCGCCGCTTAACTGCAGTTTTCGCCCACCGGACGCGCGCGCCAGCTCGACCCGCGGCGCTCACCCTCCCCAGGCGGACGCACGCCGGGTTTACTTGTATGCACAAGTCGCACAAACTTTAGGTCGTATCTTGTGCGCGTCGGAGCTCCTTGAATCGGAATGTCGGCCAAGGCGATATATGAAGCGAAGGGGAAAGATCTGCTGAACAAGTTTGTTCAGGGTGTCTCAGTACCAAACAAGTTCGTGTCAATAGATGCGAGGACTGTCGACTGGGCCAAGGTGGAACAAGATAATCCGTGGCTTGCCACCACCGTAGGTTACCGCGTGGCCCGGCATCGCGGCGGCTCTTCTATGTAGTCTGCTCTATTCGTGCGTGGCCGAAGCCTCGCAGGGGCGACGTTGCATTGTTGGTCGAATGTCTCCTCTCCACCACAATTACGTCGTCATTTCGCTTGGAATTGCAGAACCTGATAGCGAAGCCCGATCAGCTGGTGAAGCGAAGAGGGAAGCTGGGTCTGCTGAAACTGAACACTGATTTAAACGGAGTGAAGAGCTGGATTAAAGACGCTAGTGCCAAGGAAACCGAGGTGACTCGTGTAGCCAATGCGCTCGGTGGCTTCGCTTTGGCCGTTGCTGCTCACCCGGAGCTCGTGTGTTGAGCGATTGATTGTGAACAGTTTACTAGTCTTACTAAGGTAATAAAAATGGGGTCGCCTGTGCTGCGATTTTCGTCGAGTTCAAAAGGAAGTGGTGAGCCAAAAGCTGGAAAGTCGCCACAGGCTGTTGCTACTACCATATCTGATTTTTTCGAAATTCAAGGGCTGAGATAATTTAGCTTTGTTACCTGGTGGGCCCCTGATTAACGATAATCGAATTTTGGTTTCACATTTTAATGAGTTTTCAGCATGTAAAATCACGAGCTAGTACAACAGAGATGTAGTCATACAGTTTAATGCCGATATTGGGTTGTGATTCTGCAGTACTTCTGGTTGTGGCCAGATTGATGGCCACATGATCCTGATTAGACTTGCCAAAGCATAACACACACTGAATCATAACACTTACCAATCTAAATCTTCAGTTAAGAAATTGTAGTAATCCTTTTCATGTCTGTTGCCTTGTGAGGGGTGGGGGGTAGTAAGGGGGTGGGCCATTCCCCATTTCATTCTTGACAGCTGTCCACCCCCCAAGTTTGAGTCTACTCTCTAGTTACTGATAAAACATGCAACATCACGAGAGTGCAAAAACATCTGAATTCGGGGCAGCTGCATCATGATTAGCATCGATGGTAAAGGATACCTTCACATTCTTTATTAATGAACCTTTAGGCAAGTTTCGAAACCCCAAACGATCATCTGTGAGCATTTTGGCACGGAACCTGCAATTTGACTGAGGGGACCCAAATATTTTTGGGTGCCGATATTGCTGAAGCAACGCATTTGGTTCTGGGCTAACTAGCTTCACATTGGGCATGGAATGGTCGGTACTCAGACTGAAAGGGAGTTCATGGGATTAGTATGCAGTGACATATGTACACATGAGTTGTACTTGTTATTGTTTTGGACATTTGGAAAGCGAATGCATTTGCCCTAGTGAAACGGTTAGGTTTATGCTGTTTTTCCACACTGTTGTCCTCTCTGATGATCGGCGGGATCACTTCTAAAGGCACGATGATGTAGCCACAAATAGCTTGGGGAAGCTGCTGGGACATCTCACTCAGGATCAGATGTGCTGTTCAGCAGCAAGTGTATATTTGGCCTGACTAGATGGGTTTTGCCAACTGATTTATGGCTGTTAAAAAAAGTTTATGGATATCAAGCTTGACCTTGCCGAGTCAAGGTATGGACTGTCAGAATCAGCTTGCATGATAAGCAGCAACCGTGCTGCTAGTTATGAGACCAATAATTTTATTTGAGTCCTTTAAATTAAAAGCCTGAAAAGCCCAATGTCGGCTTGTGAACCAGGAATGGTCCCAGATCGGTGCCTTGCTCTATCGGCAGCTGTCTGCCACATGGCCGACATTAACAGGCGACACTGGCTGGTGGTCATTCTGGTACTCAGAACTCCAATCAGAAAAGCATGCGGTGTCAGCAAATGACCGAGCTCATGCTAGGTATGCCTGAACATGCTATAGAACTGTAAGATTAGTCGACTCGATCGCTACATATTTGTAGCTGAAGTGGAGAATTGGCAGCTTTTGCCTCTGCCGGTTGTAGGTAATTATCATTTGCCTCCTGCAGCAACTCGAACCCGCGACCTCGACCGTGAATTGTCAGTGCCTTATTGCTGGACAAAGACTACTGAAGACAAAAAATAAATATAACATGCAAATAAGTCCAAGCGACTATTTTTTCATGTAGCAGAAACAGAGCCCTCTGAGCTGACACCGTGCTTTTCCTTCGATACAAAAAAGGGCAGTGACACCAAAGCTTAAGGGTTGTTCTCGCCCTTTGAACTCAGGCCTTTGCCAGTGCAGCAAGAAGCAAGCTTTTTAATTACCCTTCTTTTCCCACCGGGCATGGTGATACTGGTATGCTTTCCCACCGGGCAAGGCAGTGCTGTTCGGTGGCATGCCCCTTCCTCTACTTACGGCTATTCTGTGAAATGCTGCTGCTGAATGTTTATTATGAAGTGCCTTCTCGTTTATTGAGCTATCTATGTGAATAGCATTGGATGCATTGGAATTCTTAAGACTTCAATCAGTCAAAACACTATTTCAGGTTCGAGAGATGGGATTTTACCTATGAAGCCCCACTGGTGCCCCCCCCCACCGGCAAACAATGTCAGGGCTAAGCTCTGCAGCCACGAGCTTTTTGAATGTTTTGACAAATCCCAATTGATGTGGCTGACGGTGGATCTTAGTCACTGCTTGGTTTGAGGTAACTTTGGTCAGTCATGTGGAGGTACAGCTTTGTTCGGTTAGGCTGCTCTGTGTGTATCCTAGCAGCCATCGAGTTGCAACAGGATGCTTGGGGGGGGGGCTTGCCCACTGCCGGTGCTTGGACTGAGCACCTTGACAGCAGGCTCCTGGTTCTAGAAGAATGCAACCAGAGCTGTGGACTCGGGCACCTGCCTCTCCCATTCCGACTCATTTTTTGTGCGACCTGCTGATCGAGCGTCCAGCAATTTCCCGGATTTTTGCCGTGGCAGAGCTGATCTTGATGATGTGGCTGCAGCAGCTGTCACTGCTGCATCCGGGCACGGTGCCCCGGCAGCAGTGTTGCCGGCTGGCTGAAGTGCTCTGTCCGTGGGTGGCTACCGGTCGATAGCTTCAGCAGCCCCCCTGGACTACCTCTGCCCGGCTGCAGCAGCAGCTGCTGCTGCTCCTTTCCAGCCACCGCCGGCTGCAGCCGGGTCGATCTAGTCGGGTGATGTGAAATCTAGCCGTGCGCAAGAGTTGCTGCCCGTAAGACCCACGGAGCAGTGCTGATGTACAAGCGCACAACTCGGATGTACAAGCGCATTTCTATCCGCCAGACTGGCTGCTGGCCCGTTGAGGTCACCAGAACCAGCACTACTAATTTAAATTAACAGCAGTCGATGTTGGCTGCAGGATGTGAAGCAGCAGCAGCAGAAGCAGCACTGTCAGTAGTAGCTCGCTTGTCGAAGGTGCACATCTTTATCATGAATGAACCGACGGTCGTGCATGCGTACCGTCTGACATTTCCAACATGTTCGTTTAGTTGTCATTGAGAGAAGAAAGCGAGTGGGATAATTTGCTTTGGCTTTGTTTGAAAGATTTTTGCAAACTTTGCAATGTGACACAGGCAGATATGTAAATTGCCTACAAAGAGATTTAGTCATATTGAGCGGGCTATGCAAATGTAGCTTATTACTAGCGTATGCCCGCGAACAGTCACGGGAAATTTAACATTGCTTCTGCTTCTTTCCCAGTCTCCCCGGCCCAATTTAGCGGCAAGAACTGCTTTTCCTTTCAGCTTCTGCAGCACACTGTTCAGCAGCCACTTCTGGCGTCTCTCCGACTCATGCTAGCATGGCTGACGAAAGGGTCCAGCTTTGCAGATTTGTCGTGCTTCTGCCTTTCCCTCAGTTTTTCTGCCTGCTTTAGCCGGCAAGAACGGCTCCTTCTTTCAGCTTCTGCTGATGACACACGAGCACACACAAACACACACACACACACACACACACACACACACACACACACACACACACACACACACACACACACACACACACACACACACACACACACACTGATGCTCTCGACCCCATTCACGCACACAGGTACATGCATCGACATTGGGAACTGTGACCGACGGGCCCTGGCTATCTTTGGATTGACCGGGCGTTGGATGTCGGATGGGCGCGCCACTTTGAGATGCTTCATCAGTCCTCTTGTGATTGGCTGCCATGTGAAAGGTCAAGGCCACGTCGTTTCTGTGCATGCTACCACTTTTATTTCTCTGCCCTAGTGGAAAACGTGCAAAATGGTCCTGTTTTTGTTGTTGTGAGGGGCTATTTCTGCTTCTGACATAGTAGCCATTTTCGAAAGATATTCTTTTGTAGCACTGAATGTGAACTGCAAAATTAGCTTTACTGGGTGAACTAGTGAACTAAAAATTGCAACTCTTTCTGCACCACGTGAACCTCTGAACAAGTTAATTTTCTATGTTTTTCTCACTTAGTAGAACTCTAACCAAGGTGGGTAGCTTGCACGATTTGAAACGTTTATTGCATCCTCATTTTAACATTATAATATTTTTTGGCCTTTGTTTCGTAAAACCCTGCAGCTTCTGAGTCTACATAGTCATCCTGCCTCTCGTAATATTTATGATGTATTCCGTTGCTGTTCATTTTTGTGTGTAACAATGTATACACAAACAATGTCGTACTTTGTCTGTTTACGCTTTTTACACTGTTTTTAGATTGGTCGATCCAAAGGGTATCTGAAGACATTCCTTATTGAGCCATTTACTCCGCACCAGCAGGTATAATGCAGTGCTTACATGTGTGCTCTGACCTGTGTGGTGATGGGTGCAGATTTCCAGCTGCGCCTTTTCTGTGTACTCGCTTGACACGTTCGGTAGGTGGTGCAGCCTACACGGGTTTCATGGGGACTTATGTTGCTTTGGCCGGATTGAGTAGCAGGTCCTTTTTATGCTAAGCTGTATTGATGGGTATGTCAACATCTGACAGCATCGTGTTGATGCGACAATATGTTGATAAAATATAAAAAAAAAATATAATTCATTTGTATAGTGCCTCAAGAGAACTTTATCTCTATTCAGGTGCTTTGCATATGTCTCGGGGCGCGAGCCCACGACCTCAGCCAGACCTTGTTCGGGGCGAGTACCTTAATCGCTGGATCAACGTTGAAGCTAGATTCGAGTAATTGTAGTGTTTGCTTTTTTAGTCACGATGTCATGTAGAGAGTCACCCAACGAAGGGATCTTTTCTTGCACATCGGTTGCCCTATGTATAATGCTGTGCACAGACTTTCACTGCACTGTTCTGCTACTTTCAGAATGAAGAGTTCTATGTGTGCATCTATTCTCACCGCACTGGCGATACTATTCTTTTTCACCATGAAGGCGGCATTGAGATCGGAGATGTTGAAGCCAAGGTAGGATTTCCAATGCGAATGTTTGATGTTACCCGACTGTGCATTCATTTAGCATATCAGTTGGCACAATTTGCCATGCTCTATCCTCCAGTAACTTGAAAGCAGCGACACAAAATAGATTTTCTCTTTTTTTGTCTGTATAATGGCTTAGTATTTATGAATGTCAAAAATGTGCATGATCAATCGGCTGTTGGTTCCAGCAGATTATCTTGGTAGAGATCAGAGTTAGTCTTTTGGTTGCAGTCCTAGCCAGTTTTTTCTTGCTTTGAATTATCAACTACGCACCATTCTAGTTTAGGTGAGAAATTGATGGTGAGAAACTGCGTTTGTATCAAAAGCTGTGTCAAAAGCTTTTTCGGCTTTGTTCGTTTTTCCACCATTGGTACCGAGATGCAAGGCAGTAGGAATGGTCCCTGCAGCTTTTCCAGGTTCACACGTTTTTTTTTCTCTTTTTGACTTGCCATCCTATGAGAGCCTAGCTTATGTCGATTGTCGAAGTCTTGCAAATTGTGCCGTATGCAGTCAATCCTTGGTGCCTGTACTGATTTTAGCTGCGGATGTGACAGCAAACGGCAGAGATTGCAGTGGTTAATCATTGGTTACCTTACTATGCGTATGTAAAAGGATGTTTTTCAGACCATTATAGAGCTTGGTCGGGTGATTATTGTCAACGATGCCAACTATTAACTTTAATGTTTATAGTGCTCCTGTGATGTTAACACCTATGGGAGGAGCCCTATGGCTCGTGGTGCATTAGCGTTAGGTCAACATGTATTTTATTACCTTTGGTTCTGAGAAAGGGCTGACCAGGCTTTCTGCTGTACACAACGTACCATATCTGAAAATGTCAGCATTCATGCTTTCAGCTTGGTATTCATTGGCCTGACCAGACGATTTTATCTGAATGCAATAAAGCTAAAACCTATTGGCTGGATTCTGCAGTCATTGTAAACTTTCTGCACAATAAAAATTCAGAAAACTAGGCAGTGATTTTAAGGGTGTGCAGAACACACGGGATTCTGAGACTGGAGGTTTCGTCACAAACGGTGAACCAAGCATGCTCTGGTGTGTGCATGTTTTGTGTGGTTTGTGTGCACATCTGTTCCGGTATTTTCATTTACATACGGCTGCCAAGCTCTCAGCACGAGTTCTGGGTGCTGTTTCAGGCTCTCAAGTTTGAAGTTCGAGTCGGAGGTTCAGCAAGTGCTGCAGACATTGCCTCCAGGTTGCTAACCCAGGTTGGAGAAGACCAGAAAAGGTACTAGGTGGATGCATGAATTTGTACATCGATGTTGCTACATCAGGCTTGCATTTGCACTACATGTCAAGCATATTCTGTACCTCGAAAACCGCATTAAGGACGCTAGTTTTATTTAGTCTATGACTCGAGAACTCAGATTATAAATAACATGTCAATGATATGTGTCAATGATATCAATATTGTCGGCCACTGGGGTTCGTGAGGTTATTGATCCTAGATCTGCAAACTGAGCTTTATTTACCTGAGACCTGCGTGTGGGTGTGCGTACATGTGCATGCCTGCTACTTCGTGTAAGGATTATGGAAACCCCTGTGCTGAGATTAGCCAGAAGCAGAGCGATGGTTCCTGTGAGTCCACTGACTTCGGTGCTAGCCAGCTATTCGTTCTGATTGTTATTGACATGGGCTCGGCAGACCTCTGAGCTTTGTTGGATTACGTGGAGCATAGAGTTTTCTAGACGGAGCTGATCTCGGATTAGCTCATTGCCTAAATGCCTGAGCAAGCCAGCTCTGATTCCTAGGAGTTAGCACCTGTGGTTAGTGGCATACATTTAATTTTGCTGACTGATTTCCAAAGCAATTGAATCGGCAGCCGTCCCTAAACGATTATGCATGTTTAGTTTGGCTCTTTCTGTTTTGCTTTAGCTGAAGCTCCAGGATGCTGGGGGGGCCTGGTAGCTGCTTACCGTTGGCATCCCTATCATGGACATTGCCAAGCTTTGGTGATTGACTAGATAAACTGTGGGTGATTGCATATTAAAACTGTGGGTGATTGCATATTAAAACTGTGGGTGGTAGCATAGTTAAACTGTGGGTGATTGAATAGTTAAACTGTGGGTGATTGAATAGCTATTTTGGGTCTTCGGTGGCCCACTGAAGCTTTGGAGATTTCGGCCTAATTCGGTTGCCTACAATCTGCATGTCGTGCTGCAATCCAAAGAGGAGGATGTAGCTAAAAATGAGAGACTGGAGAAAGCAAACTGAGAATGACAAAAGCCGCCAAGAGCAGCTCCACTGTGGAGGAAGCATAGTCACTGATAATGTGCAAGTATTTTTTGAAAGCAGATTTCCTAAAAACTCTCTTCGATGTGCAGAGCAAAGGCATTTGTTTTCAGCTCTGCTTAAGCTGTCAAAAGGGCTAACTCTTAGTGGGCTAAATTGTGCTATAAAGCCGGTGGTGGCTCTACAGCTCGGTTGCAATAGCATCCGCTTTGCACACCTGAGTGGAACTATCGATTGTAGTCACTGCCAAGTGTGCAAAGCAGGTGCATTAGTTGCAGAACAAGCAGTCCTGTTGAAGCCCAAAGGCTTTTCAGGATTCCAGCCGGCTCGTGTTGACATTATTCAACACTTCGTATGTTGACACATGAAAGTTTAGGTGAATTGGCGACGTGCCGATCGAGCCCAGTCTTTGCCACTAATCCACTTGTAAAGCATTTGCTAGCTTTTCCTGCGAGATGGGGCTTAAGAGAAAAAAAAGAAGGAAGAGGGGAGGAAGGTGAGAGATAAGTAAATAAGTAGACCAGAGACAGATGACATAGTTGGCTTAGTTAATTCGGGCTCATTCCGACTTTGGTGTTCGGATTCTTTCTTGCTAAAGTGGGTTTGTTGTGACTGTGTTGTAGACTGCTTGCAGAACTTGAGATAGCTATTTGTTAAGTTGTTCTGCTGCTGTAAACTTGGCTTGGTGTTAGCTTTCACGCCAAATTGACGGACAAAGAACTATATGTAATACAACTGCAGAAGCCAGTACACGCACGGACGGGAGTGTTAACTGTCGAACATGCAATACAGCCGAGTTCCTTAATTTGTAGATTGCTTTCAGCATTCATTGAGAAGCTCTATCAGGTCTATGTTGACCTGCACTTCACATACCTAGAGATAAACCCCTTAGGTGAGTGATGTGCATTCAAGTGCTGTACATGTTTACTATGTTTCATCGATCCCAATCTATTGACACGAGATACATCTGACCCTCACACACACACACACACACACACACACACACACACACACACACACACACACACACACACACACACACACACACACACACACACACACACACACACATAATGTGAGGGTCAGACCTGCTGCATGACTTCTTGACAACCACCGTCGGGTGTGTTCCTCGTCAACATGTTGTTTGCTGACTGCTATTTGACTGCATATCGTGGTGCTTACACTTCACTGTCATTGCACGGCACCAGTAACACTTCACTGTCTATGCACTAGAGCAAGTGAGGGTGCCAGAAACCGCTAGTCAGGGTGGTTGTTTGAAAAAATAACGTGCACAGCATCAGTATAGTACTCGAGCACTCCTTAGGGATGTTGCAGTATAACAAAAGAACGAGCACATGCTGCAGTTGAACAGAGGCGACCTCGTGACAGAGGCTAAACAACTATTCTGCTGTACCTTGACCACAGTGCAACGATGACAAACCTGTCACATTTAGAAGCTATGAACAAACAAAAGCCGGGCTATGAAGTTATCGTACTAGACCTTGCTTAATTCAAGGTTGGCTTCCTTTCAGTTCTACCACATCTGCAATTTAACGCAAAAAAAGCTAGTAGTTCTGTTAAGAATGTGGGCCCTGGCAGATCACAGCTGCTGTGCTTTCTTTTTAAATTAGTGTTTCATTTGTGCGCCTGTCGTTTTGCGAAACTGCCCCAGTTCCACCGACACTGGTAGGTGCACACTCTGTGCGTGAGTGTGGGTGTGCGTGCGTGTGGATGTGGGTGTGGGTGGGCGTGTGGGTGGGCGTGTGGGTGGGCGTGTCCAGTGCATCTGTTAGCTCGTCGCTCTTGGCCGGTCATGTGCTCCATGCAGCCATCACGATTCTGTAGCGATAGGCTGCAGATACGACAACACTATTGCATTTTTTGAACCTGGGAGGCAGCACCGCGTGAGCAAGCTGCAAAATAGCTGTTGCCTAAAATAAAAAAGTACTAGCTGATCTAACAGCCTCTTTTATATAGCGACAGAAGAGCCTTTACGACTATCACCATTGCTTGCAGTGGCTGTAAAGGATCGGCCACTGCAGGATTCGAACCAACGACCTCGGGATCGCTTGAAAAGCAACCTCCTTACCTAGTGTGCCATCACGGCTTGCCAAGCCTGGTTGCCTGGCCTGGCCCTGTTCAGTATCAATTTCTTATAGATGCTGGGCTTGTCCACCAATTCGCTTACTTGCCATGTTAGGGCACAGGTCATATCTGGCGGGTGGCTGGTGATGCGCTTTGAGTGGTTGATGGGTTCGGCCTGGTCTCGTGCTGTGCCTCGGCATTCCAGTCTCAGCCAGCCTTTTGTTCTGTGGGCTGTAGCCGTATCCGTGGTAACCATATTTCTGACCTGACTGCTGCTAGCAACTTTTCTTTCCATATCGGTTGTGCTCGAGTTTCCGTGTGTTTCTTTGCGTCCGCGATATGCCACACCCAAGCTTCTCGCAAGAAGTGGGTGTGTCAAGCTGGCCTTGCTTCAAGTGCTCATCTTGGATAGGGCCCACTTTCCTTCAGTCGGTTGAATGCTGGATGGCGTTCTATTTGTAGATGCTTCCTACCGGTCATTGGCCGTCATTGGTTGTCAGGGAGATAATATTTGCCCCCAAGTGTCGGCCTTGTCCTCATATCTGCCCCGACTATGTTGCTCACTGTGCCTAGCAAGGCTTGTCCAGGGAGCCAGCAGTCCAAAGTCAAAGTCGTAGGCTTATCGAAGCACACGTGTGCCTGCTGGCACTTTTGCCTCAATGTTCAGTTCAACTCAGCGGTCTTGTTGTCAAAGGGCTGACTTGTGCCGAAAAGATTGGCCAGCTAGTGGCAGCCTTTTTGCTGCTTCGACGTGCATCACTTCACTTTCTTTTGCACCATCCATGGGCTTGCCGAGTCTACTACCCTCTCTGTTGCATCTCAAAGCTCTGTTGCTAGGTCGATTTAATACCTGTCAATCCACTTGGCCGTATGAATACAATATAGTTCATTTGTTTAGCGCTCTAAGAGAACCTAGTCTCTATTCAGACGCTTCACATATGCCATGGGATTCGAGCCCGCGACCTCTGTCATCAAAATAATTCACCATGACCTTGGTTGGAGCAAGCATCTGTTTAGTCACCCCGGTAACTGATTTTATTTATGCACATCTGCACATTTAATTAATTAGTCCAGCAACAAAATGAGTCGGGGGGGCTATAGATTCAAGCCGAGTCCGTGGCGACTGGCTGTATCTAGGGGTGCTTACTAGCGTCTTCGGGCATTCATCAGGAGACACTTTTTAGATATGGTTGAGGGTTGTGGCGGTGGCATCATCGTCGAAGTCACATTGTCAAAATGTCACAATGTCAAAGCAGCAGGCAGCGGCAGAGCAGCTCAGTACACGTCTGGCCTCCAACACTTCACGGCCGAGGTGTTTGTTAGCTCGTGGCTGCAGCAATGGTTGGCAGCTCACGCCCGATTTCCTGCTATCAGCTGCATATTTTGCCCTTTTCTACGTAGTTTTAGCTGTGCGATGCGCGGGCACTGGAATTACTGTGGTCTTATGCGCCCTGTCACGTGCAGCCTTTTGCTCAGTGGTCTCAAGGCATCCCAAATAAATACAAATAAATAAATATATTACATTTGTATAGCACCCCAAGAGAACTTAATCTCTATTCAGGCGCTTCACATACGACCCACGGCTCGAGTCCACGACCTCAGCCAGACCTTGGCCGGGGCAAGCACCTTAACCGCTATACCAAATCAGCTCGGCAAATGCTTCCAAGTTTGGTTTAATTGAGCAGCCATCCTTTTTAAATGCACCAAACTAGGTAGCTTTCATTCTTGAGCACGAATACTCATGGCAAGCTGGAATCGGCATGCAATGACCTCGACCTTGAGTTGTTAGGCTTGGGGCGGCATTATAGGGATAAAGCATAGCTAGTGTAAAGCCAAAATACAAAAGTCTGGCTTGATATTTCGTAAACATTATAACGCAGTAAAAACCGTTTCTGCTTGTTTGGTTGAATAGAAGCGCTTTATTTCCACGTATTTATTCAGCATCGGAATTAAAGCTAGTGACAACTTGAGACTGACTCAGATCTGCGAATGCTTTTCGGGGGGACTATATATCTACGCCCACCTTTTCAGTTGTGTGTTGAAACTGATCGGCTGCAATGGTTATACACTGGTTGGTGCCAGTGGAAGGAATAGCGAATAGCAGTCTCGTACAATGGTGGTCACGACAGTCATGGTGTTAGTGTGCTGAACGAGGAAGGATTGTGGCATTATCAGCAAGCATTTTTGTTGTGGCATGGCATACTGTCTTGGTCTGTTTTTGGATTTTTGCATTTTTGCAGTAACTTTTGAATGCAATGAATGTCCTTGTGCTCGTGGGCCTTTCTGTCCTCAATCGTAGCTGTCCCGAGCCAAGACTCAGTGCCCCTCTACAACCTGTTAGAGGTATGCTTTCAAGCCGACCTCGAAGGCCTGCAGGGAGCCAGCCTGCCGAACGTGCTTCGGTAAAGAATGCCAGAGCACAGCAGTCCTAGATGCCAAAGACCCACATTCTTGTGTGTTGAGGGGAGCTCTGCAGTTCTACTAATCTCTTAGGCCCTGGGTGGAGTTCTCTGGTACTACTAATCTCTCAGACTCTGAGGAGGCTGCGAGTGACCAAGTAAGTTTGCCTGCAGTTGTGTAGCTAGCCGTCAAGGTAGGAGTGGTGCTGAGTCAAGCAAACTTTTTATGCTGCCAGGGAAACTGAACTGAATCAGCTGATTGGCAAACAGGAAGGTGTGAATTGAAGACCCCTCCGCAATGAGTTAATTGATTCAAACTTGCATCGTGTGTAAACAAGTTGGGGCTCAAAAGGTCATTTTGATTATGCAGATGCTCAGACCAAGCGTTCTATCACGGAGCACTCAAAATAGTTTCTCTACTAGCTGCTATAATTTGAGAATCTGGAGAGCAATGAAGCAACCGATAAACACTTGAGAATGAGGTCAGTGTGAAAAAAGCCCCCCATTTTTTGAGGTGAGTTCCGAAGGTTGATTTATATGGTCCCCTATGTACAGTAGGGGGTCGGAGACTTTGGTAGCCAACACTTGCCGGAATTACCTGCAGAGCAGACGTTTGGTTTTGTCATAACTATACACTGCCTCATAGTTTCTTTAATGCAAGCTGCCACCACTGATTTGCAGTTTGTCCAAGATTTTATTCGATGACGTGCCAAACAGCGAAATTTCGTGCTCCCCTCCAATCAGAATGCCGTGCCCTCTGCTCAGAGTCCGAGAAAATTAAATTTCACGAGTGGATTTTGCCTGGCCTCTCTCGATGGGCTTGCGAGGATCATAGAAGTAGGCCAGCATTAAGGGTCCTTCTGCGACTGATCTCTCGTCTTTTGTTGTGGACCCGAAACAGAACGAAATTTCACCAGTAGGCCAGGCAGCTAGGAGCAGTGTTGTAGATGAATGGCTTTGAGCGCATGCTCGGCTGGCTGAATGCTGTCAAGAGTGTGCTGCCTAAAAGGAGTCTTCTGTTGTGACAGTAATATTCAGAACCTGGTTCGCAGCAGCAATATCGTGTTGAAAAGAGCCTGCCTGCTGTGGTGGTAGAGCTCCCTGCCCCAATAAGTACAAGTGGGACTCTCTATGCAGCTGCCGTGTCTGTATGTCTCTCATTCTCTTCTCCTGCCTGCCTGCTCTGTCTGGCCAGCATCTCTTGCTCTCTCTTTCTCTCCTCCTATCAGTTTGGTGGCGGTGGCAAGTCAAGTTACAAGAATGGCAGCCCATACTGAGGCGTGTAAGCTTGGTTTTGGAATGGCAATGTTGCTATCGCCTGTCGTGGCTGTGAATGCTTTGTGGAATGTGTAGTCGAGGGCCTGAAACGACTTGATATCTATTCAAGTATTTTTTTGCATTTGCAGTTGTTACCGGTGGCAACGTTTATGTTCTGGACTTGGCTGCCAAGATTGACCAGTGTGCTGAATATCTTTGCAAGGAAAAGTGGGGTGATCTGGATTTTCCGGCTCCATTTGGCCGGGATGCGCTGCCTGAGGTAGCTGAATCGGTGCTGGTTATGACTGTGACATGCTGCACAGTAGTAAACAAGTCTTGTAAACCAAATTTTAATTATATTTCAGGAAGCATACATTCAAGATTTGGATTCAAAATCGGGTGCTTCGCTGAAGCTCACGGTGTTGAACAAAGAAGGCCGTATATGGACTATGGTTGCCGGCGGTGGTGCATCGGTTATTTATGCGTAAGCACTTAAGCTAGGGCACTAGCTTTAGCCTAACTGTTGTTACTGTCAGTTTTATTGGGTCCGAATTTTAGGGTTAGTGATCCGAGATGCATGCCTTTTCTAGGCATTAGTTTGATTCCCAGTACATGCACTGCTGCAGCAGCGGCAGCAGGAGCTGTGTATTTACTTGAGTTTGTGCTGGTGAGCGCTGGGAGCAGTCGTCCATCAAGTGAAGTCAATGCAGCTTCAACTGCATTCTGCTGTCCCGATCCCTCTTGACGTGCTGAGCCAATGTTGGACCTCATGAGAATGCCCTCGTCAAAACCACGAAGAGCAACCCAAAGTCCACATGGTGGTTACACATTGCCACATTCGCGTGTGGCTTACCTTAATGGGGGTCAACTTGGGTTTGTTAAGCTTAAGCTCTTGCTTTCCATGACCTCGAAAGCTAGCGTATTTTTTTGTTGCTGTTTCAGTGATACCATCTGTGACCTGGGAGGTGCTAGTGAATTGGCTAATTATGGTGAATATTCGGGTGCGCCCAGTGAGCAGCAGACTTTCGACTATGCAAAGACCATTCTCAGGCTGATGACTTCCGGGGAGTGTCGTCCTGATGGTAAGCATCTCTTTACGGTGCTTGCTGCAGCTTCTCACCGTCGTCGTTGCAGTTGTTTTGTTTGATTGACACACATTTACTTTTAGGCAAGGTGCTATTGATTGGAGGCGGCATCGCCAATTTCACGAACGTTGCTGCAACATTTAAGGTATGAACAGAGTCCTGTTTTGCCCTTGTAAGCATGGGAAGATAAATTTATATTGCTTCGTATAAAAGTGCGGGTTTTTTGCTCTGACCTATACCCTCTCTGCAATCAAAACCTATATCATTATTTCATTCGACACGAGTGCTCACGTGTCGAGCAAGCATGGCTGATGCACCAATCTATGCATTGATGTTATTTGGGTTCTGAACGACTGAGTCGTTAGAGCTAATATGAAAGGTGGCTTGTGTTGCTGGCTCATGGTGGCACTTACAGGGTATAAATAAAAAGGTCGAGCCGAACTGTGCCATTGGTTTGTGCTGCAATTTATTATATCTCATTGACTCATCTCATTGGTCATAGATGATTTGCTCATCTGAGTTGTTTACAGAAGGAGATGTCCATGGTAGGTTTTTAAAAAGCATATCGGCAGCATTGCACTTGTTAGGGTTTTATGTGAGGCCAGGTCCACCTGTATTATCCGTGATCTTCCAGCAATTAACTGGCTTCAAGGTTCTGTTTCTGCCGAAGATTATTTGCTGTGACTTTAGTGGGGTTCGTTTAATCGTTTTTCAGTGATTCTTAGATGCGGCGACTTTTTAATGGAAGCTACAATTATTTATTTAGCTTTCTTCACGGCTGCTGTTGTGAGTTGCCTCTGACGCATGTTTTGCTGCATAGTTTATAAAGTAGGGTGCACAGTGTGCGTGCATGTGGCATGTGCGTGTGTGTTTCGGTATGTCCATGCATTTATGGGTTGGTGTGTATAATTGGGTATGTGTGTAGGTTCGTAGGCAAACGTGTACGGTTATATGTCGAGTTTCTCTACTAGGTACTTCGAAACTTTGAGGTCACAATCAGTTTGATTGCAGTGTATCCGATAAGGTTTGAGTGCGCGGTCACGTATGGCACGGCGAAGTGCCAACATTGCTTTGCTTATTGATCATTAGATTGCTTGACATCGTAGTATTGCTTGCCGACTTTCAAAGATTGAGAATCTGAGTGGGCAATGTTGAGGTTGGCCTTGTTATCTATGTTTTTTCTCTGCAATGAGAATAGTACAGAGCGTGTGACACAATCTTCTCATTACATTTACAAGACATTCAAAATGTCCTAGGTAAAAAAAAAATCCTAGCTGATTAAACAGCCTCTTTTTGTAAAGCGACAGAAGAGCCTTTACGGCTATCACCACCGCTTGCAGTGGCGATAAAGAATCGTCCACCACAGGGATCGAACCCACGACCTCGGGACCGAGGTCGTGAAAGCAACCGCCTTACCTAGTGTGCCATCACGGCTATTACTTGATCTGCCTATCGGTGGTCGGAGAGCTCTCTTAGAGATCAGATTGTTTTTTTCTTTGGAGAGACGACTTCGAACGAGTGTGCTAACTCGAGAAGTCGGTGCGAATCTGTTTAATTTTTTGCTACGGTCAGCCAGTTCGCTTGAACCCGTAGCACTCAAAGAGTGCCTTGCCGTGGATTGCAGTGTTCCCGACGCAGCACTGCTCACTTGGCAGACGGCAAGAAGCGTGTTGCGGTGCTGCGTTGCAGCAGCAGCGGCACTGCCTGCACTAGGGGAGCATCGCGTTGCAGTCGTCAAGTGAGAGCAAGTGTGATGCATTGCACCCACCGGGCGGGGGGGGGGGGGCGACACCATATCCTACCCGTAGGCAGGGTGAGCTGTCGATTGGCTGTGTCGTTACTGCAGAGTGTGCGACTTGAGCGAGACTGGGATTGAGTTTCTAGCTTAGACCATGGCGTTCAAACGAGGCGGCATCTTGCCACGGCGCAGCGGTAGCATTCTTTTCGACCTGTAGTAAGTGAGCCGGTTTGATATTCACAGCTCTCTATGAACTTTTTAGTTTTTTTTTATGTGGTCAAGTCACAGCTGTCGTGATGGAGGTCGGGAGTGAGTTCCAGGCACGTATGCTTTGGGAGCATACGAACTAAAGGTCGGTCTCCAAAGGATTTGTGATTTGTACGATGTATAGGTAAGCAGTTAGATTCCAAAAAGCAGATGTTACAATGCTTAGCCTGGTGGGGCAGTAGATCTGATAGGTAGGCTGGAGCCAGATAATCAAGGGACCTGAAAGTGAGTGACAAAACCTTGAAGTCGATGCATTGCTTGACTAGGAGCTAGTGCAGGTCGGCGAGAAGTGGTGTGATGTGGCAACTGCTAAGCTCATGACAGACAAGCCTAGCTGCAGAGTTTTGCACCAGCTGTAAACGCCTGATTGCACAGGCCGGTAGACCCGCAAGCAGTAAGGCACAGAAGTCAAGACGGGATGTCACAAATGCATGGATCAACCTAGATGTGTTATCCCTGTGTAAACAACCCCGAATTTTTAGAAATATTATGTAGCTGAAAGCAGGCAGACTTGACTGTGGAGCCATGGTTCTCAACTGTCCATTTACAGCAAATGTTGAGTGCTTAGTTAGACTCTTAAGACTTAGTTAGACTTAAAGCTCTTTTAGGGTACTATGTACAACTATTATTCCCTTTGCAGCAAATGTAAAGCGCCTAGAAAGAGATTGAATTCTCTGAGGGCGCTTTATCAAGTGCATTAGTATTATTACTATTGTTATTATAATTATTTTTATAACCATAATGATATTGTCATTAATATTGCCTTGCATGTTATGCCTATTTCTTGCCAATAACTGCCATTCACGTTTTTTTCCCTAGGGCATTGTGAAGGCGCTGAGGACATTCCAGCTACCTCTAATTCAGCACAAAGTGCAGATCTACGTGAGGAGGGGTGGTCCGAATTATCAGGAAGGCCTCAGGATTATGCGCGAATTGGGTATGCATTGCCTGGCTGTCATAAAATGTGCTTTCTGTCGATGCTGTGCCTAGTTAGCCCGCGTGACGTTCTCTGTGCAAGTCGAAGCTCGTCTGTCTGGGTGTAGCCTTTGCAGCGTCCTGTATCGACTATTCACCTGCGGCCGAGCTCGACGAAATTTGTCATTGGGCGCGAGGTTCTGCTGCAGTGCATGCACGCAGCACTTGATCAGCTGTTGATCATCATCATCTTTGTCGTCCAGCAAAGGAGCTGGGGGCCATAACTGTCATCGTATCTGCCGTCAGCAGCGCTTCGAGCAGGGCGCCGGAGCTGCCGCGGCACACCGCTTGTCTACCGGGCAGCACTGCACTTTTGCTTGCGCAGGATTTTCATTTTCCGCTCAGTCGGCCGATGCAGCGGCGGCAGAAGATGTTCAGTGGTTCTCCTTTGCGTGCTTCACGCGCCTGCTGCTGCTGCAATTTGCCAGGTGAAACCCTCGGCGTGCCAGTGCACGTGTTCGGACCCGAAACGCACATGACGGCGATTGTGGGCATGGCTCTCGGCAAGAGGCCTCTCGTGTCAATGCCGGTCGCTGGTACGACGACTGCCAACTTCCTACTCCCTAACGTGGTGAGTCGTTTAGAGCAGTAAGTGCAGCTGCTGCCAAAGAGCTCAACCTTCACACTGGGCGCTGGCTGCTAGCGAGAGTTCTTGCCCTTGCTGGTGCAGATGTATGGGGGCGAGGATTAGCTTGCAGAATGCAGTTGCCATGGAATGTGCACGAGAGAAGTGATGCACTCTGGGGCAGCATAGAGGAGCCCCGGCCGATGTACCAGTCATTGCAGCGAGTGCAGCATGCTTTGCCAGCAGATATCGTGTTGCCTGAGTCTTGGTGGCTGATTATATGGAGCACTCTGTGGAGGCAACCCCAAAATGACGTATAGGTTAGGTTTCAGAGAGTTCGTACCGTTAGCGCAGCTTGGGTTTTTGAGATGCTAAGTCAAGTTTTTGCTGATGTTTAGTTTTTTTTTTAGGTCCAACCCGCTTGGTGTATTTCGTTGTGCATCTGGTGAGGCAGATCTTAATAACTGAATATAACGGAAGGAGAAGCTATTTAGTGTTAGGCATAAGACAGTAGCAGGCATTGGTCCCGGCCTCCAGCTTAAACGGCACGAAAGGATGCGTTAAACGGGAAGGTGTCTTACTCACTCCTTCAATCCTCTAGCAATTGCCTGCAATGCTTATTGCAACCGCTGGCTGGACAACGGCTGTGGGATTGTACGCTGACAACAGAACTGGTTTTGTTATCATATTTGTTATACTTGCTGTTTGTTAACGTTAGTGTATTTGATGTAAATTTGTCAACCTTAGTGTATTTGAAGTAAATTGCTAGTGTATTTTTTTAATCAAATTGAATGTATTTGAATGTGCATGTGCCAACACACACACAGGTGCGCACTTGCCCACAGGGGCACACTCAAGCTCACTCAAGTGAGCACACACGCTCACTCAAGCGAGCACACACGCTCACTCAAGCGAGCACACACGCTCACTCAAGCGAGCACACACGCTCACTCAAGCGAGCACACACGCTCACTCAAGCGAGCACACACGCTCACTCAAGCTTGAACATGGCCACTCAAGCTCGAACATGGCCACTCAAGCTCAAACATGGCCACTCAAGCTCGAACATGGCCACTCAAGCTCGAACATGGCCGCTCAAGCTCGAACATGGCCGCTCAAGCTCGCACTGCCCACTCAATCTCAAACATGCGCACACACACACACACACAGTCACACACCCACACGAGCACACATACGTATATCTGTATATTATTTTATAGTGTATTGGGGGTACACCCGCTTTATTCAGGTGTGTGCGTGCGTCGTGCACATGCACAGTATTATTGTACATTTGCACCGGTGCAGTGCTTCACGCACTGCTCAAGTGACTCAGTGCTCACGCATTTCTCTGTACCGTATTGTGCTCATTTACCAGCGTAAAGCTCAGGTAAGACAGGCGTAGACTTGGCTACTGTTTTTTGTGGTGTTTCTTTTGCTTCCAAGGCATTTGCTGCCACGTATTTCGTTTGCAGCACTTTTGTACTCGCTTTCGTATGAAATCAAATTTGCACTTAAGCACGTGCGGTTTTGTCTTTGATCAGACCGACGTCACGTAGCCCAGCTTGACGTACCTTGAGTGGCTGTGCGCCGTCGCCCCTCTGGCAAGCTCCGTGGTCGTGCTCGCTGTGTTAGGCTACCCATACGAATTCCCGCCTCACCCACCGCGGTCACCTGCTTTGCTTGTGCTGGCTGGAGGCTGTGCCTGCCTGTGGTTAAAAGAAAGGCCTGCATATTGTTTACTGACAGCATGTGTCTTGCCAAGTCACTGCATCTTCGCTTTTGTCCCATCGCTAATGTGCCATGCTCGGCGTGACATGTCACGGGCCCGGTTGCCTAGCACTTCTTACGCAGTTCTATTGCACTGCTCGTTTCGTTCGTGCATTACCCTTCTTTCTTCCTTGGTAGCGCTCTGTTTAAGTTACGTACGGGCTGCACGGTTTCCTTCCGACTTCATCCGAAACTGCGGGAAGATATTGGCAGTCCTTGGGGCGCGAGCGGTTTGCCTTGGTCGCACACTTGAGTCGCCACTTGCCTGCTGCTGTGCGCTGCCAGCGAGGTTGTGTCGCTTTAGAACGCTCTCACTGTGGCCACTGGCTCGGGCACAATTCGTTGCAATTGAAACCGGGCATGTAGGGCAGAGCACATTGAATACGCCAACACGTGACACTCGAGAATGCATTGAGCCATCGAGCCTGCGACAGAGGCGCCATGAGAGGTGCGAGTTGATCGAGATGCCGGGATCGGCGGCAAGTGATGAGATGGCATCGTTGGCAGAAGAGTATATAGTACCTAGTCTGTTGAAGTATAGGAGATATCCAAGTTATTGTCTCGGCTAGCCGGGTAGATTCGGCTAGCCGGTGCTGTGTTTGCTCTGCTGTCTTAACGAGACGATGGCTGGGTGGCAAGTGGCAGAGGAGGAGGAAGAAGAAGAAGAGGAGGAGGAGGACGAAGAGAAGGAGCAGGAGCAGGGCTTGAATGTACCACTCAGAAGGCTGGCTCTCTGCTTGCCGCGTGGCTTCTAACCGTGCCGGCTAGCAGATTGCAGGACACAGAGCTCGGCTTGTTTTCGTTTGTGGAGCGGACTTGCTACCAGGGTACGGGCTGATGGCACGAATAAGGATAACGTTTGGCATCCATGCACATGTCGAGTTGAAATACTTCGACAGGCATTGGTGCGAGATAGTCGATATGTTTTGCAGTAGATACTTAGTAGTCGTATGTAATATCATGGATACATATGTAATCCGAATGCTAAAGATACCACACGAGATGCAGCGACCGATGGATGAGTGAATCTGCAAACAGACTGGATCACCTACAGTAGCGCCACAGAGCCCCGTGCGACGCGAGTGTCACGCTGAGGACTAGACCCTTGAATGCAGATTGGTGGGCATTAGTTACACTTGCAAGATCCGTATCGCGCCGACAGGGTTAGCAGTTCTCGGATGCGCTGCCGACAGTTGGTAGCCTTTATCTCTTGTGGCAAACGAAGAGCTAAGGCTTGCTGCACAGTTTAATTAAAAGATCAGTCGAGAAAGCGAATAGTAAAGAGCAGCACTCATAAAAAAGCACGACCTGCTAGAGCGGAAGTACGAAAGCTGGTACCATTCTAACGGTACCAGCTTGGGTTATGAAACAATGGCAAAGTGAGTTTCCGAGTCCAGATCGAGTAGAGCAAAAGTGTCTACTGCTAACAGTGCCAACAGTCTTTCAGAACGGCTAATGTATTGGCCCGAGAGGATCTGGGGGCGCCAGGCAGTAATGGTACGGCTGTAGCAGTTCAGCTGGCTATGAAGGAGCTATGCCACGAAGATCTTTGTTGATCAGAGCGACTATTTTGATTCGAGCCATTTGTCCCACCAGCATCTGCTCTTTTAGTCAAAGGGAAATTGGCAGGATGTTTAGATGGGTGGCTAAGGTAAATGCTAGCTACTAAGTCATTACTAAATCATTACTTTCCATTTATGAAAGCAGATTGAGCAAGGTGGTGAGATGCAGGTCTTCCTTGAAGTGCATTCATGTCTTTCTTGTTTACTATTGGCGTCCTCAATATCATTTTTGGTTCTGACTATTCTCTTCTTGCTGATTGAAATGTTTGAGCTGTATCCAGTCCGTGCTAAGTCGCCTAAATTCAGAGGACGATCCTTCGAGAATGTCTTGCAATTTTGCCCTGTCTAAATTTAGAGTGTGTGCCATCTGAGTCTCGGTCGGAGGAAATGGGCTTTTTAATTGGCTAAACTTTTTGTTCAGAAGTGTTTGTCTAATTGCTTTCAGTGTCGAATGCTGTTGACAGATTGAGGGTATTTGCTGAGGGAGCAGGATCTTGCCAGAATAGGATACAATTATAGGCGACTTATTAGCATTCCTATTACCATAGGGGTATAGCTGTGCTAATTGCCAACATTATGGGTTGGCTGATAGCTAGGCTAAGTGCATACACTTCCCGACCGGATGTAGTAGTGTAGTCGGCAGCACCCGCCGTGGCCATTGTCCTAGTTCGCTTTCATTTACGATTCGCTGCACCTCGTGCACGATCGTTGCCATCCTGTAAGAAATGACGAAGCCGAATGAATTGTCGGCAGGTTTTCTTCGCGAATGCTGTTCGGGCAGCCCGCACAGCTCGGTTAAGCAGAGAGCAGCGACCGCTCAATGCGTTCGTGATGCAACCGCGTCCGGTGCTGTGCTGTACTTGCAGGGTGCCTGCTAGTTTTGCCCTGGTCTGTTGCAGACCGGCACCACCGCTGTCGGCGGTGGCGCGTCTGCCGCTTACGGCGGCTCGGACGCGTCTGCTGCCGAGGCTGCGCCTGCTACGAAGGATGACGCCGCCAGCGACGACGGTCACGAAGAAGTGCAGCCCAACAAGAGCGTCCTGTTCACGGCCAGCACGAAAGCCATCGTCTGGGGAATGCAGAACAAGGCCGTGCAGGAGATGCTCGACTTTGACCACGTCTGCTCCCGAAAGGAGCCGTCCGTCGTAGCCATGACGTACCCGTTCGTGTAAGTGCTTTTACGAAGGTGCTCTGTCTCACCTGTTCAACACTTGTCCGATTTGCGTGTCAAATTTGCCCCTCCAAATGGATCATCACACGTTCGTGCATTCGTTGTGCGTGCCGTCGACCGGCCGGCGCCCGGCGGGTCGCGTGCTGGCTGTCACTTTTGGCGAGTGGACTCTCAGCTTGCTTTTGCGTGCTTGTACCGCTGCCGCTTGCTACCATCTCGGAATAGCTCCGTGCTTAGTGCCGTCGGTGAGAGTTCGTGACCTTGGGGAGTTAAATAAGGGGCGCCGCAGTGGTGCGTGCCAGAGCCGAGAGCTAGCGTAGTGTCTTGCGGAGCGGCTTATCTGGCGGTCACTTCACGGCTCCTGTGCCGGCCTTGCACCACCATGTCGGCATGCAGCTGCTAGCCACGGGCTACACGTGCTCTCTGCCGGCTCCGTGGCTTCTCATGTATAAGCCCCAGCTAGCGCACCTCACTCTGTGGGCACTTGCTTCGGCAGCGCTTGCAGTTGGAAAGCAGCGGCTGTTTGCTTCCTCCAAGGACGTCCACTGACTTGCTGCCGGCCGTCTGCTTTTTCCTCGGGCATTTAGGGTTGACTATTCCTCTTGCTGGCTGCAGATTTACGTGTTCACTTGGTTGGCCGCTGTTAGATGTCGAGTCTTTCATCTCTCTTCTTTGCAGCGGTGACCATAAGCAAAAGTTCTACTGGGGTCACAAGGAAATACTGATTCCCAGTAAGTCATCGCCTGTGCAGTGCCGGCATGCACATAGCGTCCCCTATCTCCTACTGTGTCGTGGCCATCGGCTTCACGGTTCGTCACTCGGAGCCAGAGCTGTTGGTGCACGAGAGTGCTCATTCAATTCGCGTTGCATCGTGCTTCGAACGCTGTCAACACGTTAGGATTTGTTTGCAGTCTACAAGAACATGGCCGATTCTATGAGGAAGCATCCTGAAGCTAGCGTCCTGGTGAATTTTGCTTCACTTCGCTCCGCCTTTGAGAGCACCATGGAAGCAATGCAGTTCCCGCAAGTGCGAGTTATCGCTATAATAGCCGAGGGCATACCCGAGAATCTAACTCGTGTCATCAACAAGCAGGCAGACCAACGAGGCATTACTATTATCGGACCGGCTACGGTAAGCCATTTCTCTACTGCCCCTACGACCCAGCCTCCATTCTTGATGAGTTTGCACCCTCGGACTAAGTGAGAAGTGCACCCAGTCTCAAGCGTATTTGGACTGCCAATAATTGGCTCTGTCTAAGTCACTGATCGTGCTGGAACCAGGATTAGGTTCCTTTTACCCTCTTTTGGATTAGCGCATAGCAATAATTTCAGTCAGGGTGGGTTTTCCTGAAATTTTTCTAAAACATCCGAAACCGACCGATTTTGGTTAAACTGGTGGTTTTAGCCTGGTCGAGACCATCGGACGTCTATGGATGCAGCAGCAGAAGAGTGATTCCCAACGTCCTGAAGTGGTCAGAATAATGTACTAGACCTATCAAGTATCACGGTTTCATTGACTCGTAGTCTACAAGTCGCAACTGTGTGGTCAAACTATAAATCCTCAATGGAAGTAAGCTTAGATCGTTTTTACGGTACCCAAAGCGGGTATGATGAAGCAGCCTCAGTTCGATGAATTCTTTTAAGAGGGTTCCTCACTCTGGCCTACAGTTCACTTCACTCGCTTGCCAGCCCTCCTGTCCGACCCACTTGCTTCTCCAGCATGCTCTTGCACCATCTACTCCTCGGCTTCCAGTCATCGTTCCTTACACTAAATTAAGCCTTTTGGTGACGGGCCTTGAGTTCATATGCACTGAAAGTCTGAAACTTGCTTCCGGCTTCTGCCACCACCTGCATCGACTTTAAATCATCGAAGTATCAGCTGAAGATGCGCTTGTTCCAATCAGCATTCCTGGGGCCCGAGTCACTTGTCATTTCTTGTTCCTTAATGCTTTACATGATTACCTACGCATGATTCAATGCATGCTACTAACCAGGAGCCTACTAACCTTCGTGTCTTTGTCAGTAAGAGGTACCTGTTTCTGTCGGCCAGGAATATTTGTGAAAGCACCTGCTACGGGCCAAGAATCAAAACCGTTGGAAAGCTCAGATAGACCAGCAGTTAGGTTTCATGCAGCAGCAAAGCAAATTTGGAGTGTTATCACACTGGAAAGTCTTCAATCGGGTGACCAATGAAAGACTTTCACCTACATTTTTACAGTGAGACTCTAGGATTTAGGTGAAAGCCAAATGGTTTTGTGGTGCTTATCTAGTAATGGCAGCACGAAGGTCCTGTCATATCCAGCAGACACTACTTGCACTTGCAAATGTGAGAGCCTTGGTCCTATATGCTAGCAAATTAAATCAAGAAGGATATATAAGATGTACAAAATGGGTTTCATTTGCCAATTGTGTTCAGTGCATGTATTTTGAGTATCCCTGTAGTGTTATTTTGATGAAACTCAGATAAGCCTGTCTGACTATCATGGCTGCTGCCATAACTGGCCCACTATTTTGGCGATTTAAGTGTAGTGGTTGACTGATTCAACAGGCTCATTTATGTATCTGCAGAAAAGCCACAGTGACTATCATCTTATCGTCGGGAAAATAAAGAATTGCCTGCTGCAGGATTCTAACCCTTGACCTGGGTTGTGAAGTGTTATTCTCGGGCTAGGACCCAGTGGCTGCCATATTTCCCCGAAAATAAGACCTAACTGGATAAGCACAATCATGATTTTTCAGAATGTTTGTAATATAAGCTATACCCTAAAATAAGCTTAAGTTACAGGGGATTGATATTGCAATAAATTATCTATTCAAGAACTATTTGTGCATGGAAAAGGATGGAAATGACCACATTAAGAATAAAATTTCGAGACACCAGCTTGCGAACTTTTGTTAAGCCTAGCCGGCAAGAGGTCGTGGCTTGGGTAAATAGTTAATGGGATAAAATCACCGACAGCTGTGTTTCCAATGCACTACGAGCCGGCTACGTGTATGCTTATTTAAGAAGATCTCAATTGCTGGATATTAACTATTGAGGGCAATCTTTATACAGGAAATGGATTCGAAAGAAATTCAGGCCGGAATTCGGGGTTTGGAGATCTAGGATGATGTTCCAGAAGATGACATGACTGTATTTTAAAATAAATTCAGATTTTTGTGCATGAATAAATGAACAAATGTAGTTTTAAAAATAAGAAATCTGAAAATAAGCCCTATTTGTCGTCTGGGTAAAAAATTAATATAAGACCCAGTCTTATTTTTAAGGGGAAATGCTGTAGACGTACGTCCGTGCTCCGATTTCCACTGTATAATTGCAGATGGCTTTCTAGCTAAGATTGCTTACCACCAAGCTTGAAAGAGCATACCAAAAGGCAGGACTTATTTTTGAAAAGTTGTTGACTGGCAATATGAGGGCAATTCTAGGTTATCACTTCATACTATCTAGCTAAGGTCAAGTCTAGCTGCTATAGGGACTTGGGTCGAATCTCAAATGCGCAATCCAAAAATGCTGATGTCGATCATCAACCACTTCCAGTTAGCATCATTCTCAGCAATCCTCTTGGCAATCGATCCCATCGTTTGTCCAAATTCTCTGTAAGCAATATAGGCAAGATGAAACCCTCATCCCTGCTGTATCATCTCAATTCGACTCTCAAGACCACTTCTTGTTTTTCTTCTCTTGCATCTCCTAGCTCTTTGCCCCTCTTCTGTCTCAGCTCAGCATCTCTTCCTTTTTTCTTTACCCTTCTTTATCCACTGTCCAACACATCCCTGCTAATATCATCGTGGCGTTCTTCTCCCAGCCAAAGAAGACTACTAGCCAAAGGCCTCACCCTCGCTGTTCTCGTTATGAGATGCACCAGTTTGCTGTTCCATGCTGCAGCTAACGACAAATAAATAACAAAGCGAAAAAAGTTAGCCACAGGCTCTGTTCATTTATTCTTCAAATAGCCGCTTTTCAGGCCACTCGCTAAGAAGTCAACACTAGAAAGAGAACTTGAATAACTTTTTCCACGTCTGTCTTCAGCTGTTCTTATCAAAGACACTCTGAACGAGTAGTGGCAAAGCAGCTGCTTTTATTAAAAGTCAAACCTAGAAGAAAAATATACTAGCTTATTTAACAGCCTCTTTTGTATAGCAACAGAAGAGCGTATCACCATCACTTGCAGCAGCAATAAAGGCTCACCCACTGCAGGATTCGAACCCGCGACCTCGGGACCAAGGTCGTAAAAAGCAACGGCCTTACCTAGTGTGTGTACTTGTTGTATGGCAGCTAACAAAACCAACCAGATAGTAATGGGAAAATGTGATGTCACTCGGAAACTGAAAGCCACACACTCACACCGATCTCAGCCAGCATCTCTCAAGCGGCCTCGGCGTGGAAAGACGGTGTACTGTTGCAAAAAGTTACCTTGTGCTAGACTACTGCATTATCTCTGCAGTCAAGTCTGCATGCTTTCTGTTTTGTTAGATGTGAAACAAAGTTTGCCGGTTTTCGACAATGGTACATATAGCCAAGTTACCCCATTTGCCTGAGACGTCGCTGCTACACTTTGTAGCTCTTTCCTTGCGCATCTTCTTGCCTGTGCAATGAAGTACACATTGTGAAAATCTAGCCAGCCAGGCGTCTCTGTCGAAAGCAGTGGACTGCAGCATTATGTAATTACGTCTGCACTGATTGTTGATTGTATGTGCCATCGACTTCAGGGCACTCTAATAACTCACCTAGAGCCGCCAGTCCTCAAAGTCTCTGAGCTCCGGCAGCGTACGTGCACTATTCGCTCCTCGTACCTGTCTTGGCATCGCCGGTGCATCTGACCTCCAGTCATCGAGCTGTGCCATGAGCGGACCTTATCCTTTGGATTTACTGTCTTCATCCCCCTCATAAAGCCTGGAACTCTCTACTGACCGAATTGGGCTCCATCATTTGACTTGCCGACATTTAAAGCAAGGCTATACATTCGCCTGCTTCTCATTGCATATGCTTCTCATTGCATATGCTTTGTTTATGTGACCTGTCCTTCATGTCCTTATCCGTGCTGCTGTTGGGAATGTTGTTATCACGGATCAGTCGACAGACCTCCCTTTCCAGGCTATGTGAAGTGCTCAGGAAAGGATTAATTTCTCTTAGCACTGTCATAAGCATGTTTTATCATTATTGTTTTTATTTTTGTACTGAATCTGTACACTTCTTTTGCTTATTCTTTGCTGTTTGATGCCTTGCTGCAGTAAGCATTGGTGAATGTCAGTTGCATGTACGAGATCTGCTACCATTTAGGTTGGAGGTCTGAAGCCCGGATGCTTTAAGATTGGCAATACTGGTGGAATGATGGATAACATCCTGGCCTCGAAGCTGTACCGACCAGGAAGCATTGCCTATGTTTCGCGATCTGGTGGCATGTCGAACGAATTGAACAACATTATTGCAAATAATTCGGACGGTGTATTTGAGGGTATTGCCATTGGCGGTGACAGGTAAGCCTTACCTTCTTTCACTGGGGATTGCAGCGGTCGCGAGTAATTCGTCGTCGAGCTCGATGCATGTGCTCACTGCTTGACATTTTCCCCATTTCTACAATCGTCCACGATGTAGGCATTTCACCTAAAACCGTGGCCAAGCCCAAAAAACTGCAGCTTCGTGTACGTGTTCGCCAGATAGCTAGCACGATGGCCAACTGGACACGTGGAATGAAGTTGTTCAGGCAGGCTTACCTATCTTGGACTGTGTGTCGATTTCCTCAAGGCCGATAACCAGTAAGAGTAGGCAATCTGCGCCTACAGTATCAAGCTGACGATTGACACGCTGGTGGGTTAGCGGAGTGATGATCCAAAGCAAACTGGTTGCTCTGCCGTGTCGAGACGATATTACAGGTGGTCTGCTGTTGGGTGAGCTTGTAAGAGGGAAACCATTATAGCTTGCCAGAAAGAGACTGCCGAGCCCTACCGTTAGCACGGTTTCTTCACAAATGTATTGTCTATAAATGTCGATATTAATAATAAAAATAATAAGATGCTTGTGTATCGCACTAACAAAAACAAATTTCTTTCTAGGACAACTGCTGGTTTCTTTTTGGAATAGGGTAGCAAGAGAATCGCTAGGGTATCTTCGTTCATTACTCGAAAATTTTTGCCAGTACACGCTAGGATACTTAGAAGCAAAAGTCGAGGCCACCCCTGATCTGTAGTTATGTAGCCAAACCGATGTACAGTATACCGGCATCCATAGCAAGCTCGTGCATGACAAGTTCAGCAAATATGAAAATGTCGTACGAACGACAGTGCACCAACGTTACATGAAGCATGTCGCCGGCACATTTATGCATGCACCTATAGGGCCTATCTCGACCCTATCTGCTGAAAGGCTGAATGATCCGGGGATGTAATAAGTGTCTCAGGTGGAATGCCTCCTTGTAGCATGAACATATTTTTTTTGTAATTATGCTGCTGCTTAAACCAGCACATATGCAGTGGTAGTACCTATTCAGCTGCTCTGTACAATTACTGCTAGAACCACACGAAAGTAAGTATACAAACCTTTTTTTTACCTAAAAAGACCTTGCCTTGTCTACGGAAGAGACAGACGGAAATGCCACTATGGTGGTTGGGTTTAATTGTTTGCAATGATCAATGGGTAGGTGTTAAGTTTTGCTTTGATTGTTTGCAAATCAGGGGCTGTCTACATGTCAGGCAACAGTGGGTTCGAGGCCCCCAACGTGCTTAGGGAACTGAAGGCAAGGTTTTTCAAAGGATTCGTTATTGGCTTCATGGCATGTTGCTAGGCACTGCCGAGTCGGAGGAGCGGGTGCATCAATGCGAGGTGGAAGTAGCCGAAATGGGTAAGCCTGAGCAAGTGAATGAAGTGATCTGTACGAGTGAGCAGTGATGTGGGGCCTGCACGTCAATGAGCTGCTCTTTTTGTGTGGAGAGCTAGTGCAGGTCAGACTGAGAGCCGTGCCTTAAGATGCTCATTCAGATTGAAGTGAGCCACCTCGCTTGCTTGCTCGTGCCGATGTCCTTCGTAGAGAGCCGCTGAGCCAACGGAACGTTGTGCTGCACGTTCGCGTGTTCGGCAGCATTCGTTTTTTACTCTTGCTCGGTCTGTAAACAGCAGTTTGTGGTGCAAATTGTCCAGGGATGTGCGCTGCAAGTGCCCCAGGCAATGTTGGCACATTGTTTGTGTGTGTCTGTGTGCGCGCATGCGCACACCCACGGTATGTCAATGTCTTGGGATAGTCAAAAACTTCATCATCTGTGATGCGTCCTTGCTGTCTCTGTCTGTCTTTGCCGGTTGACTTGCCACTTCATCTTTCAGATACCCTGGTACGACATTCATGGATCACGTTCTGCGGTACCAGGACGAACCAAAAATAAAGCTAATTGTCGTTCTGGGCGAGGTGAGACAGGATAAATGCCGTCCTGACTCTGCATGCCTATTTGCTGCATACTTGCCTGAACGTTTTGTACCCCGTTGTATGCAGTACTCTGCCACCGAACACTTGGCTTCGAGGGGATCTAATTTGAGGGGGGGAGTGGCCAGCAATGCTGACCTTGATCACGGCACGGCAGTGTGGTTGTGGCTCCTCAAGAAAGCCTGCCGTGTGCAGCTTTTCGCACGAGCAGGAATTTCCCAAGGTGCACCGGGCAGTTTGCCCCCTTAATTCCGGACTCCTTATTGACTTGACCGTGCGTGTTTGCTCCATTTGCAACCCAGGATAGAGTGTGCCGGCACGTCTGGGGGGGGGAGAAGGAGGGGGTCACAAGCTCTCAACCAGTTAGCATTACTGTGCTCGAGCCGCAGCGCTGTGTCTATTGCATTTTCCTCTAGTTCAATGGCTGCTCACGCCTTATTGCCGTGGCGACGGTCTTGCTGCGACCCTTCATTCCAGGTCGCACGAATTTATTCGGAGACCGAGCCGGCATTACCCAGTAAATGCACAATTCTGGTGTTGGCGGCCCACTCTTTTTCATAACTGGTGACGTTGAACAGAAACATCCGATTCCATTTTGATTTCGGTGTCTGACTGCGTCTTGTTGCAGTGACCGCTTGCTGATACGAAACCCCTATAGACATGCATTGAAAACATGTCACCGATAAAAAAAAATGGAAAATGTATGAGTAAACGTTCTGAGAAAGCTGCTGACACGTTGGCCGATCACCAGCTCATAATTCCAAGCCTTTTGTTTAATGTCGTTTTGGAGCTGTTAGCAGAGGCCTTGCTGGTCTTTGAAATGATGAGGTGCCGATTGAGCTGTTTGATTTTTGCATCAGAATATGTGTTATAGTCGTGAGATCACTTGATAAAGATGTCTTGAACGTCTAGCATTTTTGACATTCCTTTCATTTTGCTGTGCTGCACTGGTGGCCCCCTTTTAAGGGATTGGTCTATTGAAGTGCTGCAACTAATTGATTAAACATCGTCGAGGGCATCTACAGGTGCATTAGTAGTCTCAGTCTAGTAGGACTGTTGAAACTTCTGATTCTCTTGATGATAATACCCTTATTTGTCATCGTTTAGTTGGTGCCACACCCCCCCCCCGGCAGCCAACGAGGGGCGTTCCATCACCAAGGCCACGCAACACGTGACTGTCCATGTAAAATGTAATAACGTATTGTGCCTGTGGTTTGCAGGTGGGTGGCACAGAGGAGTACAAAATCTGTGACGCCATCAAATCAAAGAGACTGACAAAGCCCATTATCTGCTGGTGCATTGGGACTTGCGCCAGCATGTTCACATCAGACGTAAGCTTAACCGGCAGCTCTGCTGCCATCTTTGATTGTTAGTCTTGTGTTATCTTGTGGTTCATATGCACGCATGCTGGTCTGGAACAGTATGCTGTCGCATGCACGGGAGCACGTTCACGCTTAGCGTTCTCGTAATGAGAATGACATTGGAGCGCTTCGCCAGCTTGTTTGCTGTGCACATAGAGGAGCTAGAATTTAAATTTTACATCACTTGCACCTTTGTCACGTAGTAGTGAACCTTATGGATATGCAGTGGTTTAAGTTATAGACCTTTTGCATTCATGCCACAGTCATCTGGCCTGCAACCAGTTCATCACACAGGTAATGCAGGTAGAAGGTTAAATAGATGGCCAGCGAATAGATGAGGATTCATGGCCGCCTGTAGCTGCACGTCTGTGGCAACGACCCATAGACAAGTGTACACTCATTCCAGGAGCTGGAGGTTGGAGATAGTGGTCAGCTATAATTATTAATGGATCAGCAATGGGCGCCTGACACTTGCAGGCTAAATGTCTCCTTGCTATTTATAGATAATGTACTGTATTCTGTTCGATTGAGTCCAGATGTCCACGTGCCAGTTTTCGGCTGTGGAATTTTCCATGTTCCTGTTTTGGTTCAGTTAGTGAGTGTTGGCCTAACCTTGGATGCTTGCAGTGGCCACGACCCAGTGACTAGGGTAGTCGGAATTGACTGCTTGTTGCCAATTAGGTTTACTGAGTAGCACATTGCTTTCAAAGGCACAGGCTCTTTTGGATGTCACTAATCATAAACGTGGTTCGGAATTTTTGGCAAGGTTTTTGTTAATTACAGATGTTTCGTTGCTCTACCCCCATTCTTATGTTGCTTCGGACCTGCGTGCCTATCTCTGCTATTGGCACACCGTTTAGTCAAGGTAGATGGGCATTTCAGAATACGCAGCTCATTCGAGCGTTTTTTTTTAATCCATTAGTGCAGGTTTGTTTAATGTCATCAAAGCTTAACTGCATGTACTAGGTACACTTGTCTTTCCCCTTATCCACCAGCGTATGGCGTGCCCTTCCATCTAAACTGTCGCCATGTTGCCGGTTCGCTATTGGATACGATGTCGGGTCGTTGCAACTGTGGCAGCCCACTTGAAGGACTGACACGCGAGCAGAAGCTCAGTTGCAGGTACCTGCTCGACGACCTCCAACAGCCATAGATCGGCGAGTGTCAAAGCCGTTCGTGGGGCCAAGCTCTGTTCTTCTGCAGTTCATGCTGCCCTGTGCGCACTGCACGGCTCGTTGGTACCGGTCACGTGCTTATATTGTTGCCGAGCTTGAGCCCGGTCCGGCCACTTAGCCGGCACTCTCCCATGATCTTTCGCGTGTAGGTTCAGTTCGGTCATGCGGGCGCCTGTGCTAACGCCGAAGCCGAGACTGCACTGGTCAAGAACAAAGCACTGGCCGAGGCCGGAGCCCACGTGCCCGGCTCGTTTGATGACGTCGGTGACCTCATCAGGTTAGTGACACGCCCACTCTCATGCTTACTGTCGTAATAATACTAGTAGTAGTAGTAAAAATAATAATAATACATTTCTTACCACCCTCAGAAAACTGAATCTCTTTCTAGGCTCTTTACAGATTCTGTATAAAATCATTATCAAATGATTGGTGGTAACATCTGCAAGCAGGTGCTTAGCGCTCATTCATGATTAATGAATCGTGGACGAACTTAATGCTCATTCGCTCTTATGCTAAATGAATCGTGGACGGCTGCCGTGTGACAGTTGCCTGTGACGGCTGGCCACGAAAGGCCGTCAACCACCATCCACATCTTCCCCCACGGGGGCAGCCGGCGCTTGGTATTGCAGGAGCCCGACTGTTTGCAAAGGTCACGCCCACCATCCACCATGCACACTTCGGAGGATCGCTGTCAAATGCAAAACGCTGCCGCCTCGTCGTAGTCGGCCGACGAGCAGCAGTGGGAATCGGCAGAAACTAGTCACCCCGTGGCACCGTGGCACCCACGCGTTCACCGTTGTGGCCCACTCATTCTATCGAGCACACCCACATGGTGTGCTCTCCCATGTGTGCATGCTTAGACTAGCATCTGTATCGATGCGATTCTGTATTTTGGTTCTGCTCGATGGCCACTGCTGACAGACTGGGCCTCAACTGCTGTCTTAGCGCAAGTGCCTGGAAATCGCCGGCACGGTCGGCGTTTGGGTCTGAGCGGATGCTAGATGCAATTGTAATGCCAGCGCCAGAATGACGGGACCGTGCGTACTTGTTGCATTTAAAGAGCAGCAGCAGCTAATGACCACATTCACTCCAGTCAGTGCGCCATCTCGTTCGAACCTCGCTGCAACCAGTGCCACACCTATCCGTTTAGGAAAGTGTACATCGAGCTGGTGACGGCAGGAGTCATTCAAGAGAAGCCCGAGGTGGCGCCACCTACAGTTCCTATGGATTATGCTTGGGCTCGAGTAAGCTTTGTTGCTGACCCCGTGGTGGCCTTTGAGTTTTCACCTGCTTACCCGAGGCTCAGCTCACCGCTCTCACGAGTGATGGCTTGGGTGAATCGCTCAGCTGCTAATCAAGAGACGGCCCATGCCCATTTAGTCCCAAAACTCGTGCCCCTGCCGCCACCGGGTGTTGTACTTGATCTACTTGTCTCACCCTGTCTGTCTCTGTATCGATCTGTCTTCTGTCAATATATCTACCTATCTTTCTGTCAGTCTCTGTGTCAACCTATCTGTCTATCTAGGTATCTACATATCTGTCCATCTACCTGCCTGCCTGTCTGTGTATTTACCGATGTATCTAAATACCTTCCTGTCTATATACCCACCCATCCGGCCACCCTCCCACATCCACCAATCCATCCATCCATCCATCCACACACCCACCCACACCAGCCATCCATCTCCGGTTCGAGTTATAGCTTTGCCAGTCACGTTTATTTGCATTTACTTAGGAGCTCGGCCTTATCCGGAAACCAGCATCGTTTATGACAAGCATTTGCGACGAGCGAGGTCAGGAGCTACTGTATGCTGGCATACCCCTAACTGACATCTTCAAGGATGAGATAGGCATAGGCGGTGTCCTGGGACTACTCTGGTTCCAGCGAAGGTACCTCAGGGCCTCGGCCCCCGGCTGTGTTGGCTTGCAATGTGGCAGCCACGTATGGCTCAGCACACCCAGTCATTTTTTGTGGACAGTTTGAAAGACTTGCTGGATTTATACAGTTCGCTGCCGTTGCATGCACAAATCTTCGCACGATTTCTCTGTGGCTGGCTGCATGTGAAACCTTATTGTTTCACCTTTCTCTAGGCTCCCCAGATATGCAATGACATTTATCGAGAAAATCCTGATAGTGACGGCAGATCACGGTCCTGCTGTCTCGGGAGCACACAATACTATTGTGTGCTCACGGGCTGGAAAGGATCTGGTCTCCTGCCTCACCTCTGGCCTACTGACCATCGTAAGTAGCTGGAAAGCGGTCCTTACAAACCTAGGTTCACGTGCTAATAGCATGTATTTGAAATGAGGCGGGCTCTGTTTGCCAACCTCGGTTGCATACTCATGCATCACAAAACGAGCCCATCTTTGTTTCATAGGGTGACCGGTTTGGAGGAGCCTTGGATGGTGCTGCCAAGCAGTTCGTCGAGGCGTACGATACCGCACTTACTCCGATGGAGTTTGTCAACCGCATGAGAAAGAAGGGCGAGCTGATTATGGGTATCGGACACCGTGTAAAGTCGGTAAGGTCAAGTGCTTTGGTATGGGTTATCTTGCCCAAAAGTCAAGCATCGTCAGATCAATTTTATTGGGCAGTCTTATACAGCTTGATATCTTGATCTTATATCTTATCTATAAATATCTTATACATCTTATATGTCTTAAATATCTTATATATCTTGATTCTGCCTGTACTCAAAGGTGTTGGCACTTCGCGACCCAGGTCGTGGGTTCGAGTTATGCAGCAGGCATTCTTTATTGCCCACCGAAAGCGGGAGTGATGACCGCTATAGCTATTTAACTGAAGCTGTTGAATTAGCTTACATTTACTTTATTCCTTTCTTTAAGAATTCAAACTTCCGGGCTTCCTTTAGTCCTCTGTTAGGCCCAAGTCTTTCTTTCCTACCATCAATTAAGTTAAACACCATCCAAGTCTCTCCCAACTGGAATAGCAAGTTTGCTGCCCTCGATTGTAGGCTGGGGTACAGCGACTTGCTTCTTGGGCGACTTCTACTAAAGCCCAGAAGGTCATACCAAACGCGGCTGTTAACCTGATTCATCAGAGCAGACGTTCAGAGCAGGCTGTGCCACTACTTAGATAGCACTTCTTGGTGCCGACGAAATCCTTATTTTGTTGCATTCGTTGAAACCAATGCTGATGTTGTTTGCGGATTCTAGCTCACTCTGTCAATCTCATTCCGGCATTAGGCTGCCTGTGCTTGTCCGTCTGGCACTGAAGGCATGTGTAGCTGCCTGAAATACTTAGTACCCACCGCCTGTAGCTTGCAGCAGTGCAGTGCTTTAATCAGTTGGTTAGGCTTAACCACAATTTCACTTGCAGGTCAATAACCCAGACATGCGAGTTGTCATTTTAAAGGAGTTTGTAAAAGAAAATTTCCCTGCATCACCACTTTTGGACTATGCTCTTGAGGTGGAAAAGATTACGACATCAAAGGTATACATGCTGCAAAAGCCCTCATCTGGTGTCAGCCGTTTTGATACGTGAATGTTTCTGTGTGCGCATGTGCATATTTGTTCGTTTCTCCAACTCGAGGATACAAATGACAGGATTTAAATCAAGTCCTTGCCAGTTTCTTCATTTTATGCTACGTTTCTAATTTGCCTTGCTACACCGTGCCAGAACAAGGGGTGCATGTAAAGTAGCTAATGATTCTTACAACAAATTGCTCTTTTGTCGTGTGGCGATAGTGGAGCAGAGCGGTTGCTTAACTTCTTTAGGCGAAAATGGACTAGTTAAAAAAGGTTGTTTAACGACTAAGAACACACGGGAAACCTATCAGAGCTGTTTCATTGTTATTTGAGCTCCACTGAAGGACCATTTTTGTGCATAGGCAATAATTGATAATGATAATGACTTGTCGTTTGTATGCACTCGGAGAGACCTAAATCTTTATCCAGATGCTTTACAGCTCATTGCAAGAGAATCAATAGTCAAGAAGTAATGGCATGATCGGTGTCGTGCTTACCCCAGCAAGCTATAACTCGCTAGAAGACTCATGGTCATCGGTTAGTGGTACGTCTAGCTACTAGCATGCACTGGTAAACATGCAGAATATACATAGGAACAGTTTACTGGGGCGCAGGGAAAGCTGAGCACAACAGATTTGTCTTTAGCTGCTGTTTTAAGTGGTGAAAAGTCATTGCATGTAATGACCAAAACCAGAAGCTAGTTCCAGATTTGTGATGCATACGAACTGAATGCCTAATCCCAAAAAGATTTTGATTTATTGCGAGGAATGGCAGTTTTGAAGCCGAGGAGTGAGTTGTGGGAGAGGATAATGGAGGAGCAAGGAGGTCAGATAGGTAGGCTGGTGCAATCAAGTGAAGCAACCTGTAAGCCAGACAAAGGATCTTGAAGTCGATTGATGTTTTTAGCAGGGGGAGTGAAACTCGGACAGAAGTGGTGTGATGCAGCAGCTGCGCTGCTGGGTACGGACGAGATGAGCTGCTGAATTTTGTACCACTGCAGATGCGAGTCGTAAATAAAGAAAATCGCAGTAATCTGGGCACGATGTCATAACCACATGAGCTAGTTTGGCCGACATATTCTTGTCTGTCTAAGCAGGGCCTGATTTTGCTGGCTACCCAAAGCTGAAAGTAGGCCAACTTGCCAGTAGAGGCAATGCTCATTCAATGACAAGTCGTTTTCGAATAGCATGCCCTGACGTCACTTGAGTGATGCTAGATAAACCAATCTTGAGAGTGAGGTCTTGCAACTGGAGAGTCTAGGAGAGTGTATACCACTAGGTTTGCCTGGTGCTGTTAGACCAATCTCATCATCATTCAGCTTTAGGAAGGTAGTGGCCAATGAAGATCGTTCAGGAACTAACAAATCGCCATATTTAAAGTTTGACCCGTCTGGCCACTCTTTGTGCTAGAACGTTTAGTGTTACTGACTGCACCACCACAGACGTGGTCATCTGCATTATTAGTATCCGTTTTGCATTATTATTACCTTGATTATTCTTATAACATGAAGGATAATACCTGAAGTATGTTGACTAAATAAACGTGGGGGGATGAATTGCCGGCTGACTTTTCTCTGCTGCTGCAATCTGCAGAAATCATTTATAAGAGCAGCAGTATTCTTTGGTCGGGCTTCGGTATAAGTCCAACCATGAAGATAGTGCTGTCGTCATGTTGCCTTGAAACAGCTGCCTAGGTGCTGTGCATACAGTAGCATAGTTGCTAGACTGTGTGAACCCAGATTCATCACAAGAGTGGTAACCCCTACAGTATAAGCTGTATCCCAGGGCAATATCGAGGTGATGGCAGTGTTCGGCACAGCTGAGTTGCAGCAATATGTACTAATATCTAGTGCCAATGCTGATATCTCATTGTCATGCCTCATCGACAGTATTTCCCTGTGAGTTTTTTTATTTTCTCTTATTGTCCTAAGGATGCACGTTGGATGTATGTGTTGCTGTTTGACACAGCCCAGCATTTACTTTCGTTTTAGAAGCCAAATCTGATCCTGAACGTTGATGGGCTGGTTGCAGTAGCAATGGTGGACTTACTTCGCAATAGCTCGCTCTTCACAATGTAAGAAAAATGCCGTAGGTTGCTTCAACCGCATGTCACTATAAGAGATTTAATGCTGTGTATCAAACATAGCAGTATGAGTATCGTTGTGCTCGTGGAGCCGTCACGGTGTCTTGACAAGAACGCATGGCATTTTTTTGTATTTTGTATTAATGTTTTGTACTTTCGCACAGCATGTGCTTGCTGCTGTGCGACGGAGGGCTTTGAATACCTATTATGGGACTTCGTGTGACCTATATGCAGCCCGGGAGTCCTCATAGCATCCTAGGGTGTTGGGCAGAGCAGTTTTATAGAGGCTTTTGTGAAGGTTTTGGGTTGCATACCCTGCGATCCCCCATCCGGCCTTCCACAGGAGGCCTCTGCGAGTGGTGTTGGCCCTACTCACGGGTGTGGCTTGGTGGGCGATACTACGAAGCCTGCTGTTGCTAATATAGGTAGCCGCAGCTCACAGGTTGATTTTCACCCTCGTGAGTTTTGCCCTCAGAACGACACTATCGAAGCATTGAGCTGAGCTGAGCCGAGTAGAGCTGACTAACAGTACAGTAAGTTGAACGTTGGAAGGTCGCAATGTCTCGTGGCCAGAGGTGATTGCCACGTCCCAGTAAGTACCAACCGTACTGCTGTAAAATAAAGGGGGCAGCTTGCTTCTTGGACAGAGGTCAGTTATATTTCAGCTTTCAATGGGGATGGAGCCACTGTCGCAGGTCTGACCAGATGTCTGCCTCGAAGGCCAGATTTACCATCTGCAGTCAAACGGAAACTACCAAAAACAGCTCTTTCTTCCCATTGGCGGTTGCTAGGGATAGCTGGTTTCTGTGCGATCTGCATGCCTGATGGTAGTAGTGCTCCCAGGGCAATGCTCACCGTTATTGCAAGTGAGCCACATAGTTGTACTCGTCGTTTGCCTTGTTACTGACGATGACCATAGGTTTGTGCTGAGCTTATGCAGCTTGAATAGTCAATGAGTTGAGTATTTGTATCGCCGCAGGGAGGAAGCTCAAGAGTTTGTGGACATTGGTGTGCTAAATGGATTGTTCGTTCTCGGCCGAAGTATTGGATTCATTGGTATGTGATTAGTTTCTTTTTTTTGTTGCCAGTTGTCGTCCTCGCGTGCCGTCACTCGTTTAGGTGCCGCCTCTTCACGTTTTTTAAAACTGAATTGCAGGTCATTACCTGGATCAGAAACGGCTGAAGCAAGGCTTGTACCGGCACCCATGGGATGACATATCATACGTTATGCCGGAGACAGCATTCCCGAACGGTGATAGCCAGCAGTGAAGTCAGTCAAATACATAATGCTATTGCCATGTGAGGTGTCAAGGCAAGCGGCACCGTTGTGGGTCGCGTTGTCACTAGCTGCACATGCTGGATGAGAGGCATCCCGTTCTTTGACTCGCATATCTGAGGGTTTAGCATTATTTGTTATTTACCGTTGCATGTACCGAAAGGGTTACATACTCTGCTGTTTAGTCCCTGTACAGACGCTCTTTCACTAGTCTATGTCGTCGCTGTACACTTTCTTCCTTTTTTTAAAAAGAGATTGTATGAAAAGCTTTGCCTCTTGTGGCCATGTGCTGGTGTTGCTGCAGTAGCTTTTTGTTTCGGTAATAAAGGCTGTGTGAAACTTGGTGTATTGCAATTCCGGCACCTAATGGGCATTGCTGATGTGTTTCGGACTGCAAAGCAGTGCCATCTGTAATTAATCGATAGCATAGTCGTCTGCTTAGCTGGGCTGCTGTCAAAGCCTGCATATAAAAATACGACTGCTTAGTCTCACTGTTGGTGATGTAGTAACCTGGCCTTGGCTGCTGCAGGTACAGGGGTTGCTGCACCCAGCACTCCGTGTTGCAACTGCACCTGGAAACTGGCTATTATGTGTCGAGCCGTAACGTGATAGCTGGTTCTGCAAAGGTCATACAATATTTTTGGCATAACTTTGCCACCTGACTTATGCGTTTGATGTTGCCACGTCTGTTTGATTCGTAATTCTTCAGATGCCTGCAGGAGAAAACGCCCCAGTGCAGTCTTCTATTTTAGGAAATTGGTCTCAGAAGAGGCATATTCGAGCAGTAACACACTCATAGCATGCCTTACTTACAGTTCAGAAATAAAGCATCTGGTGTGTTAATTGAATTGCTTGAGAAGAGAAAAGATCACTGATTATTTGCTGCCACTCAAGAACTTACACCGACAATTAATCCATTCAAATATTTAGCATCCTACCATACCATATCTGATGGTTTGAGCTTACGAAGCATGTTCTCTTGGGTTCAACGAATTACCGAAATCCATTCTAATTAGGCTAACATCGACCGGACGTTAGCGTTGCCGAGCTCAAATTGTGCACTGATATTGTAGTACACGTTCGATTTTATCTATGCATCAAATTTGAAGTCGCTTGGCGAACGTGCCCTTATGCGAATTGGCTTTGACGCCTGCACCAAAATCCATTCTAGGTCCCGTAAAATCCACCTCAGATCAGCTGCCCATAGCTCCAACAAGTTTGAAATATCAAACTAGGCTACACTTACAATGTACTCAGAAAACTTCGTGAGATTCCGCTCACGAGTTCTCATGGTCCACTGAAATAGCATTGCAGTGGCCCAGGCCAACAACTCAATCCTCGGTCAGTTTCAAATAGATCGATAGTTGCTGAGAAAAGATCGAACTTTTCTTGTGCTGCATTAAAGGTGCAGCCACATCCTTTTAAACAATCGACGAAGGCACAATCGACGGCAATGACCCGGCCTCTACCGCAATCTGTTTCAAATTTGCTGGAAATCGGCCGTTTGAATTTGTAATTATCCCACCACATTACGCTCACTGTGGGCGAACATACTGTCATTTTTCGCGTTCAAACTTGGGCAATCGGCAGCAATTGCCCGAGACAATGCAGCCATCTATGATGGTCTGTTACAATTACAAAGCTGGCGGGAGAAGATCGAGTTTTTCTTCCGTAACAGTGTGCTGTGTTATAAGTGCAGCAGCATTCATTCAACCAATCTCGAACGTACAAGCGAGGGCAATTCGTGGCAATCAACGGCAAAGGCCTGGGAAAATACGGAAATCTATCCGTCGTACGTGTACACATTCAACTGAAGTCGTGAGAACAGGGGTATAGGTCAAGCGATCGTACCAGGTGAGGGAGACCTTGTGGTTAGCTGGAAAAAACATGTCATCGGCCCTGCCAGGTGTGGTGAACATTAGAGTACCGGTGAGCGCTTCAACATTAGTCAGTGGCAAGGCGAGAAGCTACATTAATTAGTGAAGCTTCAGGCTAGCACAGCTGTAATGATGTTTTGATGGAAATGATAGACATTTATTTATCGTGCTCTACCCGAGGGCTGTGGAGGAAGTTTCCAGGGGTTCGAACTTTCAGTTTGCAGGTCACTGCCAAGCCATTAGGGACCTTGTCAGTCGGACAAAGAAGCATTTTACATTAAGCATATTACATTAGGCATAACATCGCACTTTAAAAAAAGGTTCGTTGACGTGTACTTTAGCTTTGCACAGTCTAGGTGCAGTCAATTTTCGACAGAATGCAGGATTTCTGTTTTGACTTGGGCCATTGCAGTTGATTGCAATGGAGTGACCGAGAGCTAGCATTCCCAACGGAATATCCTGGGTGCACAAAAAATATAGTATACTCGAACGAGAAATCTAAATGCGAGCATCACCTAGCAGCGTCCAGTGTATTGTTAATGCAGTGACATGACATTTGGTGGATAGACAAAATCGAACGTGTCCTACAATATCGGTGCAAAACTTGAGCTCGGCAGCGCTAATGTCTGGTCGATGTTAGCCTACTTGGAGTGGATTTCGGTAATTCGTCGTCGAGCCCTGTTTTCTTTGCATGTCTGCCATCGCCAAAAACACGAATACTGCTCTGGCAGCCTAATGACTAGTGAATGGTCTGCTAAGTCTTAAAAAAAGCATGAGTGTAAAGCTTAGTTCGCTGTATGGAGTTTCATGGAGCTTCATGGAGCTGATGCCTTTAATTTTTGAATGTTACGGATACCATTGCTTCAAATGATGGTTATTGATTTAGACAGCAGGGCTATTTAGGTCACTTCGAAGGAGTGCGGTAGCGTTTTATTGCTGATGACAGAACAGTCTATTATTCGCCGTCCCGAGAACATCCTTGCCTACTATTCTGCATGGAAAGCAGAGTAACATAAGTACACAATGCCCGAAGATAGTGAAGGCGAGCCAATGATGTAGGCCAGCCATGCAGCAAATGTAAAGCGTCAAGAAAGAGATTGAGTTCTCTGAGGGCGTTTTATCAAGTGCATTATTATTATTGTTATTATTAATGGTATTGAGCTAGCCTGCTTCCAGTAATGAAATCGCCTCAGCGACTCGTCGCGAAAGCTGCAATCACAATATAGTGAAACCGTCCGTATGGAGATGACAGCCAGTGCCATCAGTCGTACAAGTGGCGACTCTAAAAAGTGCGTCCTACCTGACTCAGTTGATTTATCATTCGATACGCCTAATTCAATATGACTGAACAAAGACGATAACGACGTAACACCGAACGAGATATACGTAGTGCACATGGCCGGGGTATGGGGGTGCAGCTCCGGAAGGGAGGGCTATGCTGCGGTCAGCAGGCCTCGCAGCCAGGCTGGATTGGCAGGGTGCGGTGGAGCTTCCTTAATCACTAAAAAAAATCAAGCACACGCAAGAGTGGGAGTAGAAAGTCAACATTCACTACATGCAGATCTCCTCGAGGACCTAAACCATGAACGTCGAAAAAAAGGGCGCTTCTTCGATAATCCAAAAACGAGTGCTTCTTCGATAATCCAAAAAAGCTCGAGGCTGCGCTCTGTACCCTGGACTCCTTGCTCTTCCTCAATGTCCACCTTGGCGCTTGTCCGACTAGGTAGTCGACACTAGACCTGGAGAACTTGAGCAATAGCACCCTCTCAACATACTGCTGTTCCTCGCAAAGCAGGATCGAGTACTGGCAGACCGGTTACACTGGTCTCTGTCATGTCTTCAAAAATTGCACGCAAGTTTCAGTCCGGCTTTCGAGTCCATCACTACACTGAGTCGGCACTGCTGCGAGTGTCCGCCGACCTTGTAAGGAATGCTGATTCGGATAGATAGATGCTGCTAGTTTTCCTAGATCTCTTGACAGCTTTTGATAACATTGACCTACAAATCCCTCTTGAGCTCCGCTGGTCTCGTGTAGGCATCACAGGCTTCACTGTGATGTAATGGTTCAAATCTTGTCTCAAGAGAATTCAAAGAGTACATGTCAGCGGAAAGCGATCATCCGATGAAACTTTGAGCGGTGGCCCTAGATGATCCATTTTTAATACGCTCCTTTCCCCACCGTATAGTCTACCTCTCACCCATGTAATCGCCAAGCTCAAACTAAGCTTTAATTTTTATGCAGAAAGATATGCAGCTGTACTTGCTCTTCGATTCCTCCCTGCCTTCCAGCATTTCAAACTCTCTCTGGCTCTGTGTCTCAGTCTCTCTCTCTCTATCTCTATCTTTCCATATCTATCTATCTATCTATCTATCTATCTATCTATCTATCTATCTATCTATCTATCTATCTATCTATCTATCTCTATCTCCCTAATAGCATGCATTGCTGAAATTTACTCTTAGAAGGAAGAAAACTTTCTAAAATTAAGTGGCGACAAAGTAAACTTACTAAATATGGGCAAATCGTGTGTTACTCAGAAACTGGAAAGCCCGATCTCCAAATCAGCTCGACTAGCGCATCTCCTTAGCATCCGCCAGGAATCTGAGCGTCCTCTTCCAAATTGACTTGTCAGGGCTTGTCAGTTTCACAGTTAAGTCTGCCGAACTTGACCTCCGTTATATTGCATAAAATTTGGGCTTGATTAGATGAGAAACCACTGCAGTCAAGCTGGTTTATGCATTCGTAAAATTCCGACTAGAATTCTGTAATTCGCTACTTGTAGACCTTCCTTAACATGCAATAACACGCTTATAGTTGTTGCAAAACTCGGCAGCCAGGCATATATGCTGCTACAGACACAACTGCCACATTAAATCACTTCTGATCAGTCTTCGCTGGCTGCCTGCTTCAAGCAGCGTGTCGACTTCACGATCCTGTCACTCACCTTCCGGTCCCATCATTATCTTGCTCCGGCGTACACATCTGTAACGCCGAAGGCTCGGCGGGGTAAGCTTGACCTGCCGCTTACCTAGCGGCGTAGCCTATCGCCTAATGCCGTTCGGTGCGCGCCTACGCGCAATAAGCTGGCCGCCACGAAACGAGCGTTTCTGGCGCTGACCTGCTTACCGTTACTAAAAGGGGTCGTGAGTCCGCGGCGTGAATTGGAAGCAAGACACATAAATTGGGGATTTTACTGAACTTTATTCGCAAGCGCACAAAGTCGCTGCGCGTCTAGTTCAGCTTTATCTCCACACTCCTCGCACGTTCAACACTCTTGCGGAGGGAATACTCCTCTACACTAAGCGCGACCCGGACCCTAAACCCTAACCGGTGAACTAGGAATCCGTTCCCACCTGTGCCGAGGGAATACCCCAAAACACGCCAACTTAAACACTCGAGCGGAGGGAGTACTTCTCCACACTGAGGTGCGAACCGGAGTCTAAACCCTACCCGGTGAACTAGAACTCGGTTTCCACCAGTGCGGCCGGAATACTCCACACACGCCAACTCAAGCACTCCTGCGGAGGAAATAATTCTCCACACTAAAGCGCGACCCGGAGCCTAAACCCTACCCGGTGAACTAGAGCTCCACACACGCCAACTACGCCTAGCTCGCGCCGGCAAATCCCTATGCCGAGAGCACGTGCTAGCGCGCACACACACGACACAAAAGAAACACAAAACACGAAAGAACAAACAAAATGCCAGCTCGGGCGCGATACGACCGTGTTCGGTGGGGTTCCACCGAATCCTCCTAGAGCTGTCTCGTCCTGTTCCGTCAATCGCTGGCGAACAGCCCGCCCTCCTCCCTCGCTTCCAGAGAAAACGAGTCCGACGGCGGAGCCGGACCAAAGACAGAAGACCACAGACAAAAAGACACCAGGCAAAAGACCCAGAGCGAGCGTCGCTCGACTCTTAAATACTTGGCTGAGACAGTGGGGCAAGAGCTTAGTGGTATTGGGCCCGGACACCTTGGCCCATTACGGAAAGGAATGACTACCGTTCCCAGGCCACTGGCAGGGCACCTCCGTCCAGCTTGAATGGCGAATGGGTTCCAGACGCTTCTTTCTTGGGAAGAGGGAAGGCGGGGGTTGACAGGCCAGCCAACATCTATCAGCAGCTTCCGCGAGTATCGGACCAATTCTAAAGGCCGAATCGCCGCTGCTCGTCTCCGAGCTTCCTGGCCTGCTCCTAAGCGCTTCCTCTCTAACCGCACTGACGCTCCTCTCTGGCTCACTGCTCCAGGACAAAGGGGCTCTAGCCCGCCGCCGAACAGCTCTTGTTCGCGCTAACATTCAGCCAAAGCCAGCAGGGCGCTACAAACCTATCGACCACGGGAAGATCCGACCTCGGATCTGCCCTCTAAGCTACCCAAGCTGCCAAGCTCACACTTGCACACAATCAACGCAACAATCACTCGTAATTATGCATAACCTAACATCGCGACGTGCCAGTGATTCATTGGGCGGCGCACCAAAAAAAAAACTCCGGCCCCTTTCTCGGCTTTCAGCTTTCAATTTTCCGGAGAAAAAAAAAGCGGAACGCCCTCGTCGAGGCACTACCTAGCGCTGAAGCCGCGCGCTAGGTTGTGGTTCGTCTTAAGCCGTTCATTCCGGTAGGAGCGATCGCGGCGCTCCACTTCTCTCCTTCCCAACGTCGTCGAATGTCTGGCGTCGGCCTGCTCCTCAGGCCGAGCCACAGAACGAATAGCATGAAATCTCAGTTGGGCCATTCGGTGGTTGGCGTTCGTCTACAAGAACATGCATGTTAGTGCCCGCTCTTAAACGGAAAGTGCCACGCAAACGATGGTGAACCTCAGTCTCCTTCCGTAAAGCGGCCTTTGGGGAGATGACGTCTCGTAGCTTCTTCCGTCGACGCCAGCTCTTCGTGACCACCGACAGCTCCTGTGATTTATACTCCTGCAGACATCTAATCGAAATTCCGGTTTCTCACCGAAGAAACACAGCACGATATTGGCAGTACTCACGCCAATCAGCTCGGCGAAGAAATTCGGAGGAAACAATTTGCGGCGCAGCTTGGTGCAGCGGCTGCTGCCGAGCGTTCGCGTCCGCGCTAGCTTTCAGCAGAGCGATTTTTTTACCATCTGCTGCACGCGTCCATCTACATAGCTGCGTCAGGTGCTTCCCTAGCGCCTGCTGCCGCGCTACTCCCACCCGCTACAGCCTGATGAGAATGGCTCATTTTGGGCGTTTCGATTTACTTGCACAGAAAATGTCCCTACCTCTCACGTTAAAACTACACTCTTTTGCTCGTTCCAATTTACACGCCTACAAGTCTAATTCAGGAGACCTACTCAAGCAAGCCGCCTCCTGCGGAATTTCTCGTCCTAGGATCCTACCTGCAATTTGACAAGTCCCCGTTCGGGCGCCAAAATGTAACGCCGAAGGCTCGGCGGGGTAAGCTTGACCTGCCGCTTACCTAGCGGCGTAGCCTATCGCCTAATGCCGTTCGGTGCGCGCCTACGCGCAATAAGCTGGCCGCCACGAAACGAGCGTTTCTGGCGCTGACCTGCTTACCGTTACTAAAAGGGGTCGTGAGTCCGCGGCGTGAATTGGAAGCAAGACACATAAATTGGGGATTTTACTGAACTTTATTCGCAAGCGCACAAAGTCGCTGCGCGTCTAGTTCAGCTTTATCTCCACACTCCTCGCACGTTCAACACTCTTGCGGAGGGAATACTCCTCTACACTAAGCGCGACCCGGACCCTAAACCCTAACCGGTGAACTAGGAATCCGTTCCCACCTGTGCCGAGGGAATACCCCAAACACGCCAACTTAAACACTCGAGCGGAGGGAGTACTTCTCCACACTGAGGTGCGAACCGGAGTCTAAACCCTACCCGGTGAACTAGAACTCGGTTTCCACCAGTGCGGCCGGAATACTCCACACACGCCAACTCAAGCACTCCTGCGGAGGAAATAATTCTCCACACTAAAGCGCGACCCGGAGCCTAAACCCTACCCGGTGAACTAGAGCTCCACACACGCCAACTACGCCTAGCTCGCGCCGGCAAATCCCTATGCCGAGAGCACGTGCTAGCGCGCGCACACACACGACACAAAAGAAACACAAAACACGAAAGAACAAACAAAATGCCAGCTCGGGCGCGATACGACCGTGTTCGGTGGGGTTCCACCGAATCCTCCTAGAGCTGTCTCGTCCTGTTCCGTCAATCGCTGGCGAACAGCCCGCCCTCCTCCCTCGCTTCCAGAGAAAACGAGTCCGACGGCGGAGCCGGACCAAAGACAGAAGACCACAGACAAAAAGACACCAGGCAAAAGACCCAGAGCGAGCGTCGCTCGACTCTTAAATACTTGGCTGAGACAATGGGGCAAGAGCTTAGTGGTATTGGGCCCGGACACCTTGGCCCATTACGGAAAGGAATGACTACCGTTCCCAGGCCACTGGCAGGGCACCTCCGTCCAGCTTGAATGGCGAATGGGTTCCAGACGCTTCTTTCTTGGGAAGAGGGAAGGCGGGGGTTGACAGGCCAGCCAACATCTATCAGCAACTTCCGCGAGTATCGGACCAATTCTAAAGGCCGAATCGCCGCTGCTCGTCTCCGAGCTTCCTGGCCTGCTCCTAAGCGCTTCCTCTCTAACCGCACTGACGCTCCTCTCTGGCTCACTGCTCCAGGACAAAGGGGCTCTAGCCCGCCGCCGAACAGCTCTTGTTCGCGCTAACATTCAGCCAAAGCCAGCAGGGCGCTACACATCTGTATTAGTTAACCTCAAGGCCTCACGTCGCACCACCCGCTCTTCTGACTCTAATCGACTATTTGTACTCCCAACCAACTTAAAGTCCTTAGAAGACCTGCCTTCAGTTACTACGCTCCCGATGCTTGGAACTCATTCATGACTAACATCGCGTCATCTCCTGATTTTAAGACCTCTAAAAACAAGCCAAACACCACCTATTCTACACAGCACTTACTCCGAATGAATTCCGAGCGAATTGGCCATTTGTGTGGCTGTGCGTTTGAAACAGTAAGCGCGGGGATTAAGGATGACAGCTACGTGTTTGTGTATGGCACCCCAAGGGACATGTCTTTATTCTTGTGTGCTTTGCTTACCTGTGCATGATTGAGTAAGTATTACTAACCTGGAGCCCTACCAACCAACGTCCGCGAGTCCTTTGAGTGCTTGCCTTAGCGTGATAATCGTGTGTTTTTGCATGCTTGCCTTTTTGAGGACTATAATTCACCATAGAATATATGAAATGCTATGTCCAGCTTAATAATAATATCAAGACATTGTTGTAGCGCCCTAAGAGAACTAAAAAAAACTTCTTTGTAGCTTTACAAATGCAAAGGAAAAGAAGCATGTCAAAGTTTAGGGATAGTATGAACAGCGCCAGCACACAGAAGATAATTTAAAGAGAACAAATCCAGCCACGTTATGCACCAGAAACCGATATGTTGTTGCTAGCCAGAGTTACTCCTCTGTGCTATGTCGATAACCTCATTCTTGATCGCCTAGTAGCAGTCGACAACTTTTTGGGACAGATAAGTTAATGTTCTCTGACTATGTCATGCCCGTGTAAAATCGCGAGAAATCCACAGTCTTGCTTTGCAATGCCGGCCCGAGTGTCCGCCGGCCTAGCTGTTGAGCCCGGCTTAGCTGTCGGGCAGTGACTCAAACCCACGATTTCTGGGTCACGAAGTGCTCGCACCTTACCTTCAGTCCGTCGATGTTGTTGCTGACATTGTCACAGGTGAGGCTTTAGCTGACCTTTGACCGCACGACGCTTCCGGGGCTCCTTCTTCTTCCGTCGTTTCCCTTTTGTAGAGTTTGTCGTATGCGACGTTTCGTTGAGTTATTGCAGTGCGGCGCTCTGAGTGGCTTTCTCCGCTGTTTTTTTCTCCCGCTGTTTTCGGTGATAGCTACAGGTACGCATTATTTTCTGTAAGCTATGCTCTACATTTTTCCGAATCCATCGGTACGAGAAACACGCCCATCCACAATGGCGGCGGGCAAAAACTACAAGTTTTACAAGGAAATTGATCGTTCTTTGAAGCTCCTCGTAGGCATCGAAGGTAATTATGGCCCATTGAAGTTTACCCAGTTTTTTGCCGTCAGCTCGGTTATCTCCAGCGGACTATATAGTCAGAATAGGCATATTTACCTTTAAGCGTTCTTTGCGATTTTCGTTTCCGTTAACCGGCCTCACGCAAGTACATCCAAAACGATAGATTTTGATACGCCAGCGCCTATTGAAAAAGCCTAGCTTTTCGTCACTTGTTTTGTATCTGTTTTGCCAGTGAACGTACTGAAAAGAATCAACATTTAGGAATCTCTTATTGCTCTGCAATAAGTAGCGAGAACATTTATGCCGACCTGTAGCCAGTGTGTGGCAAATCCTTATGGCGCGCTGCAAGTTGGCCACCTGAGTGCTACACGGGCCTATTAATCACTTTACTATCATCTCTATTATATTCTATTTAAAATAATCTTGGAAAGCGTAAAGGTTTTTTTGAGGTATATTCACTAACGATGTCAACCATTCGACCATGCTTTCTTTGCGGCAAATGTAAAGTGCCTAGAAAGAGATTAAGCTCTCTGAGGGCGCTACACAAATATATTATTATCATTAAGGTCACTAGTCAGTAGGCCCACCGAATCTTTTGCGATAGTGTAAGTCTGATAACCATGTCATTTTTTTGAATCTTTTGTTTGTTATGTGTAGCCGCTCAATCAATGAGGAGTCCGTATCGCACAGTTCTTCAAGGAGAGTAAATATAACCCGCCACTCCAGCACAATCTAATCGTATGCATTTTTCTATGTTATTTGACCGACTTAGCTTTTTGAATCATTCAACCAACGATGACAAATTAAAATGCGAAACATCAGCCTATACAATTTCGTAGGCTAGCCGTGGTGTTTGCGGTAGCGTGGAGAACTCAACTACCCGACGCAGGGCTTCCTCAAATCTGGTCAAACAGCTAATGGCTACGAAGATTCCGTGACTGTATCGTCAAAATGTAATGTAACGTCTCTCCGTTTGCAAGTCCACCAAGCCACGCAGACTAACTGGGTGTTACGAAGGAGAGTTTTCTATAGCACCCAAGGTCCGAGCGGCTTTCGGTACGCATGCGGTAGCCAACAGACTTAATCTCGCTCCGCAATGACCAAGTGAGAAGCAAAGCTGAGTCAGGAGGAAGTGAGCAGCATGGAAGTAGCAGCTCACGGCGGCTGGACAGGATGCGCCACAGTCGGCAGCAGGGGAGTAGATGTCTCTGCGTATCAATTAAGAAAATAAGTTCCACCATTCAGAGCCTGCAGAGCAAAATGCCACTGGACTTAAAAAGTTTTCAAGACTAGTAAGTACAGCTTGGAATTGCAACTCAAAACAGTGCTCTTGATTGATCAGGTACAAATAGTATATATAAATTAAAATCTAAGCGTAATAACCAACCAAGTTCCATGCACTTTCAACTAGTCAGTGGTTTATAAATTTACTTTCTAAAGTACGTTCGTGTTACTTACTGTGTGATGTTTTTCCATCTGAAACTCTAATTTGATACGAGAGGTTGTACACACATAAAGCAAAGCCAGTCGTCTTAGTAAAAAGCTGTATTTACAGCTGTTGGTCATCGTAACGTTGGCTTCCACATATGAGGGCTCAGTTGTATAGCCGATTAAACGCGTGCTAGCTAGCTTGATGTAACTGCAGTATTTCTCCAAGAGGTAACGCGGGAGTAAAGATGGGGAAGAAAACATAGTTTGGCACTTACACACCAATTCACGATACTCGACTATTATAACCTGCCAGGCACGCATTGCATGACCATAGCCACCGTCATGAATTTAAATTGACAATTATAATACCGTTGCTCTAATAAAATCTACTGACGCAGGATGCTCCCTGCACAGAGAGACCGAATACCTTCGAGGACGGAAATAAACTGGAAAGGACATGAAAGTATATTACTAACTTGATCTCGAAACAGGAAAAGTCTCATAGCTATTAATATTGCTCAACTTACACCAGATACGATGCAGTGCTAATCAAGTGCGGCCGGCCTTAGCTCTGCTTTTGTTCAGCTTAAGTATGAATCTGTGGCTCTATATTTGCTTGATTAGTCTTTTCAGAGCTCAGTGCCAATATTTTAGCCAAAATCTACGCCGAGCTTTCCCACAACCTGATTGGAGAAAGTAAGTTATCTCAGAATATAAACCAGCAATCAGTTCTCGAAACATTCTGCTAAAAGCTGAGATGCTTTCAAGAGACAACTGGGGTTTACCAGTCTGATTAAAACTCGAAAGGTAATGGAGGCATACGGCCATATATAGCGCCATCAGGTAAAGGCAGAGAGGACTCCTCCACCTGGATCGTCTGCATCGGCAGGCGTCGCGGTGTCAATATGTCATGTTGGAAAGCCAGCAGCTCGCGCGTGCTGCTCGCGCGCTTGTGCAGTTTGAATATGACAATATCCTAGGGACACAGCAGATTAGGATTCAAAGCATGAAAATATCTAATAGGGAAAGATAGCGAAACCCTCGCAATGCTTACCAGTGCTGCGAAAATTGAGCTGCAAAGCCAGCTTTCCCTATTTTTATCGGTTAGTCTGAAAGCCTAGTAGCTTTCTTCATAGCTACACATGCCAGATTCCTTGTCCGTTCCCGGAGCTGATGTCGTACAGCGTCTTTAGCCACTCAGACAGTCGCCGGCTTGTCATCGTGGAATTAAGAAAAAATTCAGTTGTGTCAGTCCCGCATATCCAATGCTCTCGATATATTTGTTAATCCTCAGTTTTGCACGATCCAGTGGCATTCATTCTCTGGCTCCAACCGCCGCCTCCCGACATAAAGCCCGCTCATGCGTGTTCGTAGTTCGTTGCAGAATTCTTCCGAAAATAGAAGTTTTTGCTTACATCGTATTCAAAAACGATATAGCTTAGGCCTGTCTAAAGTTATTCTGATTGTTATTTGACCGTAGAGCGTTTGAAATTACGTGCCTCTGGATATCTAAACGCTTATCTCTTCGGGCTGCTGGGCCGCCCAAGTCGGCGACGGCCTTAGCTACGCCGGTGGCTAGTAACCTACGCGTTAGTTACAATCGTGCGCATCTATTATCGCTTTTTCATCTTAGATCAAATGCATTCCTAGATGCTAATGCTGTTGCTAAGATTCGTGAATTGTGCATTAGCGAAAGAAAAGCGGAACCGCCGCCGCCAGGGGGCCGGAGCGACCGGCTTAGACGCCGCTCGTTGGGCTGGAATTGCGAGCTGAGTATCCGCTCGTTTGGTATTCCTAGCATTGTCTCGAACCGCTCAGCACACTCCCGCACATGAGTCACTGTGAATCTCTCTAACTTAGTGGTCATCAGGCTTGTTATAACTCCGGCGACCCGACTTAACGCTTGCCTTTGGAATCCTCGCTCAAAGTGCAATAAACCTCTGGTAATAAGCGACCTTATTTCTGAAAAATGGTCTCGACTTGCTCGCCCTAACTGAAACTTGGCTAAAGTCGGTAAACCATCCGACAATTAAAGACGCTACACCGACGGGTTTCTCATTCTTTCACACCCCAAGATCAATCAAAACTGGAGGTGGAGTTGCTGTTATTGTGCGCTTCAAATTCAACTTCTAGCCATTTGCAGTAACCTCGAAGCAGTATTTTGAATCGATTGTATTAATTCACCCGAAAAGAAGCTACCGATGGTGGCAGTAGTCTATCGCCCACAAGGTACCAAATCCTCTATCTTAGATTTCTCCGATCTCATTTCGATTCGGTGTGCAAGAAATCGATCCTTGCTCGTTATGGGTGATTTCAAAATTCACGTTGATAACTTATCTGACGTTTTCAGCACTGAGTTTTGTGCATTGACTGACTCATTGTCTCTTGTGGCTCATGTGCATGGCCCTACTCACATCAAGGGTCGCACACTCGACCACATTTTCTCATACAACTGCTCATCACCAATTATTACCAAATCCGGCTTATCTGACCACGTGCAGATCTCATTCAATCTACAGTGTGTGCTCGCCTCCTCCTCCAAAATCACCTGTGAATCGCGAAACCTCAAGACTCTTGATATCGATGCGGTCCATGCGAGAATATCTGCCTCGGCTCTGCTGCTCAGTCCGGCTCCGATCTATCGTCATTGGTAAATAGCTACAACACGGCACTAGCTGATACACCTGACGAGTTTTCACCTCTGACTAAGCGAACTGTGCGATCTCGCCCAGACGGCCAGTGGTTTACCACAGACATTAAACTAGCGAGGTCTACAAAGCGCAAGCTTGAAAAAGCATACAAAAGATCAGGACTGACTGTCCATCGACAGGCATATGAAGTCTACTGTAGGTCGTACCAATCGATCCTAGCAAAGGCCAAGTCTAGCTTCTATAGAAACGTTGCTGAATCACAAATGCACAATCCAAAAATGCTGATGTCGACGATCAACCATCTCCTCAACCGCTCCCAGGTTAGCTGCTTACCAGATGATCCTTGTGATGATCTAGCCGATCGCTTCTCTCGATTTGTGTGTGCAAAAGATAGAAAAGATCGCTGCGATGGCAGCATCCCCCTAGAGTGCTGTCCCTCGATTCCTGGCTGCACCTCAATGTCTACATTTAAGCAGGTCACTAGTGATCTCGTCCTGAAGCTCATATCCCAATCAAAGAAGACAACAAGTCCTTTGGACACTATTATTACTTTCCTGCTCTTACATTGCATTGATCTGCTGCTGCCATTCGTAACTAACATCATTAATATGTCATTAACCTCAGGTCATGTCCCAACACCTTTCAAAAAAGCTGTAGTCAGGCTACATCTCAAGAAAGCGACACTAGACCAAGAGGACTCGAGCAACTATCGCCCAGTCTCCCTTGTACAATTCCGATAGCGACACTGGAACGAGTCATGGCAGACCATCTAAACTCATATATTGAAACTTCAAACCTTGCTAGTAAGTTCCAGTCTGGCTTTAGAGCTAATCCCACCACAGAGTCAACCCTGCTTCGGGTGTATAATGACCTACTTTGGAATGCAGACATGGGTAGAGTATCTCTACTTGTTTTGCTCGATCTTTCGGCAGCTTTTGATATTATCGATCACCAAGTCCTTTATGAGCGCCTCTCATCTCGCCTGGGCATCACTGGCTCTGCTCTGCAATGATTCAGGTCCTATCTTAGTGGAAGACTCCAGAGTATTGATGTGAATGGACGAAAATAATCCACGGCACTTCTGAAATACGGGATGACATAATACCTCGGATGACACTCATCTGCACCTTTGCTTTGATCGTTGATATCAGCCTTCGAGCACGTCGAATTCTCTCAACTCCTTTGCTGCATGTATTGATGACATTCGCACATGGATGGCAGCAAATTTTCTTACATTAAATGAGGATAAAAACCAACCTACTAGTTATGGGCAAGTCAAGTGTGATTCAGAAATTGGAAAGGCTAACGCTCAAAATCGACTCTGCCAGCATATCTCCTGTTGAATCTGCATGAAATCTAGGTGTCATGTTCCAAAGTGACCTTTCATTAGACGATCACATCAGCTCCCCAATCAAGTCTGCCTACTTTCCGCTACATAACATTGTTAAACTTCGGGCTTGTTTAGATAAGGATACCACGTCTAAGTTGGTCCATGCATTTGTGACATCCCGTCTTGATTGCTATAACTCAATACTTGCTGGCCTACCGGTATGTGCACTCAGGCGCTTACAGCTGGTGCAAAACTCTGCAGCTAGGCTTCTCTGTTGTGAGCGTCGCAGTTTCGACTTCTCGCCGACCTGTACTGGCTACCAGTCAAACAACGCATCGGCTTCAAGGTTTTGTCGCTCACAGGTCACATTCATTATTTGGCTCTAGCCTACCTAGCAGAAGCACTCCCCCACCAGGCTAAGCATCGAACCACCAGCTTTTTGGAATCTCACTGCTTACCAATACCTCGTACATACCTCAAATCCTTTGGAGACCGTGCATTTAGTTCGTATGCTCTCAAAGCTTGGAACTCATTCCCGATTTGCGTGACGACATCCCCTGACTTGACTACATTTAAAAAGAACTTAAAAATGCACCTATCTAGGACACCATTTAGTGGGTCCCTGCGACTCGTTCTTTATGTGCTTATGCGTGCTGACACTGTGCATGCTGCCACTAACCATACTTGCATGCTGACCCTGTGCATGGCACCTCTAACATAGTAATTCATGTTGTTTATCAAACATGTAACCACTCACCATTCGATCGTGTTTCCTTTGGAGCAAATCTAGAGCGCCTAGAAAGAGATTGAGTTCTTTGAGGACGCATTATCAAGTGTATTATAATAATAATAATTATCATTATTAACCTACATGTCAGAACTAGTCCCCCATTAAGCAAAGAATCATACGGCCCGCTGTTCTGATAAGAATCGTTTCACCATACTTCGTACGAACTTCAAAACCGTTGGAGACCGTGCCCTTAGTTCCTACGTCCCCAAAGCCTGGAGCTCACTACCGACGCACGTCACAACGTTCCCTGATATGATGACATTTAAAAAGAATCTAAAAACGCACCTTTTTATTACAGCATTGATAGGTATTTGTGATTCGTCTTTTGTACGCATGTACCTGCTTACACTATGCCTGCTGCTTTCGGATGTTACCACCAAGCATTTGATAATGGTTAAATGCAGCATCTGTAAAGTGCCTAGAGAGCGATCAGTTATCTGAGGTCGCAATAAAAATGTGTTATTATTATCATTTTTATACTTATATATTCAATAGCCTTAATCAGTTACAGTTCCCACTTGGAACCACAACGTAGATAGCGCAAGGTTTGTTTCGATTAGTGAGAACGAGAACGAGAACGGATGTTTACTTTCGTCGTCTGCTCCTCTGCACACGGAAGCTGCTAAGGTTTTCTTGATGAGGCATGCCCTCAGTCATCATAAGACATCTGGCTAACGGTAGACGATTGTCTCCTCTACGTGTTGCCATTCGAACAAGGCTTAGCATACCCATCGATCGCCAGCCAGCCAGCAGCAGCAGCAGCAGCAGCAGCCGAAAAGGAATCTCGTGCTGCGATTCAGTACGACGACACGATTCTAGTGAATTTCGTTGGAAAGCTGCGAACGCGCGGCGCTGCTTCGCTCACTTGGCAGCTGCCAGTGAGAGAGGAGAAGGTCGCGGTGGGCAGAGTTCGTGCCAGAGTGAGCCATTCATGCCAAGGCACTCGCGAGCTGCAATTGTTTCGAGCGTCGTTGCTCCAGTAGCCTAGAATAAACAAGGATTGCGCAAACGATAAGAGGCAGCAGCAGCAGCTTGGCACTGCTCAGCTGACACGGCGCTCTGGCTCGCGGTCTGGCCAGGTAGGACACGGTAGCTCCGCTGCGGCCGCAGCCAGAAAGAAGATGTACGCACCAGCGGCAGTTATTCAAAAGCCGCCAGCTTTCTCCATTAAAGATCTCGCAGTTCAAAAATATTCGCATTAAAAGCGACCACGTTTGCATGCTGACCCTGTGCATGCCACCCCTAGCTATGCTATTCATTTTGTTTGTTTATCAAGCATGATGTTGCTCACCGTTCGATTGCATTTTCCTTTGCAGCAAATATAAAGCGCCCAGAGAGAGAGAGAGATTGAGTTCTCTGAGGGCGCTTTATCAAGTGCATTATTATTATTATTAACGCGATCGATTGTATAATTTCCTAATTAAGGCTGCAGTGACCCCAATTAAAAAACAGTATGTTTAGCTGATTGCTAAGCGGATTGGACAGCTCATAGGTTTGCTGCACGTAAGCAGCAAAGAGGCTACGCAAAGTTTTCTCTATAAATTTCACGTAGTAGGGCAGTTCCTGCTTATATATAGTGTTTGGTCAAGTGTTACCAACGAAGTGTAGCGGCTTTTACGTTCGGGCAGAACTAGGCCGCAGCACTCGTAAAGGTGCTAGTCTCAGCCATCGAACGACGGATACAAGTGAAAACTGAACTTGGTATCGAGGCTAGTGACTTACAGGTGCAGCACCAATTCACGTGCATATGCCGACAGTGGTGGAATGTAGCAGCAACGCAGAGCGCCCATGCCTTAAGATAATAGGTCCACATCGAGAGCGTTGAGAAGTCTACCCGACAGCGATGGAGGGTTGCAAGCATACAAGCATGTCAGCCACGGCGAACGTCATCCGTCGTACGTTGCCTCTAGTGCTAGTCTCAGTTGCTACACTCTGCGTCTAGTGCGCTGACAACTCATCGAGCTCAATGCCTAAAGCACAACTGATTTAGTAAGCCGCCTGCCCAAAAATACGGCTCCTAACTGTAAGATTTAAGAAATAATAAATATTTCGGCAGTCATAATCCGGCTAATTTAATAGCGGTGCCGTTTCGCTTTCGTACGCCTAAAGAGCAGGTCAACTTGATAACAAGAGAGGCAGAACGTGAATAGCTGCAGATGTAGGGTCGTGGATCTCATATCAGCTTACAGCATCGACGGTGCAAAAGTTTAAATTGGTGCGCTTTTAATTTCTTTACCAGTGCGGTGAAGTCAGGAGATTTCGTGACGCAAGTCGGGAGTGAGTTCCAGGCTTTGGGAGCATACGAACTAAATGCACGGTCTCCGACGGATTTGAGGATTGTACGAGGTATAGGCGAACAGATAGATTCCGAAAAGCGGATGGTACGATGCTTAGCTTGTTGGGGGAATAGATCTGATAAGTAGGATGGAGTAAAGAAATGAAGGGACCTGAAAGTGAGTGAAAAAACCTTGAAGTCGATTCGTTGCTTGACTGGTAGCCAGTGCAGGTCGGCGAGAGGTGGTGTGATGTGGCAGCGGCGACGCTAACGACAGAGAAGCCTAGCTGCAGAGTTTTACACCAGCTGTAAGCGTCTGATTGCACAGACCGGTAGACCAGCAAGCAATGAGTTACAGAAGTCAAAACGGGATGGCACAAATGCATGGACCAAGTTAGATGTGGGATCCCTGTCTAAAAAAGCCCGAAGTTTAGCAATGTTATGTATCTGAAAGTAGGCACACTTGACTGTGGAGCTGATGTGGTCATCTAATGAAAGGTCACTCTGGAACATGACACCTAGATTTCGTGCAGATTCAACAGGAGATATGCTAGCAGAGCCAATTTCTAACATATATTTCAAAACAAAAAGATTATATAACTGAAGTTTCAGCGTTCATTATAGGTAAAAAATATCTAAAGGAAAACAAATTTTTAAAATTTCTTTTGAATGTGCAAAACGAACGAATTCAATTAAAGTAGAGCTAAAATGTCAATGTGGACGATGCAATAACGTCATAAAATGTTCTGAAAACTCCACAGCATTGAAGAATCATCTGAAAATATACGGAATTGAATTTTAGGAAGAGCAAGAGAATGACTTTTCTGGAATGCGATAATGGCAAGCGTAGCACATAGAAATGTGCTCATATGTAAGTTATGACACCTTGATGGCAGGTTATTGTAAATGCATTTATGGAATCTGTACGAGCTCTTACGCGATAAATTGAATAAAAATATGTGGTAGACCGTAATAGCTTAACAAATAGTAGCCAATTAGAGCAGAATTCTCTGTGGATGGTTACAGTATATTTCAAAACTGCTTGACTTGCAAACCATCGCCAGAATTTACTACACATCTGAGATCTTAAAACGGCTACCGAAGAAATATGCACATCTAAATTGTTCCATGCATTCCTGAAATTCCGTCTCGACTTCTGTATCTCACTGATTGCTGGTCTTCCGGCCTGTGCTTACAACATATAGCTTACAATAAAAGCTTACAATAGCTTACAACTGGTGCAAAACTCTGTAGCCAGGCTTGTCTGTCGTGAGCGTCGCAGTTGCCAAATCAGACCACTTCTAAATGACCTGCGCTGGTTCCCTTGTCAAGAAATGAATCGACTTCAAGGTTCTGTCACTCACTTTTAGGTCCTTTCATTCTTTGGCTCCAGCCTACCTATCAGATTTACTCCCGCACCAGGCTAAGCATCGTCCCATCCGCTTTTTGGAATATAATCGTTCACCTATATATCTTACGAACCTCAAATCATTTGGAGAGCGTGCCTTTAGTTCTTATGCTCCCAAAGCCTGGACCTCACTTCCCACTGGCATCACGACACCCTCTGACTTGGTGACATTCAAAAGAAGCTAAAATGTATCTATTTATCACAGCATTCAGAGTGTCCATATGATTCGTAATTTATTTGCTTATATGTGCTGACACTGTGGATCCTGCCACTAACCATATTTGCATGTTGACCCTGTGCATGCAACCACAGATTGTGGGCCTGTAACTGCCTCTCTGTCTACCCCAATTCCCGCGGTCAATCGTATCAGGCTCACACTCTAGTAAACTCATTAAGCATATTGCTCTTATACTGTCAACTACATGATGACTTTAATAAAAAGACAGAACTTTATAAGACTTAAGGTGCTCCATCTTTAACTTTCATTATTAAAACATATGAAGCATTCGATATAGCCTTACATGAATTAGCACAAAAATCTTAGTACACAGAAACGCGATAATCAACGCATTTTTTATCTTGAGGAGAGGGGTGTCCTACACCAATACATTAGTAACCTGCGATTTTATTTTTAGATAAACAGTTATCACGGACAATTTAATAAGCACAAGATTTATATAGAGAAAATCATTAGCGCAAATACCTGTTGGCTGTACCGTTCCATCTCAGCCACCGAGAATAAATCACGCGGGCTTTCTACTATCTTTACAAAATAGTTTCTATATAAAAATAACGGGACGTACATTGCATGTGGGTCAATGGTTAAGGTGAAGTAGAAAACGGGAAAACACTCGTGACGTCGCGACGAGCGCCAGTATTTATTTACAAAGTGGCGCAAAGCTTGCTTAGCGTGTGCGAGGTGCCAGACTTGCTTGAGCCCGGTGCTTCTTAAACTTGCATCGCACGTACAATAACGCACTGCTGGTGCAATCGTGTACGTGCGACGCCAGTATGTGCAGGTATGAGGATAGTGATACAAACATTTTACGTATGAGAAACTGAATGATGGATGGCCTTGCCGACACTCGATCCTGGATGTCGGAAAACTTTTTGAAACTAAATGACGATTAAACCGAACTGCTGCTCATAGGACATCCGAAGCATGTGGCTGGATTAAAAGGCTTTCCTCTTCTAATAGGTGATGCTGTTATGCGACCGTCATCACTAACTCAAAATTTAAGTGTCGTTTTCGACACCTCAATTTTAAAAGCTTCATTCAGAAGACTGCTTCTACAGCTAGCCATCACGTCCGATCCCTATCCAAGATTAGAAGCTGTCTTCCATAGTGGCTTGAAAAAAATTTAACTAGCTCCTTAGTTCTGTCTCGGCTTGATTTTTGCAATTCCTTATTGGCTGGGCTACCAAAGAAAGCAACTAGGCCACTGCAGCTGGCTTTGAATATGGCTGCAAGGCTAGCCTTCAAGTCCCAGAGGTTTGAGCACGTGTCTCCTTTGCCAAACGAACTAGGATGGATGCCGGTTGATCAACGGATACAGAGCAACGTTCTTACGCTGACCCACAAGGCACGCTACGGCTTGGCTCCTTCGTACCTAGCTGAACTGATGCACCAGTTTCAAACTCTTAGCGCCCTCGGGTCCTGTTCGGAAAATAAATTAGCTGTTCTATTTCTCCGCTTAAAGACCGTTGGCTACAGAAGCTGTAGCTCTGCAGGTCCTAGACTGTGGAACTCGCTTCCACAATTCTTATGCAACGACATCTACTCTCCTGCTGCCGACTATGGCTCATCCTTTTCAGCGGTCCTGAGCTTCTACTTCCATGCTACTCACTACCTCGACTGCTCTCCTGACTCTGCTATGTTTCCCACTTTCTCTTTGTTGCGTGAGACGAAGTCTGTTGGCTACCGAATGCGTACTCAAAGCCGCTTAGGCTGTGAGTTCGCTATACAAAACTCTCCGGCGTAACACCCACATGGTCTTTGTGGAGTTACAGACGGAGATACATTACATTACATGAGGAGGAGAGAATGTCTGCGCTCATCGGTAACCTCCCAAAGTCTGAGAAATCTGCTGTGCAAACGCTTGAATGGCTTGCAAAAACCCTTACACGGCTCCTGCGCAGCATTCCTGGTGTCAAATGGACCCTCATCTGGACCCTCAGCTAGGAGAGACCTTTCACCCACCCAGCCACCCCCCAAAGGACTCAGCGAGGGCCATTCGTACACCCACGCACCTCAGAGAACTGCAGCTAGCGAAGTCCTTGCACTCGCCCCCAGAGACGCGGCCCAGAGACGCGGCCTAGAGACGTGGCCTAGAGAAGCAGCCCAGAGAAGCGGCCCAGAGACGTGGCCCTAGAGAAGCGGCCCAGAGACGTGGCCCCAGAGAAGCGGCCCAGAGAAGCGGCCCAGAGACGTGGCCAAGAGACGCGGCCCCAGAGACGCGGCCCCAGAGACGCGGCCCAGAGACGTGGCCCAGAGAAGCGGCCCAGAGACGTGGCCCAGAGAAGCGGCCCAGAGACGTGGCCCAGAGAAGTGGCCCAGAAAAGCGGCCCAGAGAAGCGGCCCAGAGACGTGGCCCCAGAGACGCGGCCCAGAGACGTGGCCCCAGAGACGCGGCCCAGAGACGTGGCCCCAGAGAAGCTGCCCAGAGAAGCGGCCCAGAGAAGCGGCCCAGAGAAGCGGCCCAGAGAAGCGGCCCAGAGAAGCGGCCCAGAGAAGCGGCCCAGAGAAGCGGCCCAGAGAAGCGGCCCAGACTGCGAATCAGCCACATGACGAACTCTGGCGCTTGAAAACTCGTCAGCCAGCATCCCCCGATGGAAACCGACCGCTTTAAACGGTGGAGGGAGGGAGGGAAGAAGAGAGACTCAAATTTTGAGCTTCAAATAGGCTCAAACCGTGGGTATCAACCTTAGAAAGTTACGCTGGGATTAGTGCTGAGTTACGTAGCTAGGCGAAGGCTCCGACTGTTTGAGTTGTTGCTGCTCCGGCAGCAGCTGTAGCCGAAACCGCCGGGCTCTAACGGAGCAATAACTATTCAACAGGCCACCAAGACGACTCGTGAAGTTCTCCCACCAGGGGCTCCGCCACTTTGTCTTCACATTATAATTATATTTTAGGTCTGAAGATAATAGTAATAATAACAATAATAATAATACACTTGACATAGCGCCCTCAGAGAACTCAATCTCTTTCTAGGCGCTTTACAATTGCTGCAAAGGAAGTACGATCGAATGGTTAGTGGTGGCGTGCTCAATAAACAAGAATAACATAGTTAGGGGTGACATGCACAGGGTCAGCATGCAAGTGTGGTTAGTGGCAGCTAGGGCACAGTGTCAGCACGCATTTGCCAGTACGACCGACATCGTGCTAAGAAAGAGCAAAATTCTTCAGCGCATTGCGGACGAAATGAATTCGTTCGCCAGTAATTGCAGGATGAGTACAATTGCAGGATCGGTACGATTGCGCTCTCGAAAGCCCGACAGGTTCGGTAACTCTTGTGTGCCTATTAAGCTGCTCGTTTGTTCTGGTTGAGAGCCGGAGCTCGCAAGCGCTCGCTCGCACGCAGAGGCAGCGTTTGAGCGTCCGAAGAGCGAGTGGCACTCGGCTTTATAATCAGAGAATTCCCAGGCAATTCTAGGGAAAGGTAGCTTGGCTCCTGCGTGCGCTTAAATAGCTCAACTTGGAGTAACGGATTCGCGTGTGCCAGTCAGCTTGCTAAACCGTAGTCACGTCGATAAACTGATGCGATGACAATTCTTCCACTGTTGACCACTGCAGCCGCAGATCGTTGATGACGATGAGCGCTTCATACGAAAGGCAATGCTGAGATGATTTTTTTCAAGCTTCTACTTGGCGGATTAACTTAAAGGCACCTTAATTTTGAATGCTTTGTCCACTGGAACGTGCATCCTTACTTTGCGACGAGAGAAAGTGCAGTAGAAGGCCACGAGGGCTTCGCTCGTGCCGCTACCAGCCGGGCTGCTGTTAGAAAAAATTGTGTGTCCCATTCGATTAACAGGTGTTCTATAGGAAGTCGAGGGTCAACGGTTTTGTGGTGTTTAAGAGGGAACAGATTCAGCCTGCTTACACGCAAACTTCCGAATAAGGGGCTCCGTTTGCTAGACTGCAGCCACGTTGCTCCGTTGGTTCACTTTAAAAAAAAGGTCGGGAAGCAATCACTTTCATTAAAATATTATGAAACAATTATAATAACACACTTGCCATACCTTCGAGCGATAGGGTTAAAAAGCAGAGGCAGCCATCTTGGATTGGTCAAGAACCGCTTAATGCACTCGTGAGGCTGCGGCTGATACTTTTTCGTGTCTGGAGTACAACTCTGGAGCCGAGCGGCTCCAGTATGCTTTTCCCACCGTCCTAGTCGGGCGATACACAAGGGCAAGTGTACTTGCTCACTCCAGCGGGACACTCAACCTTGGGGGGGGGGGGAAGCGTTGCTTTGCCCACCTGGCACTCCGCAAACCGCAGCGCAGCGGTGTAAGCTTTCACTCAGTCGCACGATCGACGAGAGCGTTTAACGCTTTTGGCGCAGCTACGTCAATGCCCGCAGGAGGCGATATCAAGATTGGGCGCTCTGCCTGGCTGGCGCTAATTAGTTCAGTAGAAAAACGTCTGCTGCGGGTTGGCAGAACACCACGAGGGGGAGGTTGAGGTATTCGACTGGCGTGAACGCCTCGCTCTCCGAGTTGCCTAGACACGTGTCCTCTAGCTCAAACACCCATAATTTATGGACAGCTTTGTTCTCCGATCGATTTTCTTGGTTGAGCACCTTCAGCACTGGGGGGGGGGGGTGCAAAAGTGCATACTTTGAAGCTGGTAAAATCAAATTAGTTGATTGTTTGGTACAGACCGCTAGACCGTCCTCGTAGATATCCCGATGCCGGGGTGGGTGGGTGGATGGGAGCAGATAACTTCTGATGTCAACATGCTACTACACTGCAGTATTTATGGTGCATGCAGGATTTGCCGTTATGCGCATGCATATATCTCGATCTGTGAGACTCCTCGTAAATGTAATGCAATGATATGTATCTCTGCACCTCCACAAAGTCAGAAAGACCCGGTGGTGTTGCATAGGAGAGTTTTGCCTAGCGAAATCATAGTTTGAGCGTCTTTCGGTACGCGTTCGGTAGCCAACCGACTTCATCTCCTGCAACAAAGAGAAAGTAAAAAGCTTAGCTGAATCGGGAGAGCAGTTGAGGTAGTGACTGGCTTTGAAGTAGCAGCTCAGGACGGCGGGAAAGGACGTGCCACACGCGTCAACAGAGGTGTAGATGCCGTTGCACAGGAATTGTGGAATCTAGTTCCACTGACTAGCACCTGCGGAGCAAAAGCTTCTGTCATCTTTCTGATAAGCGCATCATTAAGCTCTCAAATTCAGGGATTCATTTGACGACCGACTGTTTTCTGAAAATGTGCTTGGAACAGTGCAGCAAAGTTAAACTAATGAGGCTTTATGCTGAAGACATCAAGCACCCTATCGCTCGATTGTCTAAAATTTACACTAGGCTTAATCGCAAGGATAAACTCTGCCCTCAAGGTGGTCAGCTACGAGGTTTTGAAAATTGGGCATGTGGCACTACCCTTGATGACAAGTGACTTGTGGTTAGGCCCGCTCAAGGAAATGTTGTATGGCCATGGAAAAATCATGGCTCTGACATCATTCCATGTGGTGCCAAACGAATTCTGTTATTTTCTAAAAAAAACACAATTAACAGTCACTCTACACAGTCACTGGGTAGCAATCAATGCTAAAATCAAGAAATTTTACCAGCAGATGTTGTGCAGATTACAATTAAGGCTTTATCATATAAGGAGATAGCAAATTTTGTAATGGTTGAAAAATATGGCTCTGTCTTCTGGTGCAACCATTCACAGAAAATTCCAGAAATCCTTTACATTCACGAGCATCTTAATGTACTTGTGAGCCAATAGTAACCGATTGTATAATTAGAAAACAGTGCTTGTTTCTAAACGCATTCAAATCAGGCTAGCCTGATTGTGAGGGCGTGTGTTTGGCGGCTCTTAATCAAGTCGTCTTTGGATGTCAAATAGGTGAACCTTTCGGCTCGCTCTCTTCACAAGCTCTTTCAAAAGTAGGCGTATTCGAGATTTTAACACCCTTGATTTTACACCATCCCTGTGCAGTTTCCTTGAGGGGCAACTAAATATTCAATGACCGAGTTTCTGGAACGGAGTTGAGTGCTGTTGCATTGGTGATTATATGGTTAAGCAGTTAACAAAGTTCTTTTGGAGTCAGTGAATCGATAAGTCTCATGTCTGTTTAGCATCAAATCAAGCCCCTAGAATTGTTGAGATAAAGCAACTCATAGGCTGCAAATAAAGCAAATGAATGCCTATGTTGGAGAACGGGTAAAAGCTCCCGAACTACTACTAATAATTATAATAATAATAATAAATTTGTATAGCACCCCCAGAGAATTCAATCTCTTTCAACACACATTACATATGCTGTGCATATGCTAAGCATCACCCCATGGTTACGAGCGCCAACGTTACTTTTGCATAGAATCAGTCATGTCTGCCTACTTTCAGCAGCATAACATTGCTAAAATTTGGGCGTGCTTAGACAGGGATACTACATTTAAATTGGTGCTGGCCTTTGTGACATCCTGTCTCGACTTCCGTAAACGACCACCCGACGGTCTACCGGCTTGTGCAGTCAGGCGCTTACAGCTGGTGCAAAACTCTGCTGAACGTCGCAGTTGCCACATTACACCACATCTCGCCGACCTGCACTGGCTCCCAGTCAAGAGGTGAATCGACTTCAAGGTTTTGTCACTCACTCTTAGGTCCATTCATTCTTTTGCTCCAGCCTATAAGATCTACTGCCCCACCAGGCTACGGATCGTACCAGCCACTTTTCTGAATGTAATCGCTTAGCTACACGTCGTACATACTTCAAATCCTTTGGAGACCGTGCCTTTAGTTTGTATGCTCCCAAAGCCTGGAACTTACTTCCGACTGACGTAACGACACCCCTTGACATGACGAGAGTTAAAGAAGCTAAAAAACGCATTTATTTATAGCAGCGTTTAGTGGGTCCATGTGATTCGTCCTCTGTGTGGTCATGCATGCCGACACTGTGCATGCTACAACTAAGCAAATTTGCATGCTGACCCTGTGCATGTCACCTGTAACCATGTTATGCTTGCTGTCATTGAGCATGCTACCGCTAACCATTCGATCGTGCTTCCTTTGCAGCAAATGTAAAGTGCCTATGAAGACATTAAGCTCTCCGAGAGCTCGATACAAGTGTATTATTATTGAGAATGACAACAATAAGAATTGACTGTTTGTGTAGCACCCCTTAGAGGGCTTAATCTTTATCCTAGTCGCTTTAAAATTCGCTGCAAACTAGCCCCGAGTCTCCTGAGATCAGACCTCCCTGCCCAGGCTCATCTGGCACAGGGAGGTCTGGCGGTCCGGGCCCGGTGAGCCCCCAATGACCAATCGCTAGTGTAAGTAAGCAGGCCGACAGGAGTCGCCCGATCTGGCTCGCTTGGAACCGCAGTGTCTAGCCAGTTGCTCACCGTGTACCGAGTCTGCAAACGAAACGCACCCAGTTTTTCGCAGAGCAAGTAACAGGGTCGAACCGCGAAGGCTGTGAGCCACCGTCGGCTCCTAGACTCTTAAACAGCAACCACCACAGCTGGCCGGAATTAAAGGGAAATTCGGGCATACCTCTCAGCAAACTCTCGTAGGATAAATAAATAAAAATAAAAATAAATAAATAAATAATATATATATATATATATATATATATATATATATATATATAGTAATTATACAAAGTACACGACTTCCTAGCTAGAGTGACTGAAGGCAGGCAGTGCTGGGCATTCAATGGCAGGTTCGCCGATATTAGCAGTAATAATAATAATAATAATGCACATGATAAAGCGCCCTCAGAGAGCTCAATCTCTTCCTAGGCGCTTTACATTTGCTGCAAAGGGAAACGCGATTGAATCGTGAGTAATATCATGCTTGATAAAACAACATGAACAACGTGGTTAGGGGTGACGTGCACAGGGTCAGCATGCAAATGTGGTTAGTGGCAGCATGCACAGTGTCAGCACGAATAAGCACATGAAGAACGAATCACAGGGACCCACTAAATGCTGTCCTAAATAGGTGTGTTTTTAGGTTCTTTTTAAATCTGGTCAAGTCAGGGAATGTTCTGACGCAAGTCGGGACGGAGTTCCAGGCTTTGGGAGCATACGAACTAAATGCACGGTCTCCAAAGGATTTGAGGTATGTACGAGGTAGTGGTAAACTGTTGGATTCCGAAAAGCCGGTTGTACGATGCTTAGCCTGGTGGGGCAGTAGATCTGAGAGCCAGGCTGGAGCCAAAGAACGAAGTGACCTAAAAGTGAGCGATAAAACTTTGAAGTCGATCCGTTGCTTGACTGGTAGCCAGTGCAGGTCGGCGAGAAGTGGTGTGATGTGGCAACTGCGACGCTCACGACAGACAAGCCTAGCTGCAGAGTTTTGCACAAGCTGTAATCGCCTGATTGCACATGCCGGTGGGCCAGTAAGCAGCGAGTTACAGAAATCAAGTCGGGATGTCACAAATGCATGGACCAATTTAGACGTGGTATCCTTATCTAAACAAGGCCGAATTTTAGCAATGTTATGTAGCTGAAAGTAGGCAGGTTTGACTGTGGAGCTGATGTGGTCGTCTAACGAGAGGTCACTTTGGAACATGACACCTAGCACGACCTAGCATGACACCTAGCAGTGCCAAGCATTCGTTGGTGGTGGTCCAGCGGTCCAATCGTGGGTACATTCGTGGTTGTGTACTGTATGTCCAAGGGGTGGCCAGTTGGCTCTGGCCACCTCCTGCACTGACCACCGGTAACCAAGCCTTTCCAGCCCTCCTATGATTGGCCAGCAGATACAGAGTCAAGGTTTTACCTGCTGCTCGGCTGAATCCCAAATAGCAAGTCGGCCTTCGGCCAGATGCTCTCTGCTGGTATTCATTTTGCATGAACCAAAAACGAGACTTTCAGTATTAGTTTTACAGTGCCATGCAAAGTAAGGACGAGCGAACTGAACACTTTAAAGGAGTTTGGGTTGCAGCTGAAAGCTCCTTCGCTTTCCGTCTGATGCTCATCCAAGTAGCAGGGGGCAATTCAGCTGGGACAATGACTGCATAGCAACACTGTGCGTCAGGGTATGCAGCTGGGCGTGGGTGGGGGGCAGTCGTTCTCTGCCCAGGCTTATACCAGCGTGCCATGCTGCCGAAGCAGACGTCGTCCGGTCCCACTCTTGCTGGTAGCAGCACTGCTCGAAAATTGTAGCTGCGCACATGACCAGGACGCTCAGTCGATTTTTCCAGACTACACTTCTCTCCTTTGACATTTGTCATTATACCAGCTCACTTCAGTATCGACTGCCGGAGGGACATTTGATGTTTTGGTTGACCTCTGCGCCCAGAGCAAGGGGCTGCTTGTGACGACAGAAGGGTAGTATCGCAGGTCTGCATTGTCTGCTTTTCTGTGGCAAAGCTGCCATCAAGCCGAACTAGCAAGGCCTTAGCTGATCGCATGCCATCTGCCCACTCGCCTGGCTTCAGTAGATTGATGATCCAGCTGAAAGACTGCTTTGCTGCTCTATGTCTCGTGGCAAAGCTAGAGCGAATGAATGAGCCTATTTAACAACGTCGTGTGAACAGCAGTAGAAGAGCCTTAACAGCTATCACCACTGCTTGCAGTAGGAAATGAAGAAAGAATTAATTGACACTTGTAGGACTCGATCCCACTATCTGGGTCGTGAAGTGTGTGTGTGCCCAAGCAGTGCCGCCTCGGATAGTACCCATGGGGCAGGGGACGCAATGCTGCATGATCTAGCTCCCAGATTCTCAGCCAGTGCTAGGAGATGGGCCCAAGAGCTTGCTGCTGACAGAGCTCGCAATCAAATTCACTGCAGCTGAGACTCATTCGGGCAGGTTTCTCAAAAATGGGCTCCTGTCAGACATGTGCAAGCAACTCGGCGACGGATGCATTGGTCGAATCAACCCCCCCCCCCAAAAAAAAACTGCCCAGACAAACTACAGACTAGCCCTAAGCACTCGGGAGGAGGCTGAAATACCCAAAACCAGAACGTGGCCTCTTGCGTGATCACACAGCCTTGGCTGAGCAGAAGAGGCCGGCGGTAGCCTCGGAGGCAGTGGCACCGCCCACGGCTGAGAATGTGAGCAGGAAAGCCGGCGCACGCTCGCAGCAGGGGTGACCTGCATATTTCCTTTGAATGCAGCTGAATTATAAGGCCCCCAGAAAATCGTCTAGACGCTGTCTCTGGTCGCAATCTTGTCAGCTCAGATAAAAGGTGGGCTGGCATTTTAACCTACCTCAAGCTTGCACCAGTCCCCTAACCTGCCCTTCGTCTTGTTATTGTATCCAGGCCGTAATAGCCTGGCTGCTGTTTGGGTAAACAGACACAGGCAAGGCAGCCTGCCGAACGAATGCAATAGCAAGCTTAAGTGTAAGCTGGCGAACGAACCTAGTAACACGACAGCCAGGCCCAGCAACAATCGCGACTGCAACGTTATTAGCTGCTCCTGCGGCATCTGCTCCTGCTTCTTCTGCTGCACCAGTCACGTGCAGATTCTCACAATCAGCTACTGTGTTTGTGTCGCCAGACGTCGCCGACGTGAGACCGACAGGAGCCTCACTTAAGCATGCGCTGGATCCTGGAGCCCTGAGGTCTGTCGTGCCTCAATATGCAAAAAAGAAATCCGCACTGTCTCCCTTGGCAATTGACTCGCGAGCTTCGACATATTCCTCCTTCTGAATCTTACGTGGCCAGCTGTAGCAGGGCAGCATTCGGAGGGCAGCTTCACTGAACATGTTATTACTAACCAATTAAGGAGCTTTATTTCCAGCACGTTTAAAGTGCCTAGAAAAATATCGAATCCTCTTAGGTGCTGTACAAATATATTATTATTATTATTATTATTATTATTATTACAATAATAACTACAGACCGAAAGCACATGAGTGCTTGCACAAGCAGAAAAGATGCCCACAGAAGCTAAACTGACTGCATTAGGTGGTGACGACGGAAAATCTGCAATATTTAGAATATAATCTAGAGGATTATAGATAAATTCTTCAGTGACTATTGTGCATGCAGGACTTGTGCTATCAGCAGTGGCAGGACCAGAGGCACCGTGCACCAGACATGCAGCGAATATGTCGTCCAAACAGGATGACGAATGCTTTAATCCGATAGCGCACATGCACAAACAAGCAGCGACCGCCGTTCGCTATCCGAGCAGCAAATTGAAGTACCTAAAATCGTGACGAACCCATGAAGTATACACACTTCCTTGACGTCTCTCGGATGTGCACTTTCAGCTGCTGCCTAAGCAAAATCCGTAAGGAATGCCAAACCAAACTTAGTACATTTTCATAAAGTCTGCCACCACCAGCTTTACAACCGTGATCGGACATGTTCGCTGACGTGAAGTGTTTCTCTCATGTGCTCTCATCGTCAGAATGAAGCTTTAGAGCCACAAGAGAATCCCCAAGGGTGACCGATAATTCGACTGGCAGCCGAAGTGCTTTCTGCCCAATTTGCACCGACGACGACGACGACGACGAGAGAGAGAGACAGAGACAGAGACAGAGAGAGACAGAGAGAGAGAGAGAGAGAGAGAGAGAGAGAGAGAGAGAGAGAGAGAGAGAGAGAGAGAGAGAGAGAGAGAGAGAGAGAGAGAGAGAGAGAGAGAGAGAGAGAGAGAGAGAGAGAGAGAGAGAGAGAGAGACAGACAGACAGACAGACAGACAGACAGAGACAGACAGAGAGACAGACAGAGAGAGAGAGAGAGAGAGAGAGACACAGAGAGAGACACAGAGAGAGACAGAGAGAGACAGAGAGAGACAGAGAGAGAGACAGAGAGAGACAGAGAGAGAGAGAGACAGAGAGACAGAGAGACAGAGAGACAGAGAGACAGAGAGACAGAGAGAGAGAGAGAGAGAGAGAGAGAGAGAGAGAGAGAGAGAGAGAGAGAGAGAGAGAAAGAGAGTCGGCATCGTAGCTTTGCTCACTCTGGTGGCCATGCTTGAAGCCCGACCGAGCGCTTGAATATCCCGTGGCATTAACATTCTTAGGCTTCACAAACATTAGGCAACGATACTCTTCCTTCTCATGTATTTTCCCATCCTTTCTATATGACACTGGCCCTGCTTGTTCTTGTGGATTACTTTCTTATCTCGCCACTACTCCAGCTCCACTTTCTTTTTTCTTGCACGAAAGCCCGAGGGCTGTTAGCTTCCGATCGTGTATCCACAGTGGCTTAGGCTTCGAGTTATAGCTACAGAAAATACCTCCAACCTAGCCCTATCACTTCACCCTTGCCTACGTACTCTGACACCCTTCACCTTCACCCTAACCATACTGTTCACGTCTCACGTCGGGGGGGGGGGGGTGGCATATCCTGCATCTCGTTATCACTGAGGATGCCCTGGCGCACTGAACTTGTTGCGTGCATGCTGACTATCCTTCTCAGCCGTCATAAGCTGCTACTTCCACACTATCACTTTTCTTGATTGCCCTCCTAACTCAGCTATGCCTCTCAATTTCTCTTTGATATAGCAATAATAATAGTAATAATACATTTAGTATAGCACCCTCAGAGAAGGAAGCATGATCAAGTAGTTAGTGGGGGCATGCTTAATAACAACAAGCACAATACGATTAGAGGTGACATGCACAGGCTCAGCATACACATATGGTTAGTGGCAGCATGCACAGTGTCAGCACGAAAAGCACACAAATGATGAATCACATGGACCCACTAAATACTGTGATAAATAGATGCTTTTTTGGCTTTTTTTTAAATGTTGTATGATCTGGGGAGGTCACGAGGTCAGTCAAAAGTGAGTTCCAGGCTTTGGGAGTAACGAGCTAAAGGCACGGTCTTCAAAGGATTTGACGTTCGTACGAAGTTTAGGTAAGCAATTGGATTCCGAAAAGCCGGTGTTACGATGCTTAGCCTGGTGTGGGAGTAGATCTGATAGGTAGGCTGGAGCCGAAAAATGAAAGGACCTAAAAGTGAGTGACAAAACCTTGAGGTCGATACATTGCTTGACTGGAAGCCAGTGCAGGTCAGCTAGAAGTAGTGTGATGTAGCAACACTCAAACAGACAAACCTAGGCGAAGAGTTTTTGGATTAACTGTAAGTGCCTGATTGCACTCTCAGGGAAACCACCAAATAGTGAGTTACAGGAGTCAGGACGGGATGTCACAAATGCATGGACCGATTTGGATTTAGTATCCGTGTCTAAGCAAGCCCGAATTTCGGCAATGTTACGTAACTGAAAGTAGACACACTTGACCATGGAGCTGATGTGGTCGTCTCATGAAAGGTCCCTTTGGAATAGGACACATAGATTTCTTACGTATTAAACAGGAGGTAAGCTAGCAGAGCCGATTTTGATCGCTAGGTTTACCCATTTCTGAATCGCACTTGGTTTGCCCATAGCTAGCAGGCTGGTTGTTATCATCATTCAATTTAAGAAGTTTTGCTGCCATCTACGTAAGGATAACATCAATGCTTATAGTAAGGCAGTTGAGAGAATTCGACGTGCTGGAGAACTGAGTGTCACCTGCATAGAATTGAAAGCCTAGATTTCGCCTGGCTATCACATCAGCAAGCGCTGACCGAGCCCAGAGCCCTGAGGTACTCTGTACGTAAGTGGTTCCTCGGACGACCTTTATTCGTTCACACCACTACCCCGGACTCTCCCACTGAGACCATTGCAGTGCAGTGCCAGTGATGGCTAGGCGAGATGTGAAGCGATCAAGAAGGACTTTGCGATCCATAATATCGAACGCTGCCGACAGATCGAGCAGATAAAGAAGAGAGACTTTACCCAAGTCTGCATCCCTGCAAAGGAGGTCGCTATACTCCCTAAGCAATGCGGACTCTGTGGAGTGATTGGCTCTAAAGCCAGAATGGAACTTACTTGCTAGGTTTGAGGTCTCAATATAAGAGTTCAGCTGATCTGCCACAAATCGTCCCAGTGTCTTTGATAGTAACGGAAGAAGGGAGACTGGATGGAAGCTGCTCAAGTTCTCTTGGTCTAGTGCGGCTTTCTTAATTAGTGGCCTAACAACAACCTTTTTAAAAGGTGCAGGGACATGACCTGAGGCTAAGGACATATTTACTGCGTTAGGTATGCATGGCATCAGATGATCTAAGCACTGCACAAGTAAGACAGCGGGAATATGACCCAGAGGACTGGTAGTCTTCTTTGACTGGAAGAGGAATTTTAGGATAAGGTCGCTTGTAGCCTCCTTGAATGTCGACATCGAGGTAGTGCACGTTATTGAGGGACATGAGTCCTATGTTGATGTTATTGACGGACATAAGTCCAGAGGAAATGCTGCAAGTTTAGGGATAGACTCAGTGATCTCGTCTATTTTGCTGGTAAAGAAGCTAGATAAGCGATCGGCAAGGTCACCACAAGGATCAGTAGGTAAGTAGCTAACATGGGAGCAGTTAAGGAGATAGTTGATGGTAAGGATAAGAACTTTTTTGAATCTTTCATCTGTGATTCAACAATATTTTTTATAGAAGCTAGGCTCGGCTTTTGCTGTGATCGACTGGTATGATCTAATGTAGTCTTCGTACGCCTGATGATGGACAATCAGTTTTGATCTTTTGCAGGCTTTCTCAAGCCTTTGCTTAGTAGACCGAGCTAGTTTTATGTCTGCAGGAAACCGTACGCCGCCTGGGCGAGGGCGTACATTGCGCAATGTCAGAGGTGCAAACTCATAAATCATGTGAGCAAATGTCGTGTTGTAGCATTCTACCAATGATGACAGGTCAAAAGGGGGACTGAGAAGCAAGGGCGAAGAAACTATTTTTGCTCTGACAGCATCGATGTCAAGACTCTTGAGATTTGGCGATTTGCAGATGAATTTGGATTCGGAAGAGGGCAAACACCGTAAATTGAACGAGATCGGCGTATGATCAGCTGAGCATATTTCGGCTATAATTGGGGATGGTAGCATACACTTGTGGGAGAATATTCGATTGAGTGTGTGATCCTCGTTATGAGTGGGGTCATGCACACGAGCCACAAGAGAGAAAGTCAGTCAGTGCAAGAAATTCAGCACATAAGGCATCGGCTAAGTCTTCAAAATAATTGTTAAATTCACGCATAACGCAGAAGGAAGAAGCTGCAAGAAAGAAGAAGCTGTAACGAAGAAGCTGTAAGGAATCTATTGAATAGTCTCTCGTAAGCCACTGGAAGATCATATACCTAAATCACAGGTTGAGCGACTCATCCGGAAAATTTTATATCTTTAACCTTTCGGGAACCTCCTAGAACAGTGTGCAGTAATTTTATAAAATGCATCATCTGCACCTTGTAGAGAATTGTAACCGAGTCATGTGCAAGGAACGTACAGACGTCTTAACCATCTATAAGTTCATATTAACTATATAGTAAGCCCTCCGGTGAAAAATCGTGGGCAGTTTCTATTTATGCATCTCCATCGCTTACCAAAAGCAGGTGCAGTACGACATTTGGTCGGAAACGCTCAGTCTGGCATCTTTCCAATACGCCAACTCAGCACGTTCTAGCAGACGCTTGTTAATACCGAAAGCGCTAGTTGCCACTTCGGGCGACAGCTAAGCGGGTAGTAGTGCAGAGAGGTCCAGCTGCTGGAAAGCCACAACCACCATTTAAAAACCCTTTTACTGTAAGTGCATAGTCCTGTGAAGTTCTAATACCCGAATTATCAATTTCAACCACGAGAATTGCTGCTACATAAGTAAATTGGCATATTACCTTCCACTTTTTACAGTCATCTTAACAAAAATTATAATAATCATAATAATGGCACATTTGTATAGTACTACAAAAAATTAATATATATCTAGGTGCTTTATATATTACGTAAAGAAAGCGTGACCACATGGTTAATGGTAGCAAGCACACGGCCAATGCTGCACCGTAGTAGTTGTAGTATACTTGTACCTGTATGTATAATAAGGTGGTTAACTTAAGAGTTGACCCTCCTCTGTCACGTTATTATGAGTATAATCTTGAGGTTCATTTGTTTTTGATGCACTTAAACGTGGTAAGCTCTTGTTACTAACGCGTTGTTTCAAACATACGAAACAGCTCTGGGCGGATTGGCTCCTTGGTCTTCGCCAAGGAGGTAAGGTGCTCGCTCTTCACGACCCAGGTCATGGGTTCTAGTTCTGCAGTAGTGGATGATCCTTTATTGTTCAATGCAAGCTGAGGTGATAACCTTTGAGGCTCTTCAGCTGCTATTTAAATGGAGGTCTCTCACAGCTAGCCTTACTATTCGTACAAGCGAACAGTCAGTGACTCCGTGCTAGAGCTCCATGCCGTATTAAAAATTAACAGGAAATAGCGAACCAGAGAGCTGACGAAGGGCTCACAGTGCACAGTAGATATCTCTATAAGCACGCAGCAATCCACATCCGCATGAGCGAGTGCCGTACAGTGGCAATACGCGACGTACAGAACAGTTCCATAAATAACTTGCGTGAGCACCGGAAAGAGCCGGGTAAATGGCTAAGGCTACATAAAGGGAAGTGAGAGAGAGAGAGAGAGAGAGAGAGAGAGAGAGAGAGAGAGAGAGAGAGAGAGAGAGAGCGCTACACCATCTCGCATACCAAAGAGAAGAAAGAAGACGTCTTCCCGGATGTGCTGGTGCATCACGCCCTCCAACCTCCGTTTGGCTGGCTGCATCTGCCTGGTCAAGGTTAAGCCCCCGTGCCAAAATTCTGGCTACCGTGCTGATTTACGGCCAGCCATTAGCCCTCTCGAACGGGCTGTCCTAAATTGGTGTACTATTACATCGCATCGCAGATGTGAACGCCGTGATCGTGACACACATATGGTTTCTGATTATAATAATATAAGAGCCACCGATGAACTCTGTCGGCAGAAACATAATATAGGGGAATTTGTCTGCCTCTGCTTCAGCACATTCCAGAGGTTTTAGTAGAATCACCTTGATAAAATTTGTCATCTGCCTATTGCCGAAAGGGGCGACTATTTATATGGCACAATCTCAGTGGAGTAGAAATACTGGACAGCGTTTCATTCCAAGCTCTCGCTCGTGGTAATATTAGGAGGGCTTACGTGTCTAATCAAATGCGCTCGACTGTTCCTGGACAATTTAAATAACACGCCTGGTGATCGTGCGCATATCTGTACCCATGTCACTGGCAAGGCATCCGCCATTTTCCTCTGTGATGGCAAAACTAGCACTTTTTCATGCATGAAAGATAATACTATTAAGATATTTGTACAGCTCCAGGAGAACTAAATTTATTTCTAGAAACTTAACACCTGCTGCAACGAAAGCATGCCAACTGGTTAGTCATAACGCCCACAGTACCAGCATGCACGCGCGCAGAACGAGGGCGCTCACACGGACCCAGCAAATGCTGTGAGAAACAAATGCATTTTTAGCTTCTTTTTAAACGTCAAGTCAAGTCAGGAAAGGTCGTGACGTCAGTCGGAAGTGAATTTCGGGCTTTGTGAGCAGGCAAACAAACGGCGTGGTCTCCAAAAAATCTGAAGTTGGTTCGAGGCACAGTCTTGAGTCAGAAGAACAGGCGGTACGATGCCGACAGTTACTTTGAAGTAGTTCGGATAGTTAACCCGGAGAAAGATAATGGCAGAACCTACAATTGTGGGACAAAACCCTGAAGTCGATACGCTGTTATGGGGAGCCAGTGCAGGTAGGTGAGAAGTGGGTGCAATTTGGCAATTGAGAAGTTGATGACAGACAAGCCTAACCGAAGGGTTCGGCACCGACTGTAAGTGCCTTATTGTATAGCCCGGAAGACCTCCGTGTGGTGAGTTACAGAAGTCGATACGGGATGTCAAAAAGGCACAGGCCAACTTGGATATGGTTTTGCCATAACTAGGAGGCTTGTTTTAACGAAATTCAATTTGAAGGGTTTGCTGCCCTCCAAGTGTGAATATCAACAATACACGCAGCAAGAGAGTTGAGAGAGTTTTACATTCTGGATGATAAGGACGGATCGAAGCTCAGGTACAGCTGTGTCATCTGGATAAAATTGTAAGCCGAGATTGTGCTTAGTGATTACATCGGCAAGAGGGAAATTATAGATTGTGAAAGTAAGTGGACAGAGCACAAATCCCTGGGGTACCACATTCCTTAGAAGCTCCCGGGATGAGTGCTGCCAATTGAGACCAAGACTATGAAGTCTCTCACTAAGATATGACTTGGACCATTGCAGAGCAGTGCCAGCGATGCCCAGGCGAGAAGAGAGGCGCTCAAAAAAAGATTTGGCGATAATTAGTATCAAACTCTGCTGAAGGATCCAGAAAAAAAGAGAAACTACTTTTGTCCGTATTCCCGAGAAGATCGGTGTCTACTCGCAGTAGCAATGACACTTCGGAGCGGATAACTCTAAAAACTGAGGGAACTTGCTAGGTTTGAAGTTTTGGAGGCGAGGAAAATATTTTTGTGCAGGCAGCATCAAGGACTAGGAACTTACGGGTTTACGATTCGTGTGTGATTTTGGATACCAAAGGGGGAGCGCATGTGCAGAATTTGGTAATAATCGGAGTTGACAGCACACAATCGTGGGAGAATATTCGATCAACTATAGGCCCTTTATTGTAAGAAAGATCATGTACATAAGCCATAAGCGAAAATGAATCACTCTTTGTAACAAATTTAGCACTTATGGGGTCTGCTGGGTCATCTAAAGGAATGTTAGAATCTATAATTACGAGGAAGGAAATATTTCTAAAAATCTGAACCACGTTAAAACAGATTACCATACATAAAATTTGAAAGAAGCTATTCGCTGCTATGTAAAAAATTTCCTACTTAGACCATTTGCATGCTCAGCAGAACTAATGCTATTAATTTTAATCGGTTACCCTGTTTTCAAAATACAATTTTGAATAAAAGATTGACTCGTTGTTTATCATGTACAGATTAAACTGTGTACAGATTAAACTGTGAAACCCATTTCCATTACAAGGAATAGTTAATATATATATATGTGTGTCTACAAGAACATAAATATATACAAAAACGCAGAAACAAATTCTACTTGCAGACAAAGTTAAGCACTATCAAGAATAAGCGAATATGCGTATGAAGCTTATACAGAATGCAATAAAAACTCTCACATCGAAGGCGACAATATCAAGTATTAAAAGAACAAAAATTAAACAGGCTGGAATTTAGAAAATTTCTCTCTTCTATTTTTAATCGAAGTACTATAACCGGAAGCTGCGCGTGGTTGGCTTAATCTCCTATTTAGTTAATGGTCCGTATTTTTCAAGTGTACGTTTTGTTCTCAGTAAGAAATGCTGAAAACATTGGGCCAAATGAACTTCATAAATCACCGCTGTAGCTGTTTTTCCGCAAATGTCTCTAATTGTCTCTAATTATATGAAGGATGGCGACATCCAGCTGCCCACCACAAGCCAGGCTTTCGGACGCTCGAGGGAAAACTCTAATTGTTCGACGCGTCATACGAGTCTCGAGTTCATTTTCTGGCAGCATTTTGTGACCACGAGCTCTGACGGGGAGCAGTTTAACGTGCGACACCGATGGCAGAGAGGGATGCTCTCACATGTGCGTGCCACGAGAGCGAACAGCGATCAATCCTTCGGACAGGTCTGAGCAGGGTGCGTCGTCACGTGCACCGAGTGCTCTAAATCTAAATCTAGCCGAGGACTCTAATCGAGCTACGAGCCACGAGCTTCATTTCAAATCTACTATAGCTGAGTTGTGCCGGATACCCCATAGAAGCATCGGATAGGGTTGATAGCTGACAGCCGGCAGTCGTTCGTCGCTGCCAGCGAGCGAGCGAGTGAGCCAGTCTCCGAGCTCTGGCTCCAGTCAGAGCTCGGAGATCAGTTTTACATCCGCTCTACAGAGTCCTTCGGACTCACGTCAGTGGCCCTCAAGCGGACAGAGCATACGCCTCGTGGACTAATAGCTGTTTTCAGTGAGTCAGCCCTATTACGAGAAAAGATGTCCTCCGGAATTGGGGAATATACCGTCATCTCTATCTGTCGTGTTTCTGTCATTGTTTACTAGAATACCCTAAAAGTTGCCAGCGGAGAAGCAGAGCCAGCAAGCTACGGAATGAGAGTGAAAGTGAGGAGAGAGAGATGAAATGTGTGTGGTTTACAGAGAAGACAGGAGAGAATAGAATAGAATAGGAGGGCAGGGCTGGGAACACGAGGGCAGGGCAGGGCAAGGCAAGGCAAGGCAGGGCAAGACAGGGCAGGGCAAGACAGGGCAGGGCAGGGCAGGGCAGGGCAGGGCAGGGCAGGGCAAGACAGGGCAAGACAGGGCAGGGCAAGGCAGGGTAAGGCAAAGCAGGGCAGGGTAGGGCAGGACAGTGGAGGGCAGGGCAGGGCAGGGCAGGGCAGTGCAGGGCAGGGCAAGGCAGGGCAGGGCAGGGCAGGGCATTGCAGATGAGGAAAGTACAGAGAACAGGATAGAGCATTGATTCCTACCTTAATTAAGTGCATTCTCACGTATTACATACTAAATTATCACTAAAGAAAGGTTGAGTATAATTGCATTTATTAAGGGCACCATTTATGCACTGCTTTTTCTATGAGCAGTCCCGGTATGAGGCTTGTCATCAAGAAGCAGCGAGTGCAATTTTATGAATTTAAGAGCTAGCGAATGAGTGGTAGTGGGTGAGAGGTAGTGACAGAAAGATTAAAAAGGTGGGTGGATACAGATAGGCTGGTAAATAAGCAAAAGAGAAAGAGATAGGAAGGAAGACTGCAAGGGAGACTGTATGCGAGACTGTAGAGTGAGGGAGCAAGAGAGAGAGAGAGAGAGAGAGAGAGAGAGAGAGAGAGAGAGAGAGAGAGAGAGAGAGAGAGAGACAGACAGACAGACAGACAGACAGACAGACAGACAGACAGGGAGACAGAGAGAGAGAGAGAGAGAGAGAGAGAGAGAGAGAGAGAGAGAGAGAGAGAGAGAGAGACACACACACACACACACACACACACACACAGAGGGAGGGAGACAGAAAGAGACAGAGAGAGACGGAGAGAGAAACAGAGAGAGAGAGGCAGAGAGAGACAGACAGAGAGACACAGAGAGAGACACAGAGAGAGACGGAGAGACAGAGAGACAGAGAGAGACAGAAAGAGACAGAGAGAGAAACAGAGAGAGAAACAGAGAGAGAAACAGAGAGAGAGAGACAGAGAGAGACAGACAGAGAGACACAGAGAGAGACACAGAGAGAGACGGAGAGACAGAGAGACGGAGAGACACACAGAGAGGGAGACAGAGGGAGACAGAGAGAGAGAGAGAGAGAGAGAGAGAGAGAGAGAGAGAGAGAGAGAGAGAGGGAGAGAGAGGGAGAGAAAAAAGGCTCTGGAGGGTTAAGCTGGTCGGCATGCAGCTTCTCTTAGAGGTTCTTCTTCACCGATTTTGCAAAACTAAGAAAGCACATGTTCTTCTTAGCCAGTGGCCGGGAATGAGTGCAACCATAGGTTTGGAGGGTTCAGGTATTCTGTGTCTGAGACCTTTATGCACCTTGAAGATGCATGAAAGGGCACCACGAGCAGCTGACCATACATAGTAAGCGGCCAGGGAGCTACTGCCACTGTGCTTACAGCTGCCAAGGCAGCAGCTACAGTGGCAGCAGCAGCAGCAGCAGCAGCAGCAGTGGCACAGTGGCAGTGGCAGCAGCACAAGTGGCTGAGGAAGGCCAGTCGGGTAGCAAGGGCAGTAGCAAACGCCCCCATTATGACAAAAGCGGCAAGTTTATTTTTAGCCAAAGCAGCCTACAGTGAAATCAATATTGAACTAAAGAAAGACTCCCTCTTTTTATGTGGTGGCGTTGCAAACAGCAGCGAGACGTCGTTCTCTGGAGGCAACAATTTGCTCCAGTTATTTCAGGCCATGATGTAGCACGTGATGGTCCGAGAAGCATCCTTGGCTGCCTCCTTAACAAGCACTCTTGCTAAAGTGCTGAGCTACTCCCGCAGCCACGACTTGGCTTCTTCATTCGCAGAGGTCCGACCGGAATCAAAGCACCATAATAGTCAGCAGGTGGGCCAGCGGTCGCTCGTTTAACTTGCTGGCACGGCTAGCTAGAGTGGTTTCTCATGGAACTTGCCCCCTGCCACCTAGAGGGCGCTCGATCTTGCCTCTCTCTCTCTCTCTCTCTCTCTCTCTCTCTCTCTCTCTCTCTCTCTCTCTCTCTCTCTCTCTCTCTCTCTCTCTCCCATTATATCTCACTTTCAGTCTTCCGTTACAGAGCACCTCCGCTGTAGTAGCCGCTTGAATTCGTAGGCCAGCATAGCCAAGCTGCATGATGAATTATCGCAATCCTTTTCGCATAGTAATTTTGACTGGCAAGCCATTCGAGCAGCCATGGGGGGGGGGAGAGAGAGATGGGGCTCCCTATTGCATGCACAGCAGCTATACATTGTCAGGTTTAAATGGCTACTTTATGTCCAAGACCTGTTTGGCCTCGGTAAAGGTGACAGCTACTTTTGCATACAGGCCTGCTTAACAAAATTACTTCACTCGGGCCAGTCAGATACAGGACAGAAAGCCGTTTAAGCACACCAAGGAATTTTTCTGCTGACGCCGCCCTTGTTTGGCCCTGTAGTAAGGTGCCCACCTTTAACGACCAAGGTCGTGGGCTCGAGCCCTGCAGCATATAAAAAGCGCCTGGATAAAGATAAAGTTCTCTTTGGGCATTATACATATGAACTATATATATATATATATATGTGTGTGTGTGTGTGTGTGTGTGTGTGTGTGCGCGTGTGTGTGTATGACTGTACAAGTATATGTTGGTCTCAATATCCATGGATGCATATCGATACAGAATGGTGGTCTGTGGATGCCATTCAGTACCTGCAAAGAATAGGACTAAATGGGCGACGAATCTTGGAGGGAAGATTGTAACCTAAAGGTCCTGACATCAGCTAACGAAGGCGAGAAACTTACTTGCGAAATGAGAGCTCAAACTAGTGATAACTTGATGCTACTGGTCGACAACATCCGACTGGCAGGGGAGGGAGCACAAAGACTGTTTTGCTACTAAAATAAGATTCGGTATGAAGCCATTACTTGCTAGTGAGATAGAATAACATCCTGCTCAGACATCTTCAGCTTAGCTCATTGGTCGGGCGACTCTTGCGTGGGCTTGGCTTCGTGAAACGCAGAGTGAATCGATTCTGCGCACTGCCTTTGATGTTTATAAATAAGGAGAACACTGACGTGCTTCTCTATGCGACCCTGCACGAGCTGCCATTCATAACTAGCTAGCCCTTCACTAGAGGCCCCTTGGGCCGGCGGATCTGGCTGTCGGGAGGGGGCGTTTAACAATGCAGGGCAGTTAAGAAAATAGAAAAATACAGAAAAAAGAGCTCCATTCCTCGAAAGTGCACATTATTCGGGCGGGCATGTTCGTTCAATTGCTCAGAGCAGCTTGTCTCTTCCACCTGACACGAACGGTCTACTCTCGGCACAAGCACGTCAGAGCTCCGGGTGCCAATTGGCGCAAGAAAGAAGCACAGACGGCTTGGGTGGCGTGAACACTTGCAGTCCGTCGCTAGCAATGGCTCGAACTCGTTGTTGTGGTTCGCAGCTCGCTTGTTGAGCATCTGGTGGCCTCACAGAACTAGTTGCCTAGCTGCTGTGCTTCGAATGCAATACAGCGTTGCTGTCAAATCCAGCGTTGCTGTCGCCCTCGCCGCCGCCTGCCAGCTAGATGGAACTCACAATCCGAAGAGCTGCGGCTGCACATTCCTGTAGCTACCAGCCTCAAATCTTCAGGCAAGAGAGTACGTGGCTGTGGCGGCAGCCGTCGGCTTTGCTATAGCAGCCATTGGTTAAACAGCTTGGATTGATGGATTGGCTGGATACCCGTGGACTTTTTCCAGCTGTGAGGTCTGCATTCATTGCCAACTCACAGCTGATTTAAACACCGACCTCAGCGTCATAGCACAGGAATGTACTCTACAGTCTTGCGATGCCTCCTTTTTGGCCAAGCTCTCTGATCATTCACAACGGCATCTCCGGAACTTACCATTCATCATGTACGACTCTGTAAGATGGGGCTGGGATTACAATGAGTGCGACTACGTTGCAGACTTTGTCGGAAGTCGTGAGGTTCAGCTTCCATGACCAACAAGACATTATCACTTCTTTTATGTTTGACTGGCTCTGTGATATCTAGTGGGGCTGCTATAGTACTGCAAACTTCGAAGCTGATTGTATTTTATGCTATATGCAAGTTTTACAATCATGAACCTTTGCATATCGAACAAATTACGATTATCATTACTCAATCGATCTCGGTCCAACAGTAACTCAAAGAACGACACAAGAGCATCGCTACTCAAGCGATCTTCACCAAGGGTACAAGTTGGGTAGGACTCGCTGTTCTTACTGCCCTGTTGAGAACTCCCTACGAAGATTGCTTTGCTCCTATGGCCCTCACACCTCCTGCTGTGAACTTGCTATGCTGCTATTCCGTCCTTGTTGATGCATGAGTCTGAAATGATAAGAGATCATCAGATGCATGGTATCTCGGCCATTCTCACACACATTCATAAGATTAGGCGCCATCAGGAGACGCGAGAAGACGATTCTTATTTTTTACTTGGGTCATCCATTTCTCTCATCACCGATAGCCACGTACGACTCGTGGCTGTGTACGGGCGAAACGAAGTATTTTAAACCTTAATAGTCGCTGAATACAAGCTTCGGCCAACCGTAAAAATGACGTCTTTAAAATACAGGACCAGTATTGTTGCAAGCTGTTGTAATGCATTTTCACCTTAGACAGCTAATTTTATAGTAATCTTTACAATGTCCAGAAGTGAGCAAAATCCCTCTATGTGACTCCATCGATGTTGATGCCTTGGGTTGGTCTATTGTATTAATAATAATGATAATAATAATACATTGGTATAGCATCCTCAGAGAACTCAATCTTTTTCTAGGCACTTGACATTTGCTGCCAAGGAAGCAGGATCATATGGATAGTGGAAGCAAAGTACAATGTCAACAAGCATAACACGGTTAGAGGGGAGATGCAAAGGGTCAGCATGCAAATATGGTTAGTCGCAGCATGAACAGTGTCAGCACACATAAAGCACACAAAGGTTGCATCACATGGACCCATTAATGCTGTGATACATAGATTAGTTTTAGATGCTTTTTGAATGTCAAGTCGGGGATGTAGTGACCCCAGTCGGAATTGTGTTCAAGGCTTTGGAAGCATTCGAGAAAAAGGCATGGTCTTCAAAGGATTTGAGGTTCGTACGAGGCGTAGTTAAACGATTTAATTCAGAAGAGTGGGTGGTAGGCGTGTGGCCTGATGGGGGAGTAGTTCTCATAGGTGAACTGAAGCTAGGGAATGAATAGACCTAAAAGTGAGTGACAGCATCTTGAAGTCAATCTGCTGCTAGGTTGGGAGGCAGTTTAGGTCGGTGAGAAGTGGTGCGATGTGGTAACTGCGACACCCTCGACAGAAAAGCCTAGCTGAAGCAGACCCTTGCACCAACTGTAATCGCCTGGTTGCACAGGCAGGCGGCAGACCAGCGAGCTGTGAGTAGAAATAGATTCCTTAGCTCCTTAGTCATACTGCTTGCTGGTCTGGCAATCATTTTTACTGGCACTCGATGGCCAGTGTATCAATTGCTGCCACAGAGTATGCAACCAAGGAGAGATCTCTTCTGTAGGAGCAATATATTGTATTGCTACTAGATCGATAGGCTAGTAGCACTAATACCGAGTCCAATTGCAGTTGTATCTCTAAAGCATTTAAAGCAGATTATGTGCAGGCTCTCATAACCATAGTAATAATATTAATAAATATAACAATATATTACATATCATGCAAGCGAACCAAATCTACTTCTATATACTTTTCGCATGCTGATAAGGAAGCATGTCAATTGGTAAGCTATAACTTGTGCCCTTTCAGAGTACACAAGCATACAAAAGACTATTCCTGTCGATAGAGTTAAGGCTGTAAGGAACATAATATAAATAAAATTCATTTGTATAGTGCGCTAAGAGAACCTAGTCTCTATTCAGGCGCTTCATATATGCCACGGGGCTTGAGCCCACGATCTCGGTCATCAAATACATTTACCTTAACCTCGGTCGTTAAGGGCGAGCACCTAAACTACTGGGCCAAACCAAATGAGTAAAATGTTGGTTTTTAGATTCTTGAATGCTGTCAAGCAAGAGAATATACGTTGCCTCTTGGGAGTTCCAGGTGCTGTGAGCATAGGAACTGAGAGCACGGTCTCCCAGGAATTTGAAGTCTTATAGAGGCGCAACAAAATAATCAGTCAGATGAGTGTTAGTGTGATGAGACCTAAAGGTGAGTAGTAGTACCTTGAAGTCAATATGCTGGGTGATGGGGAGTCACTGCAGATTGATGAGCAATGCTGCAATGCGGCAGTGCCGTGCTGAGTGCAATTCCTGTAAGAACAGACAATGCAGTTGGCAGACAGGGTTTTAGCTTTAGCAGTAGCAGTCATATATTCCTACGGCTGGAGAAGCTAAGTCAGGACCCTGTCATTAGGAAAATCTAAATATCCTATTTTCGCAGCAGCCCAATCCCAGTATTATCAGATACCCTAGAATCCCTTAATATATAATCCCTAGATACCCTAGAATCCCTGATTTTTTCTTAGCAAGAATATATAATTCATTTGTATAGCGCCCCAAGAGAACTTAATCTCTATTCAGGCGCTTCACATATGCCTCGGGGCTCGAGCCCACAACCTCAGCCAGAACTTGGTCGGGGCAAGCACCTTAACCGCTGGACCAATGAGCGGATCCATTCGTTTGCCTAGAAGCTGCTGCTGATAAGACATGATTGCGTTCAGCATTCCTTATTAAAAAAACTTCCTTTTTAAGATTACCATATGCAATTACTACCCTGAGGCAATGTATACCATATAAAATCTCCGAGACTACTCTTTTCTTCTACCTCGATTTAATCAATTCTCATAAGTAATCTCCAGTCTAGAATAGCTTGAATCTGTCATTTTGCATCGAAGCACAGCGAGAGTGCCTCCCATCCGAGCCCTTCCATTTTCTTCCTTCTATTGAGTTCGGCAGAAGAGCCTCTGGATTCACGGATACCGGAAGAACAATGCGCACCAGCAGCACGACGACTGCAAGAATGCAAAAAGTCAAGCTGCCTATGTTACTGTCCTGTTAAACCCCCGTGGCTCAAAAGAAACGCTGAGGATACTACACTCGTTCTCTCACTTAGTCGTTTTCGTGGGATATCCACCTGCCGGACTAGCCCAGTAGCCAGCAACAAGCAAAACTTAGATCTAAACACTACAGCTGATTGTTCAGAGTTCGATTTTTTAAGACATCGTAAATGAAAGTGCAATGAAAACAGCAGCACAGTAGTCACTGCTGATTGAGTCCAAGCGACAGTGCCTTATCATTATGTAATGGCAGTATGAACGGATTGACTAATCTTGATTCATAGAGAAGCACGTTTCCACGATTTTCGCAAGAGCTGATGTACTTTCTCTGTCACTTACTTACCCTTGCTATCCTACAATGACGTTCTGAAATGTACGAATGGAAAAATACATAATTAATTTGCATAGTGCCATAAGATAACTTAATCGCTATTGAGGCACTTCACATATGCCACAGGGCTCGAGCCGACGACATCGGCCATCAAATACATTCACCTTGACCTCGGTCGGGGCGAGCGCCTTAACCGAGGGGCCACCTGCACGACGTGTACGCTGTCAGAAAGTTCAAAGAAGTAAGCAGTTCGAACAAAAGCTGAGCTGCATGCTGCACTGGTACCCTTATGAAAGGCAGTGCTTTCATGAAAATAGTGATGTCCACATCACCAAGTCACATTTGCGTCGCATCAGCTCGACTCGATTCGCAGGGGAGATGTGGAAACAGCAGCCTCTGGTCACACCTCGCTCCCTGGTATTTACCTAAAGCTTCCTCGCTACGGACTTCATGCCGACAAGAGAAATCCATAGGTGGTGCCATCGCCCTCACCGATGAAGCAGCTACTAGCAGCTTTTCGTTTCTTCTGATGTCATCCTTCTTCTGTGCCGTCGTGCTCTTCTTGCCAACAGCCGGGTATATTTCGCCAGCTCATCTGAGCAATTTTACACGGTAGTCTGCTGGCCTGTCAATGCATGCTCGTGCTCTCTCTAGTGATCAAAGCATGGCTGTACTTGATACCTTGGATATAAAGGCAGCCGAACAGTCGCGAGCGCGAGCGCGAGCGTGCACGCACACGCCCGCTCGCGCGAGAGCTCGCGCTCGCGAAAACGCACGCAAATATATTGAACGTATCTCCGTATGCAATCCCTTCCAGCCGTGAGGGGGAAGTTTACTCGGGAGAGTTTGCTGTAGCAATCGCCTATAGTATAAGTGGTTTCTGCACGCAATCAGTAGCCAAAAGCCATCAGTAGCCAAAAGCCATCATTCCTGGAAAAATGTACTGTCTGAGAGACCTGCTGAGAAGATGAGAAGGCTGATAAAGTTGTCACAGTTCAGATAGGTATGGACGAGCTACGCCGTGGCACGCCTTTTAGGTCAGAGAGCATTTTGGCCTTTAGAAGCTATTCCACCGGGAGCTACTATCAGCTCTAATAGCTTAAAAGCACCCGGCTGAATTTCTAGCACATACAGACCAAGTGATCAGCTGCATCTATGACTGCGTTTATATTATGTCTATATTTATGTTATATATATATATATATATACATACGTTATATATATATATATGTTATATATATATTATGTTATATTATATCTAGCACATACAGACCAAGTGATCAGCTGCATCTATGACTGCATTTATATTATGTCTATATTTATGTTATATATATATATATACGTTATATATATATGTGTGTTATATATATATATATATATTATGTTATATTATGTCATATTTATGTCTGCAAGGAACTAATGAAATTTTTCTGCAGCCGACCAAAGTCGTGGTCCAATAATCAAGTCGGAGGAAACCATGGAGCTTTTACGGCTTTCTCCGCTTACACCTTCGCATTCCTGCATATATTCTCAGCGAGAGATAAAAAGGTGGGGGAAAAAGGTCTCTCAGAAAGATTGCTTTTCTCTATGTTTGCAAGAGTATCTATCGCTACAGCTGGTCACGGGAATACAACTGAGAGCCGACAAATACACAATGACCAGCAGCGGAGGAGGGGGACAGTGCATTATTCTAAGGTTTTGAATAACATCAAAGGCGATTGCAAGCAAGGCATAGAGTCAGTTAATGGTAGCAGCAGAAGCGATTCGACATACAAGCTCGTGGCAGAAGTTTTTCAGAGCGTCCCGCACACCAGTCACGTGTACTGTAGGGCGAATCTCAAATCTGCGGCTCATGTCTCGGTGCTGCCGTCTTTCCCAGTAACGCTAAGTGAAGGGAGCTAAATAGTACGGCTACAGTCCACCCATTTAACGGTCCATTTTCTTAGTCGACCATGTCCCGGCTTCTGTACCTTGCCCGGGAGTGATCCTTCGCTCGTGTGCCGTAGCCGCGACAGTGAGCTCCGGGCATACCGGCATGCATCTCGTCGGAAGCGGCTTAAGCGTCCTTTGCTGTCTGGCTCGTTGCCATTTGCAATTTAAAACGCCAAAACTCAAGCCTGCATCAGCCTTGCGCAACCGCCGAAGCTGCACATTCAATTAAGTGACATCGACTAGATGTCATGCAAGTTATTTTGGACACGATCCCAGTCAAATGTTTGTGGAGGTTCTCGGATGACTTGACCTCCTGGCCCTTTCCTGGGAACGGGGCGGCGTTCCAAGTAAGACAATATTGACATTAATTTTTTTGTGGAAAACTTCATCCGAACTGCAGAGCTACACTAGAAAGAAAATCGCACCTTAAACGCAGGTGGCACGCAAGTTAGCCAAAAGAACTAGATGCAGAGAAAGACACCGTTGCAAGGAAAACGAACTTCGCTGTCCTACGAAAAGTACAAGTGAGCAGCTCGCGAGAGTCGCTGCGACTCATGAGTCGAGGGGGCCGCCATCCTCCAATAAAAGAACAGACCGAGTTGCCGCCTATGACCTGCAGCCGTGGCTGCAGTCGGGCAGCTCGTCCTTTCTCCGGCGGCATCGGCTAGCCACACGTTCCTCGTACGATAGTCGCACGGCTCTGTGTGACGAAAGCGTCTCAAATTTCTAAGAAGCAAATGATGCGTTGGCGGATGATGCAGCAGATGATGCTGCGTGCGCTCTCTCGCGACCAGCTCCTCCGTCGGCAATCTACCAGTACAGGGCAGGTGGCTGGCGAAGGAAAAGGGGATGACGGGGGCGCCAAGCCCAGGGCGCGGGACGGGCGCTAACCCGGCATAATTGGTCCGGCTGAATGGGTTTGGGTTGGTCTGCCCTAGCAAAATTGCAGTCGCTCAAGCCCCTTTTGGCGAAACAATACCGCCTCCCTTAGCCCCCTTGGAATCCCGGCAGCACTTTTCGGTTGGCCACCGGGCTTCCGGGGGGGGGGAGGAGTAGAGAGGCCGCCGGCCTCGGAGAGCGGCTGCTGCAGAGGCCTGTCGGTTGGGCGGCACGCTGCCTTCGGGCGCAGAGGTTCCGGTGGGGGATTCTTCGCTTTCCCTCAGCTAGAGGCTACAAGGGATGCTCTGCGCTCGCGTGTTCGCACTCTTTCTGCCTTTTCTAGGCTCCGAACGTTTTTGACAAGGGTTGGCGCAATTTTTTTTAGGAAAAAAGGGTATTCTTAAAGTTTCGGACGTATTCGCTTTGTCCGGCAAGCCCAAAGGGGCGTGCCGAGCCTTCGGCGCAGCTTCAGGCACTTCGAGTTGTGACGCAAATTTCTGTCTAGACATGTTCACATGTTGACAATGTCCATGCTAGCTCTAACCCTATCATCCTTGTTGACACTGCGCGTGTTACCACACTAGCCGTTTGACCATGCTTCCTTTACAGCATCTATAAAGTGCCTACATAGCGATTAAGTTCTCCGAGGGAGCTACAAAAATGTACGATTATTATTATCATAATTATTGCTATGCGGTTAGGTACAACGATACTTCCAAGCGGCGCCTTCTGCTCGGAGCCGCCGGTTCTCTCATCGCGGGAAAGCTTTATTTTTTAGAGGGGCAATAGAGCCTCTCAACGGCGGCGTCTCTGGCGTGCAGCATCAGACTGTATCTACTGAGGGAGGCTGCCGATAGTTTCAGACGGGGTTGCGTAAGTCTACCCCGCAGTTCGACTTGGGGGCGCAGTTGCGAGCTCTTCGGACGGAATGTGTGGGAACTGTGAGCCTGCGACACGTCCCCTCTTTGGACGACGTATAAAAACGCTTCGGGGTGCGTCACTTCCGGTGCGGATGCTCACGCTTTCCCAAAATGGAGGTATGACAATTCATTAGAGAGGCTGAAATACGGCTTATCTTATCCGAACTTCCGCGGCGGGCACACGTCGAAGCTTGGTTCATTAAAAGTGACCATTTCTGTATAAAAGAAGCTATTGAACGCATGTCGACTAGCGGCAAACGAGGCGTCGGCGTGCAGGGCGGCGGCGAACCAGCGACGCACAGTTTCGCGGTCTCTGTCTCTCCAGAGGAGGCAACTGGACCCAGACGAATGATAAATAGCTATTTCGTGCCGAGCCTCTAGCACGGCTCCTGAGCACAAGTGCCAGCTCAGTCGAGAAAGTAGGGAGCTTATGGCCTCGGGAATCTTACTCTTAAGGAATAAGCTTGAAGAGCATTCGACTAAAAACAGTTGCTTAGGCTGCTGGACATCGACGACTTCACTAACTGGTTACTAGCTGCAGCCAGTAGCCCAAAAATGCTTATATTATTCACTCGGGTAATTCCTGAATGCTCTAGCATGGAAGCGCGTGGCGAGGCCGTGCGGGGAGACGATTTCCTTCTTTACCCCGTCCACAGGGCAGACGACGAATCCGGCACGGAGCTAGCCAGGCCAAAAAAGAATTAAGTAAAAAAAAATATGCAGCAGCGGGTCTAGAACCTGTTGGCGACGCCGATTCGAGATTTTACTTCGGAGCGGACAGCGCCGCCTCCTTTTTTTATAGACGGAATTAGAGTAGTAGCTTCGGCAGAGCGACTTTGTATCGCGTGCGCCCCGGTGCGCGGGTTTTCGGCGGAGGGGCGATCGTCGCTGTAATTTATGGGATATCGTATTTGTAGAGTTGCTAAGTCGCTAGTCCTCTTTTGTGGATATTTAATTAAATCGGCCCACCCGCCCCCTCCCCCATAGCTAGCCGTCGGCGTTCAGTTTCAGGCTCTCGAAGTGGTCGCAAGAGTTTCTCTGCTGCGTGCGTCGAAAGAGGCGTTGGCCGGAGGCCAAGGGCGAATCCCTATTTGATGCCGATGCAGTGGTCCAGCCAGTCGCCTGATCTGAACCCCATTGACCAACTTTAGAGCGATACCGACAGGCGGCTTAGGGCTGGGGGCTCGACAAGCACACATGTCCAAAATTTTCAGGAAAACTCAGGCCTTATGGAATGTGCTGCATTAGAATAGACAACGAAGACGTTTGTGGCCTCTACGCCTGGCCGTACGAGAGAGGTCACACAGAATTGCGGTGGAACGACGTCTCACTAGACGCATGCATACCAACAGCATTTGGGTGTACTTTTTTTGCTGTCAAAAAATATTTTTCATATGCTGCTATTAAAATACTTTTGCAACTTAATTATGCCTGGCAGCGTAGACAACCCTCTTGTTTCCCGAACGAATTTTACAGCCATAGCAGCGGTGGCCATATTGCAAGGATTTTTTCAATCCTGCAGCAGATAAATAGATAGATAAAGATAGATAGAGAGAGAGAGAGAGAGAGAGAGAGAGAGAGAGAGAGAGAGGGGAGAGAGAGACACAGAGAGACACAGAGAGAGACAGAGACAGAGACAGACAGAGACAGAGAGACAGAGACAGAGAGACAGAGAGACAGAGAGACAGAGAGACAGAGAGACAGAGAGACAGAGAGACAGAGAGACAGAGAGACAGAGAGACAGAGAGACAGAGAGACAGAGAGACAGAGACAGAGAGACAGAGAGACAGAGAGACAGAGAGACAGAGAGACAGAGAGACAGAGAGACAGAGAGACAGAGAGACAGAGAGACAGAGAGACAGAGAGACAGAGACAGAGAGACAGAGAGAGTTACTCATGATCATCACCCATCGCCTTAGTTAAGGTTCTCTCTAGGTCAGGCTGGATGGCGTTGTGGCACGGCATGCCTGACCGACAGTGTGCTGGCAGTCTGTCCAGCGGTGCATGCGGCCTCCAGGTATACCGAGCAGATAATGCAGCCGATGGTCCAGGCTGGGCTTCCCTCCGGCCAAGGCCTTCGCAGAGGCTTTGAAACAAGTTGGCGAGCCATGCTGTCGGTACCACGCGAGCGTGCGCCCGCGTCGGCTTGCGTGAATGAAAAGTTTCCCTGACCTCCCCGGTGTGTCTAAGAATGTACCGAGTCGTCAATGGAGGCCTTAGGATGTTTGTACTGCAGCCCGTGCTGTGAGTCACGCAGGCCCGCCGGTCGTTGCAATTTCCCATTACTCATACCACACGGGGGGGGGGCTGCTAGGTGGTGCTATGCTCAAACCTTTGGAAGGTAAGGCAAGAGCCACCGGCAATCGACGTGCTAGCCCAAAGTGTGTAAATTTCCTTGCCGTGCTATTTAGCAGCAGGCAGTCTCACCAAATCTAGATAGATAGATAGAGAGAGAGAGAGAGAGAGAGAGAGAGAGAGAGAGAGAGAGAGAGAGAAAGAGAGAGAGAGTTCGGTAATTCGTTGATAGGGTGAGTAGGGAAGGGCGCCGATTAATTATCAGTTATGCTTCGTCCGCTGCCAGTTTAGGGAGCTTTGATATAGAGTCGGTTTAGCCTAGTCTCTAGACCTGTTTGGAACATGCAGTACATTCAACTCTGTCTCTCGTCTTCTCACCCTCTCTCTCTCTTTCACTCCCTCCATCCTCTCTCTCTCTCTCTCTCTCTCTCTCTCTCTCTCTCTCTCTCTCTCTCTCTCTCTCTCTCTCTCTCCCTCTCTCTCTCTCTCTCTCTCTCTCTCTCTCTCTCTCTCTCTCTCTCTCTCTCTCTCTCTCTCTCTCTCTCTCCTCTCTCTCTCTCTCTCTCTCTCTCTCTCTCTCTCTCTCTCTCTCTCTCTCTCTCTCTCTCTCTCTCTCTCTCTCTCTCTCTCTCTCTCTATCGCAGACACGAGATGAGGTAGCTCTAGTTCAAGCTAGTGTCCCATCCCGAGCGTACTCCAACCCACGAGCCACCTCCCTCAGCAGCAGGCAGGAACTGCTGAGAAGGAGCTGTTGGTTTACGTCAGTCGACCAGACCGAACAGTAAGCTGACTGTCGTTGGCAGCTGATCTAATAGAAACTAAAGCTGCTGACCTCATTATCATTAAGCTGACTGCTCGAACCGAGCCGAGCTAACTTCTCTTTCAAAGAGAAGTGCATGCAGGCCTGGTGTTTGCCTCTCTCCTTCGGGAGGCTCGGTAAGAGCAGGGTTCTATTTTAAGACGGTAGGCTTCCTTTAATTAAGCGACGGCTCGATGTTGAGCAGGCAATGCCAGCCGGCCCAGCAGTAGTCTGAGCAAGCACCTGCCACCAGGTAGAGTGGGCGGCTGAGGCGAATCCGCCTCACGAAAGAGGTACCTGTCGTCGGGATATGGATGAGGAGGAGAAAGACGGCGGCGATAAAATAAGGTGGACGAGGACAAGGAGGAATCGCAGCTTGCAAGACATCCAGTGACTGGGAGCTGAGCCCGGTGCTGTGACAATACTTACGACGAGGCAGCAGCTGGTGCATTCTGCTGCTCAGTGACAGCCAGCTCGTGTCTCTCGAGGCCGCAGCTGTGGACGGCTGCAAATGCCTGCCGCCGCGGGCCTCGCGGGCATTTGCAGCAGCTGCTAGTGCTCAAGTAAGAAGCATATCGCTTTTCGTCGTACGATAGTGAATGCTGTGATCTACCCCAGACTCCAGGCTGTTACTCATCGACCTGCGACTGAGGTAAACAGACGAAGTAACCAACGAGGGACGTTAGCCACTGCTGGCCAACGTATAGACTATGCACACTTGATTTTTTTTAACATACTACTATTTCGGGTCGTGGCAAGATATACAATTGTGTAGTGCCTGTTGCCTTTGTCATCCTCACTTTTTTGTAGAAATTATGGTGCGCTATTGAAGCAGGTCTTCGGCATTATTTGCTGCGCGATTTCCCAAAGGACCCTCTGTTTCTTAACGACGTGTCTTTTTTTTTATCCCATCCTAAGGCGAGGAAACTCTCTAGTGTTCGTGGTTTCCGATCAGAAACGTGGCCAACGGGTAGTTTCTGTATTCCCTGCAGCATGTGTGCCGTTGCAGCGCTTATAGTAAAGAAACCAAGTAAAGAGCAATCTGCCAGAAAAAGACGGCGAGTAATTGTAAAACAGTGGAAACATTAACCAACTAATGGAAATGAAAGGCTTTTAAATGAGTAAATGATTATATGGGACGATGGCTGGACGGTGACTGGAAGTTGTTGAACCCGCTTGAAGGCGCCATCGGGAAGGGACATTCCGGATGGCAAGCACCCAGCATGCGGCTTCATTCGTCTAATGATAATAATAATAATACACTTGATAAAGCACCCTGAGAGAACTCAAGCTCTTTCTAGGAGCTTTACATTTGCTGCAAAGGGAAACGCGATTGGATGGAGAGCAATATCATGCTCGATAAACAACAAGAATAACATGGTTAGGGGTCAGCATGCAAGTGTGGTTAGTGGCAGCATGCACAGTGTCAGCACGCAAAAGCACATATAAAGGACGAATCACAGGGACCCACTAAATTCTGTCCTAAATAGGTGCGTTCTTAAGTTTTTTCAAATGTGGTCAAGTCAGGGTATGTTGAGACGCAAGTCGGGAGTGAGTTCCAAGCTTTGGGAGCATACGAACTAAATGCACGGTCTCCAAAGGATTTGAGGTTTGTACGAGGTATTAGTAAACTGTTAGATTCCAACAAGCAGGTGGTACGATGCTTGGAATTGTGGGGGAGTAGATCTGAGAGATAGGCTGGAGCCAAAAAATGAAGTGACCTGAAAGTGAGCAACAAAACCTTAAAGTCAATCCGTTGATTGACTGGTAGCCAGTGCAGGTCGGTGAGAAGCGGTGGGATGTGACAACCGTGACGCTCACTACAGATAAGCCTAGCTGCAGAGTTTTGCACCAGCTGTAATCGCCTGATTGCACATGCCGGTAGGCCAGCAAGCAGTGAGTTGTAGAAGTCAAGACGGGATGTCACAAATGCATGGACCAACTTAGATGTGGTATCCTTATCTAAACAAGCCCGAATTTTAGCAATGTTATGTAGCTGAAAGTAGGCGGACGACTGTGCAGCTGATGTGGTCGTCTAATGAAAGGTCACTTTGGAACATGACACCTAGATTTCGTGCAGATTCAACGGGAGATATGCTGGCAGAGCCGATTTTGCGAGTTAGCCTTTCCAATTTCTGAATCGCACTTGGTTTACCCATAACTAGTAGGTTAGTTTTATCATAATTTAATTTAAGAAAATTTGCTGTCATCCATGTGCGGATGTCATCAATACATGCAGCAAAGGAGTTGAAAGAATTTGAGGCGCTCGAAGGCTGGGATGGATCAAAGAAAAAGTACTGCTGAGTGTCATCCGCATAAAAGTGAAAGCCTAGATTGTGCTTGGCAATCACATCGGCAAGAGGGAGAGTATAAACTGTGAAAAGAACCGGACCTAGCACGGAGCCCTAGGGTACCCAATATTTCAGAGGTATCTCGCATGATCTTTGTCCATTCGCGTCAATACTCTGGTCTGCCACTGAGATAGAACCTGAACCATTGCAGAGCAGTGCCAGTGATACCCAGGCGAGATGATAGGTGCTCTAGAAGAACTTAGTAGATGATAGGTGCTCTAGAAGAACTTAGTGATTGATAGGATCAAAAGCTGCCGAAAGCTCGAGCAAAACAAGCAGAAATACTCTACCCATGTCTGCATTCCTAAGTAAGTCGTTGTACACCCTAAGCAATGCTGATTCTGCGGAGTGATTAGCTCTAAAGCCAGACTGGAACTTACTAGCAAGGTTTGAAGTTTCAATATATGAGTTCAGCTGGTCTGCCACGACTCGTTCCAGTGTCTTTGATAGGAATGGGCTATAGGATAGGAATGATTCCAAAAGGATGATATTATTTCCAAAGCTTCATTTGTTTGTTTAAACTGAATATTAGTTCTTGAATTCACTACTTGTTTTCATTAGAATTTAGAATTTCCAGTGCAGCGATTATACTTGCACGGATGTGCATTCGTTGATAATTGGAGCCGGAAGTCCATGACCTAGAAAGATTTACCCATACTTTTACATGGTTCAGTAAGTTCTGTTGCTATTCCTGGCGACATGCGGTCATCGAGATATTATAGTATTTACACGTGAGATATGAGTCCAATTTTTATCAAGAAAAGATACACTTATCTTTGGCTGATATCTTGGATTTTTGAGTGGCCATGCAGCTGATCTGAAATTGAATTCAGTCGAATGATCGCACTGTTGGCATCCATCTTGCTGCCAACATGTTGGCCGCACTTTGGCTGCTAGACGTATCAGGTCGTCAATAATCCAGGGATGGCCTTATGAGAGCCTACTATTGACTAATCTGGAGTTAAAAGGCTGGGCGTGTTGATTGAGGGGCTGTGTAAGCGGATACCACCAGATCTATTTTGTTGATTGAGGGTTTGTGTTTGTTGATTGAGGGGCTGTGTAAGCGGATACCACCAGATCTATTTTTGGCATAGATGTATGCTATTGGTATAAGCTCGAAGGAGATGTAATTTATTCACGGTATACTTGTCTTATATTTGCTATCTGTATTCTCACTTTTGAGACTTGGCTTCCGGATTGATAGTGGGGGCTCAACCAAAAATGTGCAGCCATTGCAGATAAATTCAAGGGGAAACTTCGAAAGAATGAGATTTAAACTGATCGTGCCGTGGTGATTTGAAGATTTTCAGCTCGATGACAATGTCTCAATCGAAGTCGTCTGCCGCAAACCATACGTTAGACTCTTTGTTCTAATAATCACACATGCTATACACATGCTATGTCTATAGATTGGTAGAATCGGAAGAATGTGGGCAAATTACAGGACTTGATGGTTTTGCCATCCTTCGCGAATCAAACTTTAAGTAAAAACTAGAATGACTAATGGAGAAACAGTGAAAAGTGGACGGTCATGGAAGAAAGCCTGGCTGTCTAGCCCATAATAATAATACATTTGACAAAGGGTCCTCCGATACTTCAATCTCTTTCTAGGCGCTTTACAATTGCTGCAAAGGAAGCACGATCGAATGTTTAGTGGTAGCGTGCTCAATAAACAAAAAGAATAACATGCTTATAGATGACATGCACATGGTCAGCATGCAAGTATGGTTAGTGGTAGTATGCGCAGTATCAGCACACATAAGCACGTAAAGGACGAATCAGAGATCTACTAAATGCTGTCATAAATAGGTGCGTTTTTAGTTTATTTCTAAATGAGGACAAGGCAGATGTCTTGACGGAAGTCGGGAGTGAGTTCCAGGCTTTGAGAGCATACGAACTAAAGGCACGGTCTCCAAAGGATTTGAGGTTTGCAAGACGTATAGGTAGCAGTTAGATCCCAAAAAGCGGGTTGTACGATACTTAGCATGGTGGATAGAGTAGATCTTATAGGTATGCTGGAGCCAAAGAATGAAGGGACCTGAAATTGAGTGACTAAACCTTGAAGTCAATGCATTGCTTGCCTGGGAGCCAGTTTAGGTAGGCGAGAAGTGGTGTGATGTGGCAACTGCAATGCTCAAGACAGACAAGCCTAGCTGTAGAACTTTAAGGATACTACCAAGGATACTAAAAAAAGAAAGGATACTAGTTCAATGACACATCTATGAAGCCTGGGGTCCGAATGGATGATGCAAGTAAGTAGGACTACCTGCGCCTGGTTCGAAAAGTCTGTAAATGGCTTTTGGTGCGCATTTCTTGGCAGACACGATGCATCATGGTGGTACAAAGCGAACTAGGATAGCTAAGCTAAGGGCAGCTAAACAAAGCTAGAATGCAGCGGCAAAGAAGCGGCAGCCGTTCGAGCCGAGGTGCTCGAAGTGCAGGCAGTCGTGGCCGCAGTCGTGGCTGGGAGCTCCACGTGGCCGGGAGCCAAGCTGCAGAGCAAACGTGTCTGCTGCCCAGCAGTCGCCGAATTTTCGTAGGCGTCTGAGAGAAGAGACGGGTCGATAGCGCTGCAGCAACTCGATTAGGCACCTCACGGAAGCCATGCCGTGACTGACCTTCAACACGGGAGCGAGTTTTGGCTGTTTGCAATGGATTTAGCCAGCCCATTGAAGTCCGTTTGATGGTCAAACGGACTGCCAGCTTACTTAAACGTCTCAAAGTTTAGTGAAAGAAAGAAGAGTCGTAGCAAGGAACCTTTGTGGTAGACTAATAATCTAGCTAAGCTCTTTACTACCTATGGCCACGCGGTCATTGTGGGCCAAAGCAAGTCCGCTCAGCTCCAACCTCTACGTCTCGATAGCAGCTTTCCGGAGATATTCTTCATGCTGTCGCCTTGCTCGCAATGCCTTCCTGATGAAGGTGGGGCGACCAAATATGGTAAAAAATAGTAGTAATAATAATAGGTAGATTGTATATTGCCCGATGAATTAAATCTTTTCCCGTGCATTTTACTGCTCGCTGGAAGAGACTAAACAACCCGGTCGCCGCAGACATGCACGGTATCATGCCTAGACAAGCATGCAAAAGCAAACTAGTATCATGCCTGGGCTAGCAGGCTAAATCGTACAAGAAAACACTCAGGACCGTCGGTTGTTAGGACACCTGGCATGCGACACATACTGAATCATGCACAGGTTAGTACGAAAAGCACGCAAGATAAGAAAAGACATTTTCACTGCATCGAAGGAAAGGCTGATTAGAATAGTTGCGTCTTTAGCTGACACTTGAATGGTGCGAAGTCAGTGCAGGTGGCAGCAGATTGGGAAGCCGAGTGCCAGCCAATCTGCGAGTAGAAACTGAAGGCCCGATCTCCAAACAATTTGAATTGAGTTGCGGTGACGGCGAATGAGTAGTTGCTGCTGAACAAGTGGCGCGAGAGCACACTGGATGAGCACGAGGTTAGGCAGACTGGTGCCAGCTAGTGAAGCGACCTGTGTAGAGGATCTCGTAATCAGTAAGATGCTTGATAGGGAGCCAGTGAAGCTCGTATAGATTTGATGCGATGTGGAAGCGGCGCTGTTGACGACACAGACCAGACGAGCTTCTGTGTTGTGACCCAGGTGTACACGATTAAGGGCGCTGGCACGGAGTCTTAAATAAAGGGAATTATATTAATCTAGACGCGCGACCCAAACGCTTGAACTAGTCTGACTGTGATGCTCTTATCTAAGTAGGCCCTGGTTTGGCGCTTTTTCTCAGCTGCAAGTTGGCCTTGATTTTACAATGGAGGAAATTCGCTCTTCCAACGACAAGTCGCTTTGAAATAGCACAACCAGATTACGGGCAGACGTCAATAGTATGTATCAAGATGTCTGGTAAACGTATGACCACCGCGAGATGATTCCAAGCCTGGTGATAGCAAGGAGTACAATTACTACTACCTCGAGTAACAGACACGCACACACACACACACACACACACACACACACACACACACACACACACACACACACACACACACACACACACACACACACACACACACACACATATATATATATATATATATAGAGAGAGAGAGAGAGAGAGAGAGAGCACCGCAGCGGCTTGTGGTGGGAAACTTGGCAGCTCAAAATCAAAACTTAGTAAATAAAGAACATACAGAGCCAAGAGTCCGTTGCAATCGTAGCTAATATTTTGAAAAAAATAGTCATTCAAAATTCCGCGACCTGAGTTACAAAAATGATTGCCTTTGGACAGTGAGGAACAGACGACCGAGTAAATGTAAACATTAAATTGTGCACGGTTTCTGTTCGGACTGTCTGTAAGACTTTCCAGCACATCGAATCCATAAAAAATGACCACTGTAACATGTTTCATCGAGCTCTTCTCAGCAGAGATTTCAAGTTCCCTCTCTCATTACATTTCCTTCCTCCCCCTTTCCGTGCTCTTCTGCTAAGGCAGCCGCTGACCCGATTGAATAATCTCTGAGAAACCTTTTGGAGGTCATAAACAGAATACTAGTTTGAACGAACCCTTGAGACACTCGTGAATATTCTCCGAGGAAGCTTAATCGCTTGCACTACGTTAATAGTTCCTAGAAGCTTCCTGGGCACGTTGAAATCAATAGTCTCGTGAGCTTCTACTTAGCTATGCTCTTGCACGCACGAGCTACAAAAATCAGAACTGATTGTCGTCCGCCGACTTGCTTGCGAGAATTATTGTAAGGCGTACCAATCCATCATAACCAGAGCCACGTCTAGTTTCTATAAGAACATAAGGCTATGATACATGCAAAATTCAAAAAAATGCACTTGTCGAACAACAATAATGTCCATTACCGAACCCAAGTCGGCTTCATCACTAGGGACATTTGCAGTGATCCAGTGATCTTCGCCTTTAAATTGCAGAGGCTATTCTTAAGATAGTATTCTTCCTTGACTCGTCATCTTACGGTCCTTGCTCTTTGTCAATTTCTGCCCCCAAGCCTGTCTTGCAGCCTAGATCTCACCGTCCGCTACCCAGTCTAAGAAGACTTGTAGCCCCTGTAAATCCTGTACCTATTGTTCTCCTTCTTAGATACCCATATTTACAGCTCCCCTGCATTTTCAACATTGGACAACTATCCTTAGCCTCAGGTTCTGTCAGACTACTTGTTAAGAAGTCGATACTAGACCAGTAGAACTTGAGAGCAACTTCTGTCCAGCCTCATCATTGCAGCCTCTATCTGAGATAGTGGAGCGAGTAGTGTCGGACCAGTTGAATTCTTGTGTATCCAAACTTAAAACCAAGCGAATAAGTCGCAGTCAGCTTTTCGAGCAAATCGCTCCGCGGTTTCTCGTGTTTAAAGACCTTCTCAATAATGATGATTTAGGTAAGAGTCCGGAAAGATGGCTTCCTCAGCTGATTCTGCTAAATATCTTTGTGTATCTTTTGATAACACATCTCACCAAATTCTTCTTAGGCCTATTTCTTTTCTCACAGGCATCGCTGACAGTGCTTTGCAACGGTTTAATTGCTATCTCAGTGGGAGAATGCAGAGTACATATGTCTATGGAAAAAGACCATCCGGTGAGACTTTGACGTGTCTCATGCCCAAAGGATCCGTTTCATCAGATCCATTTTTTCATTTCCTCAAATCTGTACTCTTCTTCTTGCCGGTGCAATCACCAAGCACAATCCACGCTTTCATTTTCAAGTAGACGACATGCAGCTGTACCCGTGCTTTGATCCACCAGCCTTGTACCTCCGGTACTTTGAGCCTTCCATGCCTTCCAGCATCTCAGACTTTCTCTCAGCTCCTGAACAGCGAACTTGGATGGCAGCAAATATTTCTAGAGGTGAAAGATTACATAGAAAAATAAGTGACTAGATGAAAAAAAAGTGTTATTATGAACTCGAAAGCCAAACTCCCCAAATCATCTCTACCAGCAAAACTACTATAGCCTCTGCACGGTATGAGGATGTCCACTTAAAAAATGAAATGTTACTAGATCAGCACATCAGCTCCACCGTCAAGTCGGCCTAGTTTCACTTACCCAGCTTTACAAGACTTCGGGCTTACTTAGATAAGGACACAGCAGCCATGCTGGTCCAAGCATTCATGACACCCGTATTAGACTTCTGTAGCTCACTACTTTACCTGTACGTCTTCCTATCTGTGCACTACTAAAACGCATACAGCTGGTGCAAAATTTCGGAAACCAAGCTATTTTATGTAAACGTAGCAACTGCCAAGTTAAACCGCTGCTCACCAGTCTGCACTGGCTGCCCAACAAGCCGCGAGACTCGCCTTCAGGTCCCACCTTTCTCTTGCTCCGGCCTATATATATATATATATATATATATATATATATATATATATATATATATATATATATATATATATATATATATATATATATATATATATATATATATATATATATATATATATATATATATATATATATATATATATATATATATATATATATATATATATTACACGTACCCTTAACTAACTTGAATTCTTTGGAGGCCCCGTACCTTTATACCCCCAAAGCTTTGGCATAACTACAGACTGACGTCGCGCCATTGCACTCTGATATGACGGTACCCGAAAAGCCGAAAAGAAGCTGAAAACTAACCTGTTCCGCACGCTTTCCACGCTCTGTCCGAGTACTTTTTCCTTTTCGTGGCTGCGCGTTACAAAACAACGTACGTCATGACTTCGTGCGGGCAGAAGCTTTGCACAGCGCTTCTGTACAGCATTGCCCCACGGCATACATGTCCTTGCTCACCCGCGTGCTTCGCTCATCTGCCGTTGATTGAGTGCTCTCGAAAAAACTTATGCAATCATTACTATTATTTCGTGCCAATCGATAGCGGCCAGTGAAATATGTGATGTACGTGCTGGAACTGCTACTATGAAGTTTCTTTTGGTTAAGGCTCGGTTAAATAAATGTTAAGATTCGATAACTTCCTAAAGGTTAACATGATACCGGTTGCTGACGGTCTGTAGATTCAGCGGGGGCGGCTGTGGCGAAGAGGATGCTTCTTGAGACGACGTGGGCCATTAATAATCTACATAATACACTAATAGTCTTGGGTAAACCTAGTGTCGCCCTAAAGTTGAAACACCTCACTCTAAAAGATGGGTTTATCTAGCATCGCTCCCGCGACGTCTGCCCACAATCAAGGCCTAATATTTATTCCAGATAGAACTGTCACTAGATTACCTCGTCTACTCCACGGTCAAGTCGATCAACTTACAGCATTAGAATATTGCAAAAATCCCGACCTGCATAGCTTAGAATACGGCCGCCAAACTAAATCGCATGCTTGTGACATCGCGTCTAGATTAATCCAGGCCCTTTATTCCGTACCTGCGGCCAGTGCTCGCGGTAGAGTAAGAGGCAATGGCAGGGTTCACATTCAAACAAATTTTGAAAGCTGGCGTGGAGTCACTCGATGCCCAAGCACCTTTGCACGCTGGAATCGAAGCAGCACGCTTTCTTCACAGTCGTGAGACCGTGGCCGCGATAGCCCGGGAGGTAAGGTGCTCGCTCTCCACGACCGAGTTCGTGGGTTCGAATTCTGCAATTCACAAACCCGAATTGCCAATTGCAAGCATTGGTGCAATCCATTAAGGCTGATCTACTGCCACTATTCAAATGGGGCAGTTAAATCGGCTAATTTTAACACTATTAGCCAGATCAGCACAAATGAGGTTTGACGTGATGCTGCCTCGTGGATTTTACTTGAGAATATCGCTGAAGGAATGTCGAGTATCGCTGAAACGCCGCACGAGCAGAAACTCAGAGCAGAAGCTCGGACGCTTAGAGCTGAAAGCTGGTCCACCGTAGCGGCCTACGTGCTAAGAAATGAAATGAAATGAAAGAAATGAAGTGCCAAGAAATTAGCGCAAAGAGGAGGAGCTGCAGTCATGAGCGAAGCGTTACCGCAACCATGGGCGAACGATATGCTGCAAGAACTGCAGAAAGAGAATGGCCGATCGTGGCTCCAAAGGGCACGGCCTCGCTTCTCAGAAGGGTCTCATTTATTATCGAACCGGCCTCGTTTTACGCAGCTTTCCCGTATTTTGTAGTCCAACTGTGTATAGGCTTAATCTCCAAATGGGAGCCGACACAGAGCAAGGCAAAACGAATAAAGTGCAATCTGCCGATCAGCTCCGGCGCCTAGGCGGCAACCCCCTCGCCCAGCCAAGCTGTCGCTCCACCGAAGAGGAGCCAAGCTTTCGCTCCAAGGAGTCCAGCCCAAGGAGCCCAGCTTTCGCTCCTCCGTTCTCGGGCGCTCGGTTCGCCCCGCATCCTGCTCGACGTCTGGAGACCCCTCGGCCCCCCCCCCCTACGCGGGCGAACACTCGAGCACATGTACTTGCAAGCGCTTCAATTTCGGCCATCTGCCAGCTAAGGTTCGTCCAAGGGAGGAGGGAAGAGGAGCTGGTGGTGGGGAAGGGAGGAGTGCGTGCGGCAATCTGACCAAGTCAGCTAGATCCTCAGAGAAAAATGCACTAGATACGATCAGGTGGCTATGACCGTGAGCTTCCACCGTGAGCGTGCAAGGCGGACGACCTAAAAATATGTCGCTCGCTCGCTCGCTCGGAGGACCAGCGAGGCGTGGGCCGAGTGCCGTAGGCTTCGTAAGACAAGCCGCACCCATTTCTTCGAAAACAGGAACTGAGCGGTCCACATCGGCTGTCGCCTCCCGCTCCGGAACTCGAAGCTTGTCCGCCGGAAAAAATAAGAGCTTGCACTTAACGGCAGGAGGATCTTTATTGACCGAAAGCGCTCTACGCCCGCACTGACCTGCATGCCCACTGCGTTTCGATCCTGTTACCCGCGGCTCCGGAAGGAATGCTCGCTCTGCCTTTATCAGTCATAGGGCCAATGCGAGGAGCATGGTCTGGATGTAGTACTATTTGTTTGACCCGCTGACCTTGTCGGGCAGCCAGCCCGAGAGAAACTGCAGAAGGAAATTCCACCTCGGCAGTGGCAACCCGACACGGGCATCCAGCTGGTCTCAGCGCTCGCCTGCACGCCCTGCACGTTCGCTCTCGGACGCCGCCGTCCTTGTCATCACGTCTGGCTGGCAATTAGAATCCTAGGACGTTGCTGTGTCACCCAGTAGAGTCGGCTTCTGCTAGCTTCTGTGGTGCTGGATAATAAGTAAAGGTAAGGTGTTAGCTGATTGAACAGCCTCACTTGTACATCGGCAGAAGAGGCTTAACGGCTATCGCCGCCGATCGCAGATGGCAATAAAGGATCACTCACTGAAGGATTAGAACCCACGACCTCGAACATGAGCAGCGAACACCTTACCTCCAGATGGCAATCCTTTACTACCCATTACAAGGGGTGGCGATAGACGCCAAGGCTCTCCTGCTGAGGTTGTTGAATCGGTCTTGACCTTATAAATTCTCAGCCCCTGGGTCTAAGCCTAAGGATAAGGCGCTCGAACTCGCTCACCTTTCGTCCCCCCCTCCCCAGGTCGCAAGGGCTCTAGTCCCGAAGCAGGCAATTCTCTATTACCCAGTGCAGACGGTGGCGACGGCTGCAGCCTGCGGCTCTCCTCCACCTCCTATCTAAAAGAGGCTGTTAAACAAGCTAACCTTCACATTATACTATCCTAACGCTGCACGATCACGATAGCCAGAGGGATTCTGCAGAGCCTGAGCCTCGTGACGTCAGAGAGACCGAGCCTGAGAGAGAGAGAGGAAAGGGTAGTGTGTGCAACGACAGCAAGCTCAGCCATAATCCGATATTCCCGACATTCGATTCGTATTCGATAAAGGAGCAGATGCTTTAGAAAATTGCTGCCAAACGGTATGTGATAAATACTGCCTAAGTTAAAGAAATTCACTCAAGGAAAATTTCCACCTCGTTGTGTAACTCTGGTAAGCCACTTTAACCAAAAGCTGGTAAGCAGGGGCCAACAGACTTTGTCTCACGAATCTACTAGAAACTGAGAAGCACAGCCAATTCAGGAGGGAAGTCGAGAAAGTGATTGCTGTAAAAGTATCAGCACAGTAAGGTATTAGAGGAAGTCCATGGCAGCTGCAGCTGGAGGGAGAGTAGATGTCAGTGCGTAAGCGATGTGGAAGTGACTTCCACTGGTCCGGAGCCACAAAGCGGAAACTCTGTCACCCAGCATCTGTCGAAAAAGCAAAGGAGTTGAGCAGCTAAGGGAGCAGCAGCTAAGGGAACAGCGTTCACCGTCCTGGTCGTCAAGCCAGTGAATTCAGGCGGCTGCAAAAAAGGAATGAGCTGCTCCTGCCCTTGAATTTGATACCGCAAAATCCAGGCGAGATGTCACTCAATCTCTCTCTCTCTCTCTCTCTCTCTCTCTCTCTCTCTCTCTCTCTCTCTCTCTCTCTCTCTCTCTCTCTCCGACACCATGTCGGATACAGCTGACAGCCCAAACGGGAAGGCTGCTGCTGCTGCTGCTGCCGCCACTGTCACTGCCGCCGCCGCCTCTCGGGGTTGATTCACTTTAGGAAAAAGTAGGTGAAGGAAGGAATTCGAGGGGTCATTAGCTGACGCGTTCGCCTGGCCTCGAAGAAATGGGGTCCCATTGTTGAGCGCCTCGGGAAAGTAAGGAGAGAGGAGCCTTATTGGCAGCGTGTTGCACCGACGTTGCCTGCAGACCTGCTGTCTACTCAGCGGTGGCTTGGGCCAAGGCTTTTCTGAGATGTCCGTAACTTGAGTGGGTGGCAGCTCTTGCCTTACGGAGCAAAACACAACGCAGTGCCAGGAACGATACACGGGGCAGGGCAGAGACGAGAGAGCTCCGGCCAGACTTCCCAGAACGGCTGCAGCATAGCCGAAAAGCTCCTTGCAAGCTTGCATACTTGGCAGAGTATCGTTAACTCCCATCATTAAACAAGCCATCTGACACCAGAACATTTTGTTACAGGTCGATGCGACATGCAATCTGCTCGCTACACATACTGTATTGCCAGCTTGCAGCAAGCCCTGCGGTGTATGCATATCTCCCGTAGGCGTATGCTTGCTGAAGCACCCAATTAGGTGAAAGGTTCTTTTGCAGCATGTACTTTGGCAACAAAGCCCCTTGGGAAACTTGCATCAGCCTCTGCTAACCACGCTCCTAAATGCTACGTAACTAGCACGATTGCTGAGGTTGAACAAAAGCTCACCGTCGTCTAAGACACAAGAAACTTCAGCTCGAAGCCGGGCTCGTTCCTGCTAAATCCATTACCGTCGGTGCAGGCTTCGCAGCAGCAGCAGCTGCAGCAGCGGTTGCGAAATGCTGCTGCAAAAGGTTGATGGAGTTGCCAGCTCAAGCAGATTGCTCCTCTTCTTCTTCGTGTCCTCCAATTTTGCACTCGGCGAGAATGCAGTGGGCAGATCCGCAGGGCAGGGCAGCAAAGTGAGCTAGAATGCCGTCCCTCGGACCGACTCAAAGGGGCGCCTGGCTCGAGAGGCTTAACCCAGCGGCTAAGGTGCTCGCATTGACCAAGGTCAAGGTGAATGTATTTGCTGACCGAGGTCGTGGGCTCGAGTCCGGTGGCATATGTGAAGCACCTGAATAGAGATTAAGTTCTCTTAGGGTGCTATGTAAATGAGTTATTTATTTTTTATTTATTTAAAAGTCACCCGACTGGCCCCTTTCAGCGGTTTTATAATTGGCTGTCCCTGGTAGGGTATAGGTTTGACCCCTTCTTGACTTCATCCTGGTCGGTCGATGCTCGATTCAACGACTGAGTAAGCGAGCCGCAGCAAATTTTTATGGAGCTGGGTATATTCTTTACAGTAGGGCATCTCACAGCATCTTATTAAATTTGCGAATAGATTATTGTGTCGGTATCTTTAACGATCAGCTTGTCTTGCGGCTAAATAGTTCCAATACGAGGATTTATTATTTACTATTAGGTTTTGGATGTGCTTGCTATCGTCACCCCTGCACCGAAAGACGGGTAGCTCAGTCATCGGCTCAGTCTGAGCACGATCTCTATACACCTACGAATGCTCTAAACAATTGAGGCTCTAGCCCAAGACAGTAGCTGTGACATGATTAGGCTTGTATGCATTTCATTAATTGTTCAGAACGTGTATCCATTTAAGTCATAGCATTCAGATCTTGATCAGAAACGTGCATGCAAAATGATGTCATAGGTCAATCCTACTGCCATCTATAACTCTGCCATCTGCTTTCACCTCGTACTTGCAAAGACGTACAAGCAACTGCTGCCTGGCTTGGAAAACTATTGATGGGCAATCACGCTGTAAAAAATAGGAATGGGCAATGTCAATACCAACTCCACATGAGTGATGTGCCTCTTTTATAGGCCCCAGCCAAACAGTAGAGCGCTGGTTGGTTGTTCGTCTATGGTCGACACCAGGGACAACCAGAGAGGAGATATCAGCAACAGCAGCCCGAGCAGCAGCAGCAGCACGAGCAGAAGCAGCACGAGCAATAGCAGATGCTCTCTTGACCTCTCCTAGCAACGATGGGCTCTGTAGTGGTTGCTACCTTATCATTTCACTGCACAGTGAAGACGAGGCCTAGTCCCTGGACTGGGCAGCATGCATTCGCGCAGGCCTGCACTGTGCACGATTGAGTGGTTGTTGCCAACCAGGTGCCTTACTAATCAGTGGCCCAGAGTGTCTTTCTCTGTGTTTTTGCATGTTTGCTAAAGTGTGATGAGTGTTTTGCATGCTTGTCTGAGCAAGAAACCGTGGTGTCATTCGATCTTGGTTATTGCTTCTCTGGCTGCAAGTTGCAAAGTGCCCGGACTAAGATTTGGTTCTTCTAGGGTGCTATGCAAAGACTCACAAGTATTTGGCCTTCGACTGCGTACTGCGATTCAATGGCCGCCCTGCCAGTGACCTTGACTGACAAGATGCTAAAGCTGGGCAAAACAGGAACAAGTGGTCATCGTGGACCACTCACCAGGAGAAGCAGGTGTAGCATGCAAGTCTGGCGATGCGATAGCATCATTCTATTGACAGTCAGACTCAAGAAAACAATTTTCCGTGCTCAATCAGGCTAGTCGTGCTGATGTTCGCTTATTTCCGTGTTGAAGCGTGCAGACTTTTATAAATTGTACTCCTGTCAGCCGAAATATGTGAACATAAAAGTCATTAGGTATCGTCCTGAAGAGCACGAAGGTATGAGTCAAACGATGAGTGGCTGCACAGTGGAAAATGACGTTTGACTCAAACGAACCGTCAGAACAAAGCGCTAGCATTGATGAACATAGCTTTAACAGAGAAACCACTGTCGCACTTGCACAATGGCATTGAAAGTCAGGCTCAGACAAGAACAGACCCAAGCAGTATTAGCAAAAGTTGAAACATATCAGCATATTAAAGCATGGCCTGCTAGTAGTCAGCCTACTGTTCTGGCTCTTGTGAGCCTCATAATTCACAAGCTGCCGTTGCTTCATCTGACAAGGGGATGGCGTAATTCTAATTTGAACTAGAAGCCGAAAACCGATGTAGCAAGTGCGATCAACTTCTGTCGGCATACACTTGGCTCTCAGAGGCGCTTCATATGGACACGGCTGCTCATTGCAAAAGGTGTGAGATTTACTGTTCCACTCTGTTGCCGCCAATAGGTGCATATTATTGTTGGCATAGGTATCTGTGTTATATTTTTGCTGCAGCGAGTCGCTAGCATCTCGTGAGGCATGGTGCTTCCGCCAGTGTGGGCCAACCAATGGCAGGAGCCGGCACGGCTGCTCTTGGGGCACGGCAGTGTAGCAGTAGCTCGGCAGTGCAGAGCGGCTGCTACGGCAAGGAACGAGAGCCAGGAGTCAGAGCGAATGTAGGTCAGTGAGCGGTGATTAAACATGCATCAAGATCTAAAGCCACGTCTGCAGATTATGTCAACACAGTGTACCGTTGACTCACCATTGAATTCAGCTACAAGCAAGGGAATTCCACGAAGAGCTGGGAGTGGGAGAGAGCAAACTTCTCTAGCTGGACTTAAATACGATAATTCATCATCGCCGACAGTTAGTGGCTTGTAGGGTGGGCTACAGCCACATCCTTAAACCGGGCGTCACCCCTCAAAGGAGCAAGTAGTCACCCCCAAAACGATTGGCTGGCTCGGGTAAGATCAAAGTGTGCTTTGCACTGGGTTCTGGTAAAGGTTCCGGCCTTCCTCCAGAAGGTTCAGTCCTTAAAACGAGTTCGTGGCTGTGCTCATGCCGACAGTGAGCACGTGGCTCGTCGGAACCACAAACCGGCAGGCACCAGACCGTCTAAGCTGTAACCCTGACGGAGTTTGCAGATGCCATTACCGACCTAGCCACATCATCTTAAAATGTCAGCATGAGGATCGGCAAAGAAATTTTTCCGAGAAGCTAGTGCTTAGCCTTTAGGGTTGAGCAAGCATCATGTGTATGATTCGAAGGTCTGCTGGTTGCTTATGGTAATTCGTCGTGAGTTTCAGTAGTCTAGTTTGAGATTCCGATGCCGATTGACTGTAGAAAGGCGCCAACTGCTGTTTCACAGAAGCGGCTGCAACAAGGCGCCAAAAACTAGTCACATGAGATGGCACCACACATTGGTGCGAGCTAGCTAGTCGCATCAGCCTTGCATTATCGTTGGGCTGAAGCAGTGATTCGCCAGTCAGAGCCAATTACGCGGACACGTAGGTAATTGAAGCTTCGGTATCAATTCAAACAGCTAGGCAGCATGCTATCATGTTCAGCTGCATCTAATCCTCACTAAACCAGACAGCAGCACAACTCTGTTGTTTGTTCAGTTTCGAATTTGTCAGAGTAGCAGCATTCACCCCAAAAAGCTGTGCATCATCTTTAGGGAAAGACTTTGCTTTCAGTTAACTATTCTCGACATCTCTCGCGTCGTCAACCACCAGTTGCCGTTTCGATCCTAAGATTGCAATGTGATTCCATAGCTGGCATGGGCCTACACATCGAAACTATAGGCGTATGTTGAAGAAAAGCAATCCAAACTGACAGACTTATTGCACTGAGTACCAGGGCAACTTGTTGCTAGCAAGCTTAAAGCGTGCAAGAAAGCATGCTATAAAGTGGGCTCCATGGTTTCAGCCAGTCAGCAGCTTGAATGCTAGCTCGAAAGCCTCTCAGAACCGCCACTGCTCTCTAGTCGGATGTGTTGTATTGAACTTGGTGAGCCAGTATATATATATATATATATATATATATATATATATATATATATATATATATATGTATATATATATATATATATATATATATATATATATGTGTGTGTGTGTGTGTGTGTGTGTGTGTGTGTGTGTGTGTGTGTGTGTGTGTGTGTGTGTGTGTGTGTGTGTGTGTGTGTGTGTGTGTGTGTATGTATATACACTGCACATATATATGAAACGATGATCTCAGTCACGTCAGTGGATTTTCGTCGGGCTTCATTATCTCGGCAGAAGCCTGCTGATTTCGCACTGCAGCCGCAAAGCGCCTCCAGTGCCTGTGCCATGATCCGGGAAGTCCTTGAAGCCCACTAAGACAAAGTTATAACACAGTCAAGAGGTACACCAGGGCAGGTGTAGCGAAGCCGAAATGCTTTTTTTAACGAACGGGAGCTTTTTGCTCCTGTGCCAAATCGCCAGCTGAAACACTGCTTTGCTGAACTTAGAGGTTTTGTGATAACTTGTGCTGCTGCTGCTGCTGCTGCTGCTGCTGCTGCTGCTGCTGCTGCTGCTGCTGCTGCTGCTGCCGCTGCTGCTGCTATGCCAGATCAGCATACTGCGGCCGAGATGGCCATGCCCCCAACAGAAATCCACGGACGTGGCAAAAACAAGCACTGCACATCTACCGACTCGCCGAGTTAAGTAGCACACATCCGCATGTAGCTGCAGTGGCTCTGAGCGGCTCGAGAGCTTCGAGTCTAGGAACTTATTCTGCCTGTGTGACCTTGGTGACCTTTGTGAGCCTGTGTGACTGTGAAACAAGAGAAACTTGTCGACATAGCCAGTTTTGGTGCATGCTAGTGGCACACACTAACTACGGCAGAAAAAGCCATGGCGATAAAGAAGACGGCAAGACGTGCAAGCTTGAAAATCAAGAGACTCTGCCAGCCTGAGTGTGACTGCCTGATTGGCCCTGGTGGGTCGATACTCAGCCTCAATGAAGCTCCCAGTAACGAATCGCATCATCATACCTGAGTCCCCATTGGGTAAACCTTGCACAACTGCTAGTGTGATGACGTTTCGTTTTCGTTTTCGCTCATAAAGCTGCCTCGAGGGACTACCGCCCACGCTTGAAGCATCATCAGGTGGGTGGTGCTTTTTTACTTGCCGAGCCTTGCAGGCCGTGGGCTGGTTGCAGATGGATGGAAGCATTCACAATGTGGCATCGCTACTAATCCCAACGAGGAAAGCATGACTTCCAGATTTGTATACTTTCAGAGGGTAGTATAAACACGAAAAACCTATATGTACTGCAGATCGATTGAAAGACTCGGTGCAAGTTCTTTGAATTCTCAGGGCAGCCAATGGATAAAGCTTGCATTTAATCTTTCACCCTTCGGCACATGGCGGCATCGTCAGAACAGCAACTGTTCGCGGCTTTGAAACACTACACACTGTGTGGAAGTTACCAAAGAAGATGTGCTGCTTGCAAACGATCGCCTAGAGCACCGAGTTCCTGGATACCTGGCACCGGCTTCTCAAACCTCGTTACCAAAGGTCGCTTAGAAAAAGTACCCTTGGCATCCAATCAAGGCACCTAATCAGTTTTCCTGAGGCTTGACGTTCAAGCAGCCGCAACGGCTTCGTCCAGCCAGACAACCAGCATAGGTCAATTGTAACAACCTCGGTGCTGTGCCTCTCGAGTACTCATTAATCGTCAGCGTGGCTTGAAGAAAATGCATACAGCCATCCAAGATGGTCAAAAATTTACGTTAGTAATAATGAATCGACGTCAGTTGATGATAATACATTTGATATAGCACTCTCAGAGAACTCAATCTCTTTCTAGGCGCTTTACATTTGCTGCAAACGAAGCACGATAGAATGGTTACTGGTAGCATGATCAATGGCAGCAAGCATAACAGGGTTAGGGGTGACATGCACAGGGTCGGCATGCAAATATGGTTAGTGGCAGCATGCACAGTGTCAGCACGCATAAGAATGTAAAGGACGAATCACAAGGACCCACTAAATGCTGTAATAAATAGATTTGCTTTTAGTTTCCTCTAAAGTGTGGTCAAGTCAGGGGATGTCGTGACACAAGTCGGAAGTGCGTTCCAGGTTTTGGGGGCATCGAACTAAAGTATAGGTCTCCAAAGAATTCGAGGTTCAGTTGAAAAGGACATGTCGTCTGATCGTGACAGAATTCAAGGGGTTTGGCATGCTGCAAGAACATTGTCCGAAATGAGGCATAATATTAAGACAATCGCGATTGAAACCTCATTCCTCATTCTAGCAAGATGGTTTATGTTGAAGCGATGTTGTGAAACTGTGCAAATAAAAGACATAAAAGAGTAGCACGTCACTGAAGAATTCATCTCCTTTGTGACTGTGGCAGTTCATAAAGGTAAGCCAAACGGTAACGCTTTCTCGAGTGGGAGCCAGTGTGTCCTGGAAAATTATTGACGTCTTAAGCTGATGATGTTGATAGTAAATAGAGACTTCGAACTGACCTCAGAGGCTTTAGAATGAGGCTCAATCAAGCAGAATGTGTCATAGTATACTTATTTCAGGCCTACCTGAATATAACCTGCTGCAAAAATTGAAATATCATCAATTTTTGTTGAATTGCAAACTAAACCAGAGAGGAATGTACAAATTTACGTACAACAGAAGTAAGCTATGGAACTATGGTAAACTCTATCAAGTATAGGTCCCTTAAGTGTTTCGCCTTTTTTCGTGACCGGCCACTATGCTCAGCGTTCACCGGCCACTGTGCTCCACGCAGTATTTTTAGGCTATTTCATTCAAAGGCTGCAAGCACACAAGCCGTGCTAGTAACATTTTGCTATTTCTACGGTTTTCAATAATATCAAAAGTTTGTAACTTATAGTTGCAGATTATGGTCAATCAGTTACTTTATTAATGGCTGCAGTTCACATGCCGGTTAATATGCATCTAGCCTTGGCGAAGGGATTCTCCTCTTCCCTTCCGGGAGTGAATAGCTAATGGTTTTTTCTGGGATCATTTGCTGAACCTTTGTGGAGCCTGTTCAACTGTATGCAACCGAATGAATGTATTCGCTCGAGCTTAGTGGTATCAGTTGTATAGATGTAGGAGGTGCAGTTTGATGTCGGCAAGTTAAGGAAGTGCCTTTGGTCTGGAAGATATGTGCATGAGATTTGAGTAGCTATAAACGATCGCGTATCCCTAGACAGAGTGCCGTTTTAAAGGTTGGCTAAATCAACGGCCTCATTTATATAGCAGCAGCAGATCCTTCACGGCTATCCCCACCGCTAGCCGAGAGCTCTAAAGTATCACCCATTGCAGGACTCCGACCTGGATGGCAAAGAGTGAGCACCTAACCTACATCTTGGGCTAAGACCCTGGCGTTTTCGCCCGTGTACATTGCAATAAGCTTCCTCTGTATACTGAAAGCAACAGTCGCAGCTGATTTACCTAATATCTTGCCGTATGAATTTGGCTCTACCGATTTGCTTTTGAACTCGTGGCAGTCAATAAAGCATGCTCTCACTCGCCGAGAGTAGAGATGGCTTTTTTCAGTGTACCGTGAATTCAAAGAGAGAGAGAGGGTATATTTACACAGGCACGTGTAGCCGAGTGGTTGCAATGAATCAGTGCTACCCTAATGCTGAGTCACACGAAGAAGAAGCTGGACTCTTCGATAGCATTTGCAGCCACATGATGGACAGGCTGGTGCAGGCAGAGAGAGCGAGGGAGAGACAGAGAGTCGTAGCCCAGCGAGAAGGTGCTTGCACTGCATGACCTTGGTCGCGAAGAGAGAGTCCTGCAACAAGCAATCCTATGCAGCCCACTGTATATAGGAGTGGCGACCGCTAAGACTCTTCTGTAGCTACGTATGTAAATAGGCTGCTTGACCAACTGACCTTTGCTTTTCTTTAAACAGAGAGAGATTAGATGAGACAGCGAGAGTGTGAGGAGGAAGACCGATGTGGGCCCACAAGACCGTGCTCTTAAATTCGCTCGTTCGCTGGGCGCACGTACCTAATGATAATAAAAATAATGCATTTGTATAGCATCCTCAGAGAACTTAATCTCTTTCTAGGTACATGCACTAGCTAATTTAACAGCCTCTTTTTATAGCGACAGAAGAGCCTTTACGGCTATCACCACCGCTTGCAGCGGCAATAAAGACTTGTCCACTGCAGGATTCGAACCCACGACCTCGGGACCGAGGTCGTGAAAAGCAACCACCTCACCTAGTGTGCCATCACCGCTCGCCAACGCACAGGGTCAGCATGCAAATATGGTTAGTGGCAGCATGCACAGTGTCAGCATGCATAAGCACACAAAAGACGAATCACGAGAACCCACTAAATGCTTTAATAATAATGATAATGCATTTGATGAAGTGCCATCAGAGAACTCAATATCTTTCTAGGCGCTTTACAGCTGCTGCAAAGGAAGCATGCTTTAATGTATGAGCATGTTTTAACTTTTTTACAGCTGTCAAGTCAGGAGTGTCGTGACCTCAATCGGTAGTGAGTTCCAGACTTAAGAAGCATGCAAACTAAAGGCATGGTCACCAAAGGATTTGAGGTTCGTTTGCGGGTGTAGCTAAGCGATTTGATTCAGAAGAGTGGGGGGTAGTTCTCATAGGTTGGCTGGAGCCAAAGAGTGAGTGAGTGGAAGACCTAAAAGTGAAGGACAGAACCTTGAATCCGATGCATCGGATTTAAATCCACTGGCTCCCAATCCAGCTGGATTGGGAGCCAGTGGAGGTCAGCGATAAGGCAGAAGCGACGTGGCAACTTCGAAGCTCGTGACTGACGAGCCTGGCTGCTGTCGTGACTGACGAGCCTAGCTGCTGCTGCTGCTGCTGCAGACTGCTTTACCAACTGTGATGAGTGCCTGATTGCACAGACCAGTAGACCAGCAAGCGGTGACAAGTCGGGACGGGATGTTACAAATGCAAGGACGAATTCAGATCAAGTACTCCTGTTTAAGCAAACCCGAATTGAATTTTAGCAATGCTATGTGTGCCACTTATCCGCGACTGCCCAGGAGGTAAGGTACTTGCTCTTCGCGACAGAGGTCGTGGGTTTGAATCCTGCAGTTGGGCGACACTTTATTGTCAACTGCAAGTGGTAGTGATAGCTGACAAGGCTCTTCTGCCGATACACATATGGGGCTGTTAAATCGGCTAAGATTTTTATTTAGCTGAAAGTAGGCAGACTTGACTGTGGAGCTGATATAAGTAAATAATAAATAAATCCTAGCTGATTAAACAGCCTCTTTTCGTATAGCGACAGAAGAGCCTTTACGGCTATCATCACCGCTTGCAGTGGCGATACAGAATCGCCCACTGCAGGAATCGAACCCACGACCTCGGGATCGAGGTCGTGAAAGCAACGGCCTTACCTAGTGTGCCATCACGGGTCGTCTAATGAAAGGTCACTCTGAAAAGGACACCTAGATTACGTGCTGATTCAACAGGAAGTATGCTAGCCGAGCCGATTGGGAGCGTTGGGTTTTCCAATTTCTGAATCACACTTGGTTTGCCTACAACTATAAAGTTGGTTTTATCATCATTCAATTCAAGAAAGTTTGCTGCCATCCATGTAGATATTTCATCAATACATGCAGCAAGGGAGTTGAGAGAATTCGAGGTGCTCGAAGGCTGGAAGGGATCAAAGCAAAGGTGCAACTGAGTGCCATCTTCACAGAAGTGAAAGCCTAGATTGTGCTCAGCAATCACATCGGCAAGTGGGAGAGTATAAATCGTGAACAGATCCGAATCAGAGCACGGAGCCTTGAGGTATCCCATAGTTGAGTGGTTCGTACAGGCCAGGGACAAGTCTGGGCTAAAGCTGGCCTGCTTATTCGAATGCTTGGGCAGCTTGAAAGCCTTTAACGCTTTGTGCATTTGTATGAAATGCTTCCCGAAGGTTCTGGATGTGTGCACATGGTGCTTAGTACTGACACTGACTTGACCGCATGCTTTCAGCACGGTCTCTGAGCTCTGGTCCAACCACTGTCGTGGTGTGAGCATGACTTGAGAGCTGGAGCTGCCGGCAAATTTGTGATGCCGATAGGCATCCGAAGCCACATCCGGTCTCCACAGTGGCCGAGCGGTGCAGGCACAGGAATAGAGACAGCAATGTTCGTGAGCAGCAGCTGCGGGTTTGCAGGCTACCTCCCTGAGTGTGAGGGGCTGCTGCTTCCATTGCCACGATCCGCATGCCATGTTTTAGCAATCACAGACTACTCCTACGAACCATTCAGTGAGTTCCCACCTGCTGTGCCCTTAAAATAGAAATGAAGCCTAACAAGACTAAGTAAAAGAGGTAATTGTGAGAGAGAACGAGAGAGAGAGAGAGAGAGAGAGAGAGAGAGAAAAGACAGACAGAGGAAAGACAGACATACATACCTGAAGACAGACAGGTTGAGAGACAGACAGACAGAAAGACAGACATAAAAACAGACCGACATACACGTAGATAGACCGTTACACAGAGGAAGAGAGAAAGAGAGACTGAAGAGTAATCGAGCTGCAGAGAAGCAGTATGAACACGATAGAATGCACGGAGACATGATGCAAATGCGAAGGAAATGCTCGAGTTAAATCTGTCGATGGACGCCTTGGTGGCACAGGAAGTGTCGCAAGAAATTTCACAGTTAAGGGCCTTCAATGCAGGTCAGCCTGTGTCACCACCAGTAGTTCCCACTCACACGTGACAGAAGAGCGAGAAGCTTCGGCTGATCGCATACTACGATCTCTGGCATGCTTTTGTACTTCCATGCGTTCTTTCGTAAAGTTTAAGGTTATATCAGCCTTAAATTATTCGATTTTAAGGCTACGATAAAATCCGTTTTATGGTAAGATATGCAAATTAAAGGCAAGACCGAGTAGTTTGAGTACTAGTTTCAGCATGTGCACAACAGCTGTGCTCTCGATAGATAGCAGGTGGGGATGGGATTGGGGGAGGAGGCCTGGCCTAATAAAGCAGTGCAGTCTCAAAGATCCAGCACAATAAGTCTCTGTGCTAGTATGGGAACCTCCTACCTGCAGCAGCTTGACGAAGAGGCAGTCTGCTGCTGCATAGCGCTCGCTCGCTCACCCGGTGAAGTGCTTGCATTTGCAGACGGCAGATGTCTCTGCCCGTGCAGACGGTGCTGTGCCCAAGGAATGCCAGGGACGTTCCACTCTCAATAATAATAATAATAATAATAATAATAATAATAATAATACACTTGATAAAGCGCCCTCAGAGAACTTAATCTCTTTCTAGGCGCTTTACATTTGCTGCAAAGGGAAATGCAATTGAATGGTAATGGTAAGTAAAATCATGCTTGAAAAACAAACACAATGAATAATATGGTTAGGGGTGACATGCACAGGGTCAGCATGCAAACTCTTAGACAGCAGACGGTGCTCGTGCCCAAGGATGCCAGGGATGTTCCACTCTCAGACAGCAGCTCTTTGAAGCCGGAGAAGCTCTGACGTTCGAGCGCCTTCCACAGAGGGCCGGCTTAAGATCTTCCTATTGTGGTGAGATTAATAATAATAATAATACGTTTGTTTATCGCCCTCAGAGAACCGAATCTCTTCCTAGGCACTTCACAGACGCTGTAAAGAAAGCATGACCAAATAATTAGTGGTAGCACTAGCAATGTCATCAAGCATAACATTGTTAGGCGGACACGCACGCGGTCAGCATTTAGATATGGTTAGTAGATTAGCTTATAGGAATGAGAGAGAGTGCTTTGAGGTGATTATTATATACGCTTCGACAGCCGCAGAGATATGAACGGATGGACGGGACTGCAAGTCTGGGGGACAGGGTAGCTGTCGATTTCAAAACATTTACTGAAACGTTATAAGAGTGTCAGTGGGTCAATAAGCTAATGAAATTGTGATACGATTTATCAGGGATCAAGGATCAAGTTCGCCCATTTTCTCAGCCCGAAATTGCTATGGCCACATCGTTCATTAGGCACTCAAGTAATCCGCAAGGGACGCCGAGGTGGCGGCCGGCTAGCACGCGAGCCTCGCGCTGGAACGAAAGAAGCGTGCACGGCGCTCGCCGCCCGCCGCGTCCCGATTCACTTTCGACCGGCCGACCGACCGCAGGCGAGCTCTCGCGATTCGGCCCACCGCTTCGAGGCTGCCGTGCAATTGAGCGCCGCCTCGCCACGCCTCGCGCTGCGTCCGCGCCGTCGGGCTACACTCGGCCATACTCGCCGCTCTCATACTCAGCCAGCGACTCGACGCAGTGCGCTGCGGCCACTCCGCGGCGACTGTCTGCCCCACCTGTCGGCTCTCATCTTCGCCCGCTCTTTTGCTATATTGGATAAGTCAATATACGTTCAACCGCGCTCGTCGCCAGCGAGAATGCGCTCCCGGGCTGCAATTGGATTAGCCTCAGCCAAGCTCGCGCGCCGACGTTTGCTTTCTGAGAAAGCACTGCTACTTTGGTCGTAAGGAAGAGGGCTTCTGGTAGACAGGCTCAGTCGCCCACAGTTCGCATATTAGGTTTAGCGGCGTTCGATGGCGCCGAGCGAACGTGTCGGGCGCGCGCGCGCCTTTGCTCGCAGACTCCCTGCCCGCTGAAACTGGTCGCGAAAGTACTTTTTCTTTCATCAGTGGACCCGCTGGACCTCTGCATAAGCCGGGCTACTCGGCAATCCTTGCATTTTATCTCTGCTCTGCGCAACAGCAGACGCCGCACGGAACATTAAGCTGCAGTTCTGAGGCCTGCGATTACAGGTGCACTCGGCTATCGCGCTACGGAAGTCGCATTCCGAGCGAGGCTCTACGCTCGGAAGGCACGCAAAAGGCAGCTTCTGAGCGTTTCTCTCTCTAGGAGCGTCCGAGTAACGCTCAGACTGGCAACGAAAGGAAACACTCCGAAGTGAATAACATTTTAGAAGCCAACGCGAAAATCAAGCGCGAGATAAGTCGCATCGCGAGGTCGCGAACAAAGTATATCCCCTTCGTTAAAGCGTACGGACAATATTTCAGTTGAAATTGCAGCTGACTCTCCGTGCGAAGCTTTAAGTCGCAGGCAGTCTAATATTTAGCTCTGCGTTCACTAGTCAATAGGGATCGAGACAAATAATTTGTTCTCTACCGCTGGCATTCCTAGGATTGCGATTATCGGAAACGACGCAGGAATTCGTCTTTAAGACGAAAGGAGACAACTCCAGCAAATTTGGATGCAAGCATTGTTTGCCGCCGGCCTTCGCCTGTGCTCGTTTGAAGACTTACGTCCGTAACTAGATATCATGCGGGAGGTAAGGAAGGACCATAGTATCTCATGCGCGTTGGGGTTCAAGTATTGAAGCCAATAAGAATGGCTCACTTTCCTTAACTGTCTCGCGATATGCCACAGGCTTTGTCATGTCATGTTGCATACTTCGTCAGCCATTTAATTCGGCCTTCAGGTTGGCCAATTGCCCACACTAGGCTACGTTACTAGCTCGCATTCCGATCAGCATTAGCAGGTCTCGGAATGCTTCTGCGAAGCTTTGGGAGACTTTGCAAAGAGACTTCAACCATCGAAGCCAAGTTTACGCATTCGCATTTGGGAACCAAACCACAAAAAAACGTGCCCCTCCTTCTCAATAAGAAAAACAGTGCTGTCGTAGACCGAGTGAGCTTTCAACTATTTAGACGTCTTTACAGCCGGTTGCATTTGCAAACCCAGTTCGTACGAACGTGCGCGTGCAGCGGCTCTGAAACTTAAGCCTGCTGCGCACCAACCTCAGACCTCCTATTGGTTGTCTATTCCTCGCAGACATCTGACCAAGACCGGCGTAGCTAGCGCCTTGAAACGCAGCCAACGAGTCATTGAAGCCGCCGCTACTCTCGCCGGTTTGACAAAGATGGTGGCAAGAAGCACAACTCCTCGCCGTCACTTCCGATGGCCTTTTATAAGAAGGCCTCAGCCACAGGTGATAGCATGTAGGTTCTCTAAGGATTGTTACTCTGGAGTTATTTCTAAGCTTTAGGAGCTGCCGTAATCTGGAAGAGCTGGCCCGCTAAAGTTTCACTTTACGTACACACCGAATGCCAGGAGTAAGTTTGCATTCTGCCGATGAAGCGTGTTGTAGCATCATGATAAAGACGATTTCCATAACCGGATTAGAACAGCGTGGTGAGTATGACTACACGTCCGTCATTTTGCTCGTGGTTTAGCTCGTTCTACTGCAAGCCCTGGCAAAAGTCGATCCCTGGGGTTGAGGGAATATTGTTTAGTCGTCGCTCATGCATTATTTCTTTATATGCATAGCCGGTGGTTCCTTTTCAAAACGAATTCACGCGACACATCAGCGACGAATCATACCTGGTGATGAAGTGCTTTCAGCTAGTCTCTCCTGCCTCACCTTACACTGGTAATGACCTTTCAGGGCCGCATAAAAGTACAGTTGAGCATCTTCAGTTCAGTCATTAATATCCCTCGTTATTCCTCTCGATCCCAACAACGACATTTTTTGCCACTCGCTGGCCGAGATTCCGATGCTATTTTTCTCTGCCAACAGTTTCTGGGTGCAGTTTCACCCGATTCCTTTGAACGTTGCACCCAATCGAATAAGCCTCCATACATCACAGCCCAACGCCAAATCTACACAAGTTATTGGTGATACTTTCGTCCTCTGGTCTTCTCGTCTTCTTCACTTCAGATTTTAAGTGCATCATCACTACTACGTGCACAGATTACTGTATTATTGGCAATCTCCAAAAATAAATGATTTTTCTTTCTTGATACGGTCTTTATAAATGTACTCCTCAAATTCCTCTATAAAGCAAGAAGAAAAGGTCATTGTCAATGCCGACAAGCTCATTTAGAAAATAAAGACATCTTTGAAGAATACCCATGGTGAGCCGCCATGCGATGCTCTTGTAACTGTTGTAATGCAATATGCTTATGCATAGTCTGTTGCCAAAGGGGCTTCTACTATGTCCCTTGTTGGCCATCTTAGAGGCCCGACGCATGACGACATGATTAAAAAATTTAACGCTCTTAGGTATAGAACATTGAGGCTATCAGCACAACACCTCGTTCGCTTCCTTTTTAACTTGCATTCGGTATTTGGCTGTAAGGACAACCATTTCACAGCATATATACAAACACATTTACATGTAAATATATATACATATACATATATATATATATATATATATATATATATATATATATGAAAGAGAACACACCGGCTTCTACTGAGTATCTATAATTGTGAAGTATTAGCTGTAGCCTAATCTTGCGATGGCTACCATCAAAGCTCGGTCATGATTGCATTAAACTTCGCACTTTTAGACTTCAGAGCACACTCTGATTTGCATGACTTTCAACTTCAGAGTGTTTGCTACTCATCAGACATCATTACGAATGGATATTTTACTGTAAACAATAATAATAATGTTTTATATAGCACCCTCAGATAACTTAATCTTTTACAAGGCACTTTACATTTGCTAAAGAAAAGTGGGAAGGTGCTCGCACTTTGTTTGTACGTCCACAAAGACTATGTGGGTATTACGCAGTTGAGTTTTGTCTAGCGCACTCAAAGCCTAAGCGGCTTCGGTAGCCAGCATGCAGTAGCCAGCATGCAGTAGCCAGCATGCAGTGGCCAGCAGACTTCGTCTCACATTACAAAGAGAAAGTGAGAAGCATAGCAGAGTCAGGAGAGCAGTTGAAGTAGTGATTAACATGGAAGGAGTAGCACAGGACGGCTGAAAAGGATGTTCCCTATTCGGCAGCAAGAGAGTAGATGTCGCTGCGTAAGAACTGTGGAAGTGAGTTCCGCAGTCCAGGACCTGAAGAGCAAACGTTTCTGCCATCAGCGGTCTTTAAGCTAAGGAATGGAATAGCTAATTTATTGTCATACAAGACCTGAGGGCACGAAAAGGCTGAAACTGGTGCAGCAGTTCAGGTAGTTATATAGGAGCCAAGCCGTGGCGGACCTTGTGGGTCAGCGTAAGAACTTTTCTCTGCATACGTTAATCAACCGGAAGCCATCGAAGCTTCTTCAGCAAAGGGGACACTTGGTTAAACCTCTGAGATTTGTAGACTAGTTGGGCAGGAATATTTATTACCAGCTGCAGTGGCCTGTTGAACCAGTCTTCGTAACGAAGCTCTCCAAATTTAGGCAGCTGTCAAATACGACACCTAAATTCCGATCACGTGGCGATGGTCGCACGACAGCATCACCTATTAGAAGAGCAAAGCTTCCTCGTCCAGCCACACGTGTCCTATGAGCATCAGTGCCGCTTTATCATTGATTACATGGGTCTGAATCACCTTTCCCAGAGGTTGAGTATAAATGGAGAAAAGCAAAGGATTGAGGACGGACCCTTGAGGGACTTTACAGGTGACTGGTCTGGTGGATGAGACCTGACCCCCACACGACTAGGATTGAACACGAACGGATCAGTACGATTTAAACCACGCCAGCGCCTCGTCTGCCAGACCAATTGTTGCTCCCAATCGTTCAAGTAAGATATCGTGATCAATAGTGTCAATGGCAGCTGATAAATTTAGCAGCGCTAAGGCAGCTACTTTTCCGTCATTGTTGCTGCAAAGAATGTCATTGGTTACCCGGAGGATAGTAGTTTCAGTGGAGGGCTGCCGCTTGAACCCTGACTGAATTTTTTCTGAACATCCACTCTTCTTAAAGTATGCTAAAAGCTGCTTAGCGATAATTTTTCAAGAATCTGTGACAAAAAGAGGAGAATGGAAACTGGGCAATAGTTTGCAATGACCTCTGAATTTAATCCAGGCCTTTAAAGTATCGGTCTAACGATGGCCAACTTGAAAAACGTGTGTACAACTCCCTTTCCAGAGTAGCATAAAACATTCCGGTTATGGCGTGGCTAATTTTGTCTGTCAGTGAAGACCACCGAGGGGATGGTATAGGGTCTCCAGGAAATGAGCTCTTTTTCTAGACTTAATTAAGGTAGCCACATCGCCTTCAGAAACCTCGAAACATTTCCTAAGGAAGGTCACAGGTTGCGATTCAACAATTGCTTAGTCAGAGGGGGCTTAATGGAGGCACAAATATACCCGTTCTTTTCAGTGAAGAAGGCTGACCACCTGTCGGCTAAGCCGCTAATATCTAGGGGAGTGCGACTTCTCAGGATATGCCAGAAAACTGTGTTTTGAGTCTGACTGGCAGGACTTTAGTTTTCGAGTGAAAAGAGAAGCCCCGGCTTTTCTAAGCTTTCTGAAATTGACTTGAACGTCATTAGTCGCAGACTTTTTAAAGCAGCGTTCGAGCTTGAGCTTACCACGGCGCATCCTTTAAAATTTCTTTTCTAAATTTAAGGAGCCTCCGTGACTCTGTACACGGACAGAATGTACGGAAGCATGCACGTTCGGGGCACTCCTAAGTTCACGACCCAGGTCGTGGGTTATAGTCCTCTTGCAGGTAATCATGTATTTTTCCCTGCAAGTGGGAGATGATAGCCACTACGGCTTTTCTGCCACAATATAAATGAGGCTTTTTGATGAGCTAAACTTTACTTTATACTTTCAAAGGAAACATGATCAAATGGTTAGTGCTAACATGCATATTGTCAACAAGCATAATATGGCTAAAGATGACATGCGCTTTGTCAGCACGTAAATATATTTAGTGGTAACAAGGACAGTATCAGCACGCATAAGTACACCAAAGACAAATCATTAGGATCCGACAAATTATGTAAGAAACAGCTGCAATGTTAGCTTCTTTTTAAATTTCGTCAAGTCAGGGTATGTCGTGATGTCAGTTGGGAATTATTTCCAGGCTTTAAGGGCATGCGAACTAAAGGCATGGTCTCCAAAGGAGCTGAGCTTCTCACAAGTTATAGCTAATCGATTAGAGTCAGAAAAGCAGGTGGCACTATGCCTAGCCTGGCGGGAGAGTAGGTCCGATAGGTAGGCTGGGGCCGGATTATGAAGAGGCCTAAAATTGAATGACAGAACTTGAACCTTGAAGTCGATATGCTGCTTGATTGGGGATTCGGTGCTGGTCGGTGAGACGTGGTGTGATGTGGCAACTGTCGATCACGACAGACAAGCGTAGCAGCAGATTTTAGCACGAGCTGTAAGCGCCTGATTGCACACAGGCCGGTAGACCAGCGAACACTGAGTTAAAAAGGTGAGAGACGAGATGCCGCACGATGCGTGCATGGACCCATTTATTCGTAGCTAAGTCCCTGTCTAAGCAGGCCCAAGTTTTTGCAATGTTACGTAGCTGTAAGTAGGTAGACTTGACTGTGGAGCTAATGTGGTCGACCCGTCATAGGTCACTTTAGAATAGGACGCCCAGATTTTGTGCAGATACAATAGGTGATATGCTGATAGAGCTGATTTTGAGTATATATTTTTCCCATTTCTGAGTCACACATGGTTTTCCCATAACTATAAATTTGGTTGTATCATCTTTCGAGAAGTGTTTCTGACATCAATATGCGGATGTCAGAAATATATACAGCAAGGGAGTCAAGAGAATTTGACGTGCTGAGGGCTGGGAGGGATCAAAGCATAGGTACAGCTGCGTGTCATTTGCACAGAAGTGAAAGCCCAGATTGTGCTCGGCGATCACATCGGCAAGAGGGAGAGTATACGTTGTGACAAAGGCGGATCAAGCACAGAGACCAGACAGAGGTACCCCTTACTTCTGTGTTTCCTCGGATTATCTCGGTCAATTTACATTAAAACTCTGAAGTCTTCCACTGAGATTAGAACTAAACTATTGCAGCACAGTGTCAGTGATCCTCACGCGAGATGAGGAGAACTTTGAGATCAATAGTATCAAAAGCTGCTGAAAGATCAAGCAAAAAAGCAGTGAGACTTTGCATAAGTCAGCATTGCTGAAAATTTCGTTATGAGCGCTAACAATGATGACTCTGTGGAGTGATTAGCTCTCAAACCAGACTGGAACTTACCTGTTATGTTTAAAGTTTCAATCTAAGAGGTTAGTTGGTCTGCCACTACTCTTTCCAGTGTCTCACACAGGAAAGGAATTAGGGAGACAGGGTTTAAGTTGCTTAAGTTCTCTTGGTCTAGTGCTGCTTTCTTAATCACTGGGCTAGCAATAGCCTTTAAAAAAGATGCGTGAATAAGACCTGAAGCTAAGGACATATTCATTACGCTAGTAATGCTATGCTGAGCTTCTCAGTTTGGTCAAGTTAAGCTAGGCATTATCCTTCAGATCCACGGTGGCCTACCTCTACTGTTTAGCTGCTTTTAATGTGTCCGCTTACTTATGGCCGAAGATGCGAATTTACACAAGTGATTGACTTGCTGGACGACCTAGACATCGCAGCTAAAGAGTCATCTCAAAGTCTGTGACGCGCCGCGATCCTATCTCGTTATTCAATCATCAACAGATCTCGTTGTGTACGCGATGGTAATACGGCACCAATTATTGCAATCATCCACTGCACTAGATTACACTTGCAGAGTGAATGAGCAAATAGTCGCGGGGACCAAAGTCGGGGCCGAGCCAGCAGCTGCAGATGACCAATTGCCGAACCTGGATTGTAGCCTAAGCGTACGGTGGTCACACTTCGCGACTCAGGTCGTGGGTTCGAGTCCTACAGCTGACAATCTTGTATTGCCATCTACAAGCGGGGTGATGGAGCAAAGGATCGTCTGCTGCTATACAAATGAGGCATCGTATAACTTGTACTTTTTTAATGGTTGGAGCCTTGAACATACAATAATAGCATATAACACACACACACACATATATATTATAAAACTAAAAATATAATCACATGTAGCAATACAATGATGTGATTCTACGTAGAAGGCTCCAGCGATGTCGGTAGTAAAGGTACCGTGGATGCAGCTACTCGGCACCTCAACCCCGTTAATTTAGCTAAGACACACTCGGGGTCGAAGGGTCTCGATGTCAAAATTAGACCTGTGATAACGCCAAAATTTTTGTCAGACCTGCGATTCCAAAAGAAAACTGGACGCGGTTGCGTTCTTTAAACAAAGAGTGGAGAAAGTATCCTATGTAAAAATACCCACACGTGACCTCAAATGGCTGCTGATTGACCTGTGCTTGAAAAGCCCCTGCAGCAGAAGGTAACCGGACTTTTGGTTTCTACGGGCCGTGGCCCAGGCCTGTATAGTTGGAGGTTGCGAAAGCTTCTTACTGTGGATATGCGTCAGTCCAAAATACTCTATCGTCTATAAAAAAAAATGCATTCAAAATGCATTGGGCGTCGCTATTTCTAAAAGAACCAATTATATAGGTGCAAGCTGATCCACTAGCGGCACACCTTTGAGCCCTATCAACTTCGCCATTTACAACACCTCGCGTTGCTGCTGCGGCATTTACATGATTAAAATCTTTTTCAAGAAACCAGGTTTCTATAGCTGCTTATAGTAATAGCAGTGTCATGCTACCAATGCTGGGACAACTTCCAGAGAAACGACTCCAGAGGACCAAATGTTAGTGATATTACAGTGTCAAAATTGTGGTATTCTTATGGGCATAACGAACATAGTAGCAAGTATAGCATCGAGATCTATCACGCGATCAAAGCTGTATCCTACAGACAGAAGACCTGAGGCTAATCCAGGATGCGACAGCTTATTTATCCTTGCAGCGTCCGAAAGAGCCTGCTGCAGTTGCATGCTATGAATGCATGATCAATAGTATTTCTGCCATTCCATTTTAATCATTGAATTTCATTGGATTTCACAAATTACCAGTCACTCTTTCTAATAAATAGTAAGTGAATGGGCGTTAAAGCTACTGGATAATGGCTAATGGTTAGCAGCCGACCTCGAAGCCCACGTGACTCCCTGCCCACGCACTAACGCAAGAACACGTGTAACCAGAATTCCTGCAAAGAGTGGACTAATAAATCACTCATACGATTACTCCACGGTTGCCATGTATCTCAACGTCTCGCAATTCTTATATCTTGTACCTCTTATCTCGTTCGGTGAGCAGATGGGCTATAATCGTTCGCTGGCGAACCAATTGATGATCAATGCGTGGAATCCAAAGAATGGGAAGGATGCGAAGATGACCTATGCAAGGAATCGTGTGGTCTACTATTGCACGCACTTAGGAAAGGCACGCCTGAGTTAAACCGCCAGACTAGCCTTGTTGCCCGATTTGTACAACTAAAAAAGGCCCGCCTTGCGCATAGAAGTCACGTGCAGAAGCCATTGTCTAGGACTAATCCACACACTTGGAGTGGGTGTTAGCAGAAGAAGCGGATAGCGCAAGTATTTGGCGATCGCCTGCTGCAAGTGTTGACTGAGCCTCTCTTCGTGTTTTTATTCTGTCTGTATGTAGTATATATTATGTATATATTATGTCTGTATGTAGTAATTTAATATGCTTACTGATTATTAATTATATTTCTAATTAAAAAATATGTAAAAATGTAATTCATTTGTACAGCGCCCTAAGAAAATCTCTATTCAGGCACTTCACAGATGCCACGTGGCTCGAGCCCACGACCTCGGCAAGACCTGGTCGGGGCGAGCTGGACCAAACCAGCGCGGCAATTTAGCGCCGACGGCAGCGAAGCGCGACGAGCAGAGGCCGCCGCCTTGCCGAGACAGCGACTATGTTCGGTGGGCACGCATCGCGCGTTAAGCAGCCCGGACAGAACCGGGCGCCGCAAACGCGAGCGTTGCGACGCGCCGTAACTCTCGCCAGCGCCTGCGGCCCAACGCGCCGCGACGCTTGGCGGCGCCGAAGCGCCGAGCTTTCGAAGAGCTCCTCGCGCTTCGGCCGAGCTCGTCTGCCGCCGCCGCCGCCGCCGCCGCTCGCGGGCGCGCCGGTGTCCGGCTTCGCTCGCCCCGCCTCTCTCGTCGCAGTTGCCGCGGCAAGCCTGCGCGAGCTTGCGGCCGAGGCGAGCTTGTCGCCAGCGGCGACGGCTATGAGCTCACCGGGTCGCGGGCTCTCTCGCGGGGTCGCGGGGTCGCAGGGTTCGCGGGCACCCGGGTTCGCGGGCACCCGGGTTCGCGGGCACCCGGGTCGCGGGCAGCCGGGTCGCGGGCACCCGGGTCGCGGGCACCCGGGTCGCGGGCACCCGGGTCGCGGGCACCCGGGTCGCGGGCACCCGAGTCGCGGGCACCCGGATTGCGGGCTCTCTCGCGGCTGCTCGCGGGAGCGTTCGATTCGGGCGTGAGTGGACTCGCGCGCCACCCGATGCGCGCCTGTTCGTAGGCGGCGCGCGAGCCCCGAGGCCGACGCGGGGCGTCGGCAAGGAGCCTCTATTTTACACCGCCCGTATACACTCATGAAGCGCTGGTCACAGGCATTGCCCGTCTCTGGGAATGTTGCTGCGGAAATTACTTGCATAGCTGTCACAACATTACAATGTTGCAAGTCTCACACAGCCAGCGGGGTACAATAATAATAACACGGATATTTGCATAGCAGCCCCTTGAAGAGAACTACATCTCTTTCTTGGTGCTTTATTTGCAACTAAGTTTCAGCCCGTCAAGTATGACAGGAAAATTCGTCTCGCGAATTCGTCGTACTTCTGCTTTTTATTCGGGCTCTCCGGCACGTTGCTGCTATCGAAAAGGTCTCTTTCTTTCAGCTTCAAATGAATCTCGTTCAGCAGTCCCTTCGAGCGTCTCACCGGCACGTCGTAGCTTCTGGCAAGAACGCCTTTTCCTCTCAGCGCTGCGCGCTGCCGGTACGTCGCGACGCGGCCCAGAGTAAGTAGCCTTTCGGCCACGCGCCATTTATTTCGGCCACGCGCCATCGCCTCGTGGCGGCCCGTATTGAATAAGAGAGAGTTCCAGGTTCGCGGGCAGTTCGCGGCGGCTTAGATACGGCGGCGGATGTCGGCGCGTTTTCCGCTTTTAAGAGCGTTTCGGCGGCCGCTTCGTCCCCTTCGACCTCGTACGACGATCGTCGCGCCCAGTGTCGAGGTCGCGAAGTCCGAGCGGCAGTTCAAGTCAAAAAATTTAATTGAGAAGGAGAGTGCCTCCAATAAATAAAAGAAATTCAACTTAAAAATCCGGCGAGCATAGTGTATCACAGGTTTGCCGTGGCGCACGCCACCGCTTGGGCGGGTGGCGAGGCGGCAGCCTCTGGCAAGTGAACCCGCTAGCGGCGGCGGCGCGGCGCACTGCTGCGCACGCTCGCCGCGCACTTCCCGGGCAAGTGGGCAGGCAAGCCGCCGCTGCTGCTGGACGCACGAGGTGTACGACAGAAAGGTGCACTGGCGCGGCGGCGAGCGGATAGTCAGGACCGCTCATCCCCGCGAACGGGCTCAGCTCTTGAATCGTCGCGGGCCTTTTCGGCGGCAGCGGCGGGCGGCTGCGTCTGCGAACCTGCCGGCAGTCACCCCTGTCGCCAGCCTCTGGACGCTCGGCGCTCAGGCGGACGTGCGCTCGCCGCCGCTCGCGCCAGCGCGAGCGGAGACGAGCGCGAGGCGCCAGGCCTCCCCCTGGCTCCCCCCTCCCGACCTTCGGAGGCGGGCGGGCCGGCCAGCGGATGAGCCCAGCGGCTGCTGGGTGGGGGGCGGCGGCGGCGGCGGCAGCAGCGCAAGAGGCTAGGAGCAGGTACACGACGTGGTCGTGTACAGCTGGCCCAGGTCCGTGCGGAATAGTCCGTCGCGGTCCTTGTAGACGAGGTGCACGGGCCGCGTGCCGCTCGCCACACAGCAAGCGCCGAGCGCCTTGCCCTGCCGCTGCAGCATCAGGTCCACGACGATGGCTTGCGCCGTGCGGTTTCGGACGGCCGACGCACCGCCACCGCCGCCGCCGCCGCCGCAGCTGCCTGCGCAGTAGTTGGCGTTAAATTGTCGCGGCGCCACAATCCACGAGTAGGCGTCGCCGAGCTGGTCGAAGTCCACCACCAGCTTTCGCAGGCAGCACCGGCTGTCGCACGACGCCGCTCCGCCACCGCCCGCCGCCGACCCGTCGGCGGCAACGGCGTGCTCGGCCGCCGGCCGATGAGGCCTCTTGCCGACGAGCACCAGCTCGGCGTCGGTGATGACGACGGCCGCCGGGTTGCCGCCGCCGCCAATGCCGCTACCGCCGCCGCCCAGGCAGTTGGTGCACCGGACCAGCAGCTCCAGCTTGCCCGTCCTTTCGAGAGCGCCGCGCACGTGATCGGCCTCGATGTCGTAGCTGTAGCGACCGTCTCTCAGCTTGTGGAGGCCGCCGTCGATCGGCTCCTTCTTGTAGTCGCCGTCGTCTTCCCAGTGCACGACCTCGACCTTGACGACGGGCTGCCGTCGGGTCTCGCGGCGGCCTGCTGTAGCGCCCTCGCGGAAGCCGCTCGTCAGCCACGGCTGCTGCTGCTGCGGCGGCAGGGCAGCGTCGGCCAGGTAGAAGCTCAGGTGGGCGCTCGTGGCGCGCAGCTCGCGCACGTCCGACGGCGTGAGCACGAAGACGACGGTCGTCGCGTCCCGCTCACGAGGCAGCTGCGACCCTGCAACCGGGAAATCGAGAGATTCGCATTCGGCGGTCGCATCGACAGATCGCACGGACGACGGGGAGGCGGCAGCGGCTGCAGCGTCTGAGGGCATGGACGCGTCGGAGGTGACAGCGCCGCCTACGGTAGACGCCGAACTGGCGGCCTCAGCAGCGGCGCAACAGCGATAGGAATCTCGTCCGAGTGGCGAAGCCGCGCCCTACTCGCGAAGGGCGGATGCCGGACGCCGGGGCGAAATCGCAATCCTAGCGAGTGCCATGGGAAGAGCTGGTCAAGGAGTTCCTTCTTCCTCTCTCTCTCTCTCTCTCTCTCTCTCTCTTCCTTCTCTCTCTGTCTCTGTCTCTGTCTCTCTCTCTCTCTCTCTCTTCCTTCTCTCTCTGTCTCTGTCTCTGTCTCTGTCTCTCTCTCTATCTCTCTCTCTCTCTCTCTCTCTCTCTCTCTCTCTCTCTCTCTCTCTCTCTCTCTCTCTCTTCTCTCTCTCTCTCTCTCTCTCTCTCTCTCTCTCTCTCTCTCTCTCTCTCTCTCTCTCTCTCTCTCCTCTCTCTCTCTCTCTCTCTCTCTTCTCTCTCTCTCTCTCTCTCTCTCTCTCTCTCTCTCTCTCTCTCTCTCTCTCTCTCTCTCTGTCTCGACTCCTCTAGTTACTCTGCAGGCGCGAACCAGCCGCTCGATCCCGCGTCAGACGTCGTATGCGGGACGGACTTACGAGCCGGACTTACGGCGCCGGCTCGCTCTCGCCGGCGCCGGCGTACGGAAAAATAAAGAAAGAAAAAGCGAAAGAAAGAGGGTCACCTGCACGCACTTGCTCACACGCTCGGCCGTGTGGCATCGGACACAGGTGACGCTAGCGGGACGCGTCGGGAACGGCCGCACGTCGGTCGGGTAGCGCGGAAGCGGCGGGCGAGTCGCAACTGGAAGCAACGGCGGTGCTCTCGAACCCGGTTCGAGGCGTCGCCCTATGCCGCCGACCGACTTTCGACGTCGTTAGGCGCCGCTTGGCCGACCGACCGGCAGCGTTCTAGGGCGGCGAAGACGTCGGCTGAGCGTCGGTGCGCGCGCTCTTCGGGAGCTGCCAGTCGTCGGAATCGACTAGACACCGACGACTAGCTTTGCCACGCGCGCCCGGCGACCCAGCCGCAGACGCTGCTGCTCATGCGGGGCGAGGAAACAAGGCAGCGGGAGGGTGCGGGTGAGCGTCAACGCAGTTCGAGCGCGGACGCGGACGGACTCTAGCCTCGCTCGCTCGCGAGCGCGGCCTCCCTTCCGCCTTCACCCTTAGGGCGCTCGGCCCTTACCTTTCTCGGCGTGCAGACGAACGACCGCGGGCACGTACGACGACGACGCTGCGTCGTCCGCCACCCAAGCGTTCTCTCCAAAGACGGGCGCCTCGTATGCGGCCGCCGCTGAGGCATCGGCGGCCGGCTTCCTCTTCCAGGAGCCGCCCGCCGCCGCCGCCGCCGCCGCCGCCGCCGCCGCCGCCGCTGCCGCCGGCGGTGGCGGCACCCGTTGACGGATGGCCCACCAGGCCGCCGCCATCGGATCGTCCGGCTGCCATTCGTGCGGCTGCTGCTGCTGCTGACCGAGGAGAGGCCTCGCTATCTGGAGCCGGAAGAGCTCGGCCAGCGCCGAAGACTCGAGCGTCTCACCGTCCGCCTCTCCGTCACCGCCGCCGGCGTCAGAAGCAGCAGCCGCCGCCGCCGCCACCGCAGCCGCCGCCGCCGGTGCGGTCGGGAAGCCGCCGGTGCACGAGGCGGCGGCGGCCAGACAGAGCATGAGCGCCGCCGCCGCCGTGGCGCCGCCGACGGGCGAAAGTGCGGAGCGAGCGCCGCGCGTGGCCATGCCGTGCCGCCGCTGCCGCCGCCGCTCCATCGGGTAGCCTTCGGGTTTCGGGTAGCCGGCCGGCGAGACTCTATCTATATACGCCGCCGGTCGCGGCCCGGCTAATTAACAGTGGGCTGCTCGCGCCAGTCGTCTTCGCCGACGATTGGCTGGTCACCGGCGGCTGAGCCACGACGGAAGTGGAGGCGGTGTGGGAGGGGGCGGAACTGTCTGCGAGACTGATGGCGCAGCGAGAGAACTTTTGCAGCGGGCGCTTCGAGTACCCGCGCTGCCGCATCGCCGATGGCCGCCTAGCCGCCGCCGCCCCCTCGCCGCCGCCGCCGAAGCCACGAGCAGCGTGAAAGGAGCGCCTTAATAGCATTGGATGCATGCGTCACGGCGGCCGCAATTGGATTTAGTAACCACGAGCGACGCCGACGGAAATGGGTGATTATTATAAGCCTCGAATTAAACGCGTTTGCGTTGCGTGCAATGGTTTACAGCGGTTCGTCGAGCGAAGCGTGTGAGAAACGAATGGACCGCGTTTTGTCGGACGACTCGCAATGCCGTCCACTCGGCATCCCGCCGCCGCCACCGCCGCCATTGCGCCCTCCCGTCGACCGCGCCCCGGTGACCTTCACTCCTGCGACTCTTCACTTCTGCAACGCGTGCGGCGGCGCTGGGCCACTCTGCGATCGCTCGGCGGCTCGGCGACGGACGGCCGCCGCATTGGGGCGCTGCGTTCTCGATCAGCGTCGGCGCTTCGCTAAACCCTAAATCCTAAATCCTAAACCCTAAACCCCAAACGTCGCCGTCGCTCCTGACCGTCGAGTGCGCATGCGCAGGAACTGAATTACCTGACGTGCTCTCTCCGGCTCTGAAGGTGATATTTGGTTGCGGCGCTCTTGGAGTCTTGGCACTTCTACCGCCTCCGCCCCATGAGACACGGCGAGCCGCACCGACGACGCTCAGCGACCCCAGCTTAGTAGGTTAATCTTCGCTTAGCGGCGGACGCGCAGCACCTGGGCAGTGGCAACGCGCACGGCGCTCTCTCGTCGCAACTGACCAGATATAGTCCCATTTATTCAGCCGCTGCAGAGAGCTCACCTGCAGCTGCAGCTTGCACCGCCGAATCATCTCTGTCTCTGTCTCTGTCTCTCTCTCTCTCTCTCTCTCTCTCTCTCTCGCCTCTCTCTCTCTCTCTCTCTCTCTCTCTCTCTCTCTCTCTCTCTCTCTCTCTCTCTCTCTCTCTCTCTCTCTCTCTCTCTCTCTCTCTCTCTCTCTCTCTCTCTGGAGAACCTTTGCCGCCGCCGCTCACCAATATTGAGCAGTGGCTCACCGAGATTGAGTCGGCGCACTACGCCGACGAGACGAGCCAAAGCCGACTAGGAAATATCCGATAATCAATTGCATTTCCCTTTGCAGCAAATGTAAAGCGCTTATTATTATCAAAAACATCTCTCTCGGCAACGACAAAAGTGCTAGCTTATTTAGCAGCCTCCTTGTATAGCGACAGAAGAGCTTTAACGGCTGTCACTACCGCTTGCAGCGGCAACAAAGGATCGCCCACCGCAGGAATATCATAAAGCCGAATGGAGAGAGAGAGAGGGAGAGAGAGAGAGGGAGAGAGAGAGAGTGTTACTACGGCTCACCATGTCGGTATGACGCGCGTCGTCGCCAAGACGACGGCGTCGTCAACCGATCCTTTTCGTTGCGAGCGGAAAGCCATAATACGAGAGCCGTCACCGTCTCCGTAGGACGTGGCGACGACGGAATTCGCCCAACGGACGAGCTGCCGGCGAGACTCGGCCAACGGCCCCGCCGCTCGACTAGAGAAAGAACGAGTGAGAGAGAGAGAGAGAGAGAGAGAGAGAGAGGGAAGGAGGTGCTAGAGTTACTCGTTGCTCTCTGCTCTACGCTCGCTGTAGCCGCAGCCGGGCGAGTCACTTTCTTTTTTCCCATTCGACGCTGACGCTGGCAGATGCCTGCGGCATCCGTTGCCCATCCTGTCCTCTCTTTGAAGTTGCCTCACTTTTTTGCAATCTTGCTGGAAGTCGCTCTCGGCCCTCGGTATGACTCGTTATGACCCAACGAATAAAGTGAGCAGCTTAGCGGCGCTCGCGATTGCTTCGGCGGAGGCGACTTGCGCTCGCAATCTCAGCTGTCGCGCGCGCGCGACACGCCTCCGCCCAGACGGCAGACCTTCACCGCGCAGTGCGTCTGCTCTTTGCGGCGGTCGGTTTAAGTTGGTAGCGCTGCTGCTCATTGGGCCGCGAGCGCTGACTTCACTTTCGATCCGATTCAGGGTCCAACACCCGCTTCCGGCGCCTGCTCTCGCGCGACCTAGGGCGCCTGCTCTCGCGCGACCTAGGGCGCCCGCTCTCGCGCGACCTAGAGCGCCCGCTCTCGCGCGACCTTGAGCGCCCACTCTCGCGCTCTCCCGACCCGTGCTCCGCGTTAGGCGGCTCGTTCGGGCCGAGAAGAGTTTTCTCACCGCGCGCGCGCCTGAACGACTGACCGTCGCTCGCGCAGCTGCGTTTGTTTCGCTCAAGGACACGTGACGCTGGCGAGCGACCGGGCGTTCCGACCGAGCTGGAGCGGAAAAAAGCAAAAACAAAAGCGCAAAAAGATCGGAAAGCGAGCGGACGACGAGCGCTCGCTAATGACTGCAATGTTCGCTGCAGTGTCGCGGTGGGGGGGCATCGGCGAGCGTTTGCCCGGCCCTCGATAGGAGTTCATTCAAAGAGGTCAACCGCACAGACTCACTCCATGAGCTTCGCTCCGAGTCGGCCTCGGCGAGTGCTACGTCCGAGCGGTCTCAGTAGTTCTCTAGCGAAGCTTCCGCTAGTTCCGCTACTTCCGCTTCGCACGAGTCCCGTTCGCCGCGTCGGACGAGCCCCGCTTGCGCTGCAGCCGGCCGCTACGCGGCGCCAGCATCTAGCGCTTCGTCGCGCGAAGGCCACTGCAGAAGCTCTGCAATGCAGCCGTCATAGAGGGACGCATCTGCACTGCACCAGCCTTTGCATATAAACCGTAAACTCGAAGCTAAAAGTGGAACTCAATAGACAATCATTCCGAATGGCCTTCCGACGGCAAAAAACTGTAGCTCATAACATACCCGGATCCTCAAAACTATAGTTCAGGAATCGTTAATAATAATAATAATAATATTGCACTTGATAAAGCGCCCTCAGAGAACTTAATCTCTTTCTAGGCGCTTTACATTTGCTGCAAAGTGATACGCAATAGAATATTAATAGTCTCAAGAGCTGTCGTAATCTAACCGGCTTAGCATAGCAGCCTTCGCTGCCCCTCGCCTCGAATTAAGGCCTCGAATCCTCGGCCGAGATAATGCAGGAAGCCTTACGCAAATGTATGTTAGACGGCAGCGCTCGGCTTCATTACCTCGTCGGGGTTAAACGTGAATTACTGCGAATGATGAGCAGACGCCTTCTTAGCATCATCGGTCATTATAGCTCTCTTCTTTTTCCTATCTTTGCCGAGAACCCGTGGCAGTAATCTTGTACTAATCGCATTGCGTGTGACCATATTGGTGAGCATTTTGTACCTGAAGCGTTTTGGTCTTCAAGTCCCAGCGGTTTGAGCACGTGTCTCCTTTGCTGAAAGAGCTAGGATGGTTGCCGGTTGAGCAAAGGATACGGAGCAAAGTTCTTACGCTGACCCACAAGGCCCGCCACGGCTTGGCTCCTTCATACCTAGCTGAACTGCTGCATCAGTTTCAGCCTGTTCGCGCCCTCAGGTCCTGTGTGGACAATAAATTAGCTGTCCCATTCCTCCGCTTAAAGACAGTTGGCGACAGAAGCTTTAGCTCTGCAGGTCCTAGACTGTGGAACTCGCTTCCACAATTCTTACGAAACGACATCTACTCTCCAACTGCCGACTATGGCAAATCTTTTTCAGTTCTATGCTACTCACAACCTCAACTGCTCTCCTAACTCTGCTATGCTTCCCACTTTCTCTTTGTTGCGTGAGACGAAGTCTGTTGGCTACCGAATGCGTACCGAAAGCCGCTTAGGCTGTGAGTGCGCTATACAAAACTCTCCTGCGTAACGTCCTCATGGTCTTTATGACTTTGTGGAGTTACTGACGGAGATACATTACATTACATTTAATCCCCGCCCCCACAACAGATAAGATGGCCGCCTTAGTCCCGCCCATAGCCCGTGCTCTAATCCGGGAGGCTGGTATGAAAGAGGGTTTCCCCGGAAACGCGCCCAGCCAACCCGGCAGAAGTTGAGTTCATCGCTGCAGTCATCATTGCAGAGTATTATGAGAAGAATATAAATAAAAGGAAGACAGGCGTTTTAAAAAAGTTTTTTTGGGAAAGGGAGCAGTACCAAGTAATGTGAGGCATTACGTGCATGCGGATGTATAGCTCTGAGTAATGTGCGCCGTCGTGGGTCTGTTGGTGGATTTGATAAACAGACACACGGGATATTCCATGTAGAAAAGGCTGAAGCATTGTTTACAATTGCATAATCGAGGAGTTGCTCTGACCACCTCGGTATACTCGAGCCTACGAACGTCAGCCATTTTTATTTTGGCCGCGAGGTGTAGGTAACGAGCCCCCCCCCGGGTTTTGATTGGTCAGCTGGACCAACATGGAGCCAAAAAGTTGAGACAGACTCTCTTTCTGATGATTCTGCAGACTTGGCTCCTCCCCCAAAAATGTTGTGACGTATGATGACGTAGTAGCCCAAATCTATTGGAAATCTGTCCAAAATCTGTGGGAAAGTCTGCCGTGTAAACGCAGCTTAGGCATCGGCAACCGACCGGTGCTAACCAGAGTAAGTCTCCTAAAGGTGTTACCATCTAGCCAGGATTTTGCTAATCGCTCTAGAGTGGGACCGCAGCGAGGCCAAATGAGTGGTTGAGTGAGCCTTCAGCCCCAACACGAAAGCCCGGCAGTGCTCGCGAATGGCCACTGAGATTTCAGAGAGGTTGCTACCGGGCTTGAGCGTCTATTAAATAAATTGCGGAACGTACAATGCTGTACGCGGTGGCTCTAGAGCTTGGTGAGCTGCAATGGCACACTAGGTACGGCGGTTGCCTTTCATTACCTCGGTAACGAGATCGTGGGTTCGAATCCTGCTGTGGGCGATCCGCATTTATTGCCGCTTAAGCTGTGATGATAGCCTTCAAGATTCTTCTGCAGCTACACAAAAAAGCAGCTGCTAAATCAGCTAGTATTTTCTGGTCGGCATTGCAGATCCGACGAGACTCTCTACATAGGGCAACCAATTTTTATTGCAAATGCGGATAGATTGGCTCATACAGTCCATCAATTTCAAGAAATACTATCGTTGTAGGGATTGCATTTTAAAGTTTCAAAATGTAAGCAATTCTTTTTTGGACAGTTTTAAAGAAAAGCCTCCTTCCCATGCTCTCAATTTAGCTTATTCAATAACCTCATTTTTATAGGTCAGAAGAGCCTTAACGGCTATCACCACCACTTGCACAGAGCAATGAAGGACCGCCCACTGCAGGACTCGATCCCACAGCCAAGAGCGAGCACCTTACCCCAGGGCTACGACCCAGGGGCCACAGGATGCGTTATTCTGTTCGTTGTGTCGAAGAAGGCTTCCGGGTAGCGCTGAAATAGAGGTTTTTCTAAATCAGCCAGATTGTGACGGATATTCTCCATTATGGTTCCCGAATTGTAACGGCTAGGAACCGATCGTGCGATGACCTATGGCCGAGGCCGCATAAAAACTGGCGCTTTGAGATAGGCAGCCAGTTGCGATTCCGGAATTGGCATTGGCGTTTGACCTGCTTGAGCACGAGGCCACAGAGCCGGGCTACATCATGGCTTGTAACCCTCCGCTGCTGACAGATAGACTCGTCTACCTTATGGAGACGGACTTTTTACGTTAAGTTATGGGCGCTTTTCGTCGCTGATGCTATCTCCCGTTAGTGTCGTCATACCTGCATGCATTAACTCGAGGCTACCTGCAAGTAACTGGTCGTGCCACAAGGCTCGGGCGTCACCCAGTATTCGCCTGGCGGCGGTTGAGACTAGCACCGCTACGAGCGCTGCACTTTCGGCATAGTTACAACCGGATGCGGAAGCAGCACGAAACGCAACGCTGCTACAAAAGCGGTGTCGGCTTCCAAGTCCTTTCGAGACTAGTAAAATTCTAGGTCCAGGCCGGACGCCAAAAAGGTCAGGCATCGAAAGCAACCACTACCGAAGGTGAACAGCTAAAGCAGAGCTTCTGCTACTCTTGTGCGTCCGACGACTCTCTAAGACTTGTGAGGAGGTCACGCTCATCGCGCTGGGGCGAGATCTAACCCTGAGCGTTAATACCGATGCTACGTGTAAGGTGACGTCCTTGGAGACCTAGCGTGTCCTTGTGCTTGGATTGTTTGATCGTCAAAATGCCACAAGAGACTGACGGCAAGCTTTTCGCTTACGATGGCACGCCATTAAACGTTCACGCGTCGCCTCATTCCCGATCAATTACAAGGGCAGCCGGGCTTATCTGGACTTCGTGCTTCAAGTAGACAACGACGTTCCTTCACTCCTAGGCTGACAAGCTTCAGGATTCTGAGAATCCTTGGCCCAGCACTGGCTGCTAATGCTCCCACCAACGCCTAATCGGCTCTCGGCCGTGAATTTACAGATTTCTTCGGAAAAGTGGGCACGCCGCCCTGTGAGCAGACAATTAGGTTTCTCGCTAATGCAAAACCTGCGATTCCTCCTGCCCGCCGTGTGCTATTTAAATATCACGACATGCTACCGTGCCAGCTGAACGAAATGGTCTGCGGGATGGACTTCTTGCCCCGGTCACTGAAACCACTGGCTGGGCAGTTAGCTTTACCGCGCTTGTCTCCTGTCACCGAGCCTGGGTCCGAAAAAATACGTATATGCACAGATCAGGGCTCTTTGAATAAGGCAATACGGCTCGAGCATAGTCAGCTACAGGCGCCTGGCGAGATCTTTATGAACCAAAATGGATGCTACTCTTTTCCGCACTTGATGCGACGTCGGGCTTCCTGCAAGTAGTCCTACATACGCCCGGTAGACAGCAGATCGCTGTGGCCTCAACCTTTGGGCGCTATCGGTTTCTGCGTATGTTCTTTGGTATAGCATGTGCTCCAGAGGTGTTTCACCGCATCACTGCCAACATATTTGCCGATTTTTGCCTTTGGTGTTCACCCTTATCGATAATATTTTGGCTTCGAGCTCCACGGTCAACGAGCATGATGAACGCCTCTTCCATGTGCTGTCCTGAGATTAACCTTGACCTCAATGGAGCCATGTGGTGCTTCCGCTTCCGTAGGCAGGAGCCACCGTATCTGGGCCACATAGTGTCAGCCTCCGCGCTGCCTGCAGCCTGACCCAAACATGGTGGATGCGAGTTGTCATTGTGCATCAGACTCTCACCACTCCATACCAGCGAGAATCAGCGAGAAATGTGCAGACGGGCTACTACTGATGACCCGACCATGCAAGCCCGGCTGCTGCAATATACGGCTGTGGGCTGGCCATCAAAAGTCACTCAGCTACCTTTTGGCCCGTTCGTCATGACTTGTCAGAATAAGGTGGTTTTATTTTGAAGGCGACCAGTTCGGGCTACCGAAAGAAAGCTTGCTGCCGGCACGTGCGGCAGGATATTCATCAGAAACACAATGTTTTTTAAGTGCATGACACTGGCCAAGACCACAGTTTACTGGCCTTGCTATGCACAAGACATTGAAGATATTATGTCTGTGCTCGACCGCAGCCAGTACCGCAGCAATGCAAATCCTGCCATGGTCCAACCTGCGCAAGACTTGTCCAAATACCCCTACCAAAGAGTGGCTGCCGACGTGTTCGATCTCGCAGGGCCCCACTGCTTACGAACGATGAACTAATACAGCGAATGGTGTACGATTGACAAGCTAGAAGGGCACGGCACTTCAGGAGTCCTGCAAAAGTTAGGTATGGCATTCGCTTCCTTCGGTATCCCTGAAGTGACAATGACAGAAAATAGCCCTCGATTCGCCGGACAAGAGTATAGGACATTTGAAACCAGCCTGGGAGTGAGGCATATAACTTTGAATCTGTGCCATCCATGAAGTAACGGGCAGGCTGAACGCATGGTGCTCACTGCAAAGGCTACAACGAAAAACAAGAGTTTTGACGATGAGAGCTCGCGCACCGCCTTTCTGCGAAAGCTTCGAAATATGCCTCTAGCTAATGATCTGCCCAGCCCTGCCGTGCATGTGCAGGGCAATATTAAAAATACACATTTTTATAGCGCCCTCAGATAACTGAATCTCTTTCTAGGCACTTTACAGATGCTGTATAGAAACCATTACCAAGTGATAGTTGGTAACATCCGCAAGCAGCAGGCCTAGTGTAGGCATCTTCGCTCCACGTACTCTCTACCAAAGAGTGCACTGCGACCCAGTGTGGTTCCTCCATCAGTAACCAGGCGTCTGCTGAAGAGGAGGGCGTACAGTAACGGTACGAACGGCGGCCGCACAACATGTTTGGATCTTCTACCTGGCGAACAGGTGCACATTTGAGTCACTAAGAGATGGGTTCCGTCAGAGGTTGCGTGTTACCGTGAAGCTCCCCAGTCCTACATCCTACGCTTGCCAGGTGGCAGAAAGTTTCGACGCCACAGGACAGATAAATAGGACCGACGAGACCAACTCGGTCCATCGCTCAACAGTTGGCCTCAACAGGCGCCCTCATCCTCGACAGAACATCATCGCTCCCTCTATCGGCACTCATCCAGCGGCAGCGCTACGTCGGCTTCGCCTGACCCACCTGGGTGGTGCGATAGCTCATCCAAGGTAGATACAGCCATATCAGCAAACCAGGCCTGCTCCTGGGCCAGCCAATCAGAGGCTTGCATCCTATGAGGCGGCGCCTCAAGATATTGTGACTAGAAGTGGCAGTGTCTGCAGGCGCCCACAGCATTTAGACCACTGTCGTAATTAGTTATAAGTCTGAGATCGTATGATTTTGTTTGACAATTCTTCCGATCTCAGTTTTGTTGCGATCTTTTTTTGGTTTTCGCTCACTCGTTAGGAAGAGAGAGAGAGAGAGAGAGAGAGAGAGAGAGAGAGAGAGAGAGAGAGAGAGAGAGAGAGAGAGAGAGGCTACGTAGTGCAGCAGCCGGTATAGGCCACTGCCCGAAGATCTTGAGGGGATGCACCACAGAATCGCTCTGAGGTGGCCCACCGGGGCTGCGCCAGCGCATGTGCAAATCACTTAATAAAGTGCGAGGAGCCGACCGGGCTATCCGACTGCACTTTAATCGCCTGGTCTCGCAGCGGTCGTTCGCTCGGCTCCGGCGGGAAAGCCACAGCCGAGAGATCGACGCAAGGCTTCCGGCTGCGACGTTCCGTCTCGGCGGCTGATGGCTTCGTCTGCTACGTTCTTTGTCTGTCTCTACGTTAACTCTCGTTCTGTCGCTCGAGACGACGGCGATAGTGTTACGAACGGGCCACGACGGCTCCTGAACAAAATTCCTTTTCGTGAACGAAGCGGGTGCCAGACCGGCTAGATGATGCTGGACAAATAATCCTGGAGCTGGCGAAGCCTCCTAGCATGGATACAGCGAGTCGTTGATGCTGCACCGATACATGGACTGTTTGATGCCGGTAGCACAGTACGGCAGTCGAGAGCGCCCACCGCGTCTGATACAAGTCATTCGTATGGCTCCGTAAGAGAACTTAATCTCTATCCAGGGGCTTTACAAATGCTGCAGGGCTCGAACCCGCGACCTTGGTCGTTGAAGGCGAGCACCTCCCACCTGAGCCAAACCAGTGTTGGCCTTAATATCACAAGACCGCGTCGTCAACGCAAGCATTCTATTCGGCAACTGCAGAGAACCACACGTTTACACCACCAGCCACGGCGTGCAACTCCCTAGTTCGAAGCCCCAAGTACAACTAATTATTAATACGTCCGTTCTGCTATACTGTCTGAAAATAGATTACGGCACATCCGGTTCTTATAGATTAAAACAAAGCGAGATAATGTTGTATAATGGCACAAGAGTTTCCAATTCAACGACTTGCATCAACAAATGAACGCCTGCTGTCTTGCATCACCTGTGGACAAATTGCAGAGGAGCCACTGCTGCTGAGCTGCCTGCACAGCTGCTGCAATGGCTGCGTCGACCGTGCTGCTACAGCAGAGAGCTCAATGAGCATTCGTTGTAAAGCTTGTGACGTACCCACCGACATCAGCAGAGGAAAGCATCACAGCGGTTTTATTGACGAGTGTGTGAGTCATTTTAAAACCCTGAAAGATGCTGACAAGTGCAGCCTGTGCAGAGAGGATGGAAGTGCTGATGAGCCAGCAGACGTCTGGTGCAAGCAGTGCCAGAAATTCTTATGTTCAGCCTGCATACCTGGTCATAACCGATACAACAAGAGTCGCGTGACCATCGAGCTTTCACGAATCTCGAGCTGGAGTCAAGTACGTCGCAAGATGGCGCATTTGCGTCTCCTGGCAAGATGGCGCACTTCAGTCAAGTGGCAAGATGGCGGAGCGTTGTATACCGTGACGGAACTTCTATGACTCGGCGACGCGAGTCCACAGGCAGTGAGCTGCTCGTAGGTTATAATTCATAAACTGCTAATGATCTCTAAGGCTGTCATAATCTGGCTTATACGGCAGGCCGATACTAGACTAGGCCACCGTCTTCCGCCCGGGTAGCGGCTCTTCAAAAGGCGCAGCCGGAAGCACCGGACGCAGTCGCGTTGTAGTCGCTGGATCGGACAAACAGCGGGCGCATCGACCGAGTAGACATGCTGGCACGTGATCGCGAGCTCTTGTCTGCAGTCATGAGTTGGAGGCGCCGATGCAGCTGCCGAAGGGGGAAATCAACTGGACGGCTGCGTGGTCGTTCGCTGGCGCTCCCTGTCGCGAGAGCTCGAATGTCGTTGACCAACTGCCGTCGCTGGCTCATTGTCCGGCGGCGGCGGCTAGTCAGACGTTCGCACGTAAAGAACAGGACTGCGGGTTCCGGTCCGGGAGGCACGTGCACGTGAACTCTCAATCCCGGTTGCCAGCCTGCTAGCGGGAATGGAAGCCGCACTTCTGCCGCCGTGCACAAATGCGGCTGAGGAGTACGCTGCTGACTTTTCTTCATTTCTCCGAGGCTCTTGGTGACGGCTTCAACTCGACTTCCGTCTGGCGCTCTGACATCCGAACAATGGCGGCCGCTTCGAACTGCGAAAGACGGCAGCGAACGGAGGCGGAGCGCTGCTCCTACGATCGGGCTGCGAACTGCTCCACGTTTCAGCATTTTCTTGCGCAGCAGCCTGAGCCCGGCTCCGGTTGCTGCGTGCTGCTGCGTCTCTTGAAGAGCTCCACACGGCCGCTTCCCGCGCTCGCTGTGCACATCGTTGCCGACGGTCATTGCCGAGAAAGCGACGTCTAAATTTGCTTTTCCCTTTAAGGCTGCCCGCGCCCCAGTGCGTCGACCAATCCCGTTAGCAGCGCCGAGCGCCATCTGCGGCCTAGAGCGCCATCTGCGGCCTAGAGCGGCCGCCGCTCGCCCTCGAAGCCTCGTCAAAGCCGCCCCCGAGGGGTGCCAACGGTTCGGCAGCGATCGCGCCGCGTTCTCGGCCGAACCGATCGCCGCGGCTCGGCTCGCCGCCGCGCGCCCGGCGCACTCTGCTCCGGCTTCTGGGGCTTCGCGCGAGCAGTGCCGCCGTCGCGGCCGCCGCGTGAGCGCGCGTCGCGAGCGCGCGGCCGTGGCTCGCCTGCTGACGTCAGCCTGCGGGGAGCGCCGCGTGCGCTCGAGACTCGTCCGTCGAGCGAGCGCGGCGCGATCGACGTCGTTCGCCGCCTCGGTCGAACTAGCGCAAGCGATCGAAGCCACTGCGTCGCAGCAGACGTTCAATGGACGTCGCCGTTGCGGCGCGCGTCGAGCGGCCTCGCTGCTGCTGCTGCTGCTGCTGCTGCTACTGCTGCTGCACGGCGGCGATGGCACGCTATTCGTAACATTGAGTTCCGGGCGATTTTGCGGCGACCGGAGATCGAACGGCTCGGCTTTTGAGCGCGACTGGCGAGTCCCGTTAAATCAAATAATCCGCAAAAGAGCGCGCGAGCCTCGGCGCTCGTGCAAGGCAGCCGACTCGGCGGTCGGCGCGCCGAGAAAGCGCTCGAACGGCAGCGACTTGGGCTTCTTTGATGCCGGAGGCGCCAGCCAGCGCGAACTCTCCTGCATCCGCTGGACACGCCTGCCGATGCTGCACTGGCTATAGCCGCGTACGCGCGCGAGCGCTGCGGCCGGTCGGAGCTTGTCGCGAGTCTCTGTTCGTCGGCGCCGGACGGTCGCATTTCGAGCTGCCAGACGTCACGCGCGCCGCCGCCGTGGCGACGAGCGGCTGAAAGAAAGGCACGCACGCATCCCGACTCGCCAAGCAGCCGCTGTGTTTTGCCCAGCACTCGAGCTGTCGTTGACCTTTCAACGGCTAGGTACGCTAAGCGTGGTGGCAGTATGGCCGCGCCTTTTAGCTCCGGTTCAACGTAGCTTCCGGTCTCTCACGCTGGTGCCAGCGGCAAGCTCGACTGGACGCGAAACCCTGTTTACTTGCGTTAACCGGAAGCGGAAAAAGTCAAGTAAAGGTTAGCTGGTTCGAAAGTCTCTTTGTGTATGACGACAGAAGAGCCACCGCGACTGTCACGCCGGCTTTCTGCGGGCAATGCAGAATTGCCTGAGCGGCACGAATCGAACCCGCGTGACCTGGGTCGCGCAGCGACCTGCCGTCGATGCGAAATAGCGCATCGACGGCACGACGAGCAACGGCACGCGATCGTCCGCTACCAGAGCCGGCTAGTATAAGTATAGAATCGCGGCGGGCTACTCTTAGCCAAGAGCACTGTAAATCCGCTCCTTGAAAGCGGGCAGCAGTCGCGGGCAAATTGTTTCTGCGAATGCTCGCGCTTTAGATTCAGTAGAAATCGCGCCGTCACCGAGCCGAGTTTCGAGCAACGGCGTCGCTGCGCGAGCGGAGCTAGCGTGGCTCGTCGTGCCGCGCGCGCTCCTACCGCCGTTCAACCCGACACGGACCGAGCGAGGCGCCGTCCAGCAAGCGATGCAGCACCGGCGGCGGCTCGCCGTACAGGCAGACCGGGCCTTGCGGTCCCGCGGTCCCTCGGAATTCTTGGCGGCCCAGCGAGAACCGGGTTCGGAAGGCGCCGGATTCGCGCAAGGTGCCCCTGGGATGCAGCGTGAGAGCGAGTAGCTCCGAGAGTTCGGTCATCTGCCGTGTTTTTTCCGCCGCGAGCGCGAGATTTGAAAGTCCGCCTCGGCGGGGCCCTAAAAAAGTCTCTTGGCACTTGGTAGTCGAGAAGTTCGTTACGCGGATCCGAATGCTATCGCGCCGCCGAAATTACCGCGACCAAAATGTCGACGGTTGACGCGTCAGCACTGAGGCGGCAGTCAACGAGAGCGGGTTTCGGAACAGACCAGCAATGGCAGCTGCGAGGCTCGGCGGCCGCCGCCGCCACCGCGTGTCTCAGCGGCGGCAGGGGCCGCCTGACAGAGCTCTCCCGGTCGCGAATCATCCGCCGGCTTGTGGAGCCGGCTTCCGTCCGACTCGGCTTCCTTCCTTCCGAGACCGTCCCCTTTCCGGCGCCACAGAGCGCTCGCTCGTCATGGCCAAGCGACGACCCGCGATCGGGGGAATTTGCAGAACGAAATTCCACACTCGAAGGACACTGCACGTGCGGCGACCACTCTCGCGAGCGGGCCTGCCAGAAAAGAAGGCTTTCCCGGAACGCAGGTGGCAAACTAACCTAGCGCGGTGCCGACTTCGAGTACTCCGGCGTGCGGCCATTAACTAGGCCGCTGCCGCACCTGCCCGTCACTCGAGGCGGCGAGCCTCAACCGTCATTTTAGTCTGACTCGAAGTCGCCTGGACTGCTGCTGCTGCTGCTGCAGCGGCGGCGGTTCGAAGCGCGTCCGCAATCGACGACGCTCGCGCCCCTCAGACGAGCGGGCGGGGACGGCGCGCATCCTCCGCCTCCAGGCGTATCGCGCGGGCGCGTGCTGCTGCCCGCCGCCCGCGCACAGAAATCGACAAGAAAGCGATGCGTCGCTGCGGCGCGAGTCGCCTGCGACCTCCGACCGCCGCGTACGACGCAGCTACTACTGCGGCGACGCGCCGAGCTCCGCCCAGCGCCGCACCGGTGCTGGGCGGTAGCAGAAGCAGCGGCAGCAGCGGCAGCAGCGGCAGCAGCGGCAGCAGCGGCAGCAGCGGCAGCAGCGGCAGCAGCAGCAGCAGCGGCAGCAGCGGCAGCAGCGGCAGCAGCGGCAGCAGCGGCAGCAGCGGCAGCAGCGGCAGCAGCAGCAGCAGCAGCGGCAGCAGCGGCAGCAGCGGCAGCAGCGGCAGCAGCGATGGCGGCCGTCACCCACCGCTTAGCTGGCTCCGAGCCTCGGCAAGCGCTGTCGCCGCCGCCGGACCGAGTAGTTTCGCCACGTTCCAGCCCCGCTCGCCACAGCCACCGTCGCCGGGCCAGCGTTCGAAGCCGATACAAACTGGCTAGGGGCCGCCGACCCGGGTCGCTCGCGAAGCGAACGCTCTTCGCTGGCGCCGAGCGGTGTACCCTCTGACGATGAGGAGGCTAGCTGTAAAGCTGCAAGCTTTGTGGGCCGATGGCCGCCCGGTACCGGTCTCAAAGTTCCATCGGACACAGAACGCTGTCTGTGCACACATTTCTTGTGCTCGGTTGTTTCTCGCACGATTAGATGCGCCGTAAAACACAATTTCTTTTTTCCCCTAGTAGTTGGTCGTTTTTTTCTAATTGCTTGCACCTTAGAAGTATGGAAAATGCGGGGGGGGGGTTATCCCTATAAACATGGCTGCTGTGGCCGAGACAGCGATTAACTCGAAACTGACCTATTTCAATAATCCACTTCAATCAACTATGGATATTCTCTGATCTCTTACTCTACAATACCTTAATAACTAAAATATTCGGTAGAGATACCTTATCATTACACTTGTATGAACTCTACTCAGTGATGTTATGTCCGATTCGCCCTCACTCATTCTCGCCCTCACTCACTCTCGCCCTCACTCATTCTCGCCCTCACTCACTCTCGCCCTCACTCATTCTCGCCCTCACTCATTCTCGCCCTCACTCATTCTCGCCCTCACTCATTCTCGCCCTCACTCACTCTCGCCCTCACTCATTCTCGCCCTCACTACAGTCTTTCTTTATCACAGGTTTCTCGGATCTCATTTCTGTTCTGTATACAAGAACTCGATTTGTCCTCGTTATGGAGGATTCTTTTATTCATTTCGACGACTTGACTGACTAATTTGAGCTGACTGGCTTTTTTCTCTTGTGGCTCATGTGCATGACCCTACTCACAGCAAGGGTCACATACTCAATTAAATTCTGCCAAAATGGTATGCTATCGATCTCCTATGATTACCGAATTATGCTCATCTGATCTCGACCGATCTCGTGCAGTCTACAGTGTGTGCCCTCCTCCGCATCCAAAATCATCGGTTAATCGCGAAACATCAAGAACATTGACATCGATGGTCAGAGCAAAAATATCTTCACCGCCCATACCGCTAGATACTCCTTCCGACCAGTCATCATCTGTAGAATGCTACAACACAACACTTGCTGACATGTTGAACGAGTTTGTAACTCTGACTAAGCGCGATGTACGCCCTCACCCAAACATCCCATGGCTTACCGCAGACATGAAACTAGCTCAGTCTACAAATCGCATGCTTGAAAAAGCGTAACAGCGATCAGGACTTACTGTCCATCGTCAGGCATACGAAGACAACAGTAGATCATACTACCCATTGATTCTAGCAGAGGCCAAGTCTAGCTTCTGCAAAATTTTGTTGAGTCACGGATGCGAAATCCAAAAAGGCTGATGCCTACCATCAACCATCTCCTTAACCGCTTTCAGGTTTGCTCGGTACCCAGAGATCCTTGTAGTGACATAGACGATCGCTTCTCCAGCTTCTTTTTCAACAAAATAGACAAGATCGAGAAGTCCATCCCTAGGATGGCAGCGTCCCCTGGACTCATGTCTCTCAATTTCTTCAACAAAGGAATCCTGTCTCTCTATTCCATGAACTACCTCAATATCTACATTCACGGAGACTAGGAGTGACCTTAATTTGAAATTCATTTGATAATAGTAATACAATTGTATAGCGCCCTCAGAGAACTTAATGTCTTTCTAGGCACTTTACAGAAGCTGTATAGAAAGCATTGCCAAGTAATTGGTGTTGTTAACATCCGCAAGCAGCAGGCACAGTGCAGAAACACAAAGACTCACCAAATGCTCTAATAAACAGGCGCAACATCTCTTAGTCAAAGAAGACTTACTAGTCGTCTAACCCTATTCCTACTGTCCTACTTCTACGATCCTTAGATCTACTTCTGCCATGCATAACTAACATAATAAATATGTCCTTTGCCTCAGGCTATGTCCCAGCACCTTTCCAAAAGGCTGTTGTTTGGCCACAAATTAAGAAAGCAACACTACACCAGAAGAACTTGAGCACCTTCCGCCCAGTCTTCCTTCTTCAGCTCCTATCAAAGGCACTGGAACGAGTTTTTGCAGACCAGCCGAACTCTTACATTGAAATCACAAACCTAGAAAGTAGGTTCCAGTCTGGATTTGGAGCTAATCACTCCACAGAGTCAGGATTACTCGGGGTGCATAACGACCTCCGGAATTCAGACTTAAGTAAATTCTCTCTGTTTGTTCAGCTTGATCTTTCAACAGTGTTTGATACAATTGATCATAAAGGCCTTCTTCAGCCCCTCTCATCTCGCTTGCGCATCACTCGCACTGCAGTGGTTCATGTTCAGTCTCAATGAGAGACTCCTGAGTATTGATGCGAACTGACAAAGGTCACTCAAATAAACCTTCTCTATACACTCTTGCTACATTTATTGCTGACATCCACACTTGGACCGCAGCAAAAAATTTTCAAATTAAATTCCAACACCACCAACTTAAATGACGACACGACCAACTTACTAGCTATGGGACAAACTAAGAGTGATTCAAAAAATGGAATGATTTACGCTCATAATTAGCTCCGGCAGCATATCTCATGTTGCATCTGCAGGTAATCAAGATGTCTTGTTCTAAAGGTGAACGCTTTAGCTCCACAATTAAGTTTGCTTACTTTCAGCTGCATAACATTGCTAACATGGAGGCTTGCTTAGATAAGGACGTCTAAATTGGTCACGCATTTGTGGCATCCCGTCTCGACTCCTGTAACTCACTGCTTGCTTGTCTACCGGCCTGTGCAATCAGGTGCTTACAGTTGGTGCACAACTCTGCAGCCAGGCTTGTCTATCGTGAGCGCTGCAGTTACCACACCATACCACTTGTCACCGACCTGCACTGGCTCCCAATCAAGCAGCGCATAGACTTCAAGAATCTGCTACTTCCTTTTACTTTTTCTAGCAAAGGACAACATAGCCAGCTCTCAGCCTCTCCGTGCTAAACCACTGCGTCGCCTTTTTAGTAGGCTACAAAAAAAGTGCAACTAAGCCTCCACAATAAATCCTAAATATGGCATCAATATCGATACTTAAAGCTGCTGCCGATTTGGTCACTTTCTTTTCCTTTATTCCCGGCTTTATTTGCTCCGGCCTACTTATCAGGACTACTCCCCCACCAGGCCAAGCATAGAACCACCTACTGTTCTGACTCTAATCGTTTGGCTTCACCGAGTACAAGCCTCAAAAGCTTTGGAGACCGTGCCTTTAGTCTTATGCTCCCACAGCCTGAAACTCACTCCTGACTGACGCTACGATAATGAAGCTTAAAACATGCCTGTTTATTACAAAATTTAGTCGGTCCTTGCGATTCGTCCTCCGCTTGCTGAGACTGTGTCTGCTGCTACTAACCATATCATATTGACCCTGTGCGTGCATGCCACGTCTAACAATGTCATGCTTGATGATATTGCGAATGTTAGCACTTATCATTTGGTCATGCTTTGTTTACAGCATTTGTCAACTAGAGACTCAAGATCCCAAGCCGTCGACTGCCTTCTCCATCGTCGTACGCCGCCGATCCATCGACGCGCCGCTGTTCTTTCTCATTTCCGGCGCTTCGACAGCGCCGCCGACTCTCGCAGTTCCAGTCAGCACGTTCTCGGCGCGCCGCGAGAGGGGGGAATTTTGTTTAACTCAGCCACCCATCGGTCGGTCGACCTGTGGAAGCCACGTTCGTCACTCCCCAGATACATTTGAACACCTATCCGAGAGCGCACTTTGGTCGCATAGCGGCGGCGGCGGCGACGGCGACGGTGGGGGTCGGTCCGCGGCGACGGCGGCGACGACAGCGACGGCGACGGTGGGGTCGGTCCGCTCTCGCCGCCGCGGCGCAGGGGGGCACGGCTCGTAGCGAGGCGCGTTTGGCGAGGAAAGGTTGAAGCGAGCCCGCTTTCGTCCCCGCGCGCGCGCGCGCGCGAGCCACTTATCGTCGCGCCCGCCGATGGCGGAAACCGCGGAAACGCCCGGAGCTAAGCGCCGCCGCGCCCGACGCTCGATGCCTCGAGCGCGGCGGCGACGACGCTGGCGGGCCAGGGACCGCCGGCGGCAGCCGGCGCGACCCGCGAGGGAAAAGAGTAAGCGTCGGCGTCGGCGGCGGCGGCGGCGGCGGTGGCGGCCAATCCCTTTCTATGCTCGGTCTAGGTGCGAAATCCGGACGCGTCGACGGACTGCAGCTATGATTATGACGGCTGGGTGAGCGCTGCTACTGACTGACTGGCTGGCTGGCTGGCTGGCTGGCTGGCTGGCTGGCCCGTGGCCGCAGCCGAACTCTCGCTCATTCGTTGACTGCCTGCGATCGCCGCGAGCGCTGCGCGTCGATTAGAGAACATTCTCCCGCGGTGTTTTCCTGTGAAGCTTTGGATTCAGAAGCCGTCGAGCCGCTATCTGCTTGCCAGCTCGGCGGCCGCTTCGCACAGGAGTCGGGATGAAAGTTCAGGGGTCAGGGGTGGTAGTTCGGGGGTCAGGAGTGAGAGTTAAGGATTCGCAGCGCCGACTTTTCGGGAGAAGAGTTGATTGATGTCCACCTTCGCTAACGGGAAAAATTATTAGAGCGCAAGCCCGACCGTAGAAAACCAGACAAAAATTGGACACAACTAAATATCGGAAAAAGTAGCGGCTTTTCCAGCTTATTCGGGAAGGCCGTCCGCTCGGGCCTCTGCGGAGAGCTGTAGGAGAGTTCTAGTGGCTGCACGCCCACTTTCGGAATATGGCACGCAACGAGCCTGCCATCTGCATCTCCTCCCAGCCCTCCTCTTTCCACTCGGATGTGGAAATCATCGATCGCGATTCGCTTTAAACGAATCTCGGCTGAGGAGCGCCGCCGCCAAAAAGGACTCGACGCCGCAGCACCAGCGGAGCACGAAACCGCGGCAGTTCGTCCATTTCGGCCGCTGACGGGCCGAGGCACGCCGGCGGCGGCCATTACTCGCGCTGCGACCGCGCTTGAAACGCCAGACGCGCGAGCTGTGGCAGTAAGGTCGCCGCCGTTCTTCTTCAAGGGGCGGACGCTCAGCTTACGACACGCGCGCAGGCGAGCGCGAACCTCCGCGCGGAGGCAAAATTAGCAGCGACGAAACTCCGCTCGCCGAATGCGCGAGAAATCAATCGGAGCGTCTGCACGCGGAACCGCTCGGTTTCGCGAGCGAGTTGGTCCGCCCCCCCCCGCCCGTACCGGGCCGTGCGCGGTGAGGCGGCGCGCACTAGCGCCAGGACAGGCCGGCGGCGGGCCGTCGTCTGCTGCGACGGAGTCGCTGCGGCGTCGAGGTCGGCGGCGAGGCGAGGCGAGGCACGCCGCCAGCGCGCCGCACCGATCGCAGAGCTGCTTGCTGTGCCCCTTTGACTCGCACTCCGGAGAGTCTCTCTGGAGCAGCTGCTCGCTGCGCCTGCGCCGAGAGCGAGGCTTGCCGCCGCCCGGGCGCTGCCTGCGGAGCCTCGAGCGCCGCTCGGCACTTGAAGCATCCGCCGGCTGCTCCGGACGACGCGGAGTCGCGCGCTTGCGGCGGACACCGCCGCCGCCGAAGGCGTGCGGAAGAAGCGACTGCGTGCTCCCACAATGCACCACGCATTGGCACGAGCTGCACGGCTGCACTGGGCAAGCAGGCGGGGACGACTCGCGAAGCCGCACCGAAGGAGCGAAGTAGCAGCCGAGAAGACCTCGCTGTTGAAGGAAAAGTACGCGGCTGCCTCGGTCGGGTATTCGAGCTCGTAGCCCGTAGCTGTGAGAGCGGCGGTGCCGTTCAATGCCGCACAGATTGCAGCCGGCGCGCCCGTTTCAATACGGACTGCTCGTGAGTGCAATTGCGGGCGCACAACTATTTTTATCCACGTATAATGTCACAAGTGCGGTCATATGAATATATAGCCAGCTTGCGCTAGCGCGTGTATAAAAAAGAAGAAATGTGAGTATGCCGGCGGCACGTCTTAAGATCTGCAAGCTCCCTGAAGTTCTCGAGTCTTCGCAGTTGTACAAAAACATCGCGTCGCCCTCCGCCGGCGTTCGTAGGAATCGTGTGAGTTATTAAATTCTAACCTTACCATGAGAGGATCCTATCAAAATTTTTTGATGCTTATAACCCAACCCGTTAATGGATTCGTCCTTCATGTGCTTATGCGTGCTGACACTGTGCGTGCTGCCACTAACCGTATTTGCACGCTGAACCTGTGCATATCACCTCTACGTTACGTTGTCATTGAGCATTCTACCACTGACCATTCGACCACGCTTCCTTTATAGCATGTGTAAAGTGACTAGAAAGAGGCCTAGAAAGTTCTCTGAGGGTGCTATACAAATGCATTATTTTTAATGTCACTAATACTTATAACGTTTTACCGCAGACAAACTTGCGGTTGCATCAGCCGCACTTATGCAATCTGGCTCCATTAAAGAGCCGAATGAATGGGCGGAACAAATTAATGAATATTGACCAGATTGGCACCCATACGCAAGCAGTAACGTTGCCTTTAAAACGGTCCGCGTTCCTTAAAACTTTCACTTCTTCTTCTTCCTGTTCTTATCGGTTCAGTCATCGTAAGGAACCGGCGCTGAAGACTGATATAGACTCGGGTGGGAAGCCAGAGCATGTAAATGCTGGCCTTGACCCCCAGACGTTGATCTGCCTGCGTCGGGACGCTACTAGAATATGGAACAGGACCACCCAGACCGCGAGCAGCCGTAGCACATAGCTGCAGCAGGGCCAACGCTGGCCAAGCCCATTCTGAGGGTGAGGTTTGCCAGTTTCTTAATAACGCACGGCCTACCCATAACTAGTAAACTGGTTTACATTTGATAAAGCTCATCGTAATTGTTTCGCAGATGATCGGCGGATGGCTCGAGCAGACAGTTTAAGTCCCTTCATTCACTCTGCTACACCGCCTATCAATCGGGAGTAGGACTTCATCATCGGGCCTCGCACTGTACCATCTGTACCATCAGCTATTATGACTCTATTGAAATGTTTACCTGCGTCTCTATTCTACCTCAAAACCTTCGATACCGTGCCTTCATTTTGAATGCTCCCCAATCATGAAACTCACTGCCTACTGTCGCAACGGCATCTCCTTACTCAAGAGCGAGGCCAGGATTTTCAGGTTGGGCAAAGGTTCAGGCTTGAGGGCAACGGTCCCTTGCCAACCCCAAGTCCTGGGGAAATTTGCGCCAGGACGTACAGTAGGTACTTCCTTCTGTCCATGGGGTGGCAAATGCCCCCCCCCGCCCCCGCTATCCCGGCTCCGCCACTGCGCTTACTCGACGACATTTAAAAAACACTAAACGCCCATATCCAAGCCCTACCATCTTCCGCTGCACCCGCGGATTCTGTAACTGCTTGCTGCAGACGTTTACCCCGAAAACCAATAGGACCAGTAGAAAACTGTTAGGTCTCAGGAAAGTGGGTCGTCGATCTATCTTACATCTTTCACGTTTCCTCCTGCATTGGTCGATGATTTTCTCATTACAGCTAACTTTCTTTTCGTGTGCCACCTCTACGTCCCTTACTGGGAGACAAAGTCTTTATTAATAATAATAACAACAGTAGATGTTTCATATCACGCCCATAGTGAACTTAACCTTTAATTGGGCGCTTTAATATTCTCTCTCTCTCTCTCTCTCTCTCTCGAGAGAGAGAGAGAGAGAGAGAGAGAGAGAGAGAGAGAGAGAGAGAGAGAGAGAGAGAGAGAGAGAGAGAGAGAGAGAGAGAGAGAGAGAGAGAGAGAGAGAGAGAGAGAAGCAAACGCCAATCAAAAATGACAAGCATGGTATCATACTGTGGCAAGCATTAAAAAGCACGTTAGTGTCATGCTTACACAAGCCTGAAAAATCACACAAAAATGCACTCACGGCCGCTGGACAGAAAGACCCTGGTTAGCAACACTCTCTAAATCCTGCTTATTTGAACTAACCAAATCATTCCGTATAGTCTCGGAATTCGTTCAATCAGATAAGAACTAGACCAGTTCGACACAGTGCCTATGATGAGTAAGTCGGGCGACGTGCACTTAAGGAGTTCGTTTGCAATGGTATCAAAAGCTGCCGAGAATCCATCAGAAATAGCTGAAAGATACTTCAACTCAGTCAGTATTCCGGAGAAAATCTTTATGCAGTCAAAAAAAATCGTGGTCTTTGGGGTGAAGACTGCAGAATAATGCCCAGACGCAGATTCTTCAGTTTACCTCGGAGGAGGAATGCGGGTCTGGAAGGGTCTACAGCCATCTGCCTACCACCATACACACACACACACACACACACACACACACACACACACACACACACACACACACACACACACACACACACACTCTCTCTCTCTCTCTCTCCCTCTCTCTCTCTCTCCCTCTCTCTCTATGTGCCTCTGCCTCTGCCTCTGCCTCTGCCTCTGTCTCTGCCTCTGTCTCTGTCTCTCTCTCTCTCTCTCTCTCTCTCTCTCTCTCTCTCTCTCTCTCTCTCTCTCTGTCTCTCTCCTCTCTCTCTCTCTCTCTCTCTCTCTCTCTCTCTCTCTCTCTCTCTCTCTCTCTCTCTCTCTGTCTCTCTCTCTTTCTCGCTCTCTGTCTCTTTTTTTCTGGCTCTCTCTCTCTCTCTTGGCGTTGAGCTGGGGCTTCAACAGACCGCGAATGGAGAATTCGGCCCTCTCGACACCTAGGAAGGGCGATCATTTCTGACATCGTCCCTACAGTGGAGCCATTCTCGCCGCCCTCCATTCACAGCGTTTCATTCCTCCCCGCCGTTTTGCCCTCTGCGAGCTTGCACGCGCTGCGTACGTAGCGACTACTCCGATGAACCGACGGCATACGCTCAACCGGATCCGGGGGATGCACGTAGCACTACGCTCCCCGCACTCATCGTATTCGCACAGCCACCAGCTGCGTCGTATGGAGCCCGCAGCAAGAAGGCCAGCCGCTGGACCGTTCTCGAAGCGCCTTCGCTCCGTCTACGCGACCACGTGACCTTGAGAGGGAGGGCCGACTGCCAGGAGCTCCGGCGACCCTGCCCTGCGGCGACCCTGCCCTGCGGCCGATTGGATTTCCGATCTGCCCGCGATCCGCGTCTTTCTTTCTCGAATGCCCTCGTCTAAAATGCCGCCGTATGCTTCTCTTCTCGATCGGAAATGTCAGCATAGTTCTTTAGCGGAGCAATCTCAAGCCCAGCCCATCCTGTGGCGATCTCTCTGACGCCAGATCCTTCAAAGCCAGGCGAGATCCAAGCTCCTCTGTCGCAGATTTGACACTCAATCGTCATCCAGTGCACAAATCTTGGCCTAAGTTGTGGACGATATTATCGCGAGGCCCTTAAAGCATTTACCTGCATCCTAACACTTCCGACATTTTCTACTCCCTAAGCATTGAGACCTAATTGGGAGACGTTACTCGAAATAGTATGGGAAGAATGGATTCATTTAAAAACTACCCGTCACCCCGAGCCACTTTCGAATTAAGCAGCTCACTAGCAGCCGCTGGGTCTCTCGCCGAAGTGATGGAGCGATGGCTCTCGCTTCACCATCCGGGCACCGTGGGTTCACGAGTCCGGGCATCAGCAGGCAATAATAAAAATAATAATAATGCACTTGATAAAGCGCCCTCAGAGAACTCAATTTCTTTCTAGGCGCTTTACATTTGCTGCAAAGGGAAATGCAATTGAATGGTGAGTAATATCATGCTTGATAAACAACATGAATAACATGGTTAGTGGTGACATGCACAGGGTCAGCACGCAAGTGTGGTTAGTGGCAGCATGCACAGTGTCAGCACGCATAAGCACATGAAGGACGAATCACAGGAACCCACTAAATGCTGTCCTGAATAGGTGTGTTTTTAAGTTCTTTTTAAATGTGGTCAAGTCAGGGGATGTCGGGATGCAAGTCGGGATACAGTTCCAGGCTTTGGGAGCATGCGAACTAAATCCCTTATTGGCCACTGCAAGCGGTATGCGAAAGCCGATAGTGCGATATTTGGCTGTGAATGAGACTAGTGAAGCAGCCGGGCTTGCTTACTTTTCGTTCCATTCACTCAACAAGGCTCGCAGGAACGTCATACATGCTGATGAGCCTTAATATTTCAAAGATGGCAGCACCAACTGGTTAGCGTACACAAAAACGACTATCCTGACTGGGAGAATCAGTCTTAGCGAAGGTCTGCCGACCCGCATGACTCGTTGCGACTGCTCGTCGCGGAGCAGCTGCACGCTCACGGACGCATGGTCTCTGTTTTTTAAATTAAACTTTCCCGCCATTCTTTGCGGCGCACGAACGATAGGACCTGTTGATATAGGTTGTCTCCGTTATGCTATGCGGTTTCTTTGAATTCTATGAGGTGAGCAAAGCGTGTGAGTCGGAAAGCACTGTACACCCGGAATACTTCATTGGGACCGGCGTAGCGGAATCTCGCGGACAAACGCAGAGGCAAACTCATTAGACTCAAGATTTCTGCCAACCCCGAACGCTCCCACGGATAAATAGATGGCGAAATTTGTGCAAACAATTGTAGGCAACCGGTGCGCATTGCTGGCGGCAGCGGCGACGCGGCACGCCGATGTGCCCGCCGCTGCCGCCGGCGCCACTCGCGGAATGCGTGCAAAATTAGGTCATTAATGCGGGATAACTCAAGGCCGACCATGAGTTAGTGCGATATGCTTATCTATGCCACGAAATGGCGCTGAAAAAAGCCACTGGGAGACGACGTCGGCCAGGTCGCCGCGCTCCGTAAACTACTACCGTCCGATGCAGCTGAAATGGTCGATGGAAATGAAATTGTCGCACCTTGCTTAGTCACGTGTCGCGTACCCCGCTCGGCGTTCGTCGCGAAGAATCCGAGGAAGCTTCTCGGCGAAAACGCTCGCAGCCAGCCACGTCGTGGGCGCTCGCGTGGCTGGCTGCGAGCAGCTTAGGCTCAGACTACTACTGCCAATCGGAAATGCTCTGTCCAGTGCTGAGCTGACTTAGCGGGGCTAGCTTAGCTTTTTGCTGTGGCCAGAGCCGAATTCAGCTGCAGTCTCCGGTGCGCAGGAGGTGTCGCCTGAGCACCGAACGCTGCTGTTGCAATAGCTAGCTGAAGCGGCTGCGTGCTCGATTAGTCAGACTACGACTACGACTGCTGCTGCTGCTGGGATTTCTATTATTTGCCGTTCCTAAATTGCGAACGCTAATGTGAACGGCAACTGCGATGGCCCATGCTTAGGCGGCATAAACGTCGGCGTCGTGCAATACTCAGTCGCTGAGTCTCTGGGTATCTCTGGGTAGGTAGCAGCAGCGCTAAGGAGACGCTCGGCGGGTGCCTGAGTGGCGCTCTGAAAGTCACCGTAGACGCTGACGCAGTGTTTGTACGCTGCTGCTCTGTGCTCCGGTCGCACATAGACCTCCGTCGCTGTTGAATACACTTCCCTATGCTATGGATGTGGTTGGACTCGTGGACTCGTAGTCTGGGTTGCTTTCACTCGTTTCTGCCATGCTGTTTGTGGTATAGCAAAAAACCTTGTCCCAACGTCATCGTGCCCGACAATACGTATAAGCGCTCAGGGCGAGATTTGGCGAGCGACACGTGCAGCAGTATTCTTTGAGATGAGCGCTGCACCAGGTCCTCGCAGCTCGGCAGAGGCGAAGCGATGTGTAGCATAGGGAAGCAGCAGCAGCAAGCGAGGGCAGCAGCAGAAGCAAGTGAGGGGCAGCAGTAGCAGCAAGCGATGATGGCAGCAGCAGCAGCAGCAAGCAAGGGCAGCAACAGCAAGCGGTGATAGCAGCAGCAGCAAGCAATGGCAGCAACAGCAGCAAGAGAGGGCAGCAGCAGAAGTAGCAACAAGCGAGGGCAGCAGCAGTAGCAGCAGCAGCAGCATGGTCGTAACGCGCCACCGGCTTCTCAGTCACTGGGCTCCAGATTCATTACGACTGGGATTCGTTGCGATTGGCATCTGCAAAGTGCCTGGGAAGAGATTTGGTTCTATGAGGAGGCTGTACAAGTGTATTAATATTAATATTAATAGTATTATTATTATTTAGGCAATCGATTTGATCCCGATCTATGGCCGATGCTGCTTATTCTGAACCCAGTCCTGATTCTAGTGTCCACAGGTGATGAACCTGTTACGGCAAGTCTACAGGTTCATTTATGAATCTGCATTTAGTGTTTGTAAAAGAAACAAAAATATGGCTCTGCTAAGCAATATTAGTAGAAAAACCTATGCATATACGAAGAGTATTTTTTTTTATTAATACTTAGAAATAAAATACAAAAGTGCACTATTTTTATCTGCTTCTAGCGTTGATTAGGGTTACGTTCAGTCTCGCCAGCAAAGAAAAATAGCCACCGCAAAAAAATAGGAACCTGTGTGAATACATAATATGTATGTATGCATGTACGTATACAGAGTATTTTGATAATTTTATTGCATCTACTCGCAAAGCTGCGAAGACTAAGTGAGTGTTCTGTTGGACAGTTCTCTGCATCCTACTCAAAGCGTGAGGGGCTTCGATGCACACCTAGTAGCACTCAGCAATCATCTCGTACAACAAGGACGAGCAGAACTTCGGCAAAGTAGGAAGGGCACAAGCGGTGGAGAGCCTTAAGAATCAGAGTAACAGCTTGACCTGTGTACTATCTGATTTCTGCTTTCTGATCGGCGACTCGGAGCCACTACAGCTTCTTTAGCAAAGAAAACAGATGACAGCCTTTGGATCCGAATACCAGCCTCGTCCGACTGTGAGAGCAGCCTTTGGAATAAAATGTTTTTACCACCTGGGGGGGTTTCAAAGAGCAAAATCAGATCAAAAATAGAGTCAACCATGGCCCCACTACTAAGTAGCTAACTCATGACTTTATAAGGAAAAGGGATGACGGCGCATCAAGATACTTGTTACGATGCTAATAATAATATAATAATAATAATTCACTTGATAAAGCGCCCTCAGAGAACTCAATCTCTCTCTCTAGGCGCTTTACATTTGCTGTAAAGTGAAATGCAATTGAATGGTAAGTAAAATCATGCTTGAAAAACAAACGAGATGAATAATATGGTTAGGGGTGACATGCATAGGGTCAGCATGCAAATGTGGTTAGTGGCAGCATGCACACTGTCAGCACGCATAAGCACATCAAAGACGAATCACAGGGACCCACTAAATGCTGTCCTAAATAGGTGTGTTTTTAGGTTCCTTTTAAATGTGGTCAGGTCAGGGGATGTTTTGACGCAGGTCGGGAGGGAGTTCCAGGCTTTGGGAGCATACGAGCTAAATGCACGGTCTCCAAAGGATTTAAGGTTTGTATGCTAGGAGGAAGAAATTCTACACGGTTGGTAAGGTTGGTAGTTTCGAGTCAGAAGCAATTTCTTTGTTTTACATGGACTTGCACACTGAAAAATCCTAATAATTACGTGTTCCTTTCGCAGAATTCAAAGTTAATCTATAGGTGTGGTCATGGAAATGGGTCCACAGCTTTTGGCGGGCGTTTCATCCTGGGTGCAGCTTGACTCTATGGATCGAGCGTACATTAGCGTACTCAGTCCATTTGGATCTGCGCACAAGTAGCGAAGTTCATTTGACTTCAGCGGTCTTCCGATTCTCCGTTAGCGATGCAGTTAAATCTCGGTCCGGCTCAAATGTTTTACTAACTACAGCTTTTTTTCGCCGATCAAGACGTATGTACGCTCCGCCATCTATAACTATTGAAATCCGGCTGCTAGTTAGCGATCGAGCAGCAGCTTGCCATGTGACGTCACAATTCGGAGGCTAGGTTCGATTAGCTGGAGCACGCGAGCACATAGAAGAGCTCTCACTGCTGATTAGTTCGTCGAAAAAGAGCTTTTTTTAAGACCCCCTTTTAAAATGCATATTGAGCAGCCAAGTTGTAATCAGTACTCTCGTCGTGCTCGCTGCTTATAAAAGCTTAATAGGAATAATAATACATTTGTATGGCGCCCTCAGATAACTTAATCTCTTTCTGGGCACCTTAAATATGCTGTAATGGAAGCAGGATCAAACGGTTTGTGGTAACATGCTCGATGTCAGCAAGCATAACACGTTAGAGGTGAAATGCACACTGTAAGCATGCAAATATGGTTCGTGGCAGCATCCAGTGTCGGCACGCATATGCACACAAAGGACATATCACGTGGACCCACTCATGGTTATCGTAATGCTTTGGCAAAGATGTCCACCATTAAAAACAGTTTGTAAGTTCGGCTGTCTACTTTCATTGCACGTCTGGAGCCATGTTTTGAACGCTTTATGTAGAAAGGTGGGTAAATAATGACATGGTGAAGTCACAGACAAGTGAAATTTGCTGAGAGCGTAACCTGCCAAAATCGAATAAAAACTCATCGCGACATCTGAATGACAATAGAATGGCTTTAAGTGAAATAGGCTTGTGTCAGATATCCTCTGGACTTTTGGCGGCAAGCACGTCGTCGAGATACACCTGCTCACTGCGGCTCAAATAATCACAACTGCAAGTAATCGTTCAGTATCGATGCTATCACTCGTCGACGCACATTGTCGTCTCGAGCTCGAAGTACCCGAGCATTATTCATAGGCAATGCAATGACCTCGCTATGACCTCGACAATGCTATGACCTCGCGACAATCACTAGTTCGAGCGGCGGCACAACGCATGCAATATGTACACGCCTGAAACTTGCAATATGCCAGCGGTAACGAAACAGCGCTCAATGTCCTGCAGGCATTGCTTGCGGAAACGGCGAATTAGAAAAGAAAAGCAAAAAATGTGAAGTTGAGGAAAACGTTTGTGTGCCTTTATTTTAATGATAATTAAATGAAATAATAATTTGATGGGTTTAATAACGATCTAATGAAAAACGCGACGCACTAACGTTTTCATCAACCTTACAGTTACCTGTATACTGCCCAATGCTATTTGCTTACTGGCTTACTGCAGCTCAAGCTCAGCGCTCTGATTCACCGACCGGCAGACCATTGCTCCAAGAGAGCGACCTGCGCTCAGGCTTTATAGAGTGCCTATATCGCATTCCATACAATAAATAATCTCGTTCACAAATAACTATAAATCCCACTACTCGGTAGTCTTAAGTCTTAAGTAGTCTTAAGTCTTTGGTTATCGCGGCTGTTGCATAAGCTGCTCTCAGTTCAAATTCAGCGGCCAAGCTCATATTTCGTAATAGCAGGCATTGCACTATCCTCTCCAATAAAACACGTGTCCGTACCCGGACGATTCGGTTGTCCATAGATTCGTAGTACTCGTAGTGACTGCTGTGACAGCGTCGATCGAGCTTTTGGGCCTCCGGACGTCTTCTGGATAGCTTGTGGGTGCTGGGCGTCGTCGTCATTCTGAAAAGAAGCCGTCTTCTTGACGCTGACTGCACCGTCAAGCCGCTATTGGCTGCTAGCCGAGACGTAGAAGCTAGTATAAGCCTGACGCTATTGGCTGCTAGCCGAGACGTAGAAGCACGTAGAAGCCTGCCGTTGGTAACTCTCTTTATCAGCCTCCGGTAGCTGCCCCACCGTCCAGATCGCCTTCATCGTCAGGCACCGCTTCTCATGTCGCAGCAGCATCTTCGATTTACCTATAGGCTAACGCGAATTGCAACCGCGCGCAGAGAAGAAATATAGAAAACATGACAACGGCCTGACAGCCGAAGCTGAGGAAACAAAGGAATCCGAAATAGTACTGGTTCTGCCTGCGGCATCACACACGGCCGTAACGAAGCTCAAGAGAACACGAAGGATGAATGCCCTGTCGCACGGCAGAGAGACGCAGGAGACGCAAGAGAAAACGCAGAAAGACTGACTTGTATCACAGCAGAAGAGGGGGAAATTGACATTAGTATTTTTAACTATCGAAACAAAATACTAGCTGATCGAACAAAATAATCTTTTGTATAGCGACGGATGAGCCTCTACGGCTATCACCGCCGCTTTCAGCGGCGATAAAAGATCGCCCGCCGCAGGATTCGAACCCCCGACCTCGGAACCGAGGTCATGAAAGCTAACCGCCTTACCTAGTGTGCCATTACGGCTAATGTATATCCGTGCAGATTCGAGCAAGCATCTCGGGCAGAACGACACGATACCATTCAATCGGAGCCTGTCTATGAAAGTGAAATTCCTAAAGCTCCAACTGCCGAACAAATGGCCAAAAGAATAGTTTATTACTGGGACGCACAGTGGGACCCGAAGCTGCCGCCTCGTCAGGTGCTCTGCGAGTCCAGTCAGGTGTGCACGAGTGAGAAGCGAGGAATAAGGAGAAGTGCGGGATTAAGCTCGCACAGGCCCGCCGACTTCACAGCCAATATCCTGCTCGCTACAAGGCAGAAGAACCCGTGCATCTTGCGACGCGTTGCTCCACACGCGACGTATTAGTTATTGAAGAGAAATGCAAGGCTTTTCGGACAAGCGCTGTCTGCCAACCCGGAGGACGAAGCTCGGAACGAGGTGAAGAGCGGACGGAAGTCGTTTTCGATGCATCGGTTCACGAAAAGAGCGTCTCTTAACTTTCACATGCACTTTAGGATTTCATGAGGCATGATAATAATGGTGTTCTATCTTTTTGCAATAAACCATACAGTTCTGAGTAAAATTAACAAGCTTGGTTGGGCATGGTGACCAGCTGCCGTCGTCGGCTGTACGGCGCCTATTTCAATTTCAATTGCATTTCCCTTTGCAGCAAATGTAAAGCGCCTAGAGAGAGATTGAGTTCTCTGAGGGCGCTTTATCAAGTGCATTATTATTATTATTATTATTTGGTGGTTCATCTTTCTATTAAGCTCTTACGATCAGGTTTCCTAATGCATTTTCATGTGTGCTAACTATTTATCTAACTCCTATAAGGTCGTGCGTCGTGGTTTCTTAGATGTTAGCGTTCGTTGTGGGCCTATAGCTCTCTAGGCGGATGTCGTCCTGCTCGCATAATTATGACAAATATATTCGATAAAGATGGCGCTCTTGACAAACTCTTTTTGTACACTCTGAAATTATGGAAGTTCGCTGCGCAGACGAAAGCTAATCGGAACCGGAGATGTTCTCACGTCTGGAACTGGGGCAAATGTCCTCTGTGGCAAATATCCACACCCCCCCACCAGCTCCGCCACTCGCAGCTTAGGCGTCATCTAGCTGACCACGTGACTGGCAGCTCCTTACCCTCTTACTATCTACCGCCGTCCAGGTCGGACAAGCGCTCGCCTTTTCTCATTTGTTCTCGCTGTCAGCATTCTTTGCGTTAGACGGTACATGACGATTCTATCTGGAGCATCGAGTTTTCCATCTGACCTTTTGTAGGCAGCGGTTACACTTAGTCGTTCGATGTGAATTCTGAAAAGATAGTAATGGCACAAATGCTTTCGAGCTTGTATAATAGCGAAATCGAAGTAGCCATCTTGAAAATATCCTGCAAGTTAAACAGGCCCTAAAACATTGCTCAATCTAGCACCTATGCATCGGAGGTGAAAATTAGAATAATACTCCAGGTACCAGATGAATTATATCGACCTCAAAACCCAGCCATGACGGTGGAGACTGCATCGTGTGTGGCCCCCAGACTTACACGCACACACGCGCGTGCACGCACGCACTCACACATTATACACACATATGGCAATTAACGATCCTGAAGATTATGCTTTCTGAGATGCATCTAGTTGTGGCTGCTTGGTAGTTCTGGGGCAAAACAGTCTTGTTTCATTTTTTTGGCTTGGCGTTATTATAGGTTATGTGTTACTGAATACCAATTTGACGGGCCTTTTGACCTTCAGTTTGGGCAAAAATACGTCTTAATGTACTGCTTTGGGTTTTACCAGGTTCTTTCTAGATCGAGCGCGAGTGGCTTTTTCTTACGCAACATCTACTCTCCTGCTTCCGACTGTGGCACATCCTTTCCAGCCGTCCTGAGCTGCCACTTCCATGCCACGTGACTTTGCAAAGACGTTGCTACCAAGGATCTTCCAAAGTGCTTAGTTATTTTGCACATTCCGGCCTCTCAAGCACATCTCCGACAGACTCAGGCCTCGCGCGGTCGTTTGCCTCTGCACTCGTTGAAATTATTTAATTTTTCATGACACGAGAACTTGATGCAAAAGAATCAGGTTTGGCGCCGGGTTAAGGTTCTCGCCTTAAGCGATCGTGGTCGTGGGCTCGAGCCCTGCGGCACATGTCAAGCTCCTGAATAACAAAATTAGTTCTCTTAGGGTGCTTCGCAGATGAATTGGATTTTTTCCAAGTTTTCTTTCGCAAGTCGGCTCGAATCGACGCTATCCCGCGTATGTGCGCCTCCCGATCTCAGCCAGTTGAAGCCGCTCTAAGCCGAACCAGCATTCGCACGACCTGGTCACTAACCATATGACAACCATCGCGGTCGTCAGGCCACGATGTCAGCTCGACGTCGCAGCAACAGCACAGAGCAGCATCGCTTAAAACCGCTCGACGCGCAGGGAGGGTGCAGGCGGAGCTCTACGAGTACGGCCCGTCCTGTCCTTCCATGCGATGCGTGCGTGCACGTCGCCCCGATCAACCGAAGTCGATGTGTCCTTCCAGGATGGAGCACTAGGTAAGGCGGTTGCTTTTCGCGACCTCGGTCCCGACGTCGTGGGTTCGAATCCTGCGGTGGGCGATCCTCTATCGCCTCTGCAAACGGTGGTGATAGGCGTAAAGGCTCTTCTGCCTCTATACAAAAGAGGCTATTGAATCAGCTAGTATTTTTAATTTAGCTACTAAGACGAAGTCCCTCTCTCTACGCGGCCCCCGTCTACCGAGCGAGCGGGGAGGGGCCACGGCTGACACGTGGGGGACGGCCCAGGGTCAACACGCGGCGGTGGAGGGCCACGGCTGACACGTGGGTCCGCTCGCCACTCGGAGTCAAGCGACACGCTACGGCACGCCTGCACGTCTGCACGGCGTTTATTGGGAGCCGCAAGGGGCGCAGCAGCCTCCACCGGCCGCGCCGCCGGGCGGGAGCGGCGATCGACCAATGAGAAAGGTAGCATTCGGCTCCGGGCTCCGCCCCGGCGCTCGCTGCCGAGCCCCGCGCGGTCCCGGCGTCCGCGGATCGTCACGTGAGGCGCTAGCGTTGCCGCTAATGGCCGCCGCGGTCGCGCTTCTTGGAAGCGCGAGATCGCATTCCTCTGCACCTGCCGGCGGCGGCTAGTTCCTGGAAGCCGCTTTGCCAGCGGTAGGTACGCCGCCGCCGCCGCCTCCGGCTCTCCGGATATAGCAGATTCGCGGCGGTGCGCGCGTCTGCATTCCTGCAGTAGCGCGCGTGCTCGTCGCCAGATTCGGCGTACGCCTAGATGAGTGCACCCTTCCAACCGCTACGTATGGCTGGCTGGCTGGCTGGCTCTAGCGTCGTGAAATTGAGGCGCAGAGCTGAGACGACTTTCTCTGAGCTCGGCCCGACCTACTAAGGCTGGCCCTTTCGAAGGTGAATGCTCGATGAGTTCGATACCAGCAGCTGTGGCAGCTCTGATAAGTCCCGCAGTTGGACGAGACAATTTGTATGTAGGAGTCCAGTCCAGGTTGCGGACGCCGCGCACGACACAGTTGACTATGCGTAGACGAGCAGTATAAAAGAAGTGAGTTGTGAGGTAGCCGAGCACTTGCTTTCGGTATGTAAGACGCGCTAAATACGACCGCCAACGAAGAGTAGACTTTTAGAAGCGCACTCCGCTTAAAGCGAGCCCAGCGATCCACGGACGTTGAGCGCGAGTTCTCAACCAGTGGCGCTGCACTGATCTCGTGCCCATTCCATGCCGTCGGTAGTACAGGTATTGCAACGCGACAGCGTATTTATCTTTCAACGCGGCGGCGCGTGCGATAAGCTACGGAGTTTCCGCGGGCGTAGCAAGGAGGCTGCACCTTTAATTTGGCTGACCGTTGACCTCTTCCCTACCTGTCAACCTCGGCGGACGTCTCCACCCGGTCCGGCCCGGACGGGGGCGGGGTGAGGCAGCCCAGTTCGCGGCCCCGGCTGCTCCCCTCGCTGCTCCGAGCAGCTTAACGAGCGACACCTGCCGAGCGCAGGAGTCGCTCCGCCTCCTTTCCTGACTCGCATTCGATGAGACCGAACAGCGGTTAGGCAGCGGGCGCTGCGCCCAGCGACGCCCCGCCCCCGATTTTAACTTAACGGCCTCGCGGTCGTCAATTGTTGTCTTTGTTTGCACTAGACAAAACTTTTGGTTTTGACTCTGGAGGCTGCCGACATGAACGCTAGCAAAGGTTTGACAAGCCCAATTTTTATTAGTAATGATGAAGGCTGATACTCTGAGCTCCTTTAGAAATATGATTCAACATTGTCTGCAACTCCTTTCATCAGTTAATGCACCGTGGACGTCAAGGTATGCGCTAGCAGCTAGTGCATGCCAACTTGACGTGTGTTTCCTGAACAGTCACACATTGTGCCTTGTCGATTCTACAGCTTGGCCAAAACTGCTCCTATCGACGTAAACTTTGGAACATAAGCTGGGCTCGCCGGCCTTCGCAACATGACTTGCTCATATTCGCGTCATGGCTGTGTACAGCTACGTACAGTGTCTAAGCTCCCGAATGTCCCTGAACTTGATTTGTATGATATTTCCAAACGTTTGACATGTCAAACTTAATTTTTTTAAATTTCAGAACGCGATACCAAGCTCCCTACATATTTTGAGGGGTCTGGCATAGTTTTACAGCGACTGGTATTGATCTGTTGACTTGTTAATATAGCCACATTTGGCTGAGGTTCTGTCAAAAACGTGACCTTGACTCTTACAGGTCTTCAGAAGGTCAACGTGACAGCTGTGGTTAGATCAAAAGATAGCTAACGCTATCCTTGTTTCTTGTGCTAATTCGCACGCCAATTTTTCCCTTAGTCTTTGAGAAATGTCAATAAACGTGCAGTTGGGGGAGCTAAATCCTATTAGTGGTAGGGGGCATAACTACCCAGCCCCCCTCGGCGATTCTACCTCGCGATTGCGACCTCCCGCGGCGCATCCGGGCTCACCGAGCAGAATGCACCGACCTTGCGGTGTGGTGGGATCACAGGGCGACTAACCCGCGGCGAAAAAATTAAGCGACGCTGGTATGGCTGAGGGCCGAAACGACAAAAGCCCATTGGCAGCCCCTAATAATTGGCAGCCCTAATAATGGCTTCTACCTAGAAGAAGCGAACACTGTACGGATACGCCACGGTTCGATTAAACTACAGCGCCTACGACGCCGACGCTGTGTAAATGCCTAGATGATTTAAGCTCTTTTCTGAGCAAAACTGGTGCAATGGCTCGCTGTTTGACGTTTTTGCTACAGACAAGTGGCCCTCCCCCCCCCCCTGGTGGCGGAGCCAAAGGGGGGCAGTTGCCACCTCCCCATAGACATAGGGAAGTACCTATATCCCGGGGCAAATTTGCCCAGGTCTTGCGGGGTGGGGGGTAACGGACCTTTGCCCCCAACCTGAACCCCTGCCCCCAACCTGAAAAATTCTGGCTCCACCCCTGCGCCTCCTTAATAAGCGTATTTTCGGTAAAAATTCCTTAGTGAATAGGGTCTCGAAGAGAGCGTACAGACAGACGGATGCCGTCAGGGTGCCGATTTGGTGAAAATGAGAGGGTTTTGTTGAAGTGTGGTAGGACTATCGATAATTGATCTTTATTCGTAAACTTGTTTGTGTTGGGGAATATTATTTCCGTTTTGGTCTGTGAATTTCAGCAATGACAGCCTTTTGGCGGGCCTGCCCACCCTCAATTGCTTACGTCGCTTCACCAAGGCCACCTGTGTAAATCCGAAACTCTGTATAGATAAGCCTTCAAGGAGGTCCAGGAGGCTGCGAGGAGCTTGTTCGCCGGGTATAGACCGGCTGCAGTTACTAAGCGACGGTCTCGTGGCGATATGGCCACTGGAGGCAGCTGCGGCGCTTTGCTTTGGGGGGCAGAGTCGCACTTGAAAGCTAGATTCTGTCAAGATTGTGCAAAATGAAGAATGATTGCCCACAATTATGCCCTTTGGTTCAACACTCAGTGTGCGGATCATTCACTACAAAGCTAACGTAAGCGGGAGCCAAGACTGGCCATCAGTTTAAAGTCGATCTGCACAAGTGATGGCGAGCGAATTTTCGTAGCTGCAACTAACAAGTAGATTGACACGAGGCTGGACTGAAGAAGTAGAGGCGGCGAGTGCTGGCCTCCCGCGCCGGGCAGGAACTGTCCTTGTCACGTGAACTGTCGCGGAGGCAGCTGCTACCCACAGTTGCCTCCGCTCGGCCGCTCGCTCGGCTCCCGAGCAGTGCACGCCCCAGCGACGTTCTTGAGCGACTCTCTCGCTACGGCGGCAAGCTCTTTCTATCGAGAGGCTCTCTCTCTCTCTCTCTCCCCCTCTCTCTCTCTCTCTCTCTCTCTCTCTCTCTCTCTCTCTCCCTCTCTCTCATTCTCTCTCTCCCTCTCTCTCTCTCTCTCCCTCTCTCTCCCATTCTCTCTCTCCCTCGATGTCTCTCATTCTCTCTCTCTCTCCCTCGATGTCTCTCTCTCTCTCTCTCTCTCTCTCTCTCTCTCTCTCTCTCTCTCTCGATGTCTCTCTCTCTCTCTCTCTCTCTCTCTCTCTCTCTCTCTCTCTCTCTCTCTCTCTCTCTCTCTCTCTCTCCCTCGATGTCTCTCTCTCTCTCCCTCGATGTCTCTCTCTCTCTCGATGTCTCTCTCTCTCGATGTCTCTCTCTCTCTCTCTCTCTCTCTCTCTCTCTCTCTCTCTCTCTCTCTCTCTCTCTCTCTCTCTCTCTCTCTCTCTCTCTCTCTCTCTCTCTCTGCGGCCTCGCATGATTCCGCTGCTTTGAGCGCCGCAGCGGAATCTCGCCAAGAGTTCGGGTGGAGCTCAAAACCCGAGGAGGAAGAGGAGGAGGAGCCTCGCGCCGCTCGGCCCGAGCGGAGGAGACACGCAGCAGCTCGGGCTGGGTGCACTTCCAACCGGCGAGGAGAATAGCGCTCGTTGCATATAGTATCGCATCAGATTCTACAAATTGTGAAATAATTTTAAATGAAAAATATATCGGCGACTGGCCTGTGGTTTCGCCAATGTATGGCGCTACATACATATTGTAGCAATAAAAAAGGGGGGATCAGATAAGTTCAGTCTCAAAAGCCGACATCGAGCCTCGCTGGCGAGCTGCTGCGTCTTCCTTAACTTCTAAAAGACTAAAATTCTCTAAAGGGCACGCCTCGTGTACGTGTACCGCGTGCTCTGGATTGTACCACTGTTGGGAGCCACAAACACGAGAGTCTGCGTACGCAAGCGGTAGAGCAACTTCTCGAGCCTTGCGCTATGCAAATCAGTAGTTCGCTACATTTTAATGCATCTAAAACTAAGGAGCCTTTCCGTTGTGACTAATCAGTGCTACCGAGAGCTACATCCGGCCACTACAGCCACTAACGCAGGGTGCCTCCTGTGCGATCTTTAAGTCAGCACGAGAAAAATGGTACTTCAGCTGTCCCTGTTAGTAAGAGGCCGTGATGTACTCAAGACTTAAAATCTATCTTTGCACAGTTCACATTCGTTGCCTCAACTCTTTTTCAGATCTTGCAAATTATTGAAACCGCTACATCCGGTACTCATTAGTTTGAGGTCGCAGCTTATAATAATAAATAATAATAATAATGTACTTGATAAAGCGCCCTCAGAGAACTCAATCTCTTTCTAGGCGCTTTACATTTGCTGCAAAGGGAAATGCTATTGAATGGTAAGTAAAATCATGCTTGAAAAACAAACAAAATGAATAAAATGGTTACGGGTGGCATGCACAGGGTCAGCATGCAAATGCGGTTAGTGGCAGTATGCACAGTGTCAGCACGCATAAGCACGTGAAGGACGAATCACAGGGACCCACTAAATGCTGTCCTAAATAGGTGTGTTTTTAGGTTCCTTTTAAATGTGGTCAGGTCAGGGGATGTTCTGACGCAGGTCGGGAGGGAGTTCCAGGCTTTGGGAGCATACGAACTAAATGCACGGTCTCCAAAGGATTTAAAGTTTGTATGAGGTATTTCTAGACTGTTGGATTCCGAAAAGCGGGTGGTACGATGCTTGGCCTGATGGGGGAGTATGTCGGAGAGATAGGCTAGAGCCATAGAATGAAGGGACCTAAAAGTGAGCGACAAAACCTTGAAGTCGATCCGTTGCTTGACTGGTAGCCAGTGCAGGTCGGCGAGAAGTGGAGTAATGTGGCAACTGCGATGCTCACGACAGACAAGCCTAGCGGCAGAGTTTTGCACCAGCAGCAATCGCCTGATCGCACATGCTGGTAGGCCAGTAAGCAGTGAGTTGCAGAAGTCGAGACGAGATGTCACGAATGCATGGACCAACTTGGACGTGGTATCCTTATCTAAACAAGCCCGAATTTGAGCAATGTTATGAAGCTGAAAATAGGCAGATTTGACTGTGGAGCTGATATGGTCGTCTAACGAGAGGTCGCTTTGGAATATGACACCTAGATTTCGAGCTGATTCGACAGGAGATATGCTGGCAGAGCCAATTTTGAGAGACAGCCTTTGCAATTTGTGAATCACACTGGGTTTGCCCATAACTAGTAAGTTAGCTTGAGCGTGCTTAAGATTTGTATAAAGAGGGGCTGCAACTTGAACTGCTCGAACGGTTGCAAGCTGAAGTTACTGGCCGAGCTCGAGCTCTCCGACGAGTTGCGACGCGACGACGGATGCCATAGATCCGTGCATCTCCGTTGAGGCTCTTGGCTTATGATTTGTATAACGTTGCCTAGCTTTTCACTTGTATTTATAGGCAAAGGAATGTTGTCTGTGCCTTGCAATAGACAGTTGCTGAGAGCCAGCTCTGTGCGGCGCCCGCCAAGATGCTCTAGCACTTGGCCTTTGAGCTATCCTATCTCGCTTCCACTTGACCCGCTAGCCTGAAAATAGCTGCCGCAGCGTAAGCAGATCGCTTCACAAACATATTTGTCTCAGGTTACCCGATCGGTTTATCGGAGCGGAAGGCGTGGGAAAGGAGGCTGCAGGGGCTACATCCGCCCATTGTTCTGGATGAAAGTGCGGCGGCAGCGCCACACTGGCGCCACCCTTCAGGCCGCGCCTTTACTTCGCTTTGCCTCCACCCGGGGAGAGGTGGGTCCAGCGGGCCTCTGCTGCTGGCTCTTCAGGCTTCCAAGGAGGGGGCTACCGGGCCGTTTCTGGAAGCCGGTCGGGCTTCGCGGCCAGCTGCGGATAACTGGGGCTAGGGCGGTATAAATCTCATACGGTAACACCAAGGATGCCTAGCAGGCATACTACAGGCCATCGATAGTATGTAAGCAGAAATTCTAAGGCCAAGAACGCTAAGCCACGTCAATTTTCGAGCATTTTGACACTCGGCAAATTGTACTCCCTCGTAGTGGCTCATGTCCATCTTACAAATTAGTGATCGATTACGTATTGTTCTTATCTTGGGCATAACAACACACAATCTACAAAACCAAACGCAACTGAAAAAGAGTTTAGTGCCTTCGATAGTACAACTAACTCATGCTTCGAGTTCGTTTTGGTAAACTTAGTGTAAGCCCCGCTTCACCTAGTTCCATATGCATATATATATATATATATATATATATATATATATATAATACACATACATAAACATATATGTGTAAGTATGTTCAGCAGCAAGCGGTGACGAAATGAAAGGTCAAGTTGGCACGGCAAGAAGCCTTGCCAAATTGGTCAGGAGTGTTGAAGTTGCCATTAGTTATATCTGGTCGTTGTATCGACAGTAGCCTAAATGCTGTTTCCCGTAAACGAGACTGGCCGGTGTTGCCGCTGCCTTGATTGTCTTAGTTTGTCTGCGCCTCTGCTGCGGCTACCGTCAGGTTCTAGCCCCTACATAAGCAGAGTTAGGTTCGACAGAGCGTCTCAATCCACCCCTACATGCCGAGCATTGTATCGTATTTCCCCGGAAAATATGGTCTTATGCCTAACCATTAGCCCCAATTTCTCACCAACCATATTTATATGCTGACCCTGTTTATGCATGTCACCTCTAACCATGTTATGCTTGTTGTAATCGAGTATGCTACCACTTACCATTCAACCATGATTCCTTTGCAGCATATGTGAAGTGCCTAGACAGAGATTAAGTTCTATGAGGGCGCTACAAAAATGTATTATTATGTCCAACTATGAAGCTCTCCTTAAATGGTCACTTCGTTTCCACGAGCCTGCTCTAGTTGCATTGGAAACACAGCTGTCGATGGTTTCATCCTACGAATTCTTCAAACAAATCACGACCTCTTGGAGGCTGCCGCTGACTTCTCTCAAGTATATTTTCAATGTAGTCATTGATTTCCAAGCGAAAAATGGTCCATGAATGGCTTTTTTATGACAATATTAGGTATCTGTATATTAGGTATATTAGGTATCGCTGGGGATAGACCTTCATTCTTGGAGGAATCTTTATTGTATCTTTTTTCTGCAAGGAATTTCTCTTAATGTCTTTAGCAGGGTGAGACCTAGCTGAATCCTAGACTGTCAACCCCCTTTGGCCACCTCAAAAAACAAACGTCAGCATTAGATCGGCCCACTTATAACTTATATAATATATATATATATATATATATATATATGTGTGTGTGTGTGTGTGTGTGTGTGTGTGTGTGTGTGTGTGTGTGTGTGTGTGTGTATGTATATGTATAATAAGCTTGTAACGTGCCCCGGCTTTTCCGGATTCAACACAAGCGTGCTGAAAATCACGTGACCGTTTTTTCGGTGAGGCCTTACTTTCGAGGACATATTGTAAATACATATGTGCATGTACACATTTGCTAGTGTGTGTGTGTGTGTGCATTCTCGGTGTGTGCGTGCGGTATGTAGGGTATACAGGACGATTCTAAACTGACAAGATCCGGCTAGTAAGTCAGGGTATCTGTCCAAGTATGAGTATATGGTGTAGCTATTAGAAGTTCAGACATCAGGACAGCCGTGCCCATTGCAACGAAGGCGCATGCCAGTCGACAATCTTGCAAGTACGACCTTCAGTAGTCCTTAGCTGCCCCCCCCCGAAGTGCGATAGCCCTTCTATAAGCCTGTTATATATTCGCCACAACAAGCTGGAAGGGATCATAGGAAACTCATCCAGTGCTTCCAGGATTTCTAAATACATGCGAATGATGCAGTGTCTACCTGTTTATAGCACATTTTTTGCTTTGCCAGATCGCAACCATATCTTGTTACACCGTCAATCACTGAGTTAATAATAATAATAATACATTTGATATAGCGCCCTCAGAGAACTCAATCTCTTTCTAGGCACTTTACAATTGCTGCAAAGAAAGTACGATCGTATGGTTAGTGGTAGCTTGCTCAATAAACAACAAGAATAACATGGTTAGTGGTGACATGCACAAGGTCGGCATGCAAGTGTGGTTAGTGGCAGCATGCACACGGTCAGCACCCATAAGCACATAAAGGACGAATCGCAGGGACCCCCTAAATGCTGTCATAAATAGATGCATTTTTAGTTTCTTTTTAAATGTGGTCAAGTCAGATGATATCGTGACGAAAGTCGGAAGTGAGTTCCAGGCTTTGGGAGCATACTAACTAAATGCATGGTCTCCAAAGGATTTGAGATTCACAACAGGCAAGCCTAGCTGCAGTTTTACACCAGTTATGAGCACTTGAGTGCACGAACCGGTAGGCCAGCAATCAGTGAGTTATAGAAGTCAAAGTCGGGATGTCACAAATGCATGGACCAACTTAGATGTCCTTAGAGATCCTTATCTAAACCAGCCCGAATTTTAGCAATGTTATGTAGCTGAAAGTAGGCGGACTTGACTGTGGAGCTGATGTCTAATGAAAGCTCACTTCGGAATATGACACCTAGATTTCGTACAGATTCCACATGAGATATACTGGCAGAACCGATTTTGAGCGTTAGGTTTTCCCATTTCTGAATCAAGCTTGGTTTGCCCATAGCTAGTAAGTTGGTTCTATCATCATTTTGCTGCCATCCATGTGTGGATGTCATCAATATATGCAGCAAGGGAGTTGATTGAATTCGACGTGCCTGAGAGCTGGGAGGGGTCAAAGCAAACGTACAACCGAGTGTCATCTGCATAGAAGTGAAAATCTAGACTCACATCAATACTCTTGAGTCTCCCACTGAGATATGACCTTAACTATTGCAGAGCAGTGCTAGTGATGCCCAGGCGAGATGAGAGGCTCTCAAGGACTTGTTGATATCGAAAGCTTCCGAAAGATCGAGCAAAAGAAGCATGGTACATTCTACTCGTGTCTGCATTCCTAAGTAGATCGTTATACATCCAAAGTAATGCTGACTCTGTGGAATGATAGCTCTAAAACCAATCTAGAACCGACTAGCAAGATTTGAAGTTTTGCTTTATGAGTTCAGCTGGTCTGACACGACTCATTCCAGTGTCTTCGATAGAATGGTAGAAGGGAGACTGTGTGTTAGTTGCTCAAGTTCTCTTGGTCTAGTGTCGCTTTCTTGAGAAGTGGCCTGACTAGACTTTTTGAAAGGTGCTGGGACATGACCTAAGACTGGTGACATATTTATTATGTTAGTTATGCATGGCAGCAGCAGGTCAATGCATCCTAGAAGCAGGACAGTGTGAATAGGGTCCAGAGGACTAGTTATCTTCTTTGATTGGGATATGAACTTCAAGAAGAGGTCACTAGTGACCCCCTTAAATTTAGACATTGAGGTGCTGCATGGAATTGAGGGACATGAATCCAGGGGGGATGCTGCCATCTTAGGGATGGACTCCTTAATCCTTTCTATCTTGTTGACAAAGAAGCTAGAACAGCGATCAGCTATGTCATCACAGGGATCACTAGATAAGGAGCCAACCTGGGAGTGGTTAAGGAGATGGTTGAGTTTAGCCTGTTGGTTCGACGTATTATCGAGCTCAGAGCCCGGAATCCTTCTCATCTGGTTTTCTCTTGATACTGACAGGCTGGTTTGTTTCACAATACTTATAGAAAGCAGAGCGCTATAGACAATTCATTTCACTAATTTAGTCAAAGGTATCATTCAAACATACTTATAAATGTACTGAGCAGCCTAGGGAGATATAGCTGAACGAAGCATTAAAAAGAAAATTGAAGATAACAGGCTAACAGAACTGTGTTTTGTATTCGGACAAGGCAAGTAAATAGTAACGTTTCCCAATATTCGTTCAATGATGTTAAGTTCTGCACCAAGACCAGCCTCAGGGTAATTCCAAGACGATTCTAAACTGACAAGATCCGGCTAGTATTATCTTGAAATTTGGCATGCCAAATCGGTAATATAACAGTGAAAGATATTATTAGCGGTTCCGGATTACAATAATTAATTGAATTTGTTTTCATTGAAATCTACTGTTTAGACCGTGTAAAAAGCGATCCGCAGTTATAGGTTGTCAGGTTGTCAGCTGCAAATACAATCTCGAATTAGGCAAGATATCTGGAACGACAAATCTGATGAACGATAAAAACAAACACGACAACCTGAATTGTAATTATAGACATGTGCTCTTAGTCACTTAGTCTGAGAGCAAAAATCAGTCGCTGCGCACATAAAAATCAGTATAAAAAACTCACACCTGGTAATGCCGACATAAAGTGTGCTGCATTCACGTCTTTAGCATCAAGTGATTGGGCCAACAATGCCAATTAATTATTGGTTTAACACACAGGAAGCAACACTATAAATTGGAATCCTCAACTGCCAACACTGGCAATTAGGATTACTGATGAATATAATACAGTTACCCATACGATCAAGATGCTCAAAGCCATATGATCATGCCGCCAACTGAGATAGGTCTCCAGAGGTGAAATCTTTGGCTTTCTGGCGACATCCCTGGCTGTCCAGTACTGATTGTACCCATTTGCACCATTAGTTCAATTCATCAACTAGGTGCACCATCATTTTCAGGCAGGTTGTTTCTTAGCTCTTTCGATGGTGAGATGTGCTCTGAAGAATGAATATGGTCTGAAGCATTGCAACGACGCTCAGCATACTGCTCGGCACTCAAATATCGCTTCACTTGCTCGTTGAAGTCGTGTATCTTGGGCACCACGATGGCCAGGTAACCGTCCGTGCATGGCTAAAACAATCCAAGCTCAGTAAGCACTCGAAAATGACCATCACGAGCACTCTCCAGCTGACAGACAATGAAATAAAAAATAGCTAGTCAGTTATGACTAGCCTGGGATCGGTAAATTCGGGACTAAACAAGACCGATGGACTTACAAAATATCAGAAAACACCAGAGCGTTCGAAAGCTGCAGCATATGTTAACTACGAATACATTAACTACATCTGAATCTCCTTCGAGATGTAATTATGAATTAATTGTAGTAGGTAAGCGATTAGGTTGACTCGTAGTATTAACAATAAACATTACAGTGTGAATGCATTTCCAAACACAAATATCGCATATCTAGTACGATTCTTGCCAGGACACAGCGAGGATTAAGCGGAGAAGGGAGCCAGATTTCACGGCCTCATGCCGATGGGATGTTTTGTGTGCTCGGTCTGTCCATATGGATCGGTCCCAAGGAGACTTCCCTAAGCCTGCGACTCTAGTCTTTTGTTTTAGAGGTCGTTGGTTCTACTCCTGAGCATTAAGTTGAATTTAAAATTAAATGCTAGCTGACTGAACAGCCTCATTTATATAGCAGCAGAAGAGCCTTGAGGGCTACCCCCCAATGCTTGTAGTTACAACAAAGGATCGCCACTGGAGGACTCGAACCCACGACCTGGTCGTGAAGAGCATGTACCTTACTCCTAGGCCAAGATATGGACAGGCAAGAAAATGAAGGGACCTCAAAGTAAGTGATAGCAAAAAATGGAGTCGGCAATTCGAGGCTAAGAGAAGACATAAGATCAATTTTGCCTTCTGAATCCTAGAGCAGACGTCTTAATAATAATAATAATAATAATAATACACTTGATAGAGCACCCTCAGAGAACTCAATCTCTTTCTAGGTGCTTTACATTTGCTGCAAAGGGAAATGCAATAGGATGGTGAGTAATATCATGCTTGATAAACAAACAACATGAATAACATGGTTAGGGGTGACATGCACAGGGTCAGCATGCAAATGTGGTTAGTGGCAGCATGCACAGTGTCAGCACGCATAAGCACATCAAGGACGAATCACAGGGACCCACTAAATGCTGTCCTAAATAGGAGTGTTTTTAAGTTCTTTTTAAATGTGGTCAAGTCAGGGGATGTTCTGACGCAGGTCGGGAGTGAGTTCCAGGCTTTGGGAGCATACGAACTAAATGCACGGTCTCCAAAGGATTTGAGGTTTGTACGAGGTAGTGGTAAACTGTTAGATTCCGAAAAGCGGGTGGTACGATGCTTGGCCTGGTGGGGCAGTAGATCTGAGAGATAGGCTGGAGCCAATAATGAAGTGACCTAAAAGTGAGCGATAAAACCTTGAAGTCAATCCGTTGCTTGACTGGTAGCCAGTGCAGGTAGGCGAGAAGTGGTGTGATGTGGCAACTGCGCCGCTCACGACAGACAAATGTAGCTGCAGAGTTTTGCACCAGCTGTAATCACCTGATTGCACATGCCGGTAGGCCAGCAAGCAGTGAGTTACAGAAGTCAAGACGGGATGTCACAAATGCAGATCTTGGAATGGACATTGTGATTTACGCAGAAACCAAACAAAAAAATGTCACTATCGGTGGAGCCCATATGAATCCTGTATGGCAGACAGACGGCAGCTATATAAATTTTAACACACGACCAGAAGGCTCGTGGATCTCTGATAAGACGTGACAACTCAACTTTTATTTACCCTCACCAATGCTCTACTGTGTCATAGCAAGAAAGCATTGAAAAAATAGCTACGTACGACGTACTGGTTCCCAATAAAGCACACATTTACTGGTGGTCGTCGTGGCAACCCTCATGGGTCAAATTACCAGACACTATTTCTTGCAAAGAACACAGTATGGGAGAGCTCTTTTGCTTAGTTCGGTTAGTGCTGCCTCTGCTAAAAGAGCTGCAGCTGCTTCCGGTTATCAGCAGATATGAAGCAAAATTCTTACTTGACCAACAAGGCTTTTCATGACTACCAACTTTATACCAGCTAAATTGCTTGCTGCAGCTTTCTCATGCCCTCAAGTCCACTTAAAGCAAGTAATCACACTGAGTCGAAAAATCCTGGCAGTACGGCTGCCGATGCTGTGACTGCTTCTCCGTCTGGGTAATAAGCAAATTTTCCAAGATGTCAGGGATTCTGAATTTGCATGCAGCTGGAGAAAGTAATTGCTGAAAGTCGAAAAACAAACAAATGCTGCTGGTATGCTGTGCTTAATGTGACGTCTGCTAACCACAATTCTTTATAACCTTGATAAATAAGCCAAGCATAGAGATCACAGACGTCTGCTTTATGGTTTCTGCTGTAGGACATTCCAGAGCCTAACTTGCCTCAGCTGCTCCGTCAATATCGTCCCACAAACGTTCTATGAGGTCGGATCAGGCAACTGGGTGTGTCACTTCATCCGTACTACACCAGATTCTTCGAAAAAGTTCTTTACTTAAGTTGTTTTTGGTCTAGCAAGTTGGATTTAAAAGCTCAAATACTCAGCGTGGGGGATCGTTATATTTGGCAGCAAGATAAAGACCCTGAGCACGCTGTCAGGTCAAGTAAAACGTAAAGCACTTTTTGGTGTAGCTCCTCCTTTCGCTGAAGTAAAGATCAGCTAATTGGCAACCTCATTTATGAAGTAACAGAAGAGCCCTAGTGGCTGCCACCCCTGTCACTTGCATCGGCCAATTCCAAGCTGCAGGACTCGAGCAGCTGATCTAACTCTCGAAATGCGAGCACCTTGCTATTGAGTAAAGGCCCGATAAATATATATATATATATATATATATTCTTATATACAGCATTTTTATAGCACCCTTAGAGAACTTAATCTCAATCCAGGCGCTTCATATACACCACGGGAATTGAACCCGTGACCTTGGTCGTTTAAGGTGAGCACTTTACCCCTGGGCCAAACCAGGGGATTTTGGCGAAACAAGCTGTTTGCTCTGCAGTCTTAGACTGTGGAACCTTGCATGCAAAAAACATCTATCCAGCTGCCAACCATGGCATCTTCTTTCCACCAGTCCTAACTGCTAATTTTCAGAAGAGTTGATGGCACTTCACGAACAAGTTAGCAGGTTTTAGTACTGCAGCAAGCTATTCTTTGTTACTCAATGCAAGCGCGGAGGAGGAATGATAGTGACTAAGGCTCTTATGCTGTTATACAAACGTAGCTATTGAATATGCCAACTTCTAGCTATACTTATTTCCTCGACTACTCCAATATAGTGAGACTTTTTACTTTTATTTCGTTATGCAAGGTGGTCTGTTGTTTATAGTATGTATACCGACAGTCAATTAGGCTTTAGGCCTGCTGTAGAAAACTCGACAGCATATAAATCAGACTATTACTCCTTATGACTTTAAGAAGTTACAGCCTATGTTGTGTGCATATATGTGTGTGTGTGTGTGCGTGTGTGTGTGTGTGTGTGTGTGTGTGTGTGTGTGTGTTATCTATGTATGTGTATATGTGCATATGGGTATATGTGTATACTGTATGACTGCATTTTCAGTTAGGTGGCTTCAGGTACGATGTTGTCTGTGCCAACCTTAATCCAGAGTCCGCAAAACAGGGAAGCTAGAACGATAGGTCATTAGACATACGATGCAGCACTGGTTTGCATTGAAAAGTAATCAGAATATCATACACCAGATTCCTACAAGGTTTTGTGTAGAAGAGATCTGGCTGCCTATAGCACTGAGTCAATCATCCTAGATTTGTTCCATAATATTTTTGCAGATCGGGTCTCCAGGGCTCTCTCACGGCTACTAATACTTACATGACAGTGCCCTCACCGTGCTGCATTGCATCAGCAGGCTAGCATCAGATCATACGGCCATGCAAAAATTAGCACACAACCAAATATCCACGGCAAAAGTACAAGAGTCGTTCTAGCAGAATTTACAGAATAAACGAATGAACTCAAGACTAGAAATTTCCATTTTAGCATGCAATATCTTTTTTTGGGTATGGCGGAATCACCTGCTAAAACCATAATTCTTGAGAATGTGACACTATTTGAGTTAGCAGATATATACTGATACATATACACTTCATATATATCTAGAGAAGTACTTGGAAATTGTAACACAGCAATAAGCAGGGTACTTTCTATGACTACAAACCCTCTCTGTAAGAAGACTAGGTTTTGTTGTCAGTGCCTCGTTGACTTCGGCCAAAGGCCCCTTTATACAACTGTAGACTGGGTACTCAGAACCATCAGAGCAGATGACAGTGCAAACTTGAGAATTTTCTGTCATCGGCTGTGCACCCTGAAGATGAACAAGAAGCTGCACTTTTGTTCTACCGTAATACCGTACCCTGTAGATGAAATCACTGGTCCATTATTCGAATCTAAACTAAAAAATTGCCAGTATCTACCAATTGACATAATAAGTGTCACACATCAAAGCACTAAGCACGATAACCTAACTAATGTCAGCCTCGCTGGTGTAAAGATTGAAAAAACTGTAAGTGCAGTCCCATGCACTTACGAAGTCGTAAGCTGAATAAAGAACATTGATGTAAGAATCAACGACATCAACCCATGCTGTAACTAGAAAACGAATGAATGAATAAATGAGGATTAAAACACGGTCCCAAAAAACCCAATGCCTGGTTCATACACTTGTTGCATCAAAACTGACTGCTACTGCCGTGTGCTTCTATGTAGGCTGGCCAACTGGATCGATTCGTAGACAAACCAGATAAGTTCGAATCCATCATCCCATCGCTAGAAGATTTTCATTGTCTTCTGGTTGAACAGAGAACTTGGGTCAAGACACTTCTTGCCGTCCATACATGTCAAAATAAATAAATAATATAATAATAATGTAAAATAAATGTCAAAATGGTCAGGCATCCTCCTGCCCTGCTGGCTGTGTAAAGGACTACAAACTAGCTAGGTCCCACAGATCCTTAGGGTCCAAAAGATTAGCAGTTCCCGTCAGCCAACTCGAGATGGTTGGAAATGAATCTTTCACCAAGAGGACTACTGTGCACTGGCCTTCTTTCCACGAGAATGAGTTTCCTGTTAAGTTACCTGCAGATCCTCCCGACTGAAGTCAAACCTCTTCTAGCTTGCATACTGTAAAGTCGGTGTGCTACATCTGTAACATTATGACTGGCAAGACGTTATTCGTGGTTCCTAATTATAATGATTAGGCTTTGCTTTTGTGCCACCTATGGGTAGGTGTCACAAAAGCCCAAGTCGTGTAATACTCGGTCAGTTGTGCTCTGAGCATTGAGACCACAGTCAGTTGTGCACTGGGTGCCATAAGAGTTGTCGTACGATATGATATGGCTAGAGCTAGGCACCTGTAGCCCCATGTGGCTGTCTGATAGACAGCTCTACGCTATGGCTGTGGACTTGTTATCTAAAGGTATGCGTGCTCTTTATTGCCGACTCGTTAAGCTACCGTCAGCATACCTGCATACATTAGTGGTGAATCTACTAGTCGCTGGCCGTGCTGCAAGGCTAAGGGCATTTGTCACCGATATTTGTCTCGCATAAGCAAGGACTAGCGCCATTAGCTGTGCTTGTTGCCTAAGAACATTGGTGTAGAAGCGGCTACAGCGTGTTTGTGACAATACAGTTCTTGGGGTGTGGCTTAGATAGCAGTGATTAAAGAGGGGCATGCCCACAAACAGGATTATTGCAGACACTCACGGTGTGCCATACAAAAACCATTGTAAAAAAAAACAAAGCACAAACCATCCGGTGCCAAGCAAAGCAAACCTAAACATTATATGAGAAACTATGCAAGAAGACAATAACTTCCTGTGCATGACGACATTCCATGACGACATTCGGACAATTCTTTTCAGTACATTTGCAACTCATGGTGTGACCACTATATCTTCATTCAAGATTGTTAATCATTAATCTCATTCAAAATATGTACTCATTAGTCTGTTACACAAGTTTTCATAACCATTAGGGTGCCTACATTTTTACAATAGTAGCTACCAGCGCATATGCAAAAGTATTGTTAGGCAAGCTCATACAACCTACTACCAAAAAACTATCGACAGACACAGGATGCGCCAAGAGGCGCCAGTGTAAACGATCCTACCAGGAATGCCTTACAAATCCGTAGATAAAAGTATCAAGGAGTGAGTAAATTGCAGCTGAAATCTGGTCAATATAGAAATGATGTTAATTAAGAATGTCTTTATAATTAAGACTTAAGTGCAATGAACTCCATTTAGTGGGGGAACATAGTTATCAATGCTTGATCAACCTCCATTGGGATGTGCATGCTGCTGCCACTAACCATATCTAATAATGATAATAATAATAACGCACTTGATAAAGCGCCCTCAGAGAACTTAATCTCTTTCTAGGCACTTTACATTTGCTGCAAAGGGAAATGCAATTGAATGGTAAGTAAAATCATGCTTGAAGTCTACATGTTGACACTGTGCATGTCACCTCTAACCATGTTATGCTAGTTGACATTGTGCATGCTACCACTCACCATTTGATCACGCTTCCTTTACAGTATATGTTAAGTGCCTAGAAAGAGACTAAGCTCTCTGAAGGTGCTATAAAACTATTATTATTATACAGCTCTAGATTACCTAAGCTCTCTAATCAGTCAGTACATGTCTAAGGTAGTTTAATGTCATGTATCTACGCCTGCAACTCCACAAAGCCACAAAGACAATGTGGGTGTTATGCAGGAGAGTTTTCTATACCCCACACTCAAAGTCTAAGCAGCTTTTGTCACTCATTCGGTAGCCAACAGACTTCATCACACGCAAAAATAGAAAGTGAAAAGCATAGACGAGTCAGGAGAGCAGTAGACGTAGCATGGAAGTAGCAAATCAGGACGGCTGGAAAAGATGACCATGGTCGACAGCAGGAGAGTTGATGCCGTTGCATTGTGAAACTGTGGAAGTGAGTTCCACAGTATAGGAACTGCAGAGCAAAATCTTCTGTCGCCAGCGGTCTTTAAGGGAAGGAATGGAACAGCTAGAGGACCTGAGGGCACGAGGAGGATGAGACTGGTGCAGCAGTTCAGGTACGGAGCCAAGCCGTGGCCTTGACCTTGTGGGTCAGCATAAGAACTTCATTCTGTATCCGTTAATCAATCGGAAGCCATCGAAGCTCCAGCAAAGGAGACACGAGGTCAAACCTCTCGGATTTGAAAACTAGCCTTGCAGCCATATTCACCACCAGCTGCAGTGGCCTGGTGGCTTTTTTCGGTAGCCAAAATGGAATTGCAATACTCTAGCCGAGACAGAGCCAGGAAGCTAGTTGAATTTTTTGCAACCCACCGTGGTAAACAGTCCCTAATCTTAAATAGGGATCTGACGTGATGGCTAGCAGTGGAGGCAGTCAAATGCAATGACAGACCTTGAGTTACCTAACCTTACGTGTCAGCCAGAGGGAATAGCAAGATATGCACAGCTCTATCGGCTTCAGTTGATAATCGGCAAGTTATCGAGATGCCTGCCTCGGCTGCCACGGCCAAGTTAAACACCCAAGATTAACGAGGTATCCATCTTATCGAACGGAAAAGCAGCAACAGCCATGAAGGCTCAATTCGAGCTCGGCTTGTTCACTGAGTCGTTTACCAACCAGCAGAACTCCCTCCTAGAAGTGGTCACACTGTAACCTGTTCTCAATGCTTGACTCAAAGGATTGGACGAGCGTAAGGAGAGGCAGAGTTGCACAATACGAATAGATTCAGCAGATCACTCTAGGGCTTAAGCAAGCCCTAGAGTGATCTGCTGTTCCATAGTTGAGCGATAAAGATTGGTTGGTCATTAGCAGGTGCCAATGACTGAGCAGCAAACCACAGTGCAAACGACCCTGAATTGTCTCGTGTTCAACACATGTCAGTCAGAGCACAGTGCAAAATCTGGGCGATCGAGTAATTGGAATAATTAGCCGACTACCGGAAAATTCGCAAGAAAGTTAGGCTGGCAAGAGGTATGCGATATGAAATATACCAGCCGAATGTAAGTCCTATGCTTGCTATGTGGCCGATGCTATACGTTCTTGCAGTTAAGCTTAAGCTTAGCAGGACGTCCAAACCCCAATGCATATATAAGTGTTAGCTTGGAATACTGTCGAGTATGCATCTTTATAGTAAAACACATTGTCTGAATGAAGTCAGCTGCTAGTGCTGTGCTAGTTTGTCACTCATCGGAGGGGAATGGCCACTAGACAAGGCTAACTATATTTACCTAAAAAAATCCGGACACTCTTTCAGTATGCACTCTGCAATGCCGATGACACGAATCTGTAGGCACAGAAGAGCTATCCTGCAGGTATCATGCTAGGAACATTGTGCCTCGTATGCAGCGTTCACATGTCAAAATTTAGATTACAAAATAAACATGCAATCAAACTCAGTGCAAAAGTTTTCTTCAATATGCAGAAAGCACAAGCTTTACATATGCATCGCCTGCTTAAAGGTATCATTTACATCTAGCCGGGTAGCAGGAAGCTCTTATCTTGAACTATGGGTGTACGCATAAGCAAAGCATGACCAGAAGTGTACTTTGACCTAATGTATACCTTTAGATTAGCATTAAGCAGTAAGTTGGCACCATACCTTCTTTCCTTTACCGATAGCTTTGTTGTCTAATCGGTTTATGGAATTAGATACTTGATAGTTTACTCGTTCAACCTGCTTTCTTTGGGCGATCACCGGATGACTTGGTGCTAAAGTTATGACGCATACCCTGCAAATAAACCACAAGAATGCTCACATAATGGCCTGGAATGCAGCAGCATGCAACGATATCTAAACATTTTTAGTACTTCACATAAGACTGCCACAAACTATAGACCAGCTTACAGGTACTAGACATAGATCATGGCAAAGTCTAGCAATACACTAAAACACAGCTTTAAAATGCTTCGGCCATATTGTGATTAGCTAAGACAAGACAATATACAGTTGCACTAAGAAAAAGGCTACTTAAAATCGCACACAAACAAAATGGTAAGGCTACCATGCACCATTACTGTAGGTGATAACTATCGCCATATGACTGACTTCCTAAGTAAGTTCTTCCTCTCCTTCCAAGCCAAGCTGTGCTTGCATGCTGTCATCAAGCTAAGCTCGTGCTGCACATTGCTAGCGCTGTAGCTGCAGATCGTAAGAGAAAGAAGATACCGGTCACGCATTTACTAGCATGGTAAATGGTGCTACAGTTCAGGTGGCAGACCCATTTTCGCATTCCTTTATAACTGAATTGCACTTTAAAATTCCAGACAAACTAATTTTGTTTGCAAATTGCAACCTGAGTACAATCACCAATCAGAAAGAAATATTTGGCAAAAAGGCGATAAATAAATGTAAAGCGGTACTTCTTATCATTGTTCTCAGTCAACTCGGCTACATTCCGGGAGCAGCAAGCCTCTTCGAGATAGATCAATACCAATAACATTGCATTGCTTTGCAGGCACCAAATCATGTACCGGTAATAGCCTTTCGGCTCAGTAAAAGCCTTGCTATAATCACGACTTTAGATGCTAAACCTGTGATGTGGGGGAGTAGAAGTTTGGAAAACTGACATATTCTAGCTTGTTATACAGTCTCTATGACAGTTACGGCAACCTTAACATGAGCAAACATCCGGCTCAATGATTCGACGAGATAATTCGACGAGATAATTGCCAACCAAGAGCATTCAGCATATCAGAGAAGATGAATGCCTACACACAGGAACAATCTCAAGGCTCTAATGAGGCCTTCGTTGGCAGGTCAGGTTCAAGCATGTAACAAAAGAGTATACATAATGGCATCGATCTGAGATGGCCATTGTTCGGATCTATTTCATGATCACGTTCGGTCTCGAATCACGATCGATCAGCTCGAAATCTAGGCGTCATGTTCCAAAGTGACCTCTCGTTAGACGACCACATCAGCTCCACAGTCAAATCTGCCTATTTTCAGCTTCATGACATTGCTAAAATTCGGGCTTGTTTAGATAAGGATACCACGTCCAAGTTGGTCCATGCATTCGTGACATCCCGTCTCGACTTCTGCAACTCACTGCTTACTGGCCTACCGGCATGTGTGATCAGGCGATTGCAGCTGGTGCAAAACTCCGCAGCTAGGCTTGTCTGCCGTGAGCGTCGCAGTTGCCACATTACTCCACTTCTCGCCGACCTGCACTGGCTACCAGTCAAGCAACGGATTGACTTCAAGGTTTTGTCGCTCACTTTTAGGTCCCTTCATTCTATGGCTCCAGCCTATCTGTCAGATATACTACCCCATCAGGCCAAGCATCGTACCACCCGCTTTTCGGAATCCAACAGTCTAGAAATACCTAGTACAAACCTTAAATCCTTTGGAGACCGTGCATTTAGTTCATATGCTCTCAAAGCCTGGAACTCCCTCCCGACCTGCATCAGAACATCCCCTGACCTGACCACATTTAAAAGGAACCTAAAAACACACCTATTTAGGACAGCATTTAGTGGGTCCCTGTGATTCGTCCTTGATGTGCTTATGCGTGCTGACACTGTGCATGCTGCCACTAACCACATTTGCATGCTGACCCTGTGCATGTCACCCCTAACCATGTTATTCATGTTGTTTGTTTATCAAGAATGATATTACTCACCATCCTATTGCATTTCCCTTTGCAGCAAATGTAAAGCACCTAGAAAGAGATTGAGTTCTCTGAGGGTGCTCTATCAAGTGCATTATTATTATTATTATCTCACAATAGCAAAAGAGTGAAACTCAGAATTATCAGATCGCAAGAGTCAAGTAGCTTCCCACTAGCCGAGCTCTCACTTTTAGCAATCTCACGATGGCGATAAGAAGCAAGCATGCTAATATCGGCTGATAAAATCCCAGCAACCTGAGTGGCTATTCGTTTTGCAAGTGCATCTATGCCCTTGTAAGTTGCTTTGGCAACACAAGTACCTTAAAACGCTTGGTCTCTCAAAGCTTGTCAAGCCAGTAACTTGGGCATTGGTATTGCATGCCTAATTATCATCATTGCATCTATAAATGCAAAGCTTCCAAGTGGAACGTGGGAAACAATTTACTCCCTGCGTTTTGGCGGTAATTAGGGAACTCTTGATCACAGCCTTGAAGGGTAGGCAAGTTGCACAATTCTCTGCACCTGTCCTACTTTGAAGCTTTTTTACACCACGTTTCCAGCCTCACCAGTTAGTGAGGAATATTTCAACAGATTGGATACACATATATATTGTAAATGTGCATCGGCGTATACATGCATCATCAACAGAACTCGAAACTAGCCTCCAGACGGATCAGCTCCGTGTCTGAGAAATACAAGAAGGCATACAATGCTGTATGGAGGGACACCTTCAATCATACAGAAACGTAAAACTGTCAGATCACTACAACAGAACACGGTACATGGCACGGGACAGCTGGGTCTGGTGGCTGATATCAAGCATGAACTGGCTAGAAAAACTTGATTAGCCGGTGACTTGACTAGAGTGCCACTTACTTGTTTGAATGGCACAAGATGCAAAAGTCATGATTCTTGGCCCCTTTAGCATCTAAAACAGAGGTAACGATATGAAAACTGAGGTATCGATGTAAAAACAGGGGTAACGATGTGAAATATTGCTGCAACAGCATAAACTTGCACATGTGCAAGCAGCAAATCGTTTACTAACATGCAAGCTCGTTGATATTGTCGCGAAATCGTAACTGGTCAAGACGATAGAATCTCATAAGGTAACTGCACTATATGAAAAGGGAGATTGAGCCATGGATTTCAGCCGCTGTGCAGATTTAGAATTGGCTCTCGGGATCCTTTCTATTCAAGAATCTTGGCTATGCTATTAATCATCTACAACTGGTGCACAACTCAGCAGATCGGCTTGTCTGACGTCAACGATGTAGCTTACACATCAGACAAATTCTGTCTGAACTTCACTGGTCCATTGAATCTACCAAGATCCCCCTTTGGCCTACGGGTTGCTTCACTAGGTTATATTAGTCTAACTATCCTACCTCCTTGCTCCTCCAGCGCATTCTAACACCACCTTCTCCTCGACCTCCTGCGGTTTCAGCGTTCCTCACACTAAACTGAAATCTATCGCTGATCCGGCAGCAGTTCGTAGTCACCGGAAGTCCTGAACTCGCTCCTGGCATCTGTTGCCACCTGCATCGAGTTTGCGCCATTTAAGTCTCAGCTAAAGATGCATCTATTTCGCTCAGTTTTCCGAGCACCTCAGTGAACTTGTCTTATTCCTGTATGCTTTGCCTGGTTACCTGCGCATGGTTCAGCGCATGTTACAAACCAGCGGCCCTGTGTGTCTTTTTGAGCTTTTTCGTACTTGTCTAATAAGAGTGATGCTTGTGAGCTTTCGCATGCTTGTCTAAGCACCATGCCTTATTTATTAACTCTTGGTTACTCTTTCTTATGTAGCAAGTTGTAAAGCTTCTGGACAGAGATTAGGTTCATGAGTTGCTGAACAAAAATACGTATTACTATTATTATAAATACGTATTACTATTATTATAAATCGAAAGTTAGCCAATATCATAAATAACAGTAAAATTATGCTGAACCAACAGCCGGTGCAGCCCTCTCGACGTGCTTACACTTTCGTTTGACAAGAAAGAATACAGGTATGTCGGGCTAGTCTTAGGAAAGATGAATACGGCTTATGTACAAAGAGCCAAGAAAGAAATGTACTTCTCTTAGGGCACTAGTTAATACTAAAACTAATAATAAGACAGTTGTACAATATCCTAAAAAACTAAATCTGTTACTATGCACTTTATATATTCTTAAAGGAAACATCAAATTGCTTTAGTGACAACATGCACAGTGTCAGCATGCATATGCACACCACGGGCATTGCCCACGAAGGAAGCATACACTACGAGGAACGCCTGGGTTTTAAGCTTCTTTATAAATGCCATCAAGTCACAGAGTGTCGTTATGAAAAAGGCCAGCAGCATTGCACGCACGAATGAAAAAAGCCAAACATCCAGCCAGAGCAGCAAACATCCAGCCAGAAGCGTGAAGCAACTGCTGGTCGTCCAGTCAGTCATCAGCTTCAGATCAAGGCTGCAAGCAGAATTTCGGCCCGATTAATTGCAGCACTCTTTACCTCGGCCAGGCCAGCAGCCTGATCAATAGGCCTTGACCCTACATGACCGGTGCCTGTCTGACATGCACATGCTGTGAAGAAGCAGAGCGAAAACTCCGAGTAGCAAGCAATAGGAGAGGCAAGCCTCAGGGACTCACTGATACACACATGGACATATCTTCGCTTGCCACTAAGCACAAAACCGCTCAGTCGGCAGTCATGGCGAACGAGCCGATGCTGACGACATCGGTGTCTCGCCGAAGTATACGACATTGGTAAGGTAAACGACTGCCATTGACCTGTCTGTGCTGGGATGCAGTCCGAGTGGAGATCGCATGCTATCACCACCGGATAAAGCTTCCTCCCGATATACAGGGAGTGAAGGAGAACATCTCATTACTGACCACCGGTTGGAGCCCCCCAACTAATCCTTCGTGCGTTTTAATCTTTTGCACTATGACCATATCAAGTCCAAGCACTAAACACCTGCTTCAGCTGTACTAGCTACTTCTTTGACAGCTTGCTGCAAATGCTGAAGAAGACACGACCAAGGAAAGAGGGCATCAATCTACTATCTCAGCCTCGAGTGTCCAATTCTACTGAAAATTGCTCGGCATCTCCGCCACTTACGCCTGCATTGTCCAGCGAAGTCCTCGTTGTAGCTAACCTTCCTTTCGAGTGCCACTTGCATGTTTTCCACAAGCCCAAGGCACAGTCAGCTCGACAAGAATAGAAGCTTTTAGGGGCACTGACGACAGGAAAAGATTCGTCAGCTGTACCTCAAGGTTTAAACCATGCCGGGAGTGCCCGCCACGACCATCACACAATTTTTTCTTACAACCTTCCTGTTAGCGCCCGGGCTTCAGCAGACCACACATAGCAAAAATTCAACCTTCTTGTGCTGAACGACCCTGGGTCTTAGCCCAGGAGTAAGGTGTTAGCACTTTTATGATCCAGGTAGTGGGTTCGAGTCCTGCAGCAGGCAAGACGCTATTCCCCATTGCAAACAAGGCGCTAGCCCCAACGGCTCTTCTGCAACCATATGAATGAGGCTGCCGAATCAGCTAACCTTGACTATTTTTTTATTTTTCAGAGAGAGAAATATATATATATATATATATATATTGCTAGAGCTGCTCATTAAGCGAGCCCACTAAAACTACTCCCGGTGGAGGAGCCAGAGGAAGGGAAGGGGGGCACTTGCCCTGCTCCCCCACAGCAGAGCAGCGACCTAGGCTGCTCCCTGTTCCTACACGACCCCCCCCCCAACCGTCACCAACGACGAAATTATGTCATTCCCATTCGAAGAGCAACCGCCGAGTTCGTGTCGAATAAACACTTTAATAGCTGGCTACAATGTTTCGTTAATTTCGGGTATAGCCCCGCCCACATGAAAATCTTGCAGGCGTTGTTTCTTACATAAAAATTTTGCAAGTCTTACCTAGATAATAAAAAATTGATTAAAAGACGAAAATAGACTAAAATCCTGGCTCCACTACAGACTACTTTTGTCGTCAGACGAAGCAAAACAGAGGATCTACGTTTCTAGTGCCAATGGCACCGGATGCTTCTACAACTGAGGTTAACTCACAATAGGGCCAGGTGAAACTCGTGCGCGACGACCCAGCTAGGTAAGAATAAAGCCGTCCGTGAGCCAGGCAGGGCCTTACATTTATCTAGCAGATAACGTTCAATCCAAGCGCTGGCCGAATCTCAGGCGAAGGGTACGTGTCAGTTTGCGTTCAGCCAATTTGCGCAGTCGGAGCTGCCAATTTAGCAGGCAAGCCGCGAAGAACCAAACCAGTAAAATCTACGCTACTGCTGTTTCGTAGAAAGTAAATTACATTGTGTCGCCCAGCTGTTTCGCCATCAGGTGCCTTATGAGCACCATGCCAGACAGTATTGGATAACGCAAGAACGCGCCTGGATTCAAGCACTTTATCGTGGCAATATCCTGACTGCTAACTCCTGGCATTCTACAGCTAAGACTGCGCTTCGATCGGATGTAAGCAGTGTCTAAAGAGCATTAAAAATCGTACACCGTGGGCTCGCCGGGTCATGCTGTAACATCGCAGCGCGCGCCTACCTTAACGGATCACACTATGCATCACTAATGGGATTCAGAACGCGCCTCTGAGCACCAAGCATTAGTTACGCGGAATGTAAATTGGTGGGGTATATGCTGTCCACGAGGTTGGGGTTTCTTGGCTAGTTAGCGGGCTGCACACGCGCACTCACCTAGCCTATATACTTTGGTAAAGTAACGATCTACGACAGAAGGGTACGTGTCAGGATCTGCATGCCTGAGCAGCTCCTCATCATTATCCACCAAATCTTCTTCCATGGCGACGGCGGCGTTTGGATAAGAAGGAGCACGCGCAGCTGGCACAGAATACGCTATAATGGAATGGCTGTATACGACCTTCGGCAAGAGGACACACGAGTTCTGCCGCAAACTTTACTGAACCTGCATTTATGACCATACCTTCGTCGACCGAATTGATTATGTATATAAATGGTGGTCGTATTTACGATATAGCACATAATTTTGATTTTTATTAATCTGGGAAATGCTCTATACCTAACGCCGGTTAGCCGACTCCGCCAAATATGTTTGCCCCAACCGGTCCTTCAACCAGTTGTCGCCGTCTAGTGCTCTGTGGCTTCCGTTTTTCGTGGTACAAGTAGCACTCAACTCGCTGAAATACGACTCCGTTACACCTCAGACCAGCCAATGCTATTTAGGTCATGTAAAAAGAGCCACAGCAATAGCTGAAGCAAGAATCGAGTTTCTTGCGTCGGTTATTGCGATGGCTCTTTTTAGGCTTTCATGCAGAAGAAGAATTTTCTTCGTTCAGCATGGCCATTCCGACCTCGTAAGATAAGGAGGGCAACGAGAAGGTGCGCACGAGCAACCAATTGCGCCTCAATTCGGTGACGCAGCTAAAAAAAGGCGTGGCCGTTGGAATGAGTCGAGGCAGAAGCCGCGGTTGTGACGATTTACAAAAAGCCTTTGCAGCTTATTGAAGCAATTTTTTGCAGTCGACCAGGCTGCGCTGTCGGGCTAGAATGACAAGAAGCGGCTTGGCTTATATTTAAGGTTATTTAACCTAATTATTACGCTTAGCAAACATTAGCAGCCATAGGTAATACCTACTCACACAGGCTTTATTTCCGTAAGTCTCTTTTCTTATATCTGTGCAGAATGTGCAACCGGCATAAAGGAAAGTTCGTTTTCACTGAGAATTAAAACTCCCTTTTAACTGCGGTTCGACGAAATAATGAAGAGTCTCCATTCAATTGGATAACAGCACTTTTTCCATTTGGCTACCTAGACCTTCGACGTTGCAGCAATAGACTAGTGAATCCTTCGTCGAAAAGTACGGAAGAAACTTCTTTTCTCGATGTCTATGCCACGAAAATGTAGTACCCGGCGCAGAAAATGTTCTCTTTTAATCTAGTACCGGGGACTTCAGCCGACTCCTTGGGCAGATCAAGGTCTCTAAATAGTCATTAAGTTCAGCTTGTGACATTACTTTAGTTGTTGGAACAAAAAAGTATGCTGTCATAAACGTCAGCTTCGGTTGAACTCACATCGCTATCAGTCAATATATTATCAAGTATAACAGGTGGAACAGGAACTCCCATCTCATCTCAGTGCGGTACAAGTTACAACGGTAAATTTGGATATTCAATTGTATGCCTGTGCTTCTTGCTGAAGCTCTGCACACAAGCGATGCAGAAATGGCAATCCGAACATGGTCACCTTGTTCTCTCCAAATCATCGGTACTCCAGATGGCATGAATTTGCTTTAAACTGCATACCATTGTCACGAATTTTTTTTACATCCGGCTTTCACACCATACGTGGTGCCTACGTCTTATCCTGATCTCCCAGTTTACGTGATGCTAATAATAATAATAATGCATTTGATATAGCCCCCTCAGAGAACTCAATCTCTGTCTAGGCACTTTACATTTGCTGAACACTGGTGTACAAATTTAGTAACTGGAAGTCGCTGCACTTTTGTCGAGAATCTCCTGCAGATGTAGCAAAACTTGTGGTGAGAATTTTTATTCTTTCTTGGCATTATAAATCACAGCCATCCGTTGATTTAAACAACTGGGTATACCAATTAACAAAATGGCTAAATGTTCTAGAAAAAAGTAACACGCAACATGTATGTCATTAGGTGAGTGTCACAAGTAAACCTAACGAAAGCCAATATATCATTATACATAATTCGTAATGTTAAGTGCATCCGATCTTTGATACAAAAAATCTACCTAACCTGACGTGCCCAAGCAAAACAAAACGCACCATAAATCATGTGGGATGAATATTTGATAAATAATACAAATGCCAGACTCTTGATGACATGCAGACCAGTGTATTGCATATTCATACACGTCAATCACACCGTCACTACTTGGCGTTGGCTGCTACAAAAATCACATGAAATTTGGTGAGCAGCCAAAATTTAAAAAAAATATCGGAAAGTTGCTGTAAACTGTACCAGAACAGAAAACTCAAATAAAAATGGACGATGCAGTCGCTTCAGTCTGTAACTTCTTCTAATTGGTGTGCAAATGAAAGGGAGGTTGTTTCTGATTTCCTATGAGAGCAGATGTAAAAAATTACATACTGTAAATTCTGCAACAAGTATTGTTGTTTAATCAATCTATCTGCATGGATTCTTCATTTTTCTTCAGCTAACCATGCAACTCATTTCTTCAATTCAGTATTTGCATTAAATTCAAGATGACCAGGGAGTGAGGCGAAGGACTATTGCCCATATTAAAAGTTCTTGCCGTTTCCACAAAAAGGATAGTGACACTAGCATCACCATGTATCTTTGCTTGTTATTTAGGATCCAAGATGCTTAGCTATCGATGCCCTGGCATTCCCTGTTATTTTTCGGCATAGCAATACCATTATGAGCGTAGGATAGGCATGAGTTGCTTGCAACCATTCAGAGTACTCGATGGTCTGCAAGCATAATACATGAACATCACTTAGCAAGAAAGAGGTCCCAGTGGGCAGTGACGGCCGAGGGAGAGATACAGGTGTGCTCAGACAACTCAATCTTCAATTCAAATCTTCAATTCAATTCAATTCAGGTTCAATCTTCAATTTAGGGCCTTCGTACAGTTCGACTAAAGACATTTCAATTGATACCGCGCTGGTTTGGTCCAGTCGTTAAGGTGCTCGTCCTGATCAAGGTTTGGCCGAGGTCGTGGGCTCGAGCCCCATGGCATATGTGAAGCGCCTGAATAGTTCTCTTAGCGTGCTATACAAATGAATTATATTTGTATACCATACCGTTAAGAAACTGCCGATTGATAGGTAGACACTACTGATAAAGACTTCATAATCTGATGTTACTGACAGTAAGGCTGCACGTAATTTTTAAGCCCGCTGGACATAATTTGAAGTGTACTTGTGATCATAGAACTCCTTAGCTTAGAATTTAAAGATCTTATAAAACATGAGCTCACTTACTGCGTTTACCTCCTTGAAGCTTTTCCACATATTGATGAGCTTCTGTAACGCTGAAGGCTCGGCGGAGTAGGCTTGACGTGCCGCTTACCTAGTGGAGTAACCTAGCGCCCAATGCCGTTCGGTGCGCGCCTACACGCAATAAGCTGGCCGCCACGAAACGAGCGTTCTGGCGCTGACCTATTTACCGTTACTAAAGGGGGTCGTGAGTCCGCGGCGTGAATTGGAAAGCGAGACACACAAATTGGGGATTTTACTGAGCTTTATTCGGAAGCGCACGAAGTCGCTGCGCGTCTAGCTCAGTTTTATCTCCACACTCCTCGCACGCTCTCAACAGCACCTACACTCTTGCGGAGGGAATACGTCTCCACACTTAGGCTACTTACGTCTATAGTGGGGAACGACCCAAATAGATGGAGCCCGAACCGGACCCTAAACCCTGACCGGAGAACTAGGACTCTGTTTCCACCTTGCGGCAGGAATACCCCACACACGCCACCTTAAGCACTCTTGCGGAGGAAACACGTCTCCACACTTAGGCTCCCTGCGTCTCTAGGGGGAACGGCCCAAATAGACAAAGAGGCCGAACCAACCAAAGAAATATCTCATACCATACCAACTACGTTTAGCTCGCACAGGCATATCTTTATGCCGAGACCACGTGCGAGCGCGCACACACAAAACATAAAAGAAATAAAATGCTAGCTCGGGCGCGATACGACCATGTTCGGTGGAGTCCACCGAATCCTCCTAGCGCTGTCTCGTCCTGTTCCGTCGATCGCCTGCGAACAGCCCGCCCTCCTCCCTCGCTTTCAGAGAAACGAGTCCGACGGCGTTGAAGCGAAGCCGGAGTGAGAAGCCAAACAAAAGACCAAGAGCGAGCGTCGCTCGACTCTTAAATACTTGAGGGCTGAGACAATGGGGCAAGAGCTTAGTGGTATTGGGCCCGACACCATGGCCCCATTACGGTAAGGAATTAATACCGTCACTACGCCACTGGAATGTCCCCTCTGTCCAGCTTGAATGGCGAATGGGTTCCAGACGATTCTTTTTGGACAGAGTGATGGCGGAGGTTGACAGGCCAGCCAACATCAATCAGCAGCTCCCGCGGTATCGGACCAATTCTAAAGGCCGAATCACTACCGCTGGTCTCAGAGCTTCCTGGCTTGCTCTTAAGCTCTTGCTCTCTAACCGCACTGGCGCTCCTCTCTGGCTCACTGCTCCAGGACAAAGGAGTTAATGCCCGCCGCCAAACAGCTCTTGTTCGCGCTAAAATTAAGCCAAGGCCAGCAAGGTGCTGTACTTCTAGCGTTAGAATTAAAGCCAATTATTAGCATCACATGTAAGGCATATTTCAACCGCTCGTAAAGCGGGCACTTAGTACTTGGTGAGCCGTAACGGCACACTAGGTAAGGCGGTTGCTCTTTTTGTATAGAGGCTCTTCTGCCGCTATAAAAAAGAGGCTGTTAAATCAGCTAGTATTTTTCAGTACCTCCGTTAAGCACAGCAGTAGATAAAACTTTCTATTGCCACAAATTGTAAGGTTCCTCTTCCTCTGAATGATAAAGAAGTTTTCTTTTATATGCAGCAGTATGTGCCACCAGCCTGCCGCCTAGCACTTTTTATTTGGAAGATTCAGCGTCCAATAATAACGTTGCATTTTGCTTGGTGCTGTAGTTATCAGAATTTTCTTATTCTTTACTTCCGGTACTGCTTCACCAAAATGTACCTTCTCATATTGCATACTTCAATTACACAATTAAAAATTGATGCTTCAACTACACTGCTATGCAGCCTGTACATATCCTTTGAATTTGAAAAGAAACGAATTGCTGCAACGATGTCTATAAGTTATTTTCACCAGTGAAAGTCGCCCACATGAAATGAGAATTTGAACGAATATATAAAGCAGAGCAGGATGGAGAAAGTGGCTTGAAACAGCTTCGTTGCAGTGGTTCACGACTTTCCGACCGATCTCGAGGCCAGAAACTATGAGCAGTTGATTCAGGCTCTCATAAATAACTGAGCCAAACTGGGTTACAGAATATCCGTCAAAGTCCGCATCATTTGTGCTCATCTCGATCATTCAGAGAGAACAAGGGAGCTTACTCAGAGAACCAAGATGAGCGCTTTCTTTAGAATATAATTGACGTTATTACCAATGTTGGGCTGATTTGGCCCACTGGCCCAAACCATCGCGACAAATCGCGATGCAAAACGCCCCGATCATGGTCTGGCCGAGGTCACGGGCTCGAGCCTTGTGGCATGTGTGAAGCACCTGAATAGAGATTATTAAGTTCTCTTTTGGCGCTATACAAGTAGCTTATATCATAAGATTATAGTCGAAAATATAAGAAAATCAACTTATTTATGAAACTTTTTGAGCTGCCATTCTTACATGACTTCGGAGTAGTTTCATGTTAATTTTGATTCATGTGCTGTTTTTTCTGATTGAATGTGAAACACAAGAAGCAAAGTTGTTAGTTTTCCCATTGGAAATTGGTTAATTTCAAATTAGGTCCTGTAATAATGCGACAAAGCTTGTCGCGAATATTGACCATGCTATATTATTCTGGGGCATAAGGAATAGGGAAATAATACTTGCAACTCCGAGATAAAATGCGTGCTAAGTGGTGCTATTTTGTTTTCATTTAAACCGCGACAAAAATGAAGGCAAGCTTCGGCATCTAGTTCATCACGTGACACGGTATCTTACTCCAGTCTGCCAAGCGTCTCTGCTAGGCTTAGTTGGGTCCTCAACCTGCCACAAGGCACTGGTACTTTTTACCGGGGGTGATCCTATCAAAGTATTCTTGTATTACCACGCCACAGACGAACCAGCTGGACGCAATGCTCGTACAATAAAATTGCAGCGAAAAAATGAGGAAGCTGACTAGAATAGTAGCAACTTTTAAAATATTGCATACGAAGTAGATCGGAAGCGGCCATCTGTTGGTCCCCAGCCAGCTAGGCAACGTCAGGCCGAAAGAGAAGTAGCATGCAGTGACCCCCTTCTTTTAAGCAGCAGGGCGTGCCAATAATCGATTATTTTCTGAGCGTCGAAACGTATTAAGCTGAATTCCTCGATACGAATAGCAGGAATTGTTAGGACTGGCCTTGAGGATTTGACCCCCAAAGAAGATTTCGGCGCGGCTGCGGCAATCCTCGAACGAGGATTCGACAGACTGAAGCTTCGATCGATCGATCGATAATCCTCTGTAATCAAACTGAAGTTTCGATCGATCAAACATTCTCTGTAATCGAAGATTGATGAATTATGGCCTACAAAAGTGTTGAGTAATCTGCATCGCCGCCATTGCTGATACCTTCAGTGAACGATCTCTCACTTTGGTTTTGATCTACGTTGCAGTTTCTCATGCTGTAATTCCGGAGAGCGGATAGCTCAACCTCAGCCCAGCCCGTTTTAATACGGCTGCTCTGTCGCAAGTATGGCCTTAATGAACAAGGAACTCTTCAGGTCCAAGTGATGCGTCTACATATGCCTTTAAAAAGGCAGTGAAAATTTTTATCTTTTTAGATTCCAAGGAACAACTATAACTGCCATCTCTTACTGTAGAACTCCTACAGTGTGCGCCTACAGTGCTGGGGATATGCTGCAGCGGCAAAACTAATCATCTCCTGATCGACACAATGAGTCAGCACTTCATTGTTCCAATATTGTGGAAATTGTATGCTGCTGCTGCTGCCCTTGCTATTTCAAAATATAGGGCAACCAGAGGCCGTCTTCCATAGTTAAACGCCGAAAAAGAATTCGCATCGAGCGGGAAGTGACCCGGCAACATCTGCGTTACCAGTCTAGTGTTCAAACGTATTCAGCTCTCGAGACTTATTCTGCCTTCAATATTCAACACAAAGCTTTAAAGCTTCGGCTTTAAATTTCCACTTTAGTGCTCCAGCCGAATCCCGGTACACTGTGCATGAGCACGCATACTCATAGTTGCAAATTTGGTGCCTAGCTGCAACCATTACGCATGCTGCGACCATCGACCGGATATCGAATATCCCGCCGCTACACCAGCAAGATTATAGAGTGCGTCCGTCGCCGATTGCGAGATCGTGAACTAATTGCTGTGAGTGGTCTGTTTTATTTAACCACCTGGCTACATTTGATCTTGCTTTAACCACCGTTACACCTAGCTAGTTCCAGTCTGGTTTTAGAGCTAATCACTCCACAGTCAGTTTTGCTTCGGTTGTATAACGGCCTACTTGGGAATGCAGACTCCGGCAGAGTTTATCTGCTTGTTTCGCTAGATCTTTGGGCAGCTTTTGATACTATCGATCACCAAGTCCTTCTCGAGCACCTCTCATCTCGCCTGGGTATCGCTGGGACAGCACTGCAACGGCTTAAGGATTATCTCGGTTGGAGACTCGGTGGGAGAGTATTGATGTGAACGGAAAATGTGGTACCTCAGGGCTCCGTGCTGGGTCCAGTTCGTTTCATGGCTTATACCCTCCCTGTCGCCGACGTGATTGCCAGCCACAACCTAGGCTTTTACTTCAATGCAGATGACACTCAGTTGTACCTTTGCTTTGATCTCTCCCAGCCCTCCAGCATTTTGAATTCTCTCAACTCCCTTGCTGCATGTATTGATGACATCTGCACATGGATGGCAGCAAATATTCTTCAATTGAATCACAATTGAACCAACTTACTGGTTCTAGGCAAATCAAGTGTGATTCAGAAATTGGAAAATCTAACGCTCAAAATCGGCTTTGCCAGCATATTCCCTTTTTGAATCTGTACGAAATCTAGGTTCCTGTTCCTAAGTGAGCTTTCAATCGACGACCATATCAGCTCCACAGTTGAGTCTGCCTGCTTTCAGCTACATAACGTTGCTAAAATTCGGGCTTGCTTAAACAGGGATACTGCATCTAAACTGGTCCATGCATTTGTGACATCCCGTCTCGACTTATTCTAACTCACTGCTTTCTGGTCTACCGGCCTACGCAATCACGCGTTTACAGTTTTGTAATAGTAATAACAGTAAAGATAAATGTACATAGTACCTTAAGGGAATTGCATCTTTTTTAGGCACCTTGCATATGTTGGATAGGAAGCTTTTCATTACAAAGTGTCAACCAATATGCATAAGCATTCAATAGACAATTCAGACTGACCCAGCAAATGCTGTGAGGAACAAGCATATTTTTAGGTTCTTTTAAAATGTGGTCAAATTAAGAGATGTCGTGAGCTCCGGGCTTTGGGAGCATAAGAACTGATGGCAAGGCCTCGAAAGAATTCGAGGCTAGTTAGAGGCATACTTAAACGGACTGAGCCAGAAGCTGGCTTAAGCAGCCTCAGCCAGTGCGCCTTTATGCGCTGAGCGATCCCACCTTGACCTGCAATGTAGCACAGGATGACTCGGCCACAGACAACTGCTGATTGGATGGACATCACTTGTCCGTGGGCCAATCGAACTTCCTATGCTACAGCAGCTACAGCTGATCAGAGTGTGTTCTTCAAGAGAAGCCAATGGCTACAGGATTCATATGCATAATGACTCGCACAGCGAATAGCTACCATTTAGTACTAGTATATTTTAAACATATTCTTTGCATTTTTTTATCGAACCTGCTATAATCATGTATTGTGCCGAGCTGGTTTGACCCAGTGCTTATGGTGCTCACCCCAACCAAGGTCAAGGTGAATTTACTTGATGACTGCTGCCGTAGGCTCGAGCCTAGTGGCATAAGTGAGGCACCTGAATAGAGATTAAGTTCTCTTGAAGTGCTGTACAAATGAATATATATTTTTGTCAGTTGAATTACTAAAGCCATAATTTTCACGAAAAATGACTGGTGAATGACTTCATTATTATTATTATTATGACTTCACGTCAGCGCTTCATCTGATAAGAAGAGCCTGTATTATGTTGTGAAGCCTAATTGGGAAGTATCCGGGATAGGGGGCCAGGGCAGGAGAATAGAGCGACCTAAAAGTGAGTGACAGAACTTTAAAGTTGCTATGCTGCTTGATGAGGAGCTACTGCAGGTCAGTGAGAAGCGGTATATCGTAACAGGTGCAAATTTCTCGACAGAATAGCCTAGCTGCCGAGTTTTGCATTAACTGTAAGCGTCTTATTGCACAGGCACAGAGGACCTGAGAGTATTGAGTTGCAGAAGCCTAGACAAAAATACATAACCCAGCACGGCTATGACACCATTGCTTAAAGCAGGACCCAATTTGTGCAGCGGTAAGCAGCTGAAAGTAGGCAGACTGAACTGTGAAGCTGATGTGGTCACCTAATAAAAGGCCACTTTGAAACAGGGATTCTGAGATTGCATGCAGACACTACAGCAGCTATTCTGGTCGAGTTCACTTTGATGATGAGGCTTTCGAATTTCTGAGTTATTCTAAGTTTAACCATAAAAAAAAAACAAGTTGGATTTAGGCATCATTCAATTTGAAATATTCGGCTGCATCAAAATGAAAATTTCAGCAGCATAAATAGCAGGGGAGTTGAGCGAGTTTGACATACCCGAGGGCAAAGAGGGATTAGAACATAGGTATAGCCAAAGTGCAATCTTCATAAAAAAAACCTAGATTGTGCTTGGCGATTACATCGGCAAGCGGGAGAGTATTAACTGCGAAAAGCGGACCGAGTGCAGAGCCCTGAGGTGCCTGTAACTTGGTGGTTCTTTGGATGATCTTTGCCCTTATCCCTTGCCTTTGTGGCTATGTGCAGTCAGTCACACATGGAGATATATTATGTAACTACTTACACAAGACAGCACCAAATCTATGCAGAATCTATCTAGAAGGATAACAGTAGGTATGGGGTCTTGAAAGCTTTCACATTTCTCAGTCGGGTATACTAACATCCGAGATGAGGTGGCAGGCATGAAGGTGGACATTGATATATAGCAAGGAATGGGTCCAGTGGGGATACTACCTTGGGTATGGACTCCGATCTATTGTATTTTGCTTGCAGTTCGCATTTTTTAGACAAACCGTATGCTCGTTGCAAAAAAAGTTGTATTGATCGATTGCATAGCAAGGATGACAGGTACTGCCACCACAACACTTCAACCGTCAAAGCCTATAAGCCCATTGCTTATAATCTCAATTAGCTGGCAACACAGCGAGCACCAAAAACCATTCATGTTTTCAATGCTATGTTTCTGTTCAGTGCTTCAATGGTTATTTCTATAGAAAAACATAGCATAGTGGCTTCATAGAGATGCAGACAAATATTGTTTGTTATGACAATACATTGCTAGCAGTACTCAAAATCAACAGTGCCACATTCTTTTCACTAATGCTCTAGATGATGTATAGGAACATCAGCACTTCAAAAACTGACCAACCGAATGATTAGGTTTCTTAACTGCCAGCCTAAATAACCCAGCATGAGTGAGGTACATCCGAGAGCAGAAAGGTGTGTGCCTGCCTGCAAAGTGCCATCAGTTACGAGAACGGCCTAATTTATACCTAAGGCAAAATCAGGGATCACCTGTTTTCAAATAGCAGCAGGTCCATAGCTGAGTACATGCATCCTGAATCCAGAGCAGAACCTGGCCTGTACACAAACCTCTATGTTAATAATAATTATTATAATGCACTTGATAAAGTGCCCTCAGAGAGCTCAATCTCTTTCTAGGCGCTTTACATTTGCTGCAAAGGGAAACGCGATTGAATCGTGAGTAATATCATGCTTGATAAACAACATGAATAACATGGTTAGGGGTGACATGCACAGGGTCGCCATGCAAATGTGGTTAGTGGCTGCATGAACAGTGTCAGCACGCATAAGCACATGAAGGACGAATCACAGGGACCCACTAAATGCTGTCTTAAATAGGTATGTTTAGAAGTTCTTTTTAAATGTGGTCAAGTCAGTGGATGTAAGATTGCAAGTCGGGAGGGAGTTCCAGGCTTTCGGAGCATACCAACTAATGCACGGTCTCCATAGGATTTGAGGTTTGTACAAGGTATTGGTAAACTGTTGGATTCCGAAAAGCGGGTGACTCTACATCTTAGAATCATGTGTGCTTTGCAAGCACCTTTTGTGACAATTTCTGGTATCCAAAGACCAGCCTAATTTGATAACCATGCACAGACTGCACACTAAGGACCTAATCAAAAAAATGACAATAAAGATTTCAATCACAAGATTGCAAAAATGAATGCACCAGTAATAATAATAATAATAATAATAATAATATATGCTTATATGCTGCCCTCAGAGAGCTCACTTTCTAGGCATTTTACATTTGCTGTGAAGGAAACAATGATCAAAGGGTTACTGATAACATGCACAATGTCAACAAGCATAACACAGAGGCGACACAGTGTCAACCTGTGAATTCGGTTAGTGGTAACATGCACAGTGTCAGCCCGAATAAGCACACGAAGAGCGATTCACAAGGACTCACTAAATGCTGTGACTAACAGGTGTGTATTTACCTTCTTTTTAAATGTCGACAAGTCAGGGGGTAGCATTACGTCTGTCGGGAGTGAGTTCCGGGCTTTGGGAGCATACGAACTAGTAGCACGGTCTCCAAAACATTTGAGGCTCCTACGAGGTATAGCTAAACGATAAGTCAGAAAAGTGGGTATACAATGGCCGCCTAGCCTGGTGGGGGAGAAGTTCTGATAGGTAGGCTGAAACCAGTGATCGAAGGACCTAAAAGTAAGTGACAGAACCTTGAAGTCGATGCGCTGCTTGACTGGGAGTCAGCGCATGTCGGCGAGAAGTGGTGTGATGTAGCAGCTGAGATGCTAACGACAGACAAGCCTAGCTGCTGAGTTTTGCAACAACTGTTAGTGCCTGGTTGCACATGCCGGTGGGCCAGTAAGCAGCGAGTTACAGAAATCAAGTCGGGATGTCACAAATGCATGGACCAATTTAGACGTGGTATCCTTATCTAAACAAGGCCGAATTTTAGCAATGTTATGTAGCTGAAAGTAGATAAGCAAGCAAGCAGTGAGTTACACAAGTCTAGATGGGTTGTGACAAATGCAGGGACCAATTCGGCTGTAGTATTCTTGTCTAAGCAAGTCTAAGTTTTACCGATGTTAAGTAACTGAAAGTAGGCAGACTTGACTGTGGAGCTGATATGGTCGTCTAATGAAAGGTCGCTATGGAACAGAACACCCAGAGTTCCTGCAATGCAACAGGAGATATGATGGCTGAGCGGATTTTGAGCATTAAACTTTCCAATTTCCGAGTCAGACTTGGTTTGTCCATGACTAGTGAGCTGGTTTTATCGTCATTCAATATCAGAAAGCTTGCTGCCATCCATGTCCGGATGTCAGCAATATATGCAGCAAGGGAGTTGAAAGAATTCGACATGCTGAAAGGCTGAGAAGGCTCAGACCAAAGGTACAGCTGAGTGTCATCTGCATAGAAGCAAACGCCTAGATTGTGATCGGCAAGAGGGAGTGTAGAAACTGCAAAAAGAAGCGGCACTGGGGGGGTTGGTGATCAATAGTATCAAATGCTGCCGAAGTACCGACAGCATGCCAGCCTACTCTACCATGTTCTACAAATGAGTAAAAGTATCACAACTGTAACCTCAAGGAGATCCTACTTGCATGGGATTGGGGAGCAAACTCAGCGAAGATGTCATCACGAGACCACTACCAGAGGCTGTTCACAATCCAGGGAGTATTAAACAAGGTCTAGAACGATGCCATTGACAACGCCATTAATGACCCAAGCTTCATGCTCAAGCTACTAACATCACACACTAGATATTTCGTGCATAAGCTTTGTTGGATGCATAGACGGCATGGCTCGACTGTTACTGGACATATAGATGGCATGGCTAAACCGGAATTTTCCTAATTCTATTGGAACTACACAACTTCTTTCATCTGAATAGCTAATAGGCACGATTCGTCAATGCAGAATGTCTCGGAATACAAAATAAGGCCGGTGCACGGATAGTAAATACTGCCATCCACGGTAGGTAAATCTATGTATGTCGGCTAGGGCATTTACACACACACCGTCGGCATGCACGATGCGACGACATAAGCGGCCAGCCGGCTCATACAGCAGCAGCTGCCGGCCCGGCGGCCATTTCAGTCGACATGCCCGCATGGACCAATCTAGCAAGTGTGCATACCAAATGAGCGCCTCTTTTCGGCAGGCGGCCAACGCTGCGCACAGCCGCGTATGGGCAAATTGAGGAAACGACTGACAAGCGACCAGTCTGGGCCGGTAGGCGAAGCTTTAGAAACCCAAGTCGTTGTCGGGATCTTCGTCGTCATAGTCGTCTCCCTCGTCAAACTCGTAATGAATGTTCGCTCGCGAAGCGGCGGACGGTACGCCACCCTCGGCGGCCGGTTTCAGGTACGGCAGCTTGACGTTCGCTCGAGCTTCCCGCTGGCTGCTCGTGAGGGACAGCTTGAACGGCAAGCCCGCTATCGGCTCCTCGTCGGCTCCCGCCTCAGGGGCGGCGGCGGCGCGCCCCGCCGCCGCCGGCTTGACGACTTTGGGTGTGATGTGCGGCGAAACCAGTACACGCCCAGAATCCAGCAGCGTAATGGCGCCGTCACTCTGCACTACCTTGCCCGAACTTTTTTTCGATGTCTGCTTGTAGCGGCAGTAGATTCCGCCAACGTCGCTGAGCAGCAAGCGAACGGCGGCGGCGAAAAAGTACTCCAGCTCCAGGAGCGACTCGCCGTCAATGCCGTCGACGTGCACCAGCGCGCATATGAATTTGACACCGATAACCTGCCTCGCGAACGCGAGAAGCTCGACCGTTCGCGACGCCGACGAGCCCAGTATGAGAAAATTAAGCGAGTCGACGAGCAACGCAACGTCCTCAGCACCGTGCCGTCGCACAACGGATGCGAGATAGTTCACATGTAATTCTTCTATATCTAGCCGCAAACTCGGTCCGTGCTGCGGCACAATAATCTCTACATTTTCACTCACGTCAGCTAATGCAGCACGAGAGCGCATGCCGGTCTCCAGGCTCAGCCAGTACACTTTGTCATAGTTCGATGCGACATGAGCTAAAGTCGACGCTAGGAGTGGATCCCCAGGACAGTCAATAGTATCCTCGATGAGATACGTCCCCTCATCCTTACCCAGGCAGAAAATGTTAGACAGCGCCATAGCGGGACTGCCCACGAGGGTGCGACTGCCCTCACATTTAAAGGAGGTCTGGGTTCCGACCATTGGGGGAACCGGAAGTCCTCTACTTCCTGTGGGCTAACCTCCCTCCACCAACCTCTTCCCATCCCCCCGTCGCTGACTTTATCGAAATTACAGTCAGCTGCAAAATCTCCTCGCAATATTTGACCCACTGTACCCTCGAAAGCATCACGGTGCTTCTTAAGTCAGTGCCGTTATAAGATTGTAGTCGTATTTCAATAATAATAATTGGTGTCAAATAGTAAACGGTGTTACAAACGCGGTGAGCGGCATCCACGCGCCGCTAGAACTAGGCAGTAAAGGCAGCCCTCGTAACGGTACCAGTCTCTGCAAACGCGCAACGAATGCTGGCGACACTTGAATCTTATATCACGACTAGCGACTTGTATGTGCAGCGCCAATGCACGCAGGTATGCCAATAGTAGCGGGACTCGGCAGTGACAAACAGTACTTAAGCCTTAACATAGCAAGTTGTAACACCGAAGGCTCGGCGGGGTAGGCTTGACCTGCCGCTTACCTAGCGGCGTAGACAATCGCCTAATGCCGTTCGGTGCGCGCCTACGCGCAATAAGCTGGCCGCCACGAAACGAGCGTTTCTGGCGCTGACCTGCTTACCGTTACTAAAGGGGGTCATGAGTCCGCGGCGTGAATTGGAAGCGAGACACACAGATTGGGGATTTTACTGAACTTTATTCGCAAGCGCACAAAATCGCTGCGCGTCTAGTTCAGCTTTATCTCCACACTCCTCGCACGTTCTCAGCTACACTAACACTCTTGCGGAGGGAATAGTTCTCCACACTAAGCGCGACCCGGACCCTAAACCCTAACCGGTGAACTAGGAATCCGTTCCCACCTGTGCCGAGGGAATACCCCAAACACGCCAAGTTATACACTCTTGCGGAGGGAATACTTCTCCACACTGGGGCTGCTTACGTGTATAATGGGAAACGACCCAAATAGACGGAGCCCGAACCAGAGTCTAAACCCTGACCGGGAACTAGAACTCGGTTTCCACCAGTGCGGCAGGAATACTCCACACACGCCAACTCAAGCACTCCTGCGGAGAAATACTTCTCCACACTGAAGCGCGAACCGGAGCCCAAACCCTACCCGGAGAACTAGGGCTCCACACACGCCAACTACGCCTAGCTCGCACCGGAAAATCCCTATGCCGAGACCACGTGCTAGCGCGAACACACAAAACACGAAAGAACACAAAATGCCAGCTCGGTCGCGATACGACCGTGTTCGGTGGAGTTCCACCGAATCCTCCTAGCGCTATCTCGTCTTGTTCCGTCCATCGTCGGCGGACAGCCCGGCCTCCTCCCTCGCTTTCAGAGAAACGAGTGCCCGACGGCGTCGAGGCGCAGAGCCGGCCCAAAGACTAAAGACACGAGGCCAAGAGCGATCGTCGCTCGACTGTTAAATACCTAGCTGAAACAATGGGGCAAGCGCCAAGTGGTATTGGGCCCGGACACCTTGGCCCATTACAGAAAGGAATTACTACCGTCCCCAGGCCACTGGAAGGGCACCTCCGTCCAGCTTGAATGGCGAATGGGTTCCAGAAGATTCTTTCTTGGAAAGAGGGAAGGCGGGGGTTGACAGGCCAGCCAACATCTATCAGCAGCTTCCGCGAGTATCGGACCAATTCTAAAGGCCGAATCGCCGCCGCTCGTCTCAGAGCTTCCTGGCCTTCTCCTAAGCGCTTCCTTTCTAACCGCACTGACGCTCCTCTCTGGCTCACTGCTCCAGGACAAAGGGGCACTAGCCCGCCGCCGAACAGCTCTTGTTCGCGCTAAAATTCAGCCAAGGCCAGCAGGGCGCCACAAACTTCATATCAATAGCGTAGACAGACCTATTTGAGAGAAACTGGGGGTTGGAGGCATTCAAAAACGGCCATGACGTTACACCAACGGTACCTTGGATTACAGCTCAAGCCAACTTAAACGCCAATGCCAACTCCGGAAGCACAATTCCCAGCCCACTACTGGGCCACAGCTTTTACGCAGCCTTGATGAGAGATTTATCGCATAATCGGCTCCCAGTCGTTATAATTTAGGAACTGTGAAAAATGAATAGCCGTCAAAATCTGGCTGATTTAGTACGCCGCCGTTTCGATGGCGTCTGGCGAACGCGATAATGTAATGTAATGTATTTCCGTCAGCAGCTTTACAGAGCCACAAAGACTATAATAATAATAATAATAATAATTCACTAGATAAAGCGCCCTCGGAGAACTTAATCTCTCTCTAGGCGCTTTACATTTGCTGTAAAGTGAAATGCTATTGAATGGTAAGTAAAATCATGCTTGAAAAATAAACCAAATGAATAATATGGTTAGGGGTGACATGCACAGGGTCAGCATGCGAATGTGGTTAGTGGCAGCATGCACAGTGTCAGCACGCATAAGCACATGAAGGACGAATCACAGGGACCCACTAAATGCTGTCCTAAATAGGTGTGTTTTTAGGTTCTTTTTAAATGTGGTCAGGTCAGGGGATGTTCTGACGCAGGTCGGGAGGGAGTTCCAGGCTTTGGGAGCATATGAACTAAATGCACGGTCTCCAAAGGATTTAAGGTTTGTATGAGGTATTGGTAGACTGTTGGACTCCGAAAAGCCGGTTGTACGATGCTTAGCCTGGTGGGGCAGTAGATCTGAGAGATAGGCTGGAGCCAAAGAATGAAGTGACCTCAAAGTGAGCGACAAAACCTTAAAGTCAATCCGTTGCTTGACTGGTAGCCAGTGCAGGTCGGCGAGAAGTGGAGTAATGTGGCAACTGCGATGCTCACGACAGACAAGCCTAGCTGCAGAGTTTTGCACCAGCTGCAATCGCCTGATCGCACATGCTGGTAGGCCAGTAAGCAGTGAGTTGCAGAAGTCGAGACGGGATGTCACGAATGCATGGACCAACTTGGACGTGGTATCTTTATCTGAACAAGCCCAAATTTTAGCAATGTTATGAAGCTGAAAATAAGCGGATTTGACTGTGGAGCTTATATGGTCGTCTAACGAGAGGTCGCTTTGGAATATGACACCTAGATTTCGAGCTGATTCAACTGGAGATATGCTGGCAGAGCCAATTTTGAGTGTCAGCCTGTCCAATCTGTGGATCACACTGGGTTTACCCATAACTAGTAAGTTAGTTTTATCATCGTTAAGTTTTAGAAAATTTGCTGCCATCCATATGCGGATGTCATCAATGCATGCAGCTAGTGAGCTTAGAGAATTTGAGGTGCTCGAAGGCTGGGAGGGATCAAAGCAAAGGTACAACTGAGTGTCATCCGCATAGAAGTGAAAGCCTAGATTGTGCTTGGCAATCACATCAGCAAGAGGCAGAGTATAAACCGTGAAAAGAACCGGACCTAGCACTGAGCCCTGAGGTACTCCATATTTCAGAGGTACTTCAGATGATCTTTGTCCATTCACGTCAACACTCTGGAGTCTCTCACTGAGATAGGACCTGAACCATTGCAGAGCAGTGCCAGTGATGCCCAGGCGAGATGAGAAGCGCTCTAGAAGAACTTTGTGATCGATGGTATCAAAAGCTGCCGAAAGATCAAGCAAAACAAGCAGAGACACTCTACCCATGTCTGCATTCCTAAGTAGGTCGTTGTACACCCGAAGCAATGCTGACTCTGTGGAGTGATTAGCTCTAAAGCCAGACTGGAACTTACTAGCAAGGTGTGAGGTTTCGATATACGAGTTCAGCTGGTCCGCCACGACCCGTTCGAGTGTCTTTGATAGGAATGGTAGAAGGGAAACTGGGCGGTAGCTGCTCAAGTTCTCTTGGTCAAGTGTAACTTTCTTGAGAAGTGGCCTGACTACAGCTTTTTTGAAAGATGCTGGGACATGACCTGAGGCTAATGACACATTAATTATGTTAGTTATGCATGGCAGCAGCAGATCAATGCAACGTAGGAGCAGGACAGTGGGAATAGGGTCCAGAGGACTTGTTGTCTTCTTTGATTGAGATACGAACTTTAGGACTTGATCACTAGTGACCTGCTTAAATGCAGACATTGAGGCGCAGCCAGGAACCGAGGAACAGCATTCTAGTGGGGATGTTGTCATCGCAGGGATGGATTCCCTGATCTTGTCTATCTTCTGCACAAAGAATCGAGAGAAGCGATCGGCTAGATCATCATTAGGATCATCAGGTAAGGAGCTAATCTGGGAACGGTTGAGGGGATGGTTTATATGGGTGTTACGCAGGAGAGTTTTGTATAGCGCACTCACAGCCTGAGCGGCTTTCAGTACGCATTCAGTAGCCAACAGGCTTCATCTCACGAAACAAAGAGAAAGTCGTGATGGCACACTAGGTAAGGCGGTTGCTTTCACGACCTCAGTCCCGAGGTCGTGGGTTCGATTCCTGTGGTGGGCGATCCTTTATCACCACTGCAAGCGGTGGTGATAGCCGTAAAGGCTCTTCTGTCGCTATACAAAAAGAGGCTGTTTAATCAGCTAGGATTTATAGGATTTATTTATTTATTTAAAGTGGGAAGCATAGCAGAGTCAGGAGAGCAGTTGAGGTAGTCAGTAGCATGGAAGTAGCAGCTCAGGACCGCTGGAAAAGATGAACCATAGTCGGCCGCATGAGAGTAGTTGTCGTTGAGTAAGAATTGTGGGAGCGAGTTCCACAGTCTAGGACCTACTGAGCTAAAGCTTCTGTCGCCATCAGTCTTTTAGCGGAGGAATGGGACAGCTAACTTATTGTCAATACAGGACCTGAGAGCACGAGGAGGCTGAAACGTGTGCAGCAGCTCAGCTAGGTATGGAGGAGCCAGGCCGTGGCGGGCCTTGTGGGTCAGCGTAAGAAGTTTGCTCTGTATCCGTTGATCAACCGGCAGCCATCCTAGCTCTTTTAGGAAAGGAGACCGATAGTTTAACCCTTCAGATTTCAAGCGATTAACATTCATACAGGTGGTGGGGAAGAATATGCATCTCTGCTCAAGCCAGCTGCCCAAACGGGAGAGTCGGCGTGCTGCCCAGTGGCAGCGCCCAGTCCTTATGGCTGCGAGGCTGAGAGGTTGCTGCTGGAGGCTGCATTTAGAAGGGCGTGCCCCTCAATGCCACCCCCCTCGAATCGTTCGTTCGCTACGAGCTCAAAAGACTAGAAATCTGCGTTCAGCCTCGAGGCTTCATGGGCCGCCGCCTTCGGCTTTTACCATACTCACAGTTTTCCTTGAATTATCGTCGCTCCATTTCGCATCAAGGTAAGATGGACTCCTGAAAGGGGTTCCATAAACTAGCGAAAACTCTAAATTAGAAATATTTAAAAGAACAAGAAATTCGAAACCATTTTTTCCAATAAGACACGAAGGACTTTGGAAGCGACTGCTGCTGAAACTGCCTGCACAGTGTCCCGATTCGCTCGTTGCGCCAGTGAAGCGAGCAGATGAGTTAAGCCTGTCTCGCGATCATTTGTCAAACGTTTTAGTGCGTGTGATTTACGATGGCAATAGAATCTCGTATGCAGTAATTGCATATGGCAGGCGCCTTAAAGAGAGAGAGAGAGAGAGAGAGAGAGAGAGAGAGAGAGAGAGAGAGAGAGAGAGAGAGAGAGAGAGAGAGAGAGAGAGAGAGAGAGAGAGAGAGAGAGAGAGACAGAGAGAGAGACAGAGACAGAGAGAGAGAGAGAGAGAGAGAGAGAGAGAGAGAGAGAGAGAGAGAGAGAGAGAGAGCAGTCAGCATTGAGATTTGGGCCTCAGCCGAGGGGTAAAGCGGAGTCGCACATCGTGATCCAGGCTTCTATCGTGGCTCCCAGTCATGCAGTAGGCAATTCTTTGTCGTCACTGAAAGTGAGAGTGAAAGCCATCGCTGCTCTTTGGCCGCTGTTTAAATGAAGCCGTCGATTCGGCCTATTTATCTTCGAAACTTACTTTAAAACCTCTTAAAAAACACATACAAAATGTCTCTGACAGGACGGTGGTATTTAAAATTAAATCCCAGCGCCTACTGAGGTATGTCGTACCGCAGGAGGATAAAACCCATATAGAAGAGGACTGGTTCTTGCTCTGCTAAGTCGAGGATACGACTTGTAATGCCCGAGTTTCGTATTCTGCCCATCTTTCAATAGGCTTCGACGCCATCTTCCTTGGGACGCTTGGCGCTTTGGGGCGGGCGCCCAATCGTGTTGCCGCTCGTGTTTTTGGGTGGCATCGCGCGGAAGCATCGTTGACCGCCAGTTAGTAAGCGCACGGTGTCCGCCGCGTTAGCAGGATTAGTAGCCGAGTCGCGACTCCGCGGAGCTACCGCTCGGTCACACGGAGCGTCCACGCAGGGGCCAGCGGACTTGGGTGAGGCGCTCGTACCGAGATTCTTTCAAACGACTGAATGAGAAAGAATGAGCTCGCCAGAGAATTCACCGTCGAAGCACGGCGGCCAAGGAGGCGAACGAAAAGCGCCGACCGCTGACTCGCACTCGCCGGGCGCTGACATTGCCGCCCGGAAGAAATCCGGCGAGGAGTTCCGCGCGCACGCGAGCGCGCGTGCGTGAGAATCGGCGCGAGAGACTCCGCCGTTGGGCCCGGCGTCTCTCTCTCTCTCTCTCTCTCTCTCTCTCTCTATATATATATATATATATATATATCTCACAGCTCTTCCTTCCCGGCTTCCCTATCGGCCACAGCTAATCAACGGCGGGCTGATGAATCGCAGGTGCTGTACTGCAGCTGCGCGCCGGCCCGTCCCGAAGCTACATTTCAAAGCTACTCAGTGGTGCGTTAGCGGAGAACAATGCCGGACCTGTATCAAAGACGATGCGGCTGTGCTCCCACAATACTTGCCAATCGAGAGACGCTAGAGTAGGGGAGAGAGAGAGACGTCGGGAGTGCCACTACTATCAGTTGCGGCTTTGGGCTGCTAAAGTTACGCGCGAGTACGTACTGCCAACCGGGACCGGAGCGGGCCTAAAGGGCTGCTTCCCCCCTCTCCTTCTACCGGCCAGGGCTGCGTATCGCCCTGCAAGCGCCAAGCGGACCGTCTGCGACCACTGCGACTACGGCGGTCCTATGCCGGCCTAGTAGCGCCTCCCTTCTCCTTTGGCTGTCTAAGGCCAGGGCCAAGCCAGTAGCTAGCCGATAAAGGAGCTAGTAGCAAGCAAAAAAAACGACACCGCCAGTACTGCCTGCTACGGCCATAGGCCAGTCAACCCCCTTCGTTCTTGCGGCTGCGTGGTCCGCACAGTCGCTGGCAGGAGCAACCGTCGTTTACTACCGTCCACCCCCCTCGACCGCGATCGCCAACCGGCCGCTATCGTCGGCAAGCATAAGGTTTAAGCTTGTTGAGCCTCGGCAGACAGCAGCTTCACGCAAGCGCTGTTAAAGATCGAGGGAGTGACGCTGCGCTAAGGACGCCGGCGCCGCACGGGTCGTAGGGTCACAGGTGAAGTTAACATTAGGCGACCTTGAACTGCTCGGCACCTCATCCCGTGCGCACGTGGTTTGACCGCGCGGTTGACCGTGGCTGCAAGCGGGCCGGCCGCACGTCGCTTTGTCTTACCGCCTGTCGCCTTGCGTCGGATCTCAAGCCATCAGCCGGTAAGACATTTCTCTATAGCACGCCCAGTTCTGCGGTATTTTCCGAGGTATTCGCCTTCTGCAGCGATTTGCCCAGTGGGCGGCTGAACGGCGTCTGGTAGCGCACACGCAGTGGCCGCCTTGGACTCGCCGGGCGGGGGGGGGGGGAGAAGAGAACGGATGCGCGGCTCTGTCGAAAGTTTCCATTCTATCTGCGATTGACAGCATTTAAAGTCGGTCATCGCTGTATATGTTTCCGTCAGGCTGTAGGGTGCTACATACTGTCCACAGTAGTCCTCGAACTCTTACCGCCTCACCGTTGAAGCGCGGCGGACAGTTGAATGCCGCCGCGAAACTCCGGACGGGAGCACCGACTGTGCCGCGTTCGATGCAAAAGTACTTTTTGGAACTAGACTGGCCTGTACATTACATTACATGCCTAGCATTAAATGAGAGGCCACTTAGTATTGCTGCTTTGAAGTTTGTGCTCGAATGCCTCAGTTGTCCACCGATACCAAGAAACTCAGATGGACGGACCAGCAGCTGAGGCGTCTTTTGATGGAGCGTGCATTTATTGGTAATACACACGATCTTGCGTTCGAGCCAGAGACGTTCTGTGGAAATAAAACGGTTCGAGAAAATAGTTCAACGTAATGCGTAGGTGAATCAAGCGTGTGAATCAAATCAAGTGTAGGTTGTAATAATAATGATACACTTGTATAACGCCCTTAGAGAGCTGAATCTCTTTCTAGGCACTTTACAGATGCTGTATTAAAAGCATTACCAAATGATAGGTGGTAACATCCGCAAGCAGCAGGCATAGTGCAAGCAGGTACATGCACACGAAGGGCGAATCATAAAGACACAGAGATCGTGAAATCCCTTTGGAATGCATCGAGCCATTAGTAGCAGCTGTGAAATGGCCTTGGCAGTTGTGGCAGCTTGTTCGCATTCGTCAAGATGTCACTGCGTATGTACGGCATTTAACGACTGACTGCTAGTTGTCACTATGCTAGCGGTCTATCTCGATTTGACCCTTAATGGGCGAAGTTCTGTGGCTACTAAACGTAATGCTTACAAAAGCTGGCCGTGTATAAATAGTGCCACGAAACCGATGAGCCTCTTCTATCTCTTGTTGGGGCCATGCGGGATTTTAAAAAGATGCAATTATGGCCGGACATGCTGGCGATTTTGCATCAATGTTTAAATCCCATCGGCCAGGCGTGACACCCTTAAAACGATACGAGTGCAGCTACTGACTTTGCCGTGTATATTTTCCGTGTCCATCTTAGTTGATCGTTGTGATTGCTTTTGTTGCCGGGTACCAGTATGGGTTGCCCACAGCTGCCTCATGAGCAATTTGTATTGTCATGTGCCCGTATGCATCCCCGTGCATTTTTCGATGTAATTTTACCCCATGCTCCTTGGCACTGTGCATCAGCGAATCGGCACATAGATTCTCAGGCTTCAGCTAGCAGCAGCAGCAGCAGCAGACCATCCATTGGTGGCCTCTCTGTCAGCTTTGGTGTCCTGCTCACATACTCACCTGGCTGAAGATGTGCCTCTCCTCACAAAGCCAGCCGAGACCTCGGCTTATCAGCGATCCCGAAAAGCTGCAGCAGGGTGGCTGCAGCTCGAATGGTGAACGTCGACGAAAGAATCTGAGAGCAGATCTTCTAAGTGAACATGTGCAATTGACTCGAAGCAAACATTTGAGGAATTACGTCTGGAATAAGCTTATTGGCCGGGAAGGTTCGCGGCAGGCTTGCTACTGGGTTTGCATGGTGCATTTTCTTGAAGGCCACCAGCAGCAAACGGTCGCTAGGCACTGCGACCCCGACAGGCAGAGGGTTGCTCTGAAGACAGGCTATTGTGGTTGGATTCTGATTGATGGCTTTGTCGTCCCTCGATCATCTAATTGATGCTTCCTTTGCTGCTCCTTCCTTGCTGCTGATGCTCAGCCATCGACCTTGCGAGTCGGAGCTGGGCTAGCGAAGTTATGTGTGAATGCTGGCTGCTCTGCTCCTGCCCGGCAGCCTCTCTCTGGCTTCGATCGTTACTGCAGCGGCACCAGCTTCAATTCGTGCCCACCACGCTTGCCAGCCACCGTGCCACTGGACATTTAAAGGGGAGCTAAAAACCCACCTGTTCCCCACCAAATGTATTCCATCCGTGGGAATTGTCCTTTGCTTGCTAGCTAGCTAGAGAGATAGATGGAGATGGGATAGATGGGGGAGAGGGAGTGAGAGAGAGAGAGAGAGAGAGAGAGAGAGAGAGAGAGAGAGAGAGAGAGAGAGAGAGAGAGAGAGAGGCACAGACACAGACAGACAGACAGAGATGGAGACAGAGTTAGAGCCACCTAGCCCAGCCCCAGTGGACGTCGAGCTAGGGCAAGGGACGGGGGGGGGGGGGGCTCCTTGCAAAGGACAAGGTCTGGGTTGATCGTCAGGTGGGAGGTGCTTGGAGCACAAGCAGAAGCAAACATTGTTGCAATCTCGCGCTCAGCTGCTGAGCTCTCTGCCTACAGTCGGGATGCTTTGTTCAGCCTGGAGCTGGTGACATGCGACAGGAGCATGCAGGATTAAGTTTTCTTGATCTTGCTGGGTTAGGCTCAAGAGCTGGGTGGGACCAGCCAGCCTAGAGTGGAGGTGTGAGGTAGTGTTAGTGTAGTAACATAGTTGCTAGTGTAAAAGCAGTTTGTTGTATACCCATCTTGCCAATTTACCTAGGCTGACCGTCGGTGTTTTTGTCATTTGGGTTGCCATTATTTTTTAAGGAAGACAGTAGTCGTGCATGCCTGCAGTGTAGCCTGCTCGTGTGTCGAGGTAGACAAATGTCGTTTTGCTGGGAGAGGGGGCCATAAGTGACCTAAACATGTTGAATTATTTGTTCTGAAGAATGCTTACCAATGTATTTAAATGACTTGACAGATCATCCAAGCATCTTTGCAGGGGGCATGCCCCTGATGATGCCCACAAGAACCATGCCTTGAACTTGCCGGGGCAGGGGGGGCAGCCACTCCTGTGACTGACAGCTGGAGGTGCTTGCCGGGCGGCTCCTGCCTTGGCTCCTGCCCGAGAGGAGCCGCCTTTGCTGGCTCTCCTCTGCTGCAGCTCATCACCTCTCTGCTGCAGCGCAGTCGCAGCCTCAGATGCTCTGCCTTGAAGGCTGCACCGCAGTATGAGCCAGTAGCTGCACTTTCGACTTTGCAGATTTAATTGATCTCCCAAGATCAGCATCCAACTAAATAATGACTTTTCGTTATGAGGGTTTGCATCGTGCTACGATTGACAGCAGCTACCTTCATACCAACTCGTGAGTGTAGCAACAGAATGCCGTTACTTTGCTGCTGTCTAGGCTGGTGATGTGCTGCATGATTTGATTTATGTTCCAGAAATACCTAAACACAAGCGTGCTGTTTTTACTAGCACTCTGTCACCGTACTTTCCTTTTTGATCACTTACTAGACATTAGGAGAGAGTTGTGAGCCGTTGACTGGCATGCAATAAGTTTCTGGCATAATTAGAGTAAAAGCTTCATCTTCTAGTCGAGACCTATTGTGCACTCTCACAGGTGTTAGCTTCTTTGAATGAAGAAGATGAAAAGTGTATGGTGGCAAATATCGCCGAATGCTTATCAACAGTAACACAGAGGCTTGTAGTTAGTGTCGTGGGTTTTCGACACTAACGAAACTATAACTTTTGAAGTTGTAGCATCGAACTTTGTGGGAGATTTTTCACCAGTCAGTTGACTAACTATAGCCGGACAACCCTCAATACCAACGTCAGCATTTCGGACTAGATCACATCCTGAAGGATGCTCCGAAAATGACTTCTCTCTCTCGGCCAAAGGTTCCACTTATTGTGTCACTGGCTTTGAAGGGGCATCAAGAATCGCCTTTTTTACCGATAGCCGGGGACTTGCTGGGCTATGCGTTGGTTTTCTTGCTACCATTCGCTGAAAAAAGTGTTTCTAGCTGTTATTCTGCCGAATGGTTAAGGTGCTCTCTGGACCGAGGTCAAGGTGAATGTATTTGATGACCGAGGTCGTGGACTCAATACGCTCACACACACACACATACACACACACACACACACACACACACACACACACACACACACATATATATATATATTAAGGTTGGCTCGGCAGAATATCACTGCCTCGATTTGCATAGACTTTATGTTGCTTGTAATTTTGTAACTTTGTGTAATCCGGAAATGTGATAGATGCAGGCAAGCTAACATAGTAGTTTGGGGAGCGGAGAGTGGCAAAGCCGAATCCAGCTACGCTCTTGGGATGCAATATGGGACACTATGTAGTATAATTTTTATTACTTGGTAGTAAGTGCTATTTCCTCATTTCCTATGCCTAAAAGTATAGACAATGACCATTGATCCTACATTTGAAATTAACCAATTTCCGGTGAGAAAACTGACATATTCGCTTCTTTTGCTTTTTGCTTTTTTCAATTCCGCAACATCTCTATACGATTATTATTATTATAAGATGCGATCGACGAGTGAGAAGGAAATGCCTTCAGGGCAGAACAGACACTGATACTGAACGTTAGTTTCAATGCGAGTGCCGAAAAGTGGCTGGCGTTTCTCGGCCAGATGTTCGAGCAACAGGAAATGGCCTGCTCTGCGGTCAGCATTAGGAAGCACGCAGTGTTTCAGGTTCGTGCCGCTGCCCATTGCTTGTTTCCAAAGTGTGCTCCACACGGGAATTTTCGCCTTGTAGGACGACACATTCGTTTATATTTGGGGCACTGGCAGAGCTGCTGGACAATTCCAGGTGAGCAATTTTCGTTACGGCTATGTTAACTTATATATCTTGTTGTCTTGACACCTCCGGGAATTGTATGCAGTAGCCTTCACTTAACAGTGGTTGACACTCGAGTCAGTGCAACAACTTTGCCCTCACTCTGGTGGCATTGGTTTCTCGGTGGCTTACTCTATTTTACCCAGTTGCTGATTGGCTAGCCTGGCTAGTTCTGGGTAGTAGTCTGGGCTGTCTTCCACTTTTGTGCAGGCTGAGTTATCTGGCATTAGGCCGAAGCAGCAGGGTCCGTGGATGTGGCTGTTGTTTTGGCAGCAGCAATGCTAAAGCAGCAGCAGTGTTATGGGAAGCGTCAGCTGCCGACGTAGCAGGTGCTGGTAGCAGCAGCAGGTGCTGGCAGCAGCAGCAGGTGCTGGCAGCAGCAGCAGGTGCTGGTAGCAGCAGCAGGTGCTGGTAGCAGCAGCAGGTGCTGGTAGCAGCAGCAGGTGCTGGCAGCAGCAGCAGGTGCTGGCAGCAGCAGTATGACTTAGAGGGTCAACTGCAGGAGCAGGGGGAAGGCAGCAGCAGCAGTGGTGTAGACCGCTTGCTCCACTCTGAAGATTCAGAGAAAGTACAGGGTGTATATGTGTACTGTATTTATGACATTTATTACTGCTACTTTATTACTGTATTCCTATGTATTCATATACGGATATGTATGCATTGTATGCCTGAGTGTGCTCGTCTTGCTAAGCAGCAAACGACTTGGAGCACTCATATGCTTTTACTTGTTGCTCAACTCACACGTAAAAGGTGCAATCCAAGCCAGTCAGCCAAATGAACTGTGTCTAATAGAGCTAAAATGTAATCCAGCTGGAAGAGCATGGTTGGGCTCATGCACTTTTTTATAACCCTTTACTGGAGGTGGAAAAAAGAATTACTGTTTCCTTGAAAGCATATGTAAAGTGCCTAGAAAGAGATTAAGTTCTCTTAGGGTGCTATACAAAAGTATTATTGTCATTACTATTATTATTGTTATGATTGTTATCAGTTTACCTATTAGGCATTTATATCATACATTCTCACATCCTTAATTAAAAAGTGAATGTATAGTATCAAGCTCAAGAGAATCTTTCATGTGTAGTGTGAAAACAAGTCGGGATGTGTATTTTAAAGACAGACTTTTCAGACTTTTTTTTATGCTGTATATATCTGTTTGTCTCCGATCATGTTCGTGACTCAAGTGGCTGTCAACCATTGTATGCACAGTATGATTGGTCATGCGATCAGCCTGACTTATTGCAAGCAGTTAATTCACGGCTGCTCTCCCCCAGCCTCGAAAACCTTGCCAACATTCAAAAGTATTTGTCTAGACTCACCAGAAGGGTTTCAAAGCTGGCATAGTGTGCTCGGGCAGTGAAGTGAGGGACGATGAGAAAGGTCTGTCCGTAAGCCGACCTGCCAGTGGCAAGTTTGCACTGCTTGATGTCGCCGACTGTGCAGCAGCAGCTCTCCCGATAAGTGGCTGACTATTGCTTCAGCGGCAGTTGGGAGCTATAAAATTTGTTGGAGACATTTGTAGTCATAATAATGCTTGCCACTTATCGCTATGATAGGCTGTGCCGAATATGCTCGCAGCGACAGCCTTTGCTGTCAGCTTCTTTATCACCGGCTCCGTGATCTATATGGTTTAATGCATAAGCCCTTGGCTTTGGAGAATGTCGATGCAGAGCAACCACTGCTGCTTGCTTGACTAGGTTCGGGTTTCATTAAACTTGACGGTTATCCAGCTTGAGTCTACGGGACCGTGGCCTCAAGGGCTCTCTCTCTCTCTCTCTCTCTCTCTCTCTCTCTCTCTCTCTCTCTCTCTCTCTCTCTCTCTCTCTCTCTCTCTGGGGCTGTCTTCGTTAATTCTTTGGCCCTGTTTGTTCACCCCACCCCACACATCCCGAGCTCTTTTTCTTTTTACTTGTCTCTTTTTGTCTTTTACTTTTGCATCTTAAATGTCACGTGAATGTCTTGCTACCATAGTGTGGCATAATATCGGCCACAGCGTGCTTTAGGTCAGCCTGTCAGTGTGCCGGCCACCAGATTCAATTTCGAAAGACATGCTTGATAGCGCACAGTATGTCTTAGAAGTGGAACCTCGGTGTGCTACCTATGCATAGGATGACTGGACATTGGGCAGCCACAGCCACGATTTTTACGTTGTGGATTACCAAGCATCTCGTGCAATGTCAAAAATTGCTACTAGCTGCAGAAAACTATCCCTTCTGAAATATATCATAATTGACTGTTCTCTGTTCCAGGGATGCAGGCGCCAGCAGGTTCAGCCTATTTTCAGGTACATACAGGCAGGCTGTGAGCTTTACTGCAATCGCTTCGATAGTGTTTTGAGTGATCTCGTGCCCATTTCTCGTGCAGTCATGAATTAAATGGCTTTGTGACTGTGCCAGGCTTTTTTAAATCAGTGAATGCAAAATGGAATATTGCTTTGGAATATTGTCCTTCGGCTTGCTCGCATGGTGTGGCACGTGGTATTCGGGTATTATCCTCACTGTGGCTCACGGCTTTAAGGTGAAATGTTATTGCCGTATACTGGGATTAATTAATCGCGCCTTCTAAGCTTCATGTGAAAACAGGTATAATCGTGTGGATCGTGGCTGCTGAACAGAATCTTTGCTAGCTCCGGTGGTTATAGCATCGCGAAGTCAAATCTGGTTTCTGCTCGCCCTTTTGCTGGCGATCCCAACAAACTCGACCTTCGAATCTGTTCCTCGTTCCTGCTGCTCCCCTGAATTACTATTTGTGCTTGCTGCGGTTGATCATGCTGAAAACCACATTCCCATTCAGGCGGTCCTTGCCAACAATCCACTGACTTAATTTCGTAGCTGTCGTGCAAGGATGCCTTCCACCGATCCTGTGGCTTAGGGATGGCATTTTCGGAGCTCCCCTTGCGGTCTTACCACAACTGCCACACGATCACTACAGACCTTGTTTAGAGTCAACTGAACAGCAAACAATCCTATTGCTGTGACAAGCCGGTCTGTGGCTAATAATAATAATGATGTCGTTTGTATATCATCATATGAGAACTTAATCTCTATACACGAGCTTTACAACTTGCTTTAAGAGAATTAATACCGAAGCGTTAGTTGCATGCACGATATCAAGCAAACCAATGCAAACAAGGATGGTGTTTAGTACAGCATGCTAAAGCAAACATAAAGACACTCATGGCCATCGGTTAGGCAGAACTTTTGCTAGTAAGATGCACTTAATGATTCACAGGTACACACACAGGGCACACTTAAACAAAAAACAGACAATTTCACTGGGGTGAAGTGAAAACGGACCAGAACAGAACTCACTTTTAGATGAGACTTAAAAAGATGTGAGCTCATTGCATGTAGTAGCCATTGGGTTCCAGACTTTCGGTGCACATGAGCAATCCTTTGATAGGTTTGGCTCTGAGCTATAAGAAAACTTCACACCCCACAGGGGTAGTGCCGGTGGCTGCTGATGCTTTACACAGCCGGCTTTACGTCGACGGTAGTCGTAAATAGAATGCTGTATATACAACAATCAATATTTGTTGCTGCTGAAATCAGCCATACATTTTCTTCATGAGCTATCTGTTTTGTACTCACAATGTGCACCATTGGATTTAGGTATGGCGGTCTATATCAAAAGCATCACGCTTAATTCTGAGTATGTACCCCAAGTTCTCAGTACACCCGGTGCATATACCGACGAAGCTGCTTGAGGTTGAGCACTTCCTTCCTATTTTCTTTTATAGGGTACGAGCATCTTAAGGATACTTCTTTAGTTTTGACCACAGAGGTCGGCTTGTGTGTCTTTCTTGCAAAACCCAACGGTTCTGCATTTTAAGCTTGCATTCGAGTGTCGTTAGGGATTAATGTGTGCTTACCTCCCATGGCATCTCAGTAGTATGCTGACCAGAAAAAAACTCTGCCTTGCAGTTACATATGCATCTCGTGGATTTAAGTGATTTCTTATCGTATCGTTTGTTTCTAGTTGATCAAAGCGATGTTCAAGGAGGCCGTATGCTATACTTTCTGGATGATGGCTGTGGAATGGATACGAGTACGTAATGCTGAGTTATGACGCATGCTTGCGAATGCTCTCATTTCGCTATTAATGGCCATTTGCATGCATGCATACTACATTTAAAAGTCTGCACGATGAGCGAGAGGCTACATCTTGCTAGAGCATCTGGTGCAAATCAAAATGGCAAATTGGACTTGTGTCTGCGTCTGTGCTGCATAGGAACGGATTTTAGAAATAGCATGGGTGCTCTCAGCTGCGGGCTGGGTAGCTAGCAGCTTTGTTTGCCGATCGATTTCTCTGAGTGCATGAGTTGCTGTTAGTTAGGTCTGTGGTGGCACAATTTGCTAATGATTCCGGTAGAATCGGCAAATGAAATAAAGGCTATTGTCGAGTTTTGTGAAAGAAAGACACCACGTCCCTAGTAGGATGCATATTATTCAATTTTCTAGTGGTGCCACTTTCTCTGTTCCTGTTGCTGTTGCTGTTCCATCTGCTCCTTCCATCATGTTCTACGAATGAATGGCAGGTATCAGTAGTAGCAGAGCCTAGAAGTTACTGTCTCCTATTGAAAATCAGTTGGCACGAATTTTGCCTTTAATTTCGGAAGTCATAGGCGCAGCTCTCTGGAGATGATGCGACATATCTCCAATCCTTCTAGAGCACCTCTCATATCGCCTTTGCTTCACTGGCACTGCTCTGCAATTCAAGTCCTATCTCAGTGGGAGAATCCAGAGTATTGACATAAATGGACAAAGATCATCTGAGGTACCTCTGAAATATGGGGTACCTCAGGGCGTCCGGTTCTTTTCACGGTTTATACTCTCCCTCTTGCTGATGTGATTGCCAAGCACAATCTAGGCTTTCACTTCTATTCGGATGACACTCAGTTGTACCTTTGCTTTGATCCCGATTGATCCATGATTTTACTCACCATTCAATTGCATTTCCCTTTGCAGCAAATGTAAAGCGCCTAGAGAGAGATTGACTTCTCTGAGGGCGCTTTATCAAGTGTATTATTTTTAACATATTATTATCCCAGCCGTCGAGTACATCGAATACTCTCAACTCCCTTGCTGCATGTATTGATGACATCCACACATGGATGGCAGCAAATTTTCGTAAACTAAATGATGATACAACTAATTTATTAGTTATGGGCAAACCAAGCATTATTCAGAAATTGGAAAACCTAACGCTCAAAATCGGCTCTGCCAGCATATCTCTTGTTGAATCTGCACGAAATCTAGGTGTCATGTTCCAAAGTGACCTTTCGTTAGACGACTACATCAGCTCCACGATCATGTCTGCCTACTTTCAGATACATAACATTGTTAAAATTCGGGCTTGTTTAGATAAGGGTACCAGGTCTAAGTTGGTCCATGCATTTGTGACATCCCGTCTTGACTTTTGTAACTCACTACTTGCTGGCCTACCGGCCTGTGCAATCAGGCGCTTACAGCTGGTGCAAAACTCTGCAGCTAGGCTTGTCTGTCGTGAGCGTCGCAGTTGCCACATCACACCACTTCTCGCCGATCTGCACTGACTACCAGTCAAGCAACGGATTGACTTCAAGGTTTTGTCGCTCACTTTTAGGTCACTTCATTCTTTGGCTCCAGCCTATCTCTCAGATCTACTCCCCCATCATTTTATCGCTCACTTTTAGGTCACCTCATTCTTTGGCTCCAGCCTATCTCTCAGATCTACTCCCCCACCAGGCCAAGCATTGTGCCACCTTCTTTTCGGCATCCAACAGTTTACCAATACCTCGTACAAACCTCAAATCTTTTGGAGACCATGCATTTAGTTCGTATGCTCCCAAAGCCTGGAACTCACTCCCGGCTTGCGTCCCAACATCCCCTGTCTTGACCACATTTAAAAAGAACTTAAAAACACTCCTATTTAGGACAGCATTTAGTGGGTCCCTGTGATTTGTTCTTCATGGGTTTATGTGTGCTGACACTGTGCATGCTGCCACTAACTACATTTGCATGCTGACCTGGTGCATGTCACCCCTAACCACATTGTTAATATTGTTTATCAAGCATGATATTACTCACGATTCAATCGCGATTCCCTTTGCAGCAAATGTAAAGCACCTAGGAAGAGATTGAGCTCTTTGAGGGCGCTTTATCAAGTGCATTATTATTATTATTATTATTATCCTCCTTGGTGCTGTCCCATTGGGTTATTTAGCGCTATATTAATGCAGTAAACTGTTGAGCTGCATTCACATGTTGTTAACTGTGTTTTTGTCCTCTGGCAACATGAACGTTGCTCACTGTGTAAGCTGCACATAAAGCACATAAAGCTGCTTAAGCAATAGATAAGCTAAACAGGGAGCTCCAGTCTCATTCCTTTTGGTAGCCAATTATTATTAATAGTTAGCATCCATTAGCATCCACAATAATTAGCAAATTATGGTCCACCGTTATTGCAATTGCACATCAGCTAGGGCAGCCAATGGATTCAGGACCCTCTTGGCAATGCTTCTTTGCTGCATCATTGTGGGATGCAGGTGTGGTGGCGCTTGCAGTTGTGTGTGGATGTGAGATTTGCAAAGCAGGGGATCAAAGTGGCTGTAGTACAAGCAGTTGCACTGCTTTGCTGTTGTGAAACTGCCACGTGCCGTATGCCAACCATTGTGTCAGGGATTGGGTCATTCATCATGGCGACAGCCTTATACCTATGCTGTTTTATGAAATGAAACCGTGCATGCGCAAATTGTGCATCTAGATGAGGCTGTGGACGTCATATCATTTGGTCGGTCATCGAAAAGAGCATCTAATGGAAGTATGATAGGCATGTATGGCAACGGTCTTAAGTCGTAAGTATATTTTCATGACGTAAACGTATAATGAAGTTTTGTGTGCATTCGAGCTAGATTCGTGTGTAAAGCTGAGCAAGATTAATCACCTCTCTCTCTCTCTCTCTCTCTCTCTCTCTCTCTCTCTCTCTCTCTCTCTCTCTCTCTCTCTCTCTCTCTTTGCCGAATGCAGAGGCTCTATGCGGATCGGAAGGGACATGATTATGTTCACCAAGAAAAACAATACGATGACGTGCATCCTATTGTCGAGAACCTTCCTGGAGGTGGAGAGCCTCGAAACGGTAGGTCTCTGAGCTTGTGCTGGCTTGTGCTAAGTGCTTCGTCACAGACTCATTGCCAACGAATGTTGAACCTGGGCAACTCGACCCATCTGACACCTTTTGCTAGTGCCTCATTCTGGTTTGTCAAACGCAGTCGAGTGCATGCTTTAGGATGCTTGCCTTTAAGATTTTAGCTGTCGGATATTCGAGCAACTGGAGGATAGAAAGAGCTTCTTTTACTGGTCTTGTAGCGCTTTGCAATTTGTTCATCATACGTCAAACCAGTGCCTTCCGATAGATGTACATTGCATAGCTTTGCCGTGCCATTAATTGGCTATGTGAGTTTCAATCTGTTCAGTCTTTTTTTGTAGATTATTGTGCCTGTTCCGGCTTTTGATGCCACGACAAAACAGCCCATCGATGCTGGGGAGAAGGTATGTGCAGAAGTGTTTATGACTGAGCACGTTCGTCGTGCATGGCATCGAGCATGTGCCGATGCTGAGCCTGATACTGAGCCATGGTTGAGGGTATTCTGGCCTCTCGTGACTTTCCTTGTTCACTCGCTGCACCCTCCTGGATTGTAAGCGAGGGCAGCAGCGGCTGTGAAAACATTGTCACTGCCATCAAGTGACCAGGTCAGACCTCCGGAGCGCTCTTGCACACCGACATCTATTCTCCTCCTGCTGACTGTGGCACATCCATTCCAGCTGTCCTGAGCTGCTAGTTCCATGCAGCCACTTTCTCGCCTGCCCTTCTGACTCAGCTATGGTTCTCACTTTCTCCTTTTTTTGTGAGATGAAATCGGTTTGCTACCGAATGCATGAGCACCGAAAGCCACTTAGGATTTTAGTGAGATATAGAAATTCTCCTGAGTCGCACCCACTGTCTTTGTGGAGTTACAGACGGAATTACTTCAGTCAATAGGTCAAAAGAGCAGAAACAAAAGAGAAGAAACGAAGTGCTGTGACACTTGCATCCTTGCGCACGTGTGCCGCTGCATATCTTCCTTGGACATGACCTTGGCTGTTTCAGCCTGTGCAAGCCTGTGCGAACGAGTGATTTATTTATTTAGTGCCACATTAGCCTAGCATCAGATTAGGCTCAGCAGCTTGGGCATGACAGCGAAGCTGAAATGCTCAAAGCTTCAAGCTTCTTTAAGCGGATACTGGCCAGAACCATCTGCCGTGGGACTGAGAGCAAGAATGGTTTGCTGCCGAGCCAGTGCTTTACCAATTGAGCTTCGATTACGGCTTCTCTCTCGATTCAAAAAAATGCGAAAATGCCTCTTATTAAACCGGTGACTTTAACAAAACCCAGCAAGCTTCCTACAATCTCTGATCTTCCTCTGATGTCTTTTCCTTCTACCAGATTAAGCGCGGAGAAGGAAAGAAAAAGTCTGCCTGCCAATCACTCAGGACTTGGTAAGAGTTGTTTCAAACACGTGCCTTTAGCACCAGAGGCCCGAGTTCAACTCGAGAGCCTTAAAGCAATTCCAGTGAAACCTGCTTAAAAAAGTAACATCGGCATTTGGCTAGGCCTTTTGCTTGCACTTAGATTTAGTTACTAGTTTGCCCTTATAGTCCCAGAGGCTGAGCCTCACGCAGGAGCCACGATGGATACCGGCATCTGCTCTTCCTGCTTATTCTGCACGTGCTGAAATAAGGTGGCTCGACTGTTTGGAAAGAATAAGGACCGGTGGTCTAATGGTCATTGAATTCTTCACATAAACCGGTGGCCTGGCCCCCTTCTCGGTGGTAAGAATTTGCACGGGAACCTGCTGTTGCGCCTGCTGGCTGGTCGATGGTGATGGTGGTGGTGGGTGCGCAAAAGAAAGCTGCCGTTGACAATAACATCAGACAGTTGCCTGTAATGCCTAATGGGACTTGGCCCAATTCCTCTGTGTGGCCTGCTCGGGGAGTCACACGATCGACGATCGGCAGCCTAGCCTGCCTAGCTCGGGTCAGTCAGTGTCAGCAGCTTTCAGCTGCTGTGACAATGGCACTCGGTACCCTGGTCTCGGGCATGCTGTCACTGTCTGTCACATGCTTTCATGCGCCAGGGTGACCGTGCCAACCGGTGCCAGCCCCTATGCCACTCAGCTCACTCAGAGTCTTTGGTACGTTCTCCCAAAACACACAATGAGAGAAACAATAAATCGCACTACTGCCAAATTACAGTCCATAGAAGACCTGCGTCCTCACAGTCACAGGGTTAGTAGACTTGTATTTGTGGGAGCAGTTCGTGCTCACTCGCCCTGTGCTTCACAGGAAGGAAGATGCTAGAGACTAGAAATATCGTCCAGACCATGTATATATATATATATATATATATATATATATATATATATATATATATATATATATATATTATATATATATATATATATATATTTATATATATATATATATATATATATATATATATATATATATATATATATATATATATATATATATATATATATATATAGCAGTATATAAGCACACCGTCCAAAGCTCTTTTTTTCTGAATAGCTGCCGAGGCAGCAGTCCTTCCTCAGTACCTCATGTGGTACCTGTTGCCTCGGCCAACCCAAAGAGTCCCTGCTGTGCCCTCACCACGCTCACTCACCATTCCCCTCTCGTACACCACGCAAGCGATGGCTCCGTGCCACTGCAGCCCTTGCCAGCTTCGAGAGTGGGGCAGTGGCTCGAGCGCGCGAGAGCTGAAGCCTGCTTGACCCCTTGCGTTCACCCTCGTCCGGCTTCGTTGTTTGGCAGCCAAGATTCGAGTGAGTGAGTGAGTCGAAGCTTGTGTGTGTGCTCGTGTGCATGCAGCTACTTGCTCTCGGGCCTTAGGGCTCTGCACTTTAAATGTCTGCAATGCTTAGGTCGGCTAAGATACTTCTGGGCCGATTCCGGAAGTCATCTGCGCACGTGCTTGCGCTGCCACTGTTAGGGAGCTCTGTGTGGTGCGCTTGCGACTCGGGATAGCCAGGTATCAATACTGGCTCAGGATAGGTCAACGATATAAAGCAGCGAGAGTTTCATTTCCTTGTTTGACTCATATTGTCCAGTCTTCTGGATCTGGATGTTGTTAGCAGTCGTCCAAATGGGACAGGTATGTGCACGGCTTCAAGCAAGAAGCACTGGAGCTGCTTGCAAGCATTGCCGCATTACACCAGTATCCCCAGGGTATGTTAGCCGTGTCATTCAGTGTAGCCCGTAAGCTGCTAAAGATGACCAGATGGTTATCTTCCCCTCTTACTTAGCCTAGGGGAATGATGTAGAACGAATGCCGTAGCATTCGTGCTTCACGACCAGGGCCGTGGTTCGAGTCCTACAGCTGGCAAGTGTTTGTGCCCTGCAAGTGGGAATGATGCGGCTAAAGCTCTTCTTGCGACACTGTCTGGCTCCTTCTCTTTGGCAGAAGTTTTGGACTTGTAGGCCTATTGCATGCTTCAACAGCTGCTATTCCTCGGGAAAGAAAAACTTGCACTGCAGCAGCAACAGCTTGCATACCGTGTTTTGACAATGCTTCCGACCGGAAGCAGATTCCCAATCGCACTTATTTGGGGGATGGATGCTTGACCGTGCACCGGGCAGGCGCTGCAAGCGTGGCCACCCTAAGACTAATGCCGCCATCTTGCACCCTCATCGGCCCGAGCACGTGACACTGGGCAATTCTTTCAGCCGAAAGAGTAGTCTTCTGCACTGGTTTCTTGTAGCATGACTTAGAAGTCGGCATCATTACCAGCTACTCTCCATTCAAGTCGGTCGCGCAAGTACTGGAGCAATTCGATATGATTAAAACCGAAAGTGGGACTCTCGTTGTATGCTATAATTTGAGGCTAATATCCAGCGGTGAAACAGAGTTGGACATAACTGGCGACGACATCCTTGCGAGGAATGTGTCGAGCGATCTGGATTCTGACTTCGGTGGCAAGTGAGTCTGCTGTTGGGCTTAAGTCCTCTAATCGGACAGTGCGTATTGTGCCTCTAGCAGTGAGACGCAAAAGCAGTCTCTCACTCGATGTGTGCAGCCTATTTTTCGTGGGCATGTTCACTCTGAATTGTCTGTATTCCCAGCTTCTTGCTGCCAGATTGCATCGTCAGTATGGCCGTTGCAATCACTGTCATACATCAGTTTTGTTGTCGTGTTGATTTGTCACTTTGCCTAGTTGGTAACATTTGCTGTGATTCACACCGATGTCTACAACATTTTTATCGGTAGCACCACGATCCACGTTTGAATGTGCTAGCCCTCAAAAGCAGTAGGGCTCTCACTCCCCCTGCTAAACCATTTGCTTTGTGCATTCACTATTTTGAGCAGGCCTTTGCAGCTCTTACCATTCTTGCTGGCTATAGCAGCTTTGAGACATCACAAGGATCTCTCAAGTGCAAAACTCCATATTAGGACAGCTATTGTTCTTATTTATGCTCTACATTCTTGAAGATGCATGCTGGGAAAGGTAATTCAAGAATAAGCTTACGTGCAGGAGCAGCTATACAGGCAGCAGGCTTGGCTGACGCAAGCGATTGCAATCCTCAGCGGCCGTCCGACGGACCACGTGACTGTCGTCTCCTTACCTACTCTTTTCTCTCCTGCTGTCGGGGCTGGAGAGACAGATGCTCCTCTTTTTTTCATCACTTCCTCTCACTCTCACTGTGTTCAATATCAAACTTCAATATTTACACGATTTTGTCTGGTGTATCGTGTTATTCATCGGACAATACACATTCCAACAAAGCCACCTCGCACCGAGCATGCCATGCTTGCAAATGTGTGGATCAATGCCAACGCATTGCCGATCGTACGTTTGCTGTGCCAGCCAATGCAGTTCTCACTGAATTCAAACATTAGCGTCCTCTCATTTAGCGTCCTCTCATTTAGCGTCCTCTCATTTAGCGTCTGAATTCAATTGCATCCACGTGTCACAGTGACACCAACTTTTTGACCGACAATATCTTGTGTTATAAGGTCATCTGGTTCGGGCTAGCATCCGGTATTGACCCGTCATCCGGATGCCAACTGCAGGAAGATAACAGCCCTTGCCCAACAGGATGAAAGACAGGGATACTACCTCTAAATTGCTCCATGCATTTGTGACATCCCTCTCGACTTTTGTAACTCCCTGCTTGCTTGTCAACCGGCCAGTGCAATCAGGCGCTTACAGTTGGTGCACAACACTCTGCAACTAGGCTTGTCTGTCGTTAGCGTCGTACTTGCCACATCACACTACTTCTTGCCGACCTTCAGTGGCTCCCAGTCAAGCAACGCATCGGCTTCAAGTTTCTGTCACTCACTTTTAGAGGTCCACTCATTCTTTGGCTCCAGCCTACCTATCAGATCTTATTCACCACCAGGCTAAGCATCGTACTGCCGGTTTTTTGGAATCTAATAGTTTACCTATACCTCGTACAAACCTCAAATCCTTTGGAGACCCTGCCTTTAGTTCGTATGCTCCCAAAGCCTGGAACTCACTTCTGACTTTCGTCAGAACATCCCCTGACTTGAACACATTTAAAAAGAACTTAAAAAACACCTATTTAGGACAGCATTTAGTGGGTCCCTTTGATTCGTCTTTGACGACAACGCCTGACTTGACTGCATTTATAAAGAAATTAAAGACACACCTATTTATCACAGCATTCAGTTGGTCCTTATGATTCGTCCTATGTGTGCTTATGTGTGTTGATACAGTGGATGCTGCCACTAACCACATTTGCATACTGACTCAGCGCATGTCATCTTTTACCATATTATGCTGTTTTCCTTGAGCATGCTACCACTAACCATTCGACCATGCTTCCTTTGCAGCATATGAAAGTGCCTAGAAAGAAATTGGGTTCTTTGAGGGTGCTATACAAATGTATTATTATTATATTAGTGTCTTTTTTCACATCCCAATTCTATTGAGTGTAATCGAGCAGCCTTCCTTCTTTAAGCCCTTTGGTGTAGCCCGAACCCCCAAACCTACCTGTTCGTAGCAGCACTTGTTCCGTCTATGTGAGCTATTTTTATTGTATTTGTGAGTGCCCACACTGCATGTTATAAAAATATATTCATTTATATATATATAGCACCCCAAGAGAACTTAATCTCTATTCAGGCGCTTCACATATGCCTTGGGGCTCGAGCCCACGACCTCAGTCAGACCTTGGTTGTGACGAGCACCTTAACCGCTAGACCAAACTAGCTCGGCAATCACTAACGGTCACTCGGTTATCACTAACCAATTAACATACTTTCGTTCCAGGATATGAGAAGTGCCTACAAAGAGGCTTAGTTCTTTTAAGATGCTATACAAATGACTCATCATTGCTATTGATATTATTATTATTATTCTGAAGCACCAGGATTCTTGGGAATCAGACAGTAACTAGTCAGTAAAGGTCTCAAACTTGAGTGGCTGGGCAGCTAGCCTCTGTATAGGGGACAGGCGGGGCTGGTGTGCTGCCGAAATGCGAGAATCAGGTAGACTTTTAATTCCCAATATTTATATTACATATTAAACCATTTACTGCTACTCTGAAACAGAATTTTTTTATTTCCAAACATTTACTTAGCATCTGAACTGGTTACCATCCAGACGAGGAGCTGGCTTCCACCGCCATCCCCTATGCTACGGATACTAACCAGAGAGACTGCACCATAATTTCTCTCCCTCTGCACAAAGTCTACATATGCCATGCTTCAGATGCTGTACCGATTTGCAATATGTATCTAAAACTGATGTGTTTTTCAGAACTTTTTAGTGAATGAGCTGAAAACATTCTCATATTATTTTCATAAATATTTTACCCTCTGTTCCTGAAACAGAAAATGTGCTCACTTTTCACGACTTGGCTCGCAGGTTCAAGCCGTGCAGTGTGTGTGTGTGTGTGTGTGTGTGTGTGTGTGTGTGTGTGTGTGTGTGTGTGTGTGTGTGTGTGTGTGTGTGTGTGTCCATCTGTAACACCTCCACAAATCCACAAAGATTATGTGAGTATGTGGGTGTTACACGGGAGAGTTTTATATAGTGCACTCAATACCTACTCGGCTTTTGGTACACATTCGATAGAAACAGGCTTTTACGTTATGCAACAAATAGAAAGTGAGAAGCATAGCTGAGTCAAGAGAACAGTGGATGAGTGGAAGTAGTGAGTAGCATGGAAGTAGATGCTCAGGACGTCTGGTATGCCATATGCCATAGTAGACAGCAGGAGAGTACATGTTTGCTTAAGAATAGTGAAACAGAGTTCTACAATCCATGACCTGGGGATCAAAAGCATGCAATTGTATTGCCTGCTACAAGCATGGTGAAACCTGTCTAAGGCTCCTCTGCTACTTTGTAAATGAGGCTGTTGAATCAGCTGGTCTTCAATTTTCATCTGTACCTAGAACTATAAAAAAATCCGCCTGCTGAATTTACTTGTAGAAATATTGTCCAGCTTGCAACTAAGGCTTGATGTAGCAGCTGGGAACCAGCCAAAACATGAGATTAGTTGTCTATATCATTTAATTTTAATACCTTTCTTGCTGCGCCAGCTTTTTCAAACTATGCTAGAGAAGCCCGTGATTATGACAACTCCCGCCATCAAACTTTTGAAATAGCTGTCGTGTGCAAAAGTACAATGTCCACGAAAAAGAAAGATGTGGTGCACAAGTCGCTGGCACCCATAAGCGCTGGGGGTGCTGGCACAGGTACTTAGCATAGCTTCTGGATCTAAGCATCAGCTTGAACCTGTGATGACTTTTCCTAGCTTTTATCTCCATGTGTGAGTGGGAGAGGGGGGCTCTCGTCAGAATATCCTGCTGCTGAGCTGTTCTACTGCAGTTTTTTCTGTTTTTTTTATGCCCCTGCACACTGCCTAGCCCAGTGAGAATATGGAAGATGGTTTTTACTTTTATTAGCGTGTATTCGGAGGCTCGTTCTCTTATTAAAAATACCTTTGTTGTATCATATTTCAAAGTTCGTTGATTTGTAGGCATCGAAACATTAATCAACAGTTTTTTCCTGTAACTCCTTTGGAGTATACAGATCTGTTGTTGCCTACCATAGAAAATGTTTAAATAATAATAATAATAGTAATAATGCACTTGAAAAAGCGCCCTCAAAGAACTCAATCTCTTCCTAGGCGCTTTACATTGCTGCAAAGGGAATCGCGATTGAATTGTGAGTAATATCATGCTTGATAAACAACATTAACAATGTGGTTAGGGGTGACATGCACAGGGTCAGCATGCAAATGTAGTTAGTGGCAGCATGCACAGTGTCAGCACTCGTAAACACATGAAGGACGAATCACAGGGACCCACTAAATGCTGTCCTAAATGGGAGTGTTTTTAAGTTCTTTTTAAATGTGGTCAAGTCAGGGGATGTTCTGACGCAAGTCGGGAGGGAGTTCCTGGCTTTGGGAGCATACGAACTCGTACGAACTAAATGCACGGTCTCCAAAGGATTTGAGGTTTGTACGAGGTAGTGGTAAACTGTTGGATTCCGAAAAGCGGGTGGTACGATGCTTGGCCTGGTGGGGGAGTAGATCTGAGAGATAGGCTGGAGCCAAAGAATGAAGTGACCTAAAAGTGAGCGACAAAACCTTAAAGTCGATCTGTTGCTTGACTGGTAGCCAGTGCAGGTCGGCGAGAAGTGTAAATGTGTCCCTGGTTACAAGTGAAGTCCCTGCCCCTCTGAAAACATCTATTGTCATGGTACTCATTAAAAGACCTACCCTAGTCTTTTTAATTAAAACGATTACATCAATTCATCAGATCTTGTTATAAAGTACCGATCGATATTTAGAGCTAACAATTCCATGGAAACAGCTCTGCTTCGAGTTTGCAATGACCTGATCAGGGTAGGACCTCTTCAGTGGTTCTCATAGATCTATCAGCAATATTTAACACCGTTGACCACTGGATCTTCCTGGAGCGCCTCTCCACAAGCCTGTTTATCGCTGTGACAATGCTATACTAGGTTAGGTCCTGTCTCTGTGAAATATGTCAGAATGCTGATGTAAATAGCTGTCGGTCATCTGGAGACCCATGAAGTATGGGGGGTACTTCAAGGTTTGGTCTTAAGCCTACTTCTTTTCTCTATCTATACTTTCCCTCTGGTCTATCGCCAAACACAAGCTCGGCTTGTGTTTCTATGCCGATGACACTATTCTTTGACCCTTTTAAGCCTTGTCCGTCATTCGACTCACTTAATTCCCTCGCAGCCTGCATCGACGGCTTTCTGATTCGGGTGGCCTCCAACTTCCTGAAGTGTATCTATGATAAGACCAGCATAATAATTAGAAGTAAGCCTAGTGTGACCCTCAATGGATGGGCTGGCCCTCAACCTTAATTCAGTTAGCATCACTTATTTGTCATATACCCTCAATCTAGGAGTGCTATTCCAAAACGACTTGTCATTGCATGAGTGCATTTCCTCCGAAGTCAAGTTGGCATACTTTCAGCTTAGGAACATCACAAAAATCGTGGCCTGCTTAGATGAGAGTATGAAACCAGACTAGTTCAAACGTTCGCGACATCACGTCTGGAATTCCACAATTCCTTTTATCCTAGAATCCCGGCCGGTGCGCTTAGTCGGCTGCAAAATTCAGCAGCTCGTCTAGTCTGTCGTCAACGGCATGGCTGCCATATCGAAACACCTCTGTCAGAGCTTCACTGCCTTGCTGTTAAGCATCGAATAGATTTCGAGATGCTCTATCTGGCTTACAATTGCTTCCTCGCTTGCACCAGCCTACCTATCCTTCTCCAACGATGTATTCGTGCACCACCCACTCCTCAGCGTGTAGTCAACTCGTCGTCCCTCGAACTAGATTGGAATCTTTTGCCGATTGATCCTTTAGCTTGTATCTACTGAAAGTCTGGCACTCGCTTCAAGCTATCGTCTCTACCTGTAATGACCGTGCATCATTTAAGTCTCGGCTAAATACACATCTGTTCCTGTCAGCTTCACTTTTGCCCTATAGAACTTGTCTTCTTTTTATTCCTGTATACTTAGCATGCTTACCTGTGCATGATTCAGTGCATGTTACGAGCCTGAAGTCCTACTTAGTGTGTCTTCTTGTCTTCCTCCCCCTGAGTGTCTTGTTTGCTTTTGCATACTTCGTTAAGCAAGATACTTGTTCGGCTTTGTATGCTTATCTAAATATGATACCGTGCATTTTACGAATCTATGGCTATTGATTCTCCTACAGCAAGTTGTAAAGCATCTGGATTAAGGTTTTTCATTAAGGTTGCTATACAAACGACCTGTTATTATTATTGCTATTATTATTATTGACTGTTTTAACTTGGATGAACCTTTCGTTTCACCGATATTTCCTTCTTTCTCTCTTATTTATGTCGACAATCCTAGGATTTAATTGGCTTTCCTTGAATGTGTTTTGACTTCAGGCTCCTCGACCAGTCGTAACACTTGCTTTATTTGTTGCTAGGTAGACGTGAACTAATACCAATATAGCTGTGCCAATCAAGTATGTCCCTCGATGCAAGTATGTGCTGTGGTTATTGGCTCTTACTACCTGTGGTAAAAAACTCATTTGGGGGCTAAAGCTTGAATTTTTGCATGGACTGAAGTGCTGGCATTCATAATGTTACAGCTTTCCATGTTTCCCGCTTTATTAACTTACATATTAAACATGCGGGATATGTCTGTGCTCCACTGCAGTTGTGCCCCTAGCGTTGCTTTCTCTTACTTTATAGTACATCTTACCCAGAGAGGAGATCGTTTACGGCATATGCAGCAATTTTATATAGTAATCCTAGAATGAAAATATATGTACAGCACAAAAAAGTGAGGACGCTACGTTTGTGTGATGGCCTGTACAAACAGCGCATCATAATCTGCACCTCGAAGTCCTTCAAGAAACAGGCCGAGTTCGAGGCACAAATTGCCAGCGAGATAGCTGCAAGAGGTGAGTGACCTTTGGCCTTTGAGCGTGAGCCGCCGAGTGGTTTGCTCCTAGATTTCTGGACTAGCCAAGTATGTCAGAGCCGCTGTCAACTTTAGGCCTGCACGGTGCTCCTCCTGCATTACTCGATGAAGCCACAAGAATTTTAATGAAGAGGAACAGCTGTGGCCAGCAGCTAGTTTAACTTCACTGCTACATGATGCACGTTGCTCAATGCTTGGCTCAAAGCTTAACGATCCGTTTTCACTGCAATCGAATATCGCCTTGCCTGAACTTCCTTCCCACGGCCAGGCTGCTGTCTTGCTTGAACGTGTGTCTGAAGCCAGGCGAAAAGCAACTAGCGTTCTTCGCAACAAATAATATGGTACACGTCCTACAGGTCTGGCAATGAAATTGCATGTGGATGTAGCGTGAACAACCTTGGAGAGTATCAAAGGGTCAGGTTAAAAGACTTTCCATGAATACACTTGCAAGCATAGGGATGCAAGCCAGTATTTCTCTTTTTAGCCCCTAGTTGTGGCAGTCAGACTCTTAAATAAAAAAGGCTGTAAGACATCGAATCGTTTGTTTGACAAGCTTGCCGATCTCACTATCATGGTGACGACTGCGTAGCTGAAAGAACTTTTTTGCTTTCCCCGTTGACAAAATTGCACGAATTTTTGCTTCCACAACTCAAACCCTACCTGCTGCACGTGTTAGTCGAAACCTGGAACCTAAAGTTTCTGCAGACGATGTTTCGATATGGGTGCAAGTCACCTACAGACTCTCTACCAACCCCTGGATTTTTGTCTGGTGGGGAACCTTAGCTCAGATTTTCAGTGCTTTACTCTATAATGCAGTTATTTAAAAGCCATTTTTCAAATTAGTCGTCATCTGACCAGCAAAAGCCTGTAATTGATTTTGATGCTCTAGCTAATTACTCCTGAGTCTCCCCTCTTCCTTTTTATTTCGAAGGTTATCGAAAAAATTGTTGCTCTCTAGAAAGACTAGATTGCAATTATGGTTTATCAAGGAAAATTTTGGTCTGGATCAATCGACGCTGCTCTACTAAGACCGCTGTCGTCCGTGTGCTATGACTAGTGGCACACTAGGTAGCATAGGTAGCAGTGATGGTGGTAACATCACCCACCTTAGTCCGCCTAATCGACCGATCAGCTGCAGCTTTCGACACCACCGATCGAAAGATTTGCATGAGCAGCGTGCAGCAACGATCGATAGGATGCTGAAGGCTCTGGCACGTTTAGAATCGTACCTGTTGAATACGTCCAGTCCATGTAGTACGGCTGTCATGTAGAAGATCCGTGACCTGCTGAGTTCAACGGTCAAACGATTCTAAGTTCAAAGATCTGTTCTTTTCTGTTTGTTTTTTATCTTTAGAACGCCTCTGAAGTAGGCAACCATAGCTAAATAAATTTAACTAAATAAATAAATCCTAGCTGATTAAGCAGCCTCTTTTTGTATAGCGACAGAAGAGCCTTTACGGCTATCACTACCGCTTGCAGTGGCGATACAGAATCGCCCACTGCAGGAATCGAACCCACGACCTCGGGACCAAGGTCGTGAAAGCAACCGCTTTACCTAGTGTCCCACGTAAGCAAGTGAAAAAACAATCTAACCGAGCAGCACTGGTTATGCCTACTGCACACATTAGCCTCTACCGGTTTTTCAATTTGCCCTACTTACTTGGCCATTGACCGAAGGTCAAGGAATCACGAATTCGACTAGATGCCTCTGTGCAGATGGAGTTGGCTGCATAGCAGCCTGCCATAACGATGAGGCTTGCCAATGCGGTCAAGAGTAACACAAGCTGACTGCTACTGCCTTGAGCAGTTTAATCTACCGCACTGGTGGGAGATTGGTGTGACTACTGCTGCCTACTCAACCTCTCATTTCTCAGGAGCAGGCGACGCTTTGGCCGCTGTCCTTGCATGCTCATTCCTATTGCTGCCACAGTTTCAGCAGCGCCTTTTATGCTCACCAATTGCTTTTTTAGCTAAAGACTTGTGGCAGGAAGCTCAAGGAATATTTAGGTAAGGTTTCTGTCGACTCTTCTAGCTTGCTTGACTGTTTAGCTTGGCTAGGCTGCCTCAATGGCAGGCCCACCTTCATATTGTCAAGCATTGTGAAAAGCATTAAGAGAGCCTGTTAAACACACGAAATGTGGGGCAGTAATATTTGCCCCTGTAATATTTGTAATATGTATATAGTAATTAGTAGTTATAATAGTAATATTTGTCGCTGTACTTCTTTTTGGCACTTATGGTATATCTGAAACGCCTGTGGCGTGGTTTGACACTCCGACAGCAAGCAAGCGACGCTACGTTAAGGGGGGGGGGCTTAAACAACTGTGTTATTGGGCTCGAAGCTCGACGGCTCACAGCCGTTTCACCTGTGGCCGAGTTCCCACTACCCTGCCTCGGCAGGCCGTGACTCACTCTCTTAAAACCATTTCCTCCTCAACCGGCATGGCCCATAAATCCGAGGCCTGCCATGAACTCGGCTGGGCCATTCACTGGCCTATCATAAGACTGTGGATTATTGATTGATTGAATTTGTTACTCTTTCAAGCGGCCGTTAGACTGGATCTCCCGCACGTGCTGCTGTGTATGATTCATCCATCAGCAGACTACCGGTTAGCTCCTACAAACCGAAAACTGTACGTGTGGTGGTCGGTGCCTGAGCTCAGGCTCATGCCCAGTTCATTCCGACGAGTCAGCACCTGCCATCCTCCTGACGCCATAAATAATAATAATAGCAATACACTTGATAAAGTGTCCTCAGAGAACTCAATCTCAGTCTAGGTACTTTACATTTGCTGCAATGCTTTGTGTTGGGGCTTTTTTGTTCACTTTTAGATTGCGTATTTTTGCATTATCGTATGTATCTAGATTATTTTTGTCTTCTTCTGGAAGGTGACCCAAAGCTAGCAAACTAAGTCCATCCTATTTGCACAATCGATGTCTCCCCGGACCTAGATTACCCGATCAAATGAAACCCTTTAACACTGCCATATATGGATATCTGCATAATCACGAATGGGCACGGGAAAGGCCCTGGGTAATCGTGCTTTATCGGTTAATTCATTTCAAATTAACATGGCTCCGTATATACGCTGCCTGTCTCACTGTTGCCTTATTTAGGCGTTTGTCTATCTCTTTCACGTGTACTTTGTGTGTGTGTGTGTGTGTGTGTGTGTGTGTGTGTGTGTGTGTGTGTGTGTGTGTGTGTGTGTGTGTGTGTGTGTGTGTGTGTGTGTGTGTGTGTGTGTGTGTGTGTGTGTGTGTGTGTGTGTGTGTGTGTGTGTGTGTGTGTGTTTGCTCTACCCCTTCTAAAGAAGTTGTAGTGAGTCTCGAAGCCTCATATCTAAATAGGTCCTTTTCATCTCGTTGTTCAGAAAGGAGAATGCTTTTGAAGTAGAGAGTGTGCCTATTCATTGTTCCACAGTGGTGCGCTGCGTTCGTTCCTGATCTTACGTGGACAAGAAATCCGAGCAATCTTAGGTGTTCTTGGCCTCGACCTGATTTTGGTGACATTTTCTGAGCAGCGACTTCTTTCGTCGACTCTCGGGCACTGCTAGTTCTCTTGGTATTCTTCAGATCATTCCTTGTCGTATCCAGGGCCTGAACTGTGGGGCATTAGGAATTAAAATTACTGTGCGTATGGAATGTAGGCCTACGTACTCGAGCAACCCCGAAAATCCTCCAGCCAGGTGCAGCCGCTCGACCACTCCTGGTGTGTGGGCAAGAACTTTTTCAAAAAAATTGGGTGTGGTGAAACCAAGCCAATCAGAGCATGCTGCTCACTAATTGGTATCCTAGTGTAATTAAATGCACAATAAAAAATTTTAACATCTAAAATGTCGTTTATTTTCTTTTATTTTGCCAAATATGTTGGGTAATGCGAGTGTAATGGTGACAAAAGGATAGTCTGGAACTGATTAACCGAAATAAATGAGGGTAGACCGTTCAACTGTATATGTATATATATATATATATATATATATATATATATATATATATATATATATATATATATATATATATATATATATATATATATATATATATATATATATATATATATATATAGTCATAGTCATAGTCATAGTTATAGTTATGATTTTGCTTTGCAATGGTAGCATTCCCGCTGTTTCTAATTTTGTCCATACATACCGTTTGTTAGCAAAGGATCGATTCGCATGGCAGCTGCTATTTTCATGATGTTTCAGTGACATACACAGGAGAACAGGCAACACAACAAGGCAGTCGGTCGTAAGTAATCAAGTTGCACCTAGTCCAGTTAGAGTTGAGGATTTGTGCCTTAAAAGACGATGCAACGCAATCTGAGCCCCGTAAATGACGTTTGGTCTTGTCAGTGTCTTCTCGTTTGAAGGCGGACTGTCGGTTGAGAAGTGCTGAGATTTCAAGACGGCGAGCTACTTATGAAGACCTAGATTTTGTTTACCAGCAGAAAGCACGGTAGGCATTGTGTGCACGCACCCCCTACGGGAGATGATAATCACTTGGGTTTTTAATCTTCACTGAGATGTATGGCTATTCCATGACTTTTTGCATAGCAAGGAATTGTCTCACTTATCCTGTTATCCTGTTGGGGTACTGTTTGTTGCTCATGCTCCACACTGACTTCCAGTCGGTAATGGTTTGCCACTCGGTGCTAGCCCATCGGTGCCGAGCTCGAAGCTTACTATCCAGGTCATTGGTTCGAATCATGGGTCATGGGTTTGAGTCCTTCAGCAGGCAATCCTGCGTTGCCTGTTTCGAGCAGGTGAAAGCAAATACGACTCCTCTGCTGCTATGAAACGGGACTTTTGAATCATGAATCAGCCGATTGTAGCTTAAGAAATGTTTCCTCCGCTACATACTAATAAGCCTGCACGATTATCAAGCTCGTCTTGGCGTAGCCGGGTCTTGTTTCATAGGTTCTCACAAAATAAATGTAAACAGAACTAGTGCCTGCATTGCCAGTCAGATGCTATAGTGCTGCAAATACAGGCAACGCAGTCACATGCCCCATTTTCTAAAGTAGTTGCAGTGTATCCCAGCTGATCAGCAGAGGCAAACTATGAATCTTGCTCCGACCCACTAGGTGCACCACGGCCTGGCACCAGCTGTTCAAGTATATGGGGCATTCAGTCAGTAAACGTAAAAATTTCCTCTGTCGTTTGTCTGCTTAACTCGTAAAGCAAAGCCCGTCTTCTGTCTGTACGGTATGACTTATGAAGATCAGCAGATGATCGAAAGAATTTTAAACCTGAAGCTGGCTGTCGTGAACCCCGAACTCGGCTTCCGTCTGGTTCGGTTCCTGTCTATTTCAACAAGTCTTCAGTAGTGAATGGCCCGTTGCCCTCAGCAGAAAGATGTAAGCAAGTCACCTTTAGAGATGAAGCATTCAGCAATTATCATTTTTCATGATGAGATCCTAGGCCGATTTGCAGAGACTGTCGGACAGATAGACAAAGAAAAGGAGAGAGACCGAGAGCGGATCGCAAAGACAAATACAAAGGCTGTGGCAATGATTGAGAGAAAGAGATATAGACTGGTGGATTATTTGGAAAAATCACGATGGGGCAGCATAGATTGGTAGATAGATTAGAGATAAATAAGAAAAAAGCGATAGTTATGTAACTTTATCACTGCTTTGCATATTGCAATTGTTAATGATAAAAAATAATTCCGACGTTACCATAAGACGATTAAATCTCTTTCTAGGCATTTTACTTTTACTGGAAAGGAAGCATGTCAATTGGTTGCTCAGAGAGAAGTTTCCGGTAGATGTCATGCTTCCTGAAGACACAATTAGCCAATGGGCCCTCGCGTGACCTCTGTCCTACTCTTGATCAACCGATGCCCATGGACCGAGTGACCCGTTGGTTTTGTCAATATTCAATGTGTTCTTATTTACGATTTGACTCGGAGACAACAAGTGACCAGCCAAAGAGGCCACAGCATCTATCTAGCTGTCTGGACCAGTGCATTACTCACTTGCTGCATGTATTGATGACATCCGCCCATGGACGGCAGCAAATTTTCTAAAACTAAATGATGATAAAACTAACTTACTAGTTATGGGTAAACCCAGTGTGATTCACAAATTGGAAAGGCTGACGCTAAAAGTTGGCTCTGCCAGCATATCTCCTGTTGAATCAGCTCAAAATCTAGGTGTCATATTCCAAAGCGACCTCTCGTTAGACGACCATGTCAGCTCCACAGTCAAATCTGCCTATTTTCAGGTTCATAACATTGCTAAAATTCGGGCTTGTTTAGATAAGGATACCACGTCTAAGTTGATCCATGCATTCGTGACATCACGTCTCGACTTCTGCAACTCACTGCTTACTGGCCTACCAGCATGTGCGATCATGCAATTGCAGCTGGTGCAAAACTCTGCAGCTAGGCTTGTCTGTCGTGAGCGTCGCAGTTGCCACATTACTCCACTTCTCGCGACCTGCACTGGCTACCAGTCAAGCAACGGATTGACTGCAAGGTTTTGTCGCTCTCTGTTAGGTCATTCTTTGGTTCCAGCCTATCTCTCCGACATACTCCCTCATCAGGCCAAGCATCGAACCACCCGCTTTTCGGAATCCAACAGTCTAGAAATACTCCGTACAAACCTCAAATCCTTTAGAGACCGTGCATTTAGTTCGTATGCTCCCAAAGCCTAGTACTCCCTCCCGACCTGCGTCAGAACATCCCCTGACCTGACCACATTTAAAAAGAACTTAAAAAACACACCTATTTAGGACAGCATTTAGTGGGTCCCTGTGATTCGTCCTTCATGTGCTTATGCATGCTGACACTGTGCATGCTGCCACTAACCACAATTTGCATGCTGACCCTGTGCATGTCACCCCTAACAATGTTATTCATTTTGTTTGCTTATCAAGCATTACTCACCATTCAATAGCATTTCCCTTTGCAGCAAATGTAAAGCGCCTAGAGAGAGATTTAGTTCTCTGAGGGTGCTTTATCAAGTGCATTATTATTATTATTATTATTATTATATTTCAGCGACTTCTATTTTTGGTGCTCTTAATACTGGCCTTGGTAGCTCTTTCTGGTCTGACCGAACCTAATTGTCACTACAGTTGAACTCGGATATGAGCTTGTGTCAAAGGGTTATGTGGATCCTCTTGCTAGACACGAGCTTGTTACAACAGGGTGACAGATCCTCTAGTCATGATGACAATCTAGTCATGATGACATTCAGCATGTCAACCTGGAACTGACTACAAAGCTAAGTAGAGCTCTGGTCTATTCAACAGACAAATCATTTTGAAGACACGCCCATGGCAATGTCAGAATGACCATATTTTCTTAAGCTTTACCCACAACTACCTTAAAATAAGCTACTAGGTAAAAATGCTAAGACTGCAAAAAGAGATGTCGATTATAAAGCTGCCAAACTCACATAAATTGCATTCTTCACCCGTGACGTAATAATAATAATGATTATAATGTGAGTCTGATAATGCAGCCTATTCAGTCCGCAAGGGAAACTGGTGCATGTAGCGGATCTCCACAATAATAATAATAATAATAATAATTGTGCCGTCTTGCCCATTTGCCCCTTGAACTGTCATTAGCAAGCCTGCTGCCCTACTTCCAGTAGTCTTGCCGTTTCTCATACTGAAGTGAAATCTTTAGGTGATTGGGCCTTTCACACCACAAGCACCTGAAGTCTGGTACTGCTTCCAGCTGCTTTTGCTCCCTGCAATGTCTTTGCATCTCACAAGTCTCACCTAAAGATGCATCTGTTCCACTCAGCTTTTCCTGCACTTCTGTGAACATGTCTTTTTTGTTTCTCCTTGCTCTTCGTGGTGCCTGCACCTGCTCATGACTCACCGCGTGGTGCTTACCTGCACATGACTCAGTGCATGTTATGAGCCAGAGGTCCTACCAGCCGGTGGCCCTTAGTGTCTTCTTGTGTGCTTTAGCATGCTAGCCTTAGCGGGATATTTATTCGCTTTTGCATGCCTATCTAATCATGACACCGTGCATATCATTCATTAACCTTTGGTCATTGATTCTCTTGTACCTAGTTGTACAGTGCCCGGATAGAGTTTTAGTTCTCTTATGGGAATGGGCAAACGACCTACTACTTTTTATTAACAAAGAGGTGTACAATAATGCATGTGTTTTTGTGTATGCACTCTGTGCCTGTATGCGTGCGAGCGCACATGAATGTGTCATTCTGTAGCTCCACACAGCAAACAGAACCAAGCGGTTTTCACTAGTAAGTTAATAATAATAGGTCGTTTGAGTGTCATCCTAAGAGAACTTTATCTCTATCTAGGTGCTTTACAACTCACTGCTAGAGAATCACTACCCAACGGTTATAGTTTTCTGTAGCACGCTCAAAGCAATATCTGGCCCAGTCTGTCACCTAGCCAATGACGTGTCTTAAGTGCTTAGATGAGGTTGTTGCTATGAGATGGTGTCAAAACCAGTTAGTAAGTGAAAGGGCACATGTAATTGTGTGTGAGGTTTCATATTCTTTTGTTTTAGCTTATTCTTCAACGTTGTTAAAGTCACTTTTGTGAATAAAAGAACCACACTGTGAGCAACTTATGGAAACTTAAAGCGTGACAAAAGCTTACTTGTTTTGTTGTTTATCCTTCAACGCAGTCGTTCGAGCCCCTGTCGGCTCGCTCAAAATGCCTGGTCCTGAAGTGGTTCGTGCACGTAATTGGTAGATTATAAACATGTTGCTGATTATTTATCTATTGGCTCTTCGAATTTTCAGTTGTGACTGAAACTTCCAAACGTTAGTCTTTTATATTTCTAGCTACCGTGTCGTTTGGTCGGTGTCAACAATTTTGCTCTCTGATGTCCTTGGTTTGAACCCACTGGCGATGGCCCAGGGGTTAAGATACTCGCCTTTGATGACCGAGGTCAAGATCCTTGCCTTTGAAGGTGACCATTCGAGCTCTTCGGCATATGTAAAGCATCCGGATAGAGATTCAGTTCACTTAGAGCACTGTGCAAATTAATTTCATTTGTATTGGTAAATTGGCATTTTATCATAACTTAGTGGCCCAGATAGAGGACCCCCTGTGAGACACCAGGGCAGAGATGCCCATCTTCGGTGGGCTTTCCAAAATTCTATTCCCTGACCACGTGCATAATGTCACTGCGGGTCATCCTAATGAGCAGCTGTTCGAATTACTTTTCTTTTTACTCATTCCAGGTAGGCTAGCCTTTTCCATTTTATCGGTTATTGATGCCGCAAGGAGGTGCCGTAACACCACCAAACAAATATGTCTATATCTCTTTGCTTCTTTCGGCTGTATAGGAATGTTAAAGAATTTAAGCAGCTTCGACTACACTACGGACTTGACATTGCAGACCGCAAGGAAGGTCTATTTATGTATACCAACGGAAGGCTGGTAAAGATGTATGAGCCGGCTGTGCTTTCTAACGACAAGGAAAAGTAAGTTTGCATCTGAATTCGTCAGATTACGTCACAGCTTGCCAATCGATGCTGCAACTTGAGAACGTTCCGGCTATTTTTACTCTTTTTGAGTAGCCTGTCTGCTCCGTTAGGCTTACTGTGGTTGTAGTTTCAGAGGCATTGTTGGCATCATTGACGTCAGTCACTCTATACTGGAACCGACGCACAATAAGCAAGACTTTGCTAACGCTGGTGACTTCAAAAAAATGAAGAGGTTCATGATTTCAGGAATGAAACAGTATCACGACTGGCTGCTCGGTGAGCCAGGCAGCATATTTGCTAGCATGATTTCTTACGCAACGACAACTACTCTCCTGCTGCCGACTATGGCTCATCCTTTTCAGCAGTCCAGAGCTGCTACTTCCATGCTACTCACTACCTCCACTGCTCTCCTGACTCTGCTATGCTTCCCACTTTCTCTTTGTTGAGTGAGACGAAGTCTGTTGGCTGCCGAATGCATACCGAAAGCCGCTCAGGCTGTGAGTGCACTATACAAAAATCTCCTGCACTATACAAACACCGTCATAGTCTTTATGACTCTGTGGAGTAACAGACTGCGATACATTACATTACTTACATGAGTGTGAATTGGTAGCAGTTCCTGCAGCTGCTTTGGTTTCAATGCTGCTGTTATCTGTCGCTTGGACAAGCTACGCTTGTGTCGTGTCACTGAGGACTGTTGAATGATTTGATACTTTGTTTTTGTTGACAAAGAAAGTTTTCGATTAAGGCAAATTATGAGCATTGGATTCAGCACAACATAAGGGAAGAATCAGACAACTTTGTGACACATGTGCAAATTTAGAGTAACTACTTAATTCAAAATATAACTGCCGTCAGGTGGGGCTACTTGTTTTTAATCTTCTAAGGAGTTCTGCTAGGGGAGCTCCATCTGAATGAAATCAGCTTTTGAAAATAAGAGAGGTTGGAAACAATGGTACTAATAATTCAGTGACGAACTAAATCTCTCGTTCTAAGGCTTTAAGTAACCCATTCTTCACGCAGTGCTAATTCCATGCATCCGCATCTGTTCCCATCAGCTTTCTCTTCGCGTGAGAGAACTTGACGTTTTGTTGTTCCGTGCGTGCTTTGCATGCTTGCACGTTTGCCTGATTCGATGTATGGTACGAGCCAGAGATCTTACTAATCGGTGGCCGTGAGTGCCTTCATGTTTGCTTTAGCATGCTTGCCTAGGCATGATATTTATGTGCTTTTGCATGCTCGATTCCATGTATGTCACTAACCCTTGGGTGCTGATTTTCTTGTATCGAATTATTAAGTGCCTGGACATAGGTTAAGCTCCCTCAATTCACTATACTAACAACCTATTATTATTATTGTTATTATTATTATTATTATGCATGGTCTATTTTCTTATGAGGGGTGAATGGCTTGACGTCTTCTAGCTTGATAGCTTTTTCGTAGTGCTAACGTTCGTAATACACATCGATATGTATGTGTATGCATGCATCAAACATTTTTTATTATTTATGTGGTGATGCTAACCCCACTGCTGATCCACGGTGACCTTATAGACTTTACCTGAACCTGATTGAGTCGAGTTCGGCTACTTGCATTGTGTGAAGAGCCTGCAGAACAAAGTGGCACATGTGCATGCCCTAAAAAAAACGGCAACTCAAAGTGCCTAGTTTAAAACCTCACGAGCTAGCCGAATGAAAGCTCCTGGTTGTTGAACTGTTTGTGGGAATCATATTTTCAAGCAATGTGACTAACTTATCGAGTGGCAACCAAGTTCTGGGGCAGTTGGCATGCAGTTCTCCTGCAATCACGAGCTTCTGAGGCCAAGATTAGTTATCGTTGAAGGAAATATTGTACTGGCATCGTGGGCATTCTTTATGCGCTGAACGCGCCGTGGAAGAGTCGCAAATCCCGGGTAGGTAGGTGCCTTAGAGTGACACCCATAGAGAAACAGCATGAGCACAAGCCAGCCGGTACTCGAAGCTCGTTCTCAGCAAAGCTGACAGCGGTAAAGGGGCTGGGTGAACCGTACCGTGCAGCTGAGGCTAGGCCGCACTTGCTTACGCGAGGTTGTTCTCGTATCCTCGGTGTTTGGGTGTTACCACTTCGGAGGAGTTGCTAAGGACGGGCTGGCCTCTGCTAACGTTGGTCATTAGTTAACATTCGATAACGAAAAGAAAAAAATGACTTCTCCGTCTGTATTGGACAGGCGAGAGCGAGTTTCAACCCTTTGGTAGCTGCAAACATTGGGTTCGAGTTGGAGCCAAAGGCCTGCAGTGCACTGTGAAGCACGGGGGGGGGGTAGCGGGATTGTGGTTTGGGACTCTTTTTCCGGTGCAGGTAGCGGAGCACTGAATGGCATTTCTGGCCGTTGGAACTAGAGTGTCTTGCATCAACGTGCTGCAAGACGTTGGCACAGCATGCGCTAGACGACCGTTGGGCGGCAGCTTTATTTATCAGCTGGGATAATGAGCCAGCCGTCCGATGACCACATTGATTGCTGGCCTGCATAAAAAACTTATGGTCCTGAGCGTATTATTGTGAGCAGCCTAGAGGCTCGATTGAGCTCCAGCTGAACTTCCACTCCAGAGTTCCAGCTGCTACCACTTCAAGATCCGTAGTGGCAGCAGAGACTCACTCCCCCATCGTGAATACCTAGTCGATACTTCGTGAGTTGGAGCTCTAACCCACTTTCGAGTCTGTCTAAACAGCGAGCCGACACGAGTGAATCCACGGGGTGGGGGCCTGGAGCACGTTCGTTCGGCAACGACCTAACCTCTCGTGCTAAAGTGTTAGCTATGCCGGATGCCCATCCATCGTCTGCAATCGTCCTCGGTAAGGGCAGGTGTTTGACACGGATGAGGCATAGGATTGCATGGAGCAAGGATGTGTGTGCATACAGTTGGGCAGTGCATGTGCAGTCTCTCGGCTCCCACCTCCTCCGGCAGTCTCGAACGGCACCAAACGGCCCTGAATGCACGGAACCAGCAGAGCTGCTGAGCCTAGCCCGCAGTCCTGTGCAATGCATCCAGACGCGCCTTTGCATGGCTGAACGGGGCGGGGCTCTAGCTATGTTTGCATTTAATTCTGTTTTAAGCTATCGCCTTGCTTGCACGGATAGTATCCAGCCATGCGCTGCTCATCTCATACAGCCGTTCATGCGAAACCAAATGCTAGCAAATTGTGCGTCTGCTTTTGCCGAGAATCGCCTGCTTGACTATCTAGGAGAGGCTTTTCACGGCGGCTTAGATGCCATGTGGGAACACTTTGGCTACATACCTTCGAACTGGAAGCTGGCGCCGTCGGACGAGACTGTCTACGTGCAAAGGCGAACTCAAGCAGTTCAGCAGGCTTTGCAATGCGGTTCGTAAGCCGAGATCCTAGCACCGAGCCTTTGCTACGGCCCTTCCACTACGCTAGCTCAGCATCTTCCCTCGAATTGCAGCTACTCAGAAGCCACTTCCCCAGCACAGTGTTTGCAGCGTTTTTTCTCTTGCTCCCTTCTTTGTTCGAATATCAGGTGCTGCAATATCTCTTTGCAGACAGGTGCTTAAAGTGGCGATACTTGACATCCAGCGCTGCCGTGCAAGCGGCTGATGACAGCTGGGAATGTCAGGACAATCTGGATCCTCACTGCAACAGGTGTGCTTTTTCTTTTACGCCTGCTGTACTTTGCATTTCGATCTACCCACTCTGCAAACACAGCTATTTATATATGTATACACCGGGTATGGAATTCACTGGCACGTTCATTTTGTTTAGTCGGTGATGCTTGGTTCTCTTTGGCATTGACCATCGTTCATTGCTCTCACTTCTTCACCGGGAACAGCAGCCGTTGCAGAGCATCGTGCTCAGTATGGGCTGTCCCATCGAATTTTAATTGTGTCCTCTCAAAACAGCTTTTTGCACACGTGTCTGGTTCTTTATTCCCGTGACGTTTGCTCCTGTTTGCCGAAGAAGAGAGTTGCCTACTCCTTGAGTCCACCGGGACACCGAAAAATCCCTATTCGCAGAATGCAAGTCGTATTCTTGAAGACTCAGTTCAGTTGTGTTGAGTTTTTCATTGACTTTTTACCATGGAGTATGTCGATTAAGACTGATATTATTCGCGTCACAGTTTCCTGCCGCTAAAAAAGCTGTGTAAGTATATCACTTCATCATTCATCCAAGATGTGTAATAACGTATTACAATCTCTGCTTAGATATATAAAAAACTATTTGCAACTTTACGTTTCTGGCCATGAGCTTTCGCATTCCACTTTCTAAAGCATTGTATGATAATTCATCCGTGCAACCTCGCTTTTTTGCTGCCCGTATTTTATTTAGTAAAATGCCACTCCACGGCCAAGCTCAGTTATTTTCTTATTAACTTGAGTCAGAGTGGCGATGGTTTGTGATATAAGAGTTCTTATTAGAATCCATCTATGAGCTTCAACCTTAGGTAGGGCCTAACTGCGATTGTCTCACTTGCAGCTGTCAAGCAAGGGAGCAAATACAGAAGATTTTCGAAGAGCCTCTGATCAGCCATTCACGGAGAAATGATGCCGACAACCGATCAAATCCTCTGGCTTCACGGAGAAATGATGCCGACAACCGATCAAATCCTCTGGCTTCACGGAGAAATGATGCCGACAACCGATCAAATCCTCTGGCTTCACGGAGAAATGATGCCGACAATCGATCAAATCCTCTGGCTTCACGGAGAAATGATGTCGACAACCGATCAAATCCTCAGGCTTCACGGAAAAATGATGCCGACAACCGATCAAATCCTCTTGCTTCACGGAGAAATGATGTCGACAACCGATCAAATCCTCTGGCTTCACGAAGAAATGATGCCGACAACCGATCAAATCCTCTGGCTTCACGGAGAAATGATGCCGACAACCGATCAAATCCTCTGGCTTCACGGAGAAATGATGCCGACAGCCGATCAAATGTTGAGGTGTCACTGGGATCTGGTGCTGACTGTCAATCAAGTGCTCAGGTTTGGTAACATCCCTGTTTTATAGCTTCAGAATCATGGTTAGCACAGAAAATACCGGATGCTTTTAAACTGCAGCAACGTGATTTAGGCAATGAGCTACTATATAATATCTTTAAACTGCTTTAGTTTGTTATTTAATTGTATTTGCTGATTTTATGGGTGCCATTTCGCAAAGCAGCTAAAAAGAAACTTTAGTTGCTTGTAGCTTAACATGATCTGATTCTCTAGCGATCATGCCTTAGTCCTATTTGTGCTATTGCTGTTACTGGTAGACTGTGCATTTTGGCAATATAATGCATGCTTCAAGTGTCAAAGGATAGGCAAACTTTCCTTTTTAAAGACACAGAGCAAGATATATCTGTGTATGTATGTGTTTAATAATAATGATAATAATAATAATACATTTGATATAGTGCCCTCAGAGAACTTGATCTCTTTCTAGACACTCCACATTTGCTCTGTGTGTGTGTGTCTCAGATTTACAAAGCAGCATTATTAGCCTGTGTCTCGGCAATTGATTAAAAAATCTGGAGTCGTGAAGCACGAAATAGCTCTTGTCTTGCCAAAAATCGTCATTATATCGATCATTAATCATCGATCATTAGATATAAGATACAATCGATCATTGGTAAAATCTCCAGAGAAGTGTGACATTACACTTTGGCTTATGCCTAAAGAAATATGAGTCTTCTTGAAATAGCTTGGAGCCTGTTTAAGTATGCATATGCTTGTATTCGCATGCGTTTTTTGTCGTTGGCTGTAAAATCCTTTATTAGATACTGCGATAAATTAAACTGCTTGTGCTCTATTCCAGGCCAGCCGCTTAGCAGCTGCAAGAAAACGTCCCCGAAAAAGTGGTTGTGGTATGCCTGGAAAGGTATGCCTTTGCACTGCATCGCAGTTTGTTTTTTGATCACTTGCATGTCATGTGCTCTTTAAGGGGTGCAAAAAATAATTTTTCTGCACAGCTGAGGTGTTTAATATAATAATAATTCATCTGTAAAGCACTATAAGAGAACTTAATCTCTATTCAGGCGCTTCACGTGCCACGGGGCTTGAGCCCACGACCTCGGGCATCGAATACATTCACCTTGACCTCGGTCGGGGTGAGCACCTAACCACTGAGCCAAACTAGTGTGTTTGCCTTTTGAATTTTTAACTCAGTTTGCTAGTTAGAGCAGGCTTAGTTTTCTCTTGTGTATGGAACAGTCAACTTAAATGCTGACCCTGAGCATGTCACCCATAACCATATTATTTTTGTTGTTTATTGAGCATGCTACCACTAACCATATCGATCATGCTTCCTTTGCAGCATATGCAAAGTGCCTAGAAAGAGATTAAGTTCTCTGAGGGCACTATATCCAATTTATTATTATTATTATCGTGATATTACCCACTTTGAGCTATCTAAGATATAAACGATTACATTTTTCGGCTATGTCTAATGCATGTATACTATTTTCTGCATATATGAGTGCATGTTTTATATTTATTCAGTGAATTGGCAATAATATCATAGAAATAATCATAATAACACATATGTATAGGACCCTCGGAGAACTTATTGTCTTTCTATGCACTTAACATATGCTGTAAAGGAACCATGATCAGATGGTTAGTGGTAATATTCGGATGTCAACAAGCATAATATTGCTAGAGGTAACATGCACATTGCCAACGTGCAAATATGGCCAGTGGTAGCATGCACAGGGTCAGCCCACAAAGGACAAAGCACGAGGAACCGTCAAAGATGTGAGAAACATATGTGTTTTTTAAACTTTTAAATGTCGTCAAGTAGAGGGATGTCGTTACGTCAGTCAGGAGTGAGTTATAGGCTTTGGGAGCATAAGAACTAAAGGCACCGTCTCCAAAGGATTTGAGATTGGTTCAAGGCATAGCTAAACGATTTGACTGAAAAGCAGATGGTGCAATGTCTAGTCTGGTAAGGGAGCAGTTCTGATAGGTATGCTGGAGCCAGAGAATGAAGAGACCTAAAAGTGTGTGACAGAACCTCAATAATAATAATAATAAATTTGATATAACGCCCTCAGAGAACTCAATCTCTTTCTAGGCACTTTACATTTGATGCAAAGGAAGCACGATCAAATGGTTAGTGGTAGCATACTCAATGACAACAAGCATGGTTAACCTTGAAGTCGCTATGCTGCTTGATCGGCGTTTAGTGCAGGTCGGCGACAGGTGGCATAACGTGGCAACTGTGACACTCACGGCAGCAAACAAGCCTAGCTTCAGAGTTTTGCACCAACAGTAAGTGCCTGATTGCACAGGCCGGGCGACCGACCAGCAGTGAGTTCAGAAGCAGAGAAGTACTGTCACAAATGCAAGGCCCAATCAGGATGTAGTGACCCTGTCTAAACGTAGCTGAACGCAGGCTGATTTGACTGTGCAGCTGATGTGTTCATCTAGTAAAAATGTCACTTTAGAACAGGACACCTAGATTTCGTGCAGATGGTACAGGGAATATGCTGGAAAAGCCGAATTTTGAGCATTAAACTTTCTAATTTCCGATTCACACTTGGTTTGCCCATAACTAGTAAGTTGGTTGTATCGTCATTCCATTTGAGAAAGTTTGCTGCCATCCAATTGTGGCTTTTAGCAATACTTGCAGCAAGGGGAGTTGAGAGAGTTGTACGTGCTTGAGTGCTGGGAGGGATCAAAGCATAGGTACAGCTGTGTGATCTGCATAGACGTGAAAGCCTAGATCGTGCTGGCAATCACATCGGCAAGAGGGAGAGTGTGAATTGCGAAAAAAGCGAACCAAGCAGAGTCTTGAGGTACCACTACTTTAGCGGTTCCTCAGATGATCTTTGCCAGTTTAGTACTCTGGAGTTTCTCACTGAGATCGGACCTAAACCATTGCAGCGCAGTGCCAGTGATGCCCAGGCTAGTTATCTGAATCATGAATTGTTAAGCGCCTAGAAAGAGATTTTCTGTTATGCTAGGTTGCTGTGAAGGTTTTTTATTGTTATTACTTTCCTACCTGTTGTGGGCTCTCGCGACAAAAGAGTCACATCTTCGTGGACCGAATGACTGGTGACAATCGCAATGCAGTATTGACTGCTATTATTATTATTATTATTGCTGCTTGTTGTCTGATTCATTCTATAGTGCCCTTCTTTGGACTAAAGTTCTCTTTGCTTAGAGCTAAGCTGTTTTTTCTGACAGCCTTCTGCATGTGTACTTGAAGTAGGTATTAAACAGAGGAGCCACATTATCAATAATACTTCCCGGGAAGAAGTTTTTATGAGAAAACAAAGTCTGGCATTCAGCTATTCCTCTGTAAATAATGTTTTCTTGGAATATCAAATTGTTCTGCATACATAATGTATTTTACTTTTGCTTAAGCTCCTACTCTATATGTAGGGGTAAAAACTTTAGTTTGTACAGGTATATATGTCCTAGCTGGCAGCCTGATATGTTGAAGTGCACCAGCACCCCTGTGACATATCGAGTGCTCAACGGGAAAGAAGATTGTATCATATCGGCCACTGGTGAGGTTTAACTGCTATAAATAATACGATGCATGTACAACTGGCTTAACTCGAAAAATATCGGGCTTTGCTGCAGCCAGCATTAGGCAATGATAATCTGCAATGTTCGTATGCTCTGGATTTTACCAGCTGGCAACAAGCCAGCCCTTTTATCTCCAAGCTCTTTATGTGTTTCCTTTAGCTAAAGCATACAAATGGGACCGGGTTGTAGCTGGCACTGATTCGTGCCATTGCATCTTTTGTTCTCTAGACTGTGGATGGAGCGTTCGATTCTGCTAAAGGCGATGACGACGACGTTATTTTTGTTGAGGCGTGTACATTGCCCAAGTCCAAAAAGGTGGGTTCTGGTGCTGGGCTATAACTTATTTGCTGACTTACATGGGAATCACGTGCTGAGCTGATGTGACATGCATGTTGCTTTGGAGTACTCGATGTTCTATTATTTTCCAGTTGGCTTTGGTGCTCGTAATTGAATGCCTTGGTGGCTGGGCGGTATTGTAACCCTACTAGCAGCACCAAAACTCATTATTGCTCCTGCTTAAACGGTAAACAGGACAAGGGCTGGCGATTGTATCAAAATACACGTTAGTTGAGAGCTCGCAGGTCGTGATGCTGATGCTAAACATAAAAAAATACCAGCTGATTTAACAGCCTCTTTAACGACAGAGGAGCCTTGACGGCTATTACCACTGCTTGCAGTGGCAATAAAGGATTGCCCCCCCTGCAGGATTCAAGCTCACGACTTTAAGACCGAGGTCTTAAAAAACAACCGCCTTACCTAGTGTGCCATCACGCCGCACCTCATGGTAATTGCTGCAGGGTCGTGGTTATAAAGCAGCATACCAAATGAGGTAGGGTGTTTGAAATATTGCGGCCATAGTTCAGGTGGTGCAAGAGAAATCTATTATGTGCATAAAATTCGTATCCAATCAATCCAGAATTAAGTGTTGCATTCAGTGGTTACTGATTTGTCAGGCGTCAATACACTCACGGTCAGTCTCAGCTCTTCTTTATATGACTGGTAAAATCGGCATGTTGTCATTGGACATTTGTGCAATCACGTTCTGCAATATTATTTGCCTATGGATCTGCTGTAACAAAGTTGTTAGCTCAAAATTTCTAGCCCCATTTCCTTGCATGCATCACTTAATGAACATGTGCTTTCGTAGCACCACAAGACTTGAAGGGTCTTTGGGGCACAAATGAATGAATGTTTGCAGCGATCAACTTGTGTAGCATCACAATGACCCAGTGTGCCTTCTGGATGCTTAATTAATAAGGAGCAAGACGTGCAGCCTTTTTTCGATGCAGTCAACAGTCACAGCTTGCTCGAATGCATCACAAAAGAGGCCACAAATAAATTTCCAAACGATATAACACAAAGGCAGAAGTAATAACTTGACCCTTTTTATGGCTTCATCTATCGAAGAGGTTGCTCAAAGAGCAACTCCCCTCCTCCCCCCCCCCCGATCAGGCAGACGTTAGCTCCCTCCTTGGATTTCATCAAAGTCAAAAAATACAGTGAGGGGCTTTCCCTGCCTCCGGGGTGATTTTGACCACGTCTTGTGATCTACTGACAGCCAGTGGAGCTCCAAGCAGTCGTTTAACCAGTTCCTATCACTTGCTGCCCCCAAGAAGTAGGCAAGCAGCCAGCAGTTCAGCGAGATTTGCATAGATCTGTGCTGTCACCGAGAAGTGAGCTGAATTTGTATAGCATAAAAGTAATAATTACATTTGATATAGCACCCTCGGAGAACTCAATCTCTTTCTATGCACTTTGCATCTGCTGCAAAGGAAGCATGCAAGCCATTGCGACTCGGGCACTAATAGGAACAATATTATATTATCATATTTATTATATATAATATCCTTGTAGCACACTAACAGAACTAATTCTCTGTAGTCATTGTATGTAGGCCAAAAAGGAGGTATATTAACTAATTAGTGGCAATAAATTTTGAGCCCATATGTAGCACCCATAAACACATAAAGACGATTCACGTGGATGAATCGTAAAGAAATGCTGTGAGGAAATGGTAGGTTTTTAGTTTTGATTTAGACGTCTTGAAGTCAGTGGATGTCATAATGTTGGTCGGCCGAGAAATTTGGGCTTCGGTGCAGGGGAACTGGGGACAATGTCTCCGAGGGGGTTTTAAGTTTGGTTGAAGGTACGGTTAAAAGCCAAAAGTCCGAGTAGTGCATGATGCAATGGCAGGCACGTGCTGTAAGTATTTCAGACTTGGTAAGCTCGAGCAAAAGAATGAAGATTCCATAAATTGAGTGACAAGACCTTGAAGTCGATGCTGTGCTTGATGGGCAGCCTGCAAAGGTCAGAAAGAAGTAGTGTAATATGGCAGCTGCAACGTTTGCAATAGACGAGCCTAGCTTCCGAGTTCTTCACTAGCTTAAAGTGTCCTATTGCACCGGAGAAAGGTCAAATAGGGAGCTGTAAAAGACCTGCAAGAAGAGGGATCTATATATACACTTAAACGCAAAAGTATTTGGACGGCTTGGTCAGCCGCCATGACAACCCCTGCTCACATGGCATGTCGAGCAAATATCGAGCGTTTGTGTGACCAAAAGTATGTGCACTGGTTGAAATGAGAATAAGCAACATGTTCTCGAAATTATCATATATCATATCTAATTTATTGCGTTAATATGACATTATACCTCCCTTATTTGCAATGATCAACCGGACTCGCCCCGGCAGATCAAACGCTCGAAATTATCGGCCATTATACTGCTCCAGGCTTGATGCAAGTAAATAAAAAGCGAACCAAAAGTCGCGATTTGGACGGCCAGCTGTCATAACCGTCGCTCGACTTCATCCCACAAATGCTCAATTGGGTTATGGTCAGAAGACTGACTTGGCCAGTCCATAACCGTCACGGGAGGGTAACCGAATTCTGATAAATTGTTAAAAAAATACTTTACTTTGGCGATGTGTGTTTAGGATAGTTTTCGTGCTGGAAAATATGACCCAGTCCACGAAGTGCCATTGCAATTGGGAGTCCTACTTTTTGAAGGTCTACATAGACGTCTTGGGTTATGATGCCCGGTAAGCAGTGCAGGGCTCAGATGCCATTTCTTCTTAAGCACCCCACACTCCATGACACCTCCGACTTTGACCGTTGGTTGCAGACAATTTGGTGAGTCGGTGTTGTTGGGTCGTCGAAGCACGTAAAGCCTTCTTTTGCAGTTTGGAAAGAGCGCAAACTTGCTTTCTTCATTTCATACAGCTCTACCCCAATCGTCAGCAGTCCAGTGATTCGAACCTTAGCCCACTGTAAACGACTTACCATACTCTTTGCCGACAGAAGAGGTTTTCTCTTTGCAGCTCGAGAATGCGGCATTGCCTTTGCAGCTCGAGAATGCAGACCAGCCCAATCTAATCGCCTTCTGGTCGTGTCATCGCTAACTCGCTACCCAGATGATGGCTGGAGACTTTTAACATGAGCTTTCGCCGAAGCAAAAACGGTCTTTTAATACCTCCAACTTTTCCACCTAGAGGTAGAACAGGGCTGCCCAATCTTGTAGCATTTTCTGGGTTCTCTGTCTTCTCCATCTTCTTCACGTTGTACGAAACCTTACTCCTTGGAATTGATAACGTAACAGGAATTTGACCGTACGAGTGGCCAGCCTCGTAAAGTGCCTTGATTTTACCCCTCACAAAGCTCGACAGTTCGGTGACTTTCGGCATGACTGGTGGGTTTCCGGAAAAATAAGTAATCGTCAATGGGTTCTTTTTACAGTTCCGGATTGTACGCAGCCTCACGATTCCAGGAAAAACTGGCAAAGGGGTCGTTTCTTGAGGCTTTATTCTTCCCAAAGCAACCGTTTTTGACGGTGTTTAAAGGATTTTTGACTAATTTTTGGCGTATTGCCCATATGTTGCCCAAGTACCGTGGCAATTCTTATTTGAGCATCCAATAATTAGCAGACAGAACCTGTATCCCAGCTACAGTTCAGTATGGGCTTGGGAAAATATGGTAATCGAGCAAATCCGGACCGTCCAAATACTTTTGCGTTTTTTAGTGTATATATATATATATATTTATATGCATAAATAAATAAATATATATATATTTATGTATATATCAGACTAAATGACTAAACGATATGTCTCAGATGCATGGACTAATTTGGGTGTTTTTAGTTTTTGTAATGTTGCTTAAATGAAATTTTGCAGACTTAGCTGTGGAGATGATGTGGTCATCCAGCAAAAGGTCAAAAGGCTGAAATAGGGTGTCAAGATTCTGTGTAGATGTTACAGTAAACATGCTGGCTGAGCCAAGGTTGCATGTTTTTAGTTTCTACATTACTCCAGCTGTGCCCATAATTATTTAGGTTGGTCATGTCGTCGTTCAATTTAAGAAGTTATGAGCTACCGTGTTGGCAAGCAAGCTACAAGGAGTTTGAGTCCAACTGTTCTGTTGTGGAGCAACTATATGCTGTCTTATCTTAGAAGTTGTATATAATTTTAGACACATTGCCCTTACAAATTATTATATGAAGGCCTGATAGCTGAGTTTGATTTTCAATGACACATACCGGTAGGTTATGAGCCGAATCTGAGGACCTTTCAGAATGATCATATTCAAATATCACAACTCTTAATCCTCAGTGTGAGGTTTTTTCTACCAGTATGCTGTGGAACGTTAGTCTCGATGGCTCAGTAAGTAAATCACTGGACCCGTAGCCCAGATCGGGATCGGTTCCCATTATCGGCACTCATTCGCATGGCAGATGGCCTTCGGTCGGTCAGTGTTATGAAATTACTGCTTTAATTGCAAGCACCCCTAAAGGTCAGATATACGTTCAGTCAGTCAAGGGTGTCGAGCATCGGTGCAGCAAACTGCTCTTTGGTATTTGCTCCCCAATTGCCTGGACTTGCATTGGTCGAGCAGTAAATACTGTGTCTGGTCACAGCCTAGAGCAAATGTAATGTTTGTAGCTCTGCAGCATTTGTAATCAAACCATGTGCATGGAATCAGGCAGTGTATCGGCATTTGGTGCGAGTAAGTAAGGGGAAATTTAAAACCAGATCATTTAAGTTTCATGTTGAGTGCCATAAGTTTTGGGATCATTTCCCACTCCCGGCGAATCTTTATTGGCACTTGGTTCGAGTGAAAATTACTTTTGGCCTTCTATATTGCAAAATAAAGTGACTGCTCATTCCTCTTTGTTGAGCTCAAGGACACGAGCTCTCATTAGCAAATTCCAAATTTATAAAATTCCTAAAAATCGAATTCCTCCATCTAGGTCTGCAGACTGGGTTAAGCTATCCCTTGACTGGCTGGCACCCACCCAACCTTGGCAAGAGCTGTCTGGTTGGCTGACGTTCTGGTAGTGGCCATACCATGAAGTACATCGGATAAGAGTACTAGAATGGCAAGTAACCACAGCTTAGTAAAGAACCTGTCGGTCGCGTGCAGTAGCTACTGAACCCTGATGATGCCTATGACTAGTTGTATTTACAATGTCGATAATTATGTTGTCTCCAAAAATAATCGTGCTGGCAATTGTAAGTTGCACTAAAAAGTTAACATCGTTGAGAATAAAGCACCAGCATTCGAAGCTCTTCTTGGCCAAACTTATACTGCCCACTCAGAAGAAAAGCATACCGTGGACTTTTGTGCAATCTGGGCAGTATTTTCAGTGCTGCAAGAAAGAAACAGCTTGTTTCTTAACGAAGCATTAGTGATTTACGATTGGTTAGAAAAGCTTGCTTCCAATATAGGCAATTGAACGAGCGGTCGGCTAACATGACCAATGGGATGACCCCTGCCCTTTTTTATTTAACGAAAAATGCTTGCAGACCATGGACATTGCATATATGCTCGTAGGTCCACATCGAATGATGACAAAGTGGTTATTAAGCTTCTGCTGTACACTCAGCCGCAAGTTTCTGCTATACACTTGGCCGTAGCAATGGTTACGTTCATTTTGGATATGTTGACTTTCACCTGTCTCACGCTAGCATCTTCGAGCATTTGTTGACAGCTGATAACTTATTTTATCGACCAATGTTCAGGAAATATTTTTTGATTACTTGCATATATATTTTAGAGTGGCAGTGGGGATCGTACTGCAAGAGCTGCTGCTGCTGCTGTTTCACCGCCTGAAGAAGTGTCCTCTAGCCTGGTAGGAAGAGCAGAACGGAAGAGGTAATCAGAGCTACACCTGACAAAAATCCAGTATAGCCAACATTATTACGGTGTTGGTGATGATTTCATAATCGTAATCGTAATAGTCATAATAGCTGCTTTGTACCTGCAGAGAATCACATATTGCCATCTAGTTTGGTGTCCCGCTGGTACTGGTCGAGGCGATTAATTTTTTCTATGTTTAGTTCTTTCTCTCCAGTGCTCCTGAATGGCAACACCATACGGTTGCTTATGAACCTGACTGCGATGGCTAAGGTCTTTTTTACTAGCTGACATGTTTGAAGACTAAAGATTCTGAACTTTCGACTTATATGTATTCTGCTTTGGCCGTTGATTGGTAGATCTTTACTGCAAATTACTTAAAAAGCCTTACATTAAATGCTGTATTGTTACATCCTAGGTCAAAGAGTGACAACCTCTGTGTGGAGTATGCAAATGCTACGGTGAGTGTACCCAGTTTGATTTCGCTCTGCATGTCCTCAGACTTGATCTGGCCTTCTAGTTAATCTGCAGCCTGACTCTTCTGTAGACTGGCCTGAACATGCTGCCTCGTGAGGACCCTGTGTCCTGCTCGTCGTCGGCTAACGTTAGTACTCGTCGCCTAGAGACTGGAGCTACAGTCTGCAATGAAGCAGACGAACTGACTAAAAAGATTGCATCAGTTCTCACGTAAGTAGTTGCCAGTGTAGGTAGCCAGATTAATATGCAATCTACATTGCAGACTTAGGTAAAGTCTCTATGTTTGTTTTGCTTAATCTTTCGGCAGCATATGATACCATTGATCACCAAGTCCTTCTTGAGCGCCCTGGGCGCCTCTCATCTCGCCTGGGCATTGCTGCTGTGGTTTAGGTCCTATCTCAGTGGGATACTCAAGACTATTAAACGGGCAAAGATCTTAAATAAAAATGAATAAACTCTAGCTGATTAAACAGCCTCTTTTTGTATAGTGACAGAGACTTTACGGCTATCACCACCGCTTGCAGTGGCCATAAAGAATCGCCCACCACAGGAATCGAACCCATGACCTCGGGACCGAGGTCATGAAAGCAACTGCCTTACCTAGTGTGCCATCACGGCATCCAAGGAACTGCTAAAGTACATGGTACCTCAGCGCTCTGTGCTTGGTTCACATCTTTTTACTCTCTCTCTCTCTCTCTCTCTCTCTCTCTCTCTCTATATATATATATATATATATATATATATATATATATATCTATATATATATATATATATATATATATATATATATATATATATATATACTCTCCTTCTTGCCGACGTGATTGCCAAGCACGATCTAGGTTTTCACTCACTTCTATGCAGACACACGGCTGTATCTATGATATATATCACATGACACACGGCTGTATCTATGCTTCGATCCCTCCCAGCACTCCAGCACTTAAAAATCTCTCAGCTCCCTTGCTGCAAGTAGTGCTAACTGCCACATTTTGGATGGCAGCAAACTTTCTCAAATTGAATGACGATAAAACTAACTTACTAGTTATGGGCAAACCAAGTGTGACTCGGAAATTGAAAAGTTTAAGGCTGGCTGCTACTGACTGTTAGCAAAATGTCCAACCATTGCAGAGCAGCGATTCGGTCATTGCATTATAAGCTGTTTCACCGGGGATCGTTTATGCTCAAAATCGGCTTTGCCAGCATATCCCATAGACCATCTGCACAAAATCTAGGTGTCCTGTTCCAAAGTGACATTTTACTGGACCGTCATATCAGCTGCACAGTCAAATCGGGCTACGTGCAACTATGTAACACGGCTAAAATGTGTCCCTGCTTAGGCAGGATTACTAGATCTTGATTGGTCCTTGCATTTGTGACATTACTTCTCTGCTTCTGAACTCGCTGCTTGTTGGTCGCCCGGCCTGTGCAGTCAGGCACTTACTGTCGGTGCAAAACTCTTAAGCTCGGCTTGTCTTCCATGAGCGTCGCAGTTGCCACATCATGTCACCTGTCGCCGACCTGCACTAAATTCCGATCAAGCAATGTTTCGAATTCAGGATTCTGTCACTCACTTTTAGGTCCCTTTATTCTCTGGCTACAGCCTACCTATCAAAACTTCTGCCATACCAGGTTAGGCATAGTACCACCCGCTTTCTTTTCGGACTCAAATTCGTTTAGCCATGCCTTGAGCCAACCTCAAATCCTTTGGAGACCGTTTCATATATTATATATTATATCATTCATTTGTATAGCGCCCCAAGAGAACTTAATCTCTATTCAGGCACTTCAATTGTGCCTCAGGGCTCGAGCCCACGACCTCGGCCAGACCTTGGTCGGGGCGAGTACCTTAACCGCTGAACCAATCCGGCTCGGCGTGTCACTAGTTCATATGCTTCCAAAGCCTGGAACTCACTCCCGACTTGTGTCACCACATATATATAATTCATTTATATAGCGCCCTAAGAGAACTTAATCTCTATTTAGGCGCTTCACATATGCCTTGGGGCTCGAGCCCACGACCTCGCATTTAACGTTACTACTAACCATACTATGCTTATTGACACTGGGAATCTTACCACTGACCATTTGACCATACTTCCATTACAGCATATGCAAAGTACCTGAAAAGAAATGGTGTTCTCTGGGGGCACTATGCAAATGTACTATTACTATTTTGGCATGAAGATGTGTGGCAAATTTGCCAACGAGTTTCAGTTTGGGCTTTTTGCATTTAGATTCCGGGCGTGCTTATGGTGACCTCTTCAGATGACCTGGGTCAGGGTTATCATGCTTAGTTGGGGCGAAGTGTTGTGCAGGTGCTGGCAAACATGCCTTTCCACTGCCGAGGAACGTGCTTGCATTTGGAATGCTGATTTCGCATACGAATTCCTTATTGTCATTCGCAGCTACGCAAATGTAGGCCCCAGCTACGTTAGTGAGCACCGGCAGCATCATTACCAAGTTGGTCAAGCGAGTCCCCTGGCGCTTGCAGGCTTTCGATGCCATCACCTCTGTCCATCGCCATTGGTGACCTTTCACTCACGTACCTGGTCTCTCAATTGTAGCAATTTTTGTTAGAACCACTCAGAGTTGCAATTCTTGTAGCTCTGTCCAAAGAGTCCAAAGCTCACACATTGAGTAGGTCTTGGATCGATTGTAATGTAAAGTAATGTAATGTAATCACCCTCTCACCTCTTTCCTGCTCCCTCTATCTCCCTCTCTCTCCCTCTCTCTCTCTCTCTTTCTATTTCCTCTCTTTTCTCTAGCAGGTATCATCCAATTAATTCTGCTGCATTTGCTTAACCGTGAGGCAAGCATTTAGATTGGGTAGCAAGCAGCAAGATGTATCGGTTTAGCTTTCTTTAAGTCACTTGCTTCAATAAGTACCCTCGGGCTTCTGTATGGATGGCATCTAATGGTGTGGGAAGGGCTGTAGAAGTCCACGAAAGGACCAGGCCAGTGCCGGCCCTCGTCAGGTCTAAGCTAGCCGTTTCCCCTGCTGAAGTTGCCTCGTTGCCCTACAAGATTGTTGTATTATTTTCAAAGCCGTTCTGCCTTTTACCAAACATGCAACATGGTAGCATCAATACGGGTCAGCCTATTATCAAGCATGATATTACTCACCATTCAATTGCATTTCCCTATGCAACAAATGTAAAGCACCTAGAAAGAGATTGAGTTCTCTGAGGGCGCTTTATCAAGTGCATTATTATTACTATTATTATTGAATAACACAACTACTCAATGATTATGTCATCAGCATCATCACCTCACACTTGGCTACATGTTTTGGAATCAGGATTATGAACTAGGTAGAAGCAAAGTAACATGGTTCATAAATTCAGTAATGTATCTCCGTGTGTAACTCCACGAAGACTACGTACGTATTACACGGGAGAGTTTTGTGTAGCAAACTCAAAGTGCTGGTTGACCCAGTGGTTAAGGTACTCGCCCCGACCAAGGTCTGTCCGAGGTCGTGGGCTCGAGCCCCGTGGCATATGTGAAGCGCCTGATTAGAGATAAAGTTCTCTTGGGGTGCTATACAAATGAATTATATTTTTATTTCTAGTTAAGCGGCTTTCGGTATGCATTCGGTAGCCAATAAACAGGAGAACAGTTGTGGTAGTGAGTAGCATGAAAGGAGCAGCTCAGGAAAAGGCCGGAAAGGACGTGCCGTCCTATCGGCAGCAGGAGCGTAGATGTCGCTGCATAAGAATTGTGGGGAAGTGATTTCCACAGTCTTGGACCTGCAGAACTAAAGCTTCTGTCGCCAACGGTCTTTAAGCAGAAGAATTTAACAGCTAATATGTTGTCCTTAGGCATGAGGAGGTTGAACCTGGTGCAACAGCTCACTTAGGTATGAAGCAGTCAAGCCACGGTGGGCCTTGAGGGTCATTGCAAGAACTTTACTCTGCATCCATTGATCAGAAAAAGGCGTACCTGTGGCTGTGCACCATCTCTGGTCGTGGCGTGTGGCACGTGGTGTGTACCATCTTTGGTCGTAATTGTTGGACGGCTCTTATGTTAGTCCTTCTTGGACATTGATTCCCATTGGCTATCGTTCCATTTGTATAAGTATTTTTACCGTTTGACAATGCAGGGTCCTAAAGTATTTGGAGAATTTGAATCACAAAACGTAGTGGCAGACTAGAGCGTGAACCCAGCAGTTCCGATAACCGATGCTTGCAAAAACATCATTTGCAGAGCAGCATTTCAAGCTGTATCTACGTTCTATCAAGTGCCTTGGCAGAGGGCTAAGCTGTGGAGTAACCTTTGGCTGCTAACATGCCATTTTTCTGCATGTAGGAACAGCATATCCAGTGTCTATTGGCAGTACGTCACACTATATTTAATCCTTTGTGCAATTGGCACCAATTGTTCTCGCTTTTTTCGTGCAATTCTTTTTTGTCTGGTACAGCTAAGATGACGACATAAGTAAGAACAAAAAATAGCAAGTGTCTTTGAAAGTTTCCTCATAAATAGTGCTCGAATAATGCTACAGAAAATGGTGTGGGCTTGTCTTTCATGGTTGCCATCAGCACCCTGCTAGTCCTGATTTGCTTGCTACTGCAAAGGCAGTCGAGTGACTAATTTTTTAGCCTGTAACGGCCTTGCGATGCTTTTACAAGCAAAAAAACTATCTTGGGCAGTCCTTAACTCATGCTGCTAGTCAAGACTCTTGCTATTTTGCCTTAGTCTGTATGCAACCGGTATCCTTGTTTCTATATTGCGTGTTCGGCTGGGTATTCCTACATCTAAATAAATGGAAGTTGGACGATTTCATTTCTATACACTCGGCTGTCGATAGATTTGCATAATGTGTGCCGTTTATTTCATTCGCCCCCTTGTGTGCAGTACCAGAGATTTCAGTTTTTGATATGCTTTAACTATCCATGTCAACCTTCAGCAGGTCGTCTTTAAGTGAGAATTTTTGGCAAACCATCATCACACATACGCACATGTGCACACAGGGATTTTCTTATTCCCACTTACGAAAACGGCTGTGAAGATGTGTGACTAGCCTTAGAGGCCGATACTGACCTGTTCATATTTCTCTGCGTTCTAAGCAAACTGTGGTGAAGACGTGAGTCACGTGCTGCCTATACTTAGAGATACACCTTTGCCTACAGATGGGTGTCTTGTAGGCACAGATTTAAAAAACCGCATGCATTTTTGCATTTGTATCGCAGTCCTTAGGGTGAAGATTTTGCTTGGCTATGGCCATCGTACAGTTTTTGCAACTGTAAGTGCAGATTCCTTTGCAAATTAATGTTTGCTATTTAATCTCAGCCTCAAGCATTGGCCCATAATTATCTTGAATGTTAGGATCGGATGTGCATAGATGTTTGACCGTCATGCTGATAGACGTTCGGTTGTATTCAACAATAGCCTGAGCTAAAAAATCTATAAGGACCAACCCAGTAATAAATTCATTATCACAAAAGTTGAAGTAGTTCTAATGATTCAAGGGTCGCCTACTCGGTAATTACCGGGATAGCTGTAGTTTGTTTGCCATTGCGAACAGCACAGAACGCTCTGCCGGAAAGCAACACCTTCGGTTTATTCCGATATGCACTGAGCCGGGGGAAGCCCCAACTGCCGTCCCACAGGCGTTCATCCTAACCCACGCTTCTGTCGTCCATGGTTCAGGACTAGTCGGTGGTCGGGATGGCCCTCCAGCCTAATACAGGCCGTTAACAACATTTAGGTGCGGCACTGTCGCAGGCTGGGGTATCAGGAGCAGCGCCATCAATTAATCGAAACCACAACAGCCAGGAAATAAAGCCTTTAGGCTTTGAATTAAATTTTACTGTAGGTCAGGCTAGAGCAGATGTAAAAGAGCATCTTTGGTTGTTGGGCAAGCAAACCCGGTCGAAATATATTTTACAACTCCACACAAAGCCATGATAAACTAGGTTAGGTATGCTGGAGAGTTACATGCAAGGCATGTGAAGCTTTTGGTGCATCGTTGCTACCCAAACAACGTTGATATCGTATTCTCATAAACGAACCAATCATACCTAAAGTGGATAACAGTCGAGGAAGTAAGAGCAAAGTAGAGAAGTAAAAATGAATAGGTTCTAAAATCTGAAGAAAAAAGTGTCAGAATCGTCAGCAGGGAAAAGACAGTCCCTAGAGCAAGAGTGATTGGAAATGAGTTATATAACCAGGGCTCTGAAGTGCAAAGCGATCAGTCTCCAACCCTGGGACAGGCTTATCAAGAGCATCTGTGACCAGATGCTTAAAAAAGATGGATCGCTAATTTTAATGTTTTGATAGGATCTGACATTGCAAGGAAGGCCAAACCGTTACGCCAATTGAGTTTGGTGCAGAAGAGCTAAGCTGTGTCAGGCCTTGTACAGGTAGATTAGGGTGAGAATTTTGGTCTATATCTATCGAAAGCTACTGAATCTCCTTTAACCATTGGGAAACGTGGCCAAATTTTGATTATTACATAGACCATGCAATCGCTAGTTGTTGCTATTTAGAGGACCTGTTTTTTTACTTGCTTGTATGGAAGACTGCAGAAATTTAAATTTTAAACAATATAATTCATTTGTATAGCACCGTAAGAAAACTTGACCTCTATTTAGGCACCTTGAAAATCCCAAAGGACTAGCAGTTTAGCAACTTCTACTTTACGTTGCTTATCTTTTTCAAGACTCGCTATTTCTAATGCACCATCTGACACTATTTGTGATCAATCATTTCAGCTTGTTAGTGTAAAGATTGTAGTAATCAATAATTCACACCACTATTATACAAGGTACCACTTGTGCTTTGTAGACTTAAAATGCAAGCACGAAGTGGACACAAATTTTCCGAAACAAACATGCAGTATAACTAGAAGCATGAACCGTCAAGTGGTAGGCAGTCAAGCACCATATTTTTCGGTTGAAATAACACTAGCCATAGTGGTACCCATCCCAGGTTTTAAGTTTATTTACATTAACAGATATATCACTGCCTTTCTTTTATAATTGAGCAGTAATCAGCCATATCATGGGTAAATAAGCACAATTCTTGTTCCAAAAAGTATGAAATAGCATGAATTTGTCAACTCTTATGCCAGAGAAAAACTGTAAAATAAAGTATCTGCCTTTTTGTGAACTCTTGAGAATTACAGTAACTGCAACTGCTTTTGTGGGTTTACCCACTGTCCTGTACTGCAAATAAGTTTATTATTCTGCTGTGAACCAAGGTATACACATTGGCATTTTGGTTAAATTAGATCTGCAGATTGGGAATTGATCTGCATTGAGACCGTCTTATGTAGATCAGATTTGTCGATACTCGGCAGTGATCCAAAACTTTGAGGGGAACATACGTGGCATATCCGGTCTACTTTTAGTAACAGCGCGAAGCATCCTTGTTACATTACCATCAGAATGCTAGTGTCTACTGTCTTGACAGGCGATGCACACAATGATAAAAATAATAATAATAGGTTGCTTTTGTGGACCCTGGGATACATCCAAATCTCTATAAAGGCGCTACACAACTTGCTGCCAGAGAATCCGTAACAAAAATATGATTCATTTGTATAGCGCCTGAAGAGAACTTAATCTCTATTCAGGCGCTTCGCATATGCCACGGGGATCGAGCCCACAACCTTGGCCAGACATTGGTCGGGGCGAGCACCATAACCACTGGACCAATAACCAAGGTTTAATGGCATTCACTTTATCAAGTATGCAAAAGCAAGCAGGCAAGCATCGAACTTAGGCCAGCATGCAAACTCGAAGACACTCGGGGTCACCTTTTAATAGGATCTGTGCACACAAACAAACTCGGTCCAACTGGAGCTCCTTGCTTAATAGTCTGCCATCCATTAAGCAAGTGCTGTCATGGGCATAAGAGGGGCCTTCTACTGCTTTTTTGGCATGGTGGTTGGGACCAGGAGTCGTAGTCTGTTCTCGTGCGTTCAGCACTTCCTGTGTATGCGTAAATGTCATAACCCACCCAACTCAACGTTGTGATTTTGGAGACTGTATGATGCCTCAATATGGTCGAGTGAATGAATACCTGCATGCAATCAACCGCTGCTCACCATTCCCAGTGTAATAATGGAGTATGTAAGCTCCTGAAATGAATGAATCAACGTGCTGTTCCGTGGTGCTGTTATGAAAATCGTGCATTTGCCACGCATTTCAAATGCATTCGAAGTTAAATTATGCCCCGCGCTTGCACCAGGCTGCTATTGCTTTGCCATTTAGCTGCTTGGGTGTTACGTGAACAGGGGGGGGGCTTCATTTTCTGACCGAATGCTCATAGAAGCTGTCCTGCCAGCTGAGTAGGTGTTAGTTCCGAAGCTGTTAATTCTTTTTGCAGCAGCCTCATTCAACATTTTGCCCCGAGCGAATATAGGATGCTGTCGTTTACCGATCAGGAGCTTGCCGAGTTCGACGTGAATGCGTTTACTCAGACGTACATAGCAGCCCTTCAACAGGTGAGGCCAGCGCGGTGGCTCGTAACCTGTGTAAGCTCATGCTCTTCCATTTTGTCTGCGCAAGCCTCGGGGCTGTCCTTCTAACTTACACGAGCTAGGCCTAGGCAGTACCTGGGATGTAAGAATTTCTGCCATTGATCAATTTTTGAGTCAAAGGGAAGGAATAGGTTATTGCAGTCGAATGCACCAAACTGATTGTCAGTACTGGTCCTATAGCTCCCTCCGACTTTATATTTACATAGCAGGGGCCGAGATCAAAGAGCTGCTAAAAGGTGAAGGTAAACAGGTTTATGACGCAGTCTTTACAATTCTGTTTTGTCGCAGAAAGTTCACCGGAAGGCAGCAGCAGCAGAACGTTGTCCTTGGGTATCACAAGGTATTGCTCTTCTGCTTTGATAACTCAACAGGTAGATATTTTAATTATGAAGAAATATAATCACCAGTATAATTTGCTGCTAGTTCAACTTGCATGAACAATAAACAATGATTTTTATTTTGCACCAACCAGCCCACTGGACAGCCTGCAGGGCTCAGTGTAGGTGTACGGACCATAGAGTGCAACACTTGGGAGTATGTACAAGTACAAAGCTATTTGCCAGCTTCGGCACATCTTCAGTGCACTTTTTGCCCGAATGTCTGGCCGAACATTTGCTCTAAAGCTGCCTGTGTCAAACGAAAGTGCCATTCAAACTTCGGAGGAGAGATTCGGACGATCGTTTGCTGAGATGTTCCAGGCAACGAATTGTTACATCCGGTTTGTGTCTCTTTTGCAGACCATGGAAGAGCGAGAGATGAGAGCTGTAAAGGATACGAAGAAGGAGCTCGACCTAGTCAAACAAGCCTATGTTAACCTCGCAAGGACCGTGTCTGAGGAGCCTGTAAGTTTCAGCTTTATTCTGTGCAGTGCCATGTTATTACCACTGCAGCTACAAAGCAGTCGAAAAATGTTCAGTATTGTTTCTCGAATGTAGTTGCTTAAAATTAATTAGTCTGCATATAGTTGCATAATTCGTGGTTTGCACGGTATCGGTATGTGCTGAATTCTATTCCATGCATGAAATTACATTCGACACCCCCCCCCCGGAAAACTTCATTCTCAGCCTTCTCTGAAACTGCAGCCAGGGAAATAGGTAAGGCATCTTTATGGTGGTAAAGCTTGCTGAACCCCGATGGCTAAGGCGTTCGTCCTGTGTCTGGGCATCATTACGCCCAATCTCATCGCTCCCTGGTCAACGTACGAAAATGAGCCTGAATGAAAGGACACCGCACGCAAAATGGCCCTCACTTAACGTGAGGAAGACCTGTGCATACAAGAAGTTACATCTGGACTCGTGCCATTGACGTGTCAAGCCCCTTGGTTAGCTAATGCCATGTAAGGGCTTGGATAGGAAAGATCTGCCTGAGCCTGAGTTTTGAGGGCAAGGCTTGCCACTATTAAAGAGACACTGGGTTAACCCATATGAGTTGGGGTCGGGTCGAGTCGGCCTTGAAAAGGTCGAGGTAAAGATCGGTTTATTCAAAAGCCTCATGTATAAAGCGATAGAGGAGCCTTAGCAGATATCACTTGCTTTGCAGCACGCAATAAATGATTGCCCGCTGTCGGACTCATACCTGCGAGCTGGGTCTTGAACTGTTGCAGCATTTCAGCCTCCTTTCAGTTGCAAATATCGGCAATTCGAGTAGTGAGGAAGTCGAGAGAAACCGAGGGCTGGAAGGCCAAGTAAGATCTCCGTGCAGGTAGAGCTCAGCGTCGTCTGCGTAGAAATGAAATCCGAGACTGTGCCCTCGGTGGTGGCAAACTAGCCAGCCAGGAAGGACTGGAGGGGCGTTCACAGGGGCAGAAAGTCTGCGTAGTCTCGGCTAGTCTCTTTGATCTCTCAGCAGCATTAGACACTATGGACCACCAGATTCATCCGGAGCGCCTCTCACTCTGCTTAGGTGTCACTGGCATAGTGCTAAAGCTAAGCTAGCTCCATACCTTAGTGAGAGATGTCATAGTGTCGCTGTAAAGGGCTTTCGGTAATCCGGGAAGCCGCTCAAGCATGGGGCTTGGCATAAGGCCTCTTCTTTCCACTATATAGACTCTCCCTCTGGCCGATGTCATTGCCAAATACACTCCTGGCTCTCACTTCTGCCGATTAACCTCAGCTCCACCTCCCTCCTGCGATCCTTTTCAGCCGTGTTCTGAATCCCATTCACTTACCACCCTGGCACTGCATCGACGACATTCACACTTGGATGGCTACTAACTTCCTGAAGCTTAACGACGATAAGACTAACCTAATAGCTATGGGTAAGCCTAGTATCACCCTGAAGTAGAAGATAATACCCTCATGATTGCTTCATCTAGCGTCACTTTCGTGACATGTGCCATTAATCTGGGTGTGCTGCCAAAACGACTTCGCATTAGGTGTGCGCATTCAGCGGAGCACAATTGCCAAAATCTGATCCTGCTTAGACAAGAATACAACTACAAAGCTAGTTTATGCGTTTGTGACATTGAATCTCGATTAATTCAATTCCCTTTATTCAGGACTCCTTGCTTGTTCCCTTAATCTCAGCAACTCGTGCAAAAATTGTCTGCTCTTCTGGTCTGTTTTAAACGGCATAGCTGCCATATCACACCACTTCTGTCTGACTTTACTAACGCCATCAAGCATAGAATCGACGTGAAGATACTCTCTCACTAGACTTCCAGTTGTCTCACCATTCCTTGCTCAAAGTTGAAATCTTTTGATAATCAGGCCTTCAATTTGTAGGCACCAAATTCAGGAATTTGCTTCAGGCTTCTGTCACTGACTGCATCGACTTTGCATAATGAAGTCCCACTTACCGAATGCATACCGAAAGCTGCTTAGGCTGTGAGTGCGCTGTACAAAACTGTCCTGCGTAAACACCCACAAAGTCTTTGTGAAGTTACAGACGTAGATACACATACATTACCGGCTTTACTCGGCCTTCCCTGCGTCCCAGTGCAGAACTCGGTCTTTTCTCTGTGTGGTGTTCATGCTTGCCAGGGTATTGTTCAGTGCACCTTAGCAAACAAAGGTCCTACTAACTAGCAACAATAAGTGTCTTCTTGTATTTTTTGGCATGTTTATCGAAGCATGACACGTTGCTTATCATTAAATCTTGATTATTTCTTCTCTCGAAATGAGTTGTAAAGCCTTAGGCAAGTCGTGATCTATTGAAAATTTGTTTATTGACTTGACGAATAGTCTCCCAAGAAATTCCATATACAGCAATCGTTGCAAGAAAGAACCTGCTGTGCACAGTTGACAGTGTCTCACCACTGCACCGCGGTCTTTCTCAATAGGCAATAAGTTGGCGATGACTTATTCATGTTAAGTTTTCGAAACCTTTGGCTTTCATTTGGAAGCCATGGAAATTTACGAGGTTTTTAACGATTGATCTTTTAGTAGATATGCCGTCGACCTCAGGTATTCTAGCTGGGCTCAAGAGTGGTTCGTTGAATTAGTTGAGAAAATCTGAGAGACGAGGTGCTCGGCACCTAATATAAGCCAACCATTGCTATGGCTCTTGGCTTAGAAGAGCGTGCTTCTCAGAGCAAGAAGTAAACAAAAATGGAGGTTGGCTTATCAAACAGCCTCATTTATATATCAGATATCAGCAGTAGACCCCTAGTGGCCATCACCTCGTTTGCAGTGGGAAATAAAGAATTGCCTGCTGAAGGACTCGAACCCACGACCTGGGTCTTAAAGAGCAAGCACCTCACCCCTGGGCTGACTCGGGGTCCCCCTCGTGCCCCAGAATGATGGCCGGTGCTTTCAACAGCTTAATCAAAAGGCCTCTGCAAAAACATTAATCTTATTCAGACATTTAAAACTATCTGCTTCTTATAGGCACACACTCGTGTTCTACCACGGCACGGCTGTATGCTGAGACTTTTTTCTGCTCAGGTTTATATGCAGTGACAGTGAAGGAAGTAGTTCTCCTAATTTCATCTTTTTGGACTATGTGCAGATTTAGAAGGTTTAACATTTGCCAAAACTATTGATAGTCTGAGTAAATCAATGTTGTCAGTGCATAAGTTCCCTTACGCTGTTTGCGATGGCGTGGGGCTATTCCTGCGCTTAATTGTTTTCATATACTTTGTAGGAGTTTCTAAATTTATTAGGGTGTAATGTAATGTAATTTATCTCCGTCTGTAACTATACAAAGCCACAAGGACTAAATGGGTTTTCTTTACACAGGAGAGTTCTCTATAGAGCAGCCAAAGCCTAAGTGGTTTTCGATGCTCATACTTAAGCGTACTACAGACTTTATCTCACGCAACAAAGAGCAAGTTGAAAGCATAGCTGAGTCAGGAGGGCAGTCGAGGAAGGAAGTAGCATGGAAATAGCAGCTCAGGATGGCTGGTAAGGATGGGCCACAGTCGGCACCAGAAGATTAGATGTTCGTTGCATAAAAATTGTAAAAGTGAGCTCCACAGTCTAGGATCTGCAGAGCGAAACCTTCTGTCACCAACAGTCTTTAAGTAGTAGGAATGGAACAGCCACTTTACCATAATTAGAGGACCTGAGAGCACGAAGAGGTTGAAACTGGTGCAGCACTTCAGCTAGATATGAAGTAGCTAAGAATTGCAGGCCATGTAAATATATTAAATACGGTTAAACTGGTGATGAACAATGGATTTGTAAAGTAGCGCTGTATCCGAATGGCAGTTGAAGTGCCGAAGTGACGAAAAATAAACAGGACTACGATACTACGGCAATCAATGTCACGCAGCTAACTTTTGTTTGTTTTTATGCAATTTTTTCCTTCGTCAGGATGTATACTTTTTATATCACTTTTTATTGTGCACTCTTGGTTTTGATGTTAGCAGTTATTTTCATATGTGTGCCTGGTACAGCAAAATGAAAAACCTAAATGTATCTAAGCTTTGTTGAACCGAAAGCTAGAGTTATGCCACACCACCGAAGCCATTTAGAATGTCAATGTGCAGGCAGTGAAGTAGAGAGCAGAAAAAATCTTTTGATGGCAAAGGGTCGAACATGTGACCAACAAAGTAAGAGGAAAGGATCCTAATATATCAGTTGTTGTCGTTTCCGGTGAGGTAGATCTGAGCCGGATCCTGGAGCCACCATTCAGAGTTCATGTGCAGTGGATGGATCGGGCAGAAAATCTCTCTGCTCCTAAGCATTGCTCGAGTGACCCGGCATGAGTGTGGAGGCTTCTCTGCACCATGCACCCCTAACCTTCGAGCTGCCAGCCCACCGGACGATGAGATGCGCCAACCCAAGACCCAACTTCCGGCCTGGAGCTAGCAATGCACTCTAATGATGATAATAATAATAAAAAACGTATAGCACCCTCGAAGAACTAAATCTCTTTCTGGGCACTTAATATATGCTGTAAGGGGAGCATGTGAATAAGATTAGTGATGACATGCATAGCATGCATAAGCACACAAAGAGCAATTCGCAAGGACCCAGCAAATGCTCTGAGGAACATGTGCGTTTTGGCTTCTGTTTAATGTCGATTTGAGGTTGTTCGAGGCACACTCTTGATAGTTGTGCATGTGAATTTGACAATTCTGCTGAGATTATAAAGCTTTTACAACTCGAATCTCTTACTTGTTACGTTATTTAATCACTGGCAATGCCTAATCTTGTATAGCGCAAATACACACTGCAAGTTTTGGCTGCAGATTGATGACCTCCTAGGTGGCGATGTTGTTGCATCCTTACTTGCCACTAGTATTTGCAGTATCTCTTCCCTTGTTATTCCAGGATGAAGGCTGGATAAGTCTAGACACGAAAGTCCTCATCAGTCAAGTAGCTGCTGCGGTGTCAGCTAAGAAAAACTGACGACCGTGACTGCACTGTACACGCTCGTGGTCTACAATTCGGGGCAGTGTTGGAAGAGCTGCTTTCAGACAGCGTCGAACTCTGAATCATACTGTGATCTTTTTTTTGTATCTTCAAGCATGTACTGCAGCACCCTGTTTTAGTATACACTCTTGCTGCTTTCATATAAGAAACCAAGAAAAACTATTTGAAACGGTTGAATGTATAGCAGCACCTTTGTAGTGAGGTACTGCTAACAAATGTTCAGGCCAGCACTAGACGGAATGCTTAGTCATTTGCTAGCGAAACATCCATGGCAGGTGCAAGTCTGGGAGCAATTGTTTCAAGCTCATTTTGACAGCCATCCCGGTTCATCTTGTTAGGAAACCCAAATAAAGCAAATCGTTTATATATCGTTGCCTGCAAAGTGAATGAATAGATGCAGCTGACTGGCTGCAGCCGGTGCAGCACTGGAAAGTAGCAGGCAGCACAAGCTCTCCTTGGGCCGTGACCAGACGAGCCGTGCCGTGCCCTATAGAAATTGTAATTGCTTCTAATATAAACCAGCGTAGTATCATTAAATATTTACCTTGACTGTGATTAAATTGCTCAGTAATTTAGCCTCTGCTGATTTTATTTAAGCTATGCCATGTTTGACTAAGGATTTGGCATCTTCCTAGACTGTGTTTCTAACTTGGGTATGCTGATTGCTATTTCTTTGTTACCTGAGACAAATGTCGTTGGCTACGGAATGCATTCCAAAAGAGCTTAGTACGAGTACTTGGTTTGAGTGAACTAATGAGAAAACCTCCATTATTAGACCCACTTTAGTCTTCATCGCCTTTGTGTAGTTAAAATATGGAAATATACGATCTTTAGGTTTTAATTAGGATCATTATATCGCTAAGAATCCATCGCTCGATCAAAATACACAGCAGTTCGTCGGAAAATTAGGCACGACATCAAGTCCGAGAGAACTGCGACTGTACTGGGAACTTTTTTTGTTACCCCAGTCAAACAAACAAAGAGTATGCTTAGGTGTGCCGACCGGTTCCGTCAGGCCTTTCCATTCCAGCAAAGTGCCTAGAAATAGATTTAGTTCTCTCACAGGGTGCTATTGTGTGTGTGTGTGTGTGTGTGTGTGTGTGTGTGTGTGTGTGTGTGTGTGTGTGTGTGTGTGTGTGTGTGTGTGTGTGTGCCATGGGGCGTGTGTGTGATCAAACTTTTGAAAGACTTCTTCTAATGCTTATGCTGTTATTTAATGATTTTGGAAAATTCCTTTGATAATCTTGCTAGTTTGAGAAATGGAAATAAAATGTGCGATCAGTTAAATGCACTTTAGCCCGAACCAAGTAGGCATGGCGATGACATCGTAAACTGCTACGAATATAAGTGCACACTCTTGCTTGATCAGCACAGCAGAGTGCCAGCCGATGCCCAACACCAGCAGTTCATTCCAACGCACGGAGCCCACGGGTGCACGGCTCCTTTCGGCCCCCCTTCTCCCACTCGACTCCCTGCCACAACTCATCCCGTGAGTCGGTCGGCCGGCGGGAGGACAAAGCCAGCCTAAACCACAGCCGTCAGACCACAGCTGGGCACCGGCCTGTCCCTAGGCCATAGCCACCAGCTGTTAGACCCTGGGGTGGTTTAGGGTACTACCAGTCTGCCTGCACTCCTGCACTGGCATAGTGCCGGCGAGCCCAGCGATACGAACCGTGCAGAGAACCACAAACCACACACACATTTCCAGAATAGTCTGAAGCTGTCTGCCCAACCGCTTGCCCAGACTTGAGAATAAGGTGATCGCTGCGCCAGATATGGTGACAGCCCGGCAGATAAGGTGCTTGCTATTCACGACCGAGGTCGCGGGTTCGAATCTTGCAGTTGGCGATCATCTATTGCCAACTGCAAGCGATGATGATAGCCGTTTAGATTCTTCTTCCTCTATACGAATGGGGATTTTTAAATCAACTATAACTGTTGAAACAGATAACTAGCCATATTTGCATGCTGACCCTGTGCGTATCACCCCCTAAACACGTTATGCTTGTCGTTATTGAACATGCAACCATTAACCATCCGATCGTAATGTAATGTATTGTAATGTATCTCCGTCTGCAACTCCAGAAAGTCATAAAGGCCATGTGGGTGTTACACAGGGGAGTTTTGTGTTGCGCATTCACAGCCGAAGCGGCTTTCGGTGCGAATTCGGTAGCCAACGGACTTCGTCTCACGCAACAAAGAGAAAGTGGGAAGCAGAGCAGAGTCAGGAGAGCGGTTGAGGTAGTGAGTAGCTGCACAAGAATTGTGGAAGCGAGTTCCACAGTCTAGGACCTGCAGAGCTAAAACTTCTGTCGCCAACGGTCTTTAAGCTGAGGAATGGAACAGCTAATTTATTGTCCAAACAGGATGAACAGGACTGCCTTTGCAGCCAATGTAAAGGGCCTTAGGAGAGATTAACTTCTCTGAGGGTGCTATATCAAATTTATCATATTATTATGAGCATTAATGGACGACACAGAGGGCACTTGCCGCTGACGTCCCCTTCGGCTCGTCAATCTCGCTAACGCGATCAGGAATTGTGACAAAGTGTGGTTCCTTGAGTCTACAATTACATCATCACCTTGGTTTAGAGCCACATTAAAAGAGCTGAAAGGGGACCTGGTAAAGCAGAAGTAAAATCTTCCCATTTTCAAAGCAACTCTCTTTTCAAAGCTTCCTAGGAGAGCGACAGCGAACTGCATCGCAGCCCGTACTGCATACTCCGTCCATCAGCTCGAGAAAGCTCGGGTGAATCTTCTCGTGCGAAGTGGAGGAGGAGATGTCAGTTGCTTCCACTGTCATTCTATTTTCCGATGGTTACCCGGTCGTCTGCAGGTCTTGACGATCGGCTGAGAAATACCCAAGGCCACATGCGGTCGGTGCTCAGTGCAGCTGCTCTAAGCCGACAAACGAGGTGAACCACGTGTAGTTCTTTAAAGAGATTACGAAGCAAAATTCAATTGACTACTTGCACTTGTATGATAAACCCGGCTAGTCAAGACCGAGTGTGCAGCTCAGAAGAATTGCTTTTCTCCCTTGTTAATCAGAAAACGCTAGCGGATGGTTTGTCTTTCGTACAGCTCCAATTCTATGCATCATTTTGAACCACGTCTGGCCAATTGGTTTTAAGTTCGCAAATTAGCTTGCACAAAACCCTCGACTATTACAAAGAAAATCCCCGAAGCAGTCACTGAAATGCATTAGTTCAGAGGGGATACTTGGTGCATTGGGTCATTTTTTTAAGTTTTCTGATGGCATTTACAAGATCCCGAACCCACCGCTCCAAAATAGCAATTAACAAAATACTATTCTTCGGAAATGACTATGTCGTAAGAATGAACTTGATCTACTTGCTAAAGAAACAGGCCGGTTGTATATGTCTTTGTACCTGGTGAGCAAACCAAGTACCGTCATGAACCGTTTGTTACCAATACCCCAACTCTTGCAAATACTGTTGGAAAGATACTTTTACCAGTGTTGAAGAAAATCCCAAGTGTTTTAGGTTATACCTTGATTCCGAATGCTTATATATATGTGTGTGTGTGTGTGTGTGTGTTATACGTATATTATACGCTCTGCTGCTGCATGATCAAAATTAGAGCAGCGATATAAATATAATTAATTTCTATAGCGCCCTAAGAAAACTTACTCTCTTCAGGCGATTCACATACGCCAAGGGGCTCGAGCTCACGACCTCGCCCAGACCTATTTCGGGGCGAGCACCTTAACCACTGGGCTAAACCAGCGATGAGGGCCCAGTCGGAAATTGCACTGTTCAGCTGTTTGCAGATGCAAGGTGAAAGTGACCTCCTAAGGGCAGTGTTTAATCATGCCTTGACGATTTTTCGGTAATCCGAGTGCACGTTCACCACACCAGCATGCATTAGTTGCACACGACACTCCTCTAAGCCACGATTTATTTGTTCGGGGAAACAGGATGCCCGATCGCCACCTGATCTAGTACGAACGAGTAAGCCAAGCACACTACGGTGGTGAATGACGAAAAGCTGAAAGGAAGGTGACCGACACCATGACTAACGATCGGGTTTGATCCTGCGACAGGATATGCTTTAGATACAGCAGGCATGCCATTAGTAGCAGGTACTTCACACTATTTTGGGTTGACTCAGATTCAGCGATTGACAGGTTGCTGCTGCTTCAACTCACTAATGCATGCACCTACCTGTCTGCTTCAGATCGTCTCCACTGCAGTATGTAGTTGAGCAGCACGGAGAGTACAGCCACTCATCGGCTCACTCTCTAAATGGTCACCTACGAAGTTACTGTCGGAGCTACAGAAGTCGAAAGTTTTAATTGTCGCTTGTTTTGTAAATGATCAGCCGACACTAGCATTCACTTTACTGTCACCGATGTTCCCCGACGAAGCACCGATTTGACCTGGTCAACCACGGCTGGTCCATGGGCAGCAAGTGCTGTTAATTGAACCCCCCCCCCCCCCCCCGCCAAGCTAGGCATCGTACAACCCACCACCCTTAGATTTAAACTGCATAGCTCAGCCTCTAACCATTCTTTGGAGGCCGTGACTTCAACTTATATGCTCAAGCCCGGAACTCGTGTCACATCCTCTTAACTTGACATTTAGTCTCGAACCGTGACAGAACCTTCGGACCATGCCTTTGGTTCAATTTTATCCTAAGCCCGGAACATTTCTAGACTGACGTCATTGCATACCTGGCATTTGAAACTAAGCATAAAATGCTAATTTTGTAGTACCCTTAAGGTTTCGTCAGCTGATACTGCAGTCACTGCCGTATTTTGATGCTGTAAGCTTATTTCTCCTTGGTTTTCCTGTTTGATACGAAACGACGGTGAAAGGTCATTTTTTAAGAACAATTAGGTAGCAGTGCTACTAATCAAGTTTGAGCTGGTTTGTCTACTGATTTCTTCATTCTTTGGCAGTCGTTAGCACTTTCTTGGTCGTTACTGAAATACTAGACAAAACGGGCAAGACTGGGTGATAAGGATTATTAACATTTGTTTATTTCAAAATTAGGCATACAACTCAGCATAAAAACAAGAGACATTTCATTGGCAAATCTCCACTGCTTCACCCAAGGCAAACAATAGCTTCACGAGGGAAATCGGCCAGGTGGAAGCCGAATCTCGCCGATGTAGTCGAACTAAAATCAAAGACACTGTTAGCATAATACGAACCAGTACAGCTATCAACATCTGCACTAGCAGACTATCGGCTTTCAATATCGCCTTTTTTATGATGTGCCCATGCCAAGCAATGGCTGAGCACCCAGTAAAATAAAGGCTTACGATGTGCAGGATCAAGGCTTTCGATCAATCAATGAACAAAATGCTAGCAATCAGGACAGCTTACCAATAATAAATAATCTCGAGTGCAGCTCCACTGGTCTTTACTGCCTTTGCAAGCACGATGGGGCGAAATTTCTTTGTTTACATTGCTGGGGCCCACTGCATGCTAACGTGCATTCATGTTGCAGAATTTTCGTCGAATGTTTTTTGCAGCAAACGTCAAGTTCCTGAAAGAGATCAAGTTCTTTGAGAGCACTATGTCAAACGTATTATTATAAGCACATTGAGAAACTAATGTAACGAGACAAATAAAATCAGTTAGTCTAAGCATCCTTTTATGTTCAGAAACACGGACCAGACGGATCATCATTTTCAATGGAATAACGTCAACTGGTTCACTAAGGAATACTCACCCTGACGGTAGTGCTTTTCACTTTGCGTCTTTCATTACGTAAAAGCAGACTGCAGCCGACCAGTAGCCGATCTGCAGGTTGAGGCTGAAAAAAGGCGATTTTAGCAAGGCATGAACCAGCCGGATCTGAAAACTGCGACCACGACTGTGATTAACTTGCTCAATAATGTAGCTTCGCCTGATTTGATGTAAACCATGTAGGTGTCACATCTGCCCATAAGGGGAAGCAAATTGAAATTGCATGGTTGCATTTTAATGCAACTGCTGACGATTATGGTCAAACAATGACAATGGCAAACCGACCCAAATCGTCGATGCCCTGCTTAAGTAAAGCACCGTGCAACTCAGTCGATTCAAATGTCAGCTTACCGAATGGTACTCTGGTACTAGTTCGTATTTTCGTTTCTTTAAATCACGATGTCTACATACAAACAAAGCAATGTTTCAATGTTAACTGATTGTCAAGTGAAAAACCCAATTTATTAGAAGAGGTTAAAGATTAAATCAGTAAGTCTAAACATCCTTAAGTTCAGAAACACGGACCAGACATGATCATCACGTTTGATACGATAACATGAAGATGTTCTAATTTAAATACTTACGATCGAAGGCATAGTTTTTAATACTTGATAATATACACGTCAAATGTCGCTTTCATTTGTGACAGCCGACAGTATCAAACCTTCGTGCCATCTGCAAGGATAGACGCTTGTAAGCAAGGCATGAACCAGCCGGATCATTTGATAGCGACCACGACTGTGATTAACTTGCTCATTGATAATATAGCCTCTCCTGATTTGATGTAAACCATATAGGTGCTACACCTGCCCATAAGGAGAAGCCAATGCTAACAGCATGATGCCAACTCGTTGAAAATAAGGTCAAACTCAACACTGACACAGCTTTCAGAACCCACCTACATCCTATTGGATAATTAAATATAGCAGAGCCAAAATGGACAACTTACCTTATTATGCGCTTTTGGAGCTCCAGTAACTATCACTCTCGTCATAAAAACATAATGAGCCTACAAATCAGAAAACCCCTGCCGTATTCAATATCCCGATAAGTTGAGGGTCTTAGTAGCTCTTTAAAGTTACATCAGAAAGTCTAAACATCCTTATATTCAGAAACACGGACCAGACAAAGTCATCACGTTGAAAAATAATGCGTTAACCGTCCTAGTTTAACACTTACCACCAACAGACTGTTGTATCCACATTCCTATACAATGGGCATGTCGGCGGTGCATTTGTGATCCGCTTTTCTGAGCTGCAATGATAAACGTTTGTTAGCAAGGCATGAACCAGCCGGATCATTTAATCGTGACCACGACTGTGATTAACTTGCTCATTGATAATATAGCCTCTCCTGATTTGATGTAAACCATGTGGGTACTACACCTGCCCATAAGGAGAAGCATCGATATAACGCACGAAAGCATTTTAATGCAGCCCGTCTGAGGAATGTAACATCGTCAAACGTTATCAAGTCTTTACGGAACTCGTACCTCAGTAGACCACGATGAGCAGTAACGTAACTCGATCTACGCAGATTCGAACTTACCTCGTGACTGCCAATGTGGAAAAGAACGGGTGAGAGAGATCACAGAACCAGCATGGCGCTGAAATACATCCGGCGCAGGGGTCGGGCGGTCGAATAATTTCGTAAGGTAATCGATAGACCAATTAAATGAATTAAAACATTTAAAAAAGATTCACTTCAAATACAAAACCAATGCATGTCATTGTAAAACTCGCGGCGTCACAGAAGCCTATCATGGAGATAACTCTCACTTAGGGCGCTACCTTACGCTAACCGGACGTAGGCGTGGTTGCTCCCTGATGCTTCTGTCTTTGGCTATGAACTCGTGTCTACTACCGACGCGTATACGGTACGAGCAGGTATACAAGTTGGTGGCGGAAACTTATCTTATTTCCAGGGCCGCATGATTTTCGGGCCGAAACGTCGGCTACCGAGGCAAAGGCCGTCGGTAGCTCGTCGGCATGCGTCTGTCGGTTTGCATTGAGCTTCGACCTCCACAAAGAGCGCTCGATGCGTTCGAAATTCTCCACTTAAACGGAATTTTGATTCTCGGGCGTGTTGCTCCACTCAAATGTGGTGTTCTACGCCCGACGGGGGGGTTCCCACAGCAAGCGGGCGAGCGGAGTTGTCATTCCTGATCATTGGAGCTGACAAGCTCGCCCATCTGAAATACTGTTTTTGTCATCACTAACGAAACGCTGGCCTGCTTTTAGAAGATACATTAAGCGCGGAGGGCACGCGCATTCACTTTCCGAAACTGTCGATGGCTGTATCCGAGGTTCAGCTTTCCCTGAACCTCCCCGGCGAGGCTGCACTCCCGCCACTTCAGTCCGAAAGGCGTCGTGGGCGTCTTGGGCGTCGTCGCCTTGGACGTAGTGGCTCCTCGCGCGCTGGAGCCGGTCGTTTGGCTGCACGCGGCTGCGGTAGTGAACTCGGTCGTGCTTGTTCCGGTCTCCCCCATAGCTTTGTACCTCGAGACCCTGATGCAGTTTGAACGTGTGGAGAGGGCTGTGCCCGTC